>JANAVB010029215.1:4520444-5220444 GCA_029216955.1 Iris pallida | reverse complement strand
TAATTCATAGAGGCAATTCATCAAATACTTGAATATTAACCTAGATACGTGTCCGATACGGACACCAAACCCAATCTATTTCCTACCAAACTTAGCCTATAGGCCCCTGGTACCTAGATGCATGCATTCATGAAGAGAAAATAGAAAATTAACTATGTATGAGGGTATTTACCTATTGGTGCAATTCCAATAGAAATCAAGCTAGTAGGGGGGTGTCCTCTTCAAATGATGATGCCCAAAATGCTATGCAACCTTACTAGCTAGCTCCCCTTAGCACCCTCAATGGTAGGGGATCCCAATGCAAGAAACTAGGCTCAATTTAGAGTTGATTTGAGTATTTGGGGAGAAGTTTAAAGAAAAACACAAAAGAGGCAATTAAAATGAATTAAAAATGGTACAAATGATTAATGGGTTGTATTTGTAGAGGGAGGGAATGTGTGATGGCTGACATTAGGTTAGGGTTAGGGTTAGGGTTTAGGATGAGTGGCTAAGGTTTCTCCAACAATTTTTAGGCAATCTAATGGCTCATAACTAAAGTAGCCTCCTTTAACCTTTAGCCTAAAATATCTCTTTAACAAATATCTAGATATTACACTAATGTGATTACTTAATGAAACCCTCTAACTTAGTCTCTAGGGTCATGATTAACAATCTAGATTAGGCTAACTTCTAGGTCAAGTCTCAAATAATTTAACTAACACATATTTAATTAATATAATTTACAATTTCACAAAAGTGTCAAAATAACCAAAATACCCCTTGACTTAAAAGTAGAAATTTGAAATCCTAAACACATGATTAGGTCTCCTTGGTCATGATTAGTCTTCTAGGTCATGTATGACTAAGGTTACACTAGAAAAACACCAATTTCACATTTCACTCAATTAATTAGTTTTAAAATAACTAAAAATCACCAAAAATTATATCATGACTAAAATCAAATATTTTAATGATTTAAAATACAAAAGTTCAAATTTACCCTTATTTAGAAAAGTGGGTATTTACACCGCATGCAAGATACCTTGCCACCTTACTCTGTGATTATTATATTCTTATTTTCAGTTGTTATTTTCAGCATTTTGTTTCATGATATTTAAACTGTGCGTCCAAGTCACACTTGGGTGCAAGCGACTCTATCGGTCGTTTACCTCACCTTATTTATTTCTCTTGCATTGACTTAGTCTAGTGACCACCCATTGATGATGAGGTATTGGTATATCTCATACGGCCTTGACACTTGTTGTATCACGTGATGTGAGTCACATATAGGACACATTTTTGCATAGTCGGCTGGCCACCGATATGTATGGAGCGTGCGACGGATAGGAGTAACTGCCAATAGTATTGCATGTTAGAAGACTTGGCGGTTACTAGAGGTTCATATCAGTCATGGAGATGATGATACTAGGCATTGGGTGGAGAGAACAATACCTGACGTATGGGCTTCTTTACACTTCCCTGATTACCTGTGCGCTCCTCCGGAGACGCAGGCTCCAGGCGCCCTCTGACGTTTCCCAGAGCGTTATGGATGTAGCCCCTTGCACATGGTGCCCTCTGACGCTTTTCGAGCGTTATGGACGTAGGCCCCTGGTACCCTCTATGGGAACTATGCCGATCCCATTTACAGCCAGGGCTCATGCGTCGAAGGATTGTATCTCAACTGCATATTCACAGTAGAATGGTCAGGAACCCGATTGTATGCATACATTTTTCTTATTATATTATCACAGTTTATATGGCATGGTGTTTTCTTGTATCTTGCTATGTCCCCTGAGGACCTGGTTATCTCTCCAGGTTTAGACAATTTTCCACAAGAGTACGGAGCGACATTAGAGCTATCCTATATTGATGACGAGGCAGTCACTACTGATTTCTAGTCTATTTTATATTTGAGATATTAGTGGACATTATTTTGCATCTCTTTTCTTTCTATTTTTGCGAAGGTTGGACTCCGATCTTGTGAGACTATTTTTATAGCTGTTTGGAGTGAGTATGTTCACCCGGCTATCTTTTGATACTCTGCTTATTTTATTGGACTTTATTATCTTCTGTGTTGAGCTGTGATAAAATTAGATATGTTATTCTGGCATGTGGTTATTTATTTACAGCTTATGTGCATATACGAGGATTCTATATATTGGGGTATTCTTCGTATATGTGCAACTGGCATGTTCACATACTCGGTCCTACGTATTTTGGGACTGGGGCGTTACATGTTTTTGTGGTGGCCCATGCAGGTCTACGTTAATATTGTTAGGTTACATGACTGTGCCCAACAAGCCTGCATATAGGAATAGAAATATCTCATCCAGAACTACTACAATCCTTTGACTTCCAATCTTTTCGAAACTTCCTTGATTATCCGATTTACTTCATATCTAATCTTTCCTAATATCAACTTATCTTCCTCGTGCCAACAATATGAATCTACGAAGCGGACGCACTTCTACCTTGGCTCTCACATCTGGTGAGGAGACTACTTCGGAGGGACAGAATCCTCCCATGACTCCAGTGACACCCTACCAGCCAAGACTGTCGCAGCCTACTACGACACCGACGAAGGAGTACCTGGATATCACAGCACCCCCAGGCAGCCAGGCTGGACAGACTACTACCATGCCACCAGAAGGGAATGTACTACTGCCTCCTCCACTACCCTTCTCTCAGTAGTTTCCCCCACAGTCGGGACCTCAGATGCCTCCACCATCGACTGATGGGAGCCCTACTACTCAGTTTATGTATGCCATGATACAGGCCCAATGGCAGCAGACTGAGCTGATGAGACAGACGATGATGGTAGCTATGGCTAGACCTCCACCACCACCTCTAGTACTGGTACCAGCACCGGCTCTGCATCCCTATGAAGGCTCTATCAAGAATTTCACAGATATGAACCCCAAGGCCTTTAGAGGGACGGAGAAGCCATTAGAGGTGTCACAGTAGCTTATTAGTACGGAGAAGCTACTGAAGGCATTCCAGTTGCCAGCTCGAGATTGGATGACAGTAGTGGACATACTGTTAGAAGACAATGCTCACCACTGGTGGAAGGCAGAAGAGAGACGATTAGGCACTGGGATCACCTGGAAGCAGTTCTATGATGCATTTTATGAGAGATTCTTCCTTATTCATGTTCGAGATGGTCTCTACGACCAGTTCCTTCATCTGAAGCAAGGAAATATGACAGTTGATGAGTATGACTCGGAGTTCAATTGCCTGAGCCGATTTGGTACGGGATTGATTTCGACAAAGTTAGAGAAGACGAGGAGATTTCACCAGGGGCTTGCACCAGAGCTCAAGTCTTATACGACTATCCAGTCTCGAGTCTTCCATTCATCTGTCTTGGAAGAAGCTCGTGCTCAGGAGATTCTTCGCAAGGAACAACAACAGACATCGAGGTGCTATACCCCAGCAGTTATACCAGCCCGAGCCACTCAGAGTGGGCCTATTAGGAGGGCCACAGGACAGTTCCAGCATAGGCCCTCACCTTATCAGAAGCCCGTTTGCCATTACTGCAGAAAACAAGGACATCTCCAGAACGAATGTAGGACTCGCCTTGGATTATGCTTGAGATGTGGATCCAATCAGCACAAGCTCAAGGATTGTCCGAAGCAACATACAATAGTACAAGCTCGGCAGAACCCGAGGCCCACAGCCCCAGCTCTTCCAGCACCACGGCCCATAGCAGGAGCACTTCATCCACCATTGCCTTCCCAAGGCGTACAGTACAACCAGGCCAGAGCTCAAGGCCCGAGACAGAATTATGGGCAGGCATTCTCACTTGCTGTTGAGGATATAGAGACAGAGGCGGAGGTTATAGCAGGTATGGTTCTAGTTGTATCTTTTCCTGCTATTACATTATTTGATACTGGAGCCACACATTCATTTATAGCCACCAGTTTTGCCATTAGACACAGCATTCCCATCACACCTTTAGCTAAGAATGTTAAAATCCTCACTGGAGGAGGATTTGTACCTGTTAGTGGTGTTTGTAGACTTTGCCCTGTAGTGATAAATGGTAGAGAGATGATGGCACGACTTCTTGTGTTTCCTATGCCGATATTTGATGTGGTTCTTGGAATGGACTGGTTGAGCCAGTATTTCGCTCTCATCGACTGCCATAAGAGCAGTATTATCTTTAGACCACCGAATGCGGCAGAATTTGAGTTCACCAAAGAAGACGGAGATAGTTGTGATGCACCCACATCGGAAATACATATGATGATGCATGACACTCCTCAGCACCCTATTATCACCGAGTTCGAGGATGTATTCCCCGAGGAGTTGCCAGGACTACCACCTGACCGAGATATTGAGTTTTCTATTGACCTTATTCCCGGAGTCGAGCCTATTTCATCTCGAGTATATCGTCTGGCACCCGTGGAGTTGGTAGAGATGAAGACACAAATTGATGACTTATTAGAGAAGGGATTTATTCCTGCCAGTGCGTCACCATGGAGAGCACCTATTCTTTTGTGCCTAAGAAAGACGGGACAGTGCACATGTGTATTGACTACAGAGCATTGAATGTGGTGACGGTGAAGAACAAGTATCCCTTGCCGCGTATAGACGATTTATTCGATCAGCTGAGTGGAGCAAAAGTATTCTCCAAGATTGACTTACGATCGGGCTATCACCAATTGAAGGTTCAGAAGGAAGATATTGCCAAGACGGCTTTTCGATCGTGTTATGGACACTACGAGTTCTTGGTCATGCCTTTCGGTTTGACCAATGCTCTCGCAGTTTTCATGAATTTAATGAACAAGATCTTCCACCAGTACTTGGACAAATTTGTAGTAGTCTTTATAGACGATATCTTGATTTACTCCAAGAGTCAAGAGGAGCATGAGCAGCATCTACGGATAGTTTTGGGAACATCGAGGAACGAAAGACTCTTTGCGAAGCTTAGCAAGTGTGATTTCTTTCTCAAGGAGGTATCATTCCTTGGTCATATTGTTATGGGCAATGGTATATCGGTAGACCCAGAGAAGATCACCGCAGTCAAATCATGGGCCGCTCCCACATCAGCTTCTGAAGTGAGAAGTTTCTTCGGACTTGCGAGTTACTACCGATGATTCGTAGAAGATTTCTCTTGAATAGCGGGGCCTATGATACGATTAACTTGCAAGGATCAGGAGTTTGTATGGACAGACGAGTGTCAAGCCGATTTTAACGAGTTGAAGAAGCGATTGACCACAGCACCGATCTAGACGCTACCATCGGGCCCAGGAGGATTTGTGGTCTACAACGACGCATCCGGGAAGGGATTAGGATGTGTATTGATACAGCACGGTCGGGTAGTAGCATATGCATCACGACAGTTGAGAGTGCATGAGAAGAATTATTCGACCCAGAATCTAGAGCTCGCAGCGGTTATCTTTGCTTTGAAGCTATGGAGACACTACTTGTAAGGCGAGAAGGTGGATATCTACACTGATCATAAGAGCCTCAAGTACGTGTTCACACAGAAAGAGTTGAATATGCGACAACGATGTTGGTTGGAGTTGATAAAGGATTACGAGATCGCGCTTCACTATCATCCGGGCAAGGCTAATGTCGTGGCAGACACATTAAGCCGTAAGCCCATGGCACACTTTTTGACTACACAGAAGGAATTGATTAGAGACTTGGAGCAGCTTGGTATTGAGGTAGTATTGCCTAGAGCAGACGGCGTATTAGCCAACCTTCAAGTGCAATCATCATTGGTAGAGCGCATCAAGGCAGCATTGCCTAGTGATACTAGATTTCGACGGCTGAAAGAGAGAACTGAAGCAGGAGAGCAGACAGGTTTGAGGATCCACTCAGATGGGACATTACGATGTGGTGATCACATTTATGTACCCAATGGAGAGCTACGGCAAGAGTTGATGGCAGAGGCTCACAGTTCGACTTACTCCATTCATCCCGGAGGGACCAAGATGTATCGTGACTTACGACAGTATTATTGGTGGCATGGAATGAAGCGAAAGATAGCTCGTTTCGTTGCCAAGTGCTTGGTATGTCAACAAGTTAAGGCGGAGCACCAGAGGACAGCCGGATTATTACAGCCGCTACCCATTCCCGAGTGGAAATAGGAGCACATTACTATGGATTTCGTCACGGGTTTTCCTCGGAGTCCTAGGGGACGTGATGCAGTATAGGTGATTGTTGATAGACTTACGAAGTCGGCCCATTTCTTACCTTTTAGATTGGGCCAGTCGACAGAGGTATTTGCAGAGATATATATGGAGCAGATTATGAGACTGCACGGTATGCCTGTTAGTATTGTGTCGGACCGTGACTCGAGATTCACCTCGTACTTTTGGAGGAGCATGCAAGAGAGTTTGGGCACCCGATTGAAGTTTAGCACATCGTATCATCCGCAGACAGACGGCCAGTCGGAGCATACCATTCAGACGCTAGAGGATATATTGAGAGCGTGTATGCTTGATTTTGGCGATTCGTGGGAGGACCATCTTCATCTTGTAGAATTTTCCTACAACAATAGCTAACAAGCGAGCATTCAGATGGCTCCGTTTGAAGCATTGTATGGTAGGAAATGTCGGTCTCCTGTTTGTTGGAGCGATATTGGAGAGCGAAAGCTATTGGGTCCCGAGTTGGTCTTGAGCACAGTGGAGACAGTAAAGAAGATTCAGGACCACCTGCGAGCAGCGCAGGATCGTCAGAAGCAGTGGGCAGATAATCGTTATCGACCCTTGGAGTTCAAAGAGGGTGACCATGTGTTCTTGAAGATATCCTCCACTAGGGGCACGATTCGGTTCGGAGGGCATGGCAAGTTGAGTCCAAGGTACATCGGGCCTTTCGATGTCTTGGAACGTGTTGGAGAGTTGGCCTACAGATTGGCCTTGCCACCGTCGCTAGAGGGAGTGCATGACGTATTCCATGTATCTCAGTTGAGAAGGTACGTGGCAGACAACAATCATGTGCTTGATCACTCCGATATCACAGTTGGACCGAGTTTGTCGTACGAAGAGAAACCAGTAGGTATCCTCGATCGCCGAGTGAAGGTGTTGCAAAATCAATCAATTCCATTGGTTCACATGGCATGGAAGCATCACTCGCCAGGGGAGTCTACTTGGGAGTGCGAGGGCGACATCCGAAACTGCTACCCACATTTATTCGAAGGCGAAGGTATGATTTGTATTTAATTACTGTTAATTTTCTTGCAATACATACGACCCCTACCTTCGTTTAATTTTAAGGACGAAATCTTCTTTAAGTTGGGTAGGATGTAAAACCCCCTAAATTTTGGTATATTTAAATAATTTTTTTGATAATTTAGGTATGTATACAAATATTAGGAGTGTATGTTAATAATAACAAATAATAAATACACAAATGTCAGTATTATTAATAATAGCATTAGTGTTAATAATATAAAGGAATATATTACTGTGGGCATATTTTTATACACATGGGAGTTTGAGTGTGTATATTATTATATGTGCACTATATAAATTAGTATGCTAATCATAAGGAAAGGAAAATGTGTACTGTAGCAAATGCTACAGTACCTATGCTAAAACTGAACCCCTTTCTCCAATGTAGCCGTGAGCTACATTACCAGCGGGTCCCTGAGATGGCCCACCATATCACAAGTGCCCAGAGGCATTACAAGTTCTATACGAACTTATACTGTAGCGCAGTATATAAGCTTAGGGTGGCCGATTGGTCGAAACCCTAACCCCCACATCTCTTCGATCCTCTCGAACCCATCCACCAGAGCACCCCCGACCTGTTCCCTGGACTCCGACGAACCACCCAGAGGGGCCTGCGACCGCTGCCACCGACCTGAGCTTCTCTAGCCACCCGACCCGACCGAGAAAGACCCCCTTGTTCTTCGTTCAGCAATCGAGGTACCCACTTCTCGATCCAAGTTCTTCCTATCTATTATATCATTTTCGATTCTACGAGTTCCTACATAAGGCCAACATAACCCCCTCAAAACCCTTCCTAGTTGAATCGAGCTAAACTCCATACATAGCTCGATATTCGAACCCAATTCTCGAGAAAAACTCGAGGAAAAATAGAATAGAAAGCAGTCCCAAACCCATAATTGGAAGCCAAACTTTTGACGATTCTTTGACAGTTTTGTGAAACTAATTGAACACGTGTGAAGACAACATAACCGCGACTAAAACGCAACTGGTAGATTGGTATTTTGATTTATGTGCAAGAATTAAATCAATGTTAAAGTTGTGCGAAAAACTGTTTTCAAATAGAAAATTTCTGAAGTTTTCTTCGATACGACGTACGCCCCGACAAATCGGGCGACATGGTCGTGCGCTATACGCATCGAAAGGCGCATATGGACGTTGCGGACGTGTGGGAACAGACGGAACTCAGTTTCGTTGAGTGTGCACGACGAAATCAACGCGTATCCGTCGAGATACCCCGTATCGGCATTTTGCAAACTTGACCATAACTTCGTGTACAGTCGTTGAATCGAGACAAAACTTGCGCCAACAGGTCCGAATCAAAATTCTGGTCCTGCATGCTATGTTTGGTTCGATTCTGAGAAGGTCGAATCGGAACCCATTTTTGGCGGGCCCGCGACCCACTCAAACGGGCAATTTTGTACACGGCTCCTCGAAATCCAAAACTGGACATACCATTGAGTTTCTCTCCTCAAATTGAAACCGTAGACATGTAGTTTGATGACTTTAGAGACCGTAGACTTTGGCACGCATTTCGGTGCAAAGCGAGTCCAACGGCGGACATCGTTTTGACGCAAAATTACGATTTTGCCCCTGTTCCAAAATTTGACTTTTTGACAGGCATTTCCTAGGTATATCTTCTTCACCGAGATCATTTTTTATGTTTGTTTCAGCGTTTGGAGTCATCTGTGATTTGTGAGTTTTGGTGCTGACACTTGCTACTCTTGGATTTGCCCTTCTCGCACTGCAGGCAAGATACCTTGCCACCTTACTCTGTGATTATTATATTCTTATTTTCAGTTGTTATTTTCAGTATTTTTTTGTGATATTTAAACTGTGTGTCCAAGTCACACTTGGGTGCAAGCGACTCTATCGGTCGTTTACCTCACCTTATTTACTTTTCTTGCATTGACTTAGTCTAGTGACCACCCATTGATGATGAGGTATTGGTATATCTCATACGGCCTTGACACTTGTTGTATCACGTGATGTGAGTCACATGTAGGACATGTTTTCTCATAGTCGGCTGGCCACCGATATGTATGGAGCGTACGACGGATAGGAGTAATTGCCAATAGTATTGCATGTTAGAAGACTTGGCGGTTATTAGAGGTTCATATCAGTCATGAAGATGATGATACTAGTCATTGGGTTGGGAGAACAATACCTGACGTATGGGCTTCTTTACACTTCCCAGATTACCTCTGCGCTCCTCCGGAGACGCAGGCTCCAGGCGCCCTCTGACATTTCCCAGAGCGTTATGGACGTAGCCCCTTGCACATGGTGCGCTCTAACGCTTTCCGAGCGTTATGGACATAGGCCCCTGGTATCCACTATGGGAACTATGCCGATCCCATTTACAGCCAGGGCTCATACGTCGAAGGATTGTATCTCAACTGCATATTCATAGTAGAATGGTCAGGAACCCGATTGTATGCATACCTTTATTTTAATATATTATCACAGTTTATATGGCATGGTGTTTTCTTGTATCTTGCTATGTCCCCTGAGGACCTGGTTATCTCTCCAGGTTTAGACGATTTTCCACAGGAGTACGGAGCGGCATTGCAGCTATCCTATATTGATGACGAGGCAGTCACTACTGATTTCTAGTCTATTCTATATTTGAGACATTAGTGGACATTATTTTACATCTCTTTTCTTTCTATTTTTACGGAGGTTGGACTCCGATCTTGTGAGACTATTTTTATAGCTGTTTGGAGTGAGTACGTTCACCCGGCTGTCTTTTGATACTCTGCTTATTTCATTGGACTTTATTATCTTCTGTGTTGAGCTGTGATGAGATTAGATATGTTATTCTGGCCTGTGGTTATTTATTTACAGCTTATGTGCATATACGAGGATTATATTTATTGGGGTATTCTTCGTATATGTGCAGCTGGCATGTTCACGTACTCGGTCCTACGTATTTTGAGACTGGGGCGTTACACTCTGTATTTATGTCATTTTTATATTGATGACTTTGATTATCAGCAAATAAAGTCATTCTTTCAATAAATTTGACAGCCATATACTCCAAAAGGAAATCTTCATTAATATGAAAAAGTACAGAATGATCTATTTACATCATTTACAAAATGATTACTACGCTTTGGATTGATCATTAACGGACCGTCATCCGTCTTCAGCGTAGACTTGCCAAGGTTGATAATTAGTGGTTCTGGATCATTTATACGAGAAGTACGTCCCTTAACCTTGATCATGAGAGGTTGAACTTAGCTCTTGACTGGAATTCTCACGGATTCCTCAGACAAAGTTCGAGTTCTTCCTTTAACCTTAAACATCAAAGGTTCGTCATTGACAGGTTGGGGTTGGATTCGACCTTTGACTTTAATCTTCAAAGGTTGATCTTCTGGAGGATCTTCTAAGACAGCTTGATCTTCTGCAGGCAACCTATCTTCAGCCATATCAGATATTTCTTTTACATGCTCCTACTTGTAGATTATTGAATCAGAGAAATAGGCTTCAACACCCTTAAAAGGATCGACATCTGCAAATTCAGTCTTCACAATCCCTTGAGAATCAACATACTTGAAGTATTGGTGGAGAGTTGAAGGCACAATGTTATGCTCATGTATCCACGGTCTTCCAAGAAGGATGTTGTAAGATACATCTGAGTTGATAACATAAAAGGTCTTCATAGTTCGAAGATCACCTATTTGAATATTCAGACGAATCATCCCCAATGGCTTACTCTTTCCAGAGTTGAAACCAACTATTGTTGTACTAGTGTAAGTCAAATTATTAGTAGGAATTCTCAAGGGTCCAAGCATACTCTGAAGAATAATGCTAATAGAAGACACATGATCAATGTAAATCCTCTCAATTTCAGTAGTATCAATATACCCTGTGTAACACAGAGGCCTGTCGTATCTATTATGCTTCAACATCATATCTTCTTGTGTGAAGGTAATGTTAGGAATTGATTCCATCACACTATGACATTGGGGACACGACACTGGTATATTGTTAGGACTTTTGAGTTGAGCTAAGCATGAATCTGCCAGTAGCAAAGCTTCGCTCAAAATTTCTCGACTTTCTTTAGAAAGACGAAGCAACTCAAAGATAAAGAGTCTAGCCGGAGTATTAGCTAACTGGGCTAGAATATCAAACTTGTAGGGTTTCATCACTACCCCTTGATTTGAAGCAGACTTCAGCGGGACGTTAAAGCGTACTGCTTTCTGTTTCCCTTTCTCAACCGCAGATGGTTTAGAAGGTCTTGCCTCAGCAGGAACAAGAGATGGTTAAGATGGTAGTGTTTCAGCAACATCTACTGCTTCTTTTGAAGTTCCTTCATAATCTTTGTGGTATTCTTTACCAGATCTCGTACCAGCAAAGGTTTCTTCATCAGACCCAGGAGAATGAAGTACCATATTATAGGTTTTAATCTTCTTTTCCTTAGTCTTCTTCTTGTGAGGATTTTTATGAGGGACCTCAAATCCCAATCCAACAGTGGATTTTTGACCTTGAATTTGTAAAGGAAGTCGCATTTCTTTATCATAGTTCAAGCCTTTCGTCTTTTGAAATTCATAGCCTATTTTTTTATGAGATGGACTGATTGTTGACTGTACATGTGAGTGGGTAGCGGACTTTCAATAGATGGTTCCACAGATGAAGGAGGAACAGAGACCTCTGTCGCCACAGGAGTAGGGGTATTCGGGACAGGAGGAAAAGTCCCTACCGGAGCTTTCTCATAGGCAGCAAAGACTTGTTGTGCCCTGTATAAGGGGACACTATTTATTGCTAACCATTGCCGATGAGTGAGTTTGAATTTGGTAGGAGGAGCCAAACTTGGAGGGCATATATTCAAACCTCTCAGCCTATCTTCCAAAGGAATGCCATCCCATAGATGATCCAAATCGTCATGATCTAGAGTAACAACGTGAGAAATCATATTGTAGGTTTTGACTTTTCGACCTTTCTTGGATTTTGAAGTTTTACTTTTATCTTCCTTTTCAGGTACTAAATCAGGGTGTACCCACATGATTTCACCATTTTTCAATGTGAGAGGCAATAATCCTTCACTTTGCTCTCTAGCTGGCGGAAGATTCACAACCTTCATTGTCGCCTTTAGAATTAGGACGATCCCATCTGGAACTTGCTGTGGAAAAAAACCTCCAAATTGAAGAGAAATCATATTAGTTGTGACTGTATGCTCATTATTGGTTAAAGCGATGGCATTAGCATTTATAAACTCTTAGATTTCCTTCTTTAAGACATAGCAAGCCTTGGTAGGATGATTTATGTATCTATGATAGATACAATACTTGGGATTGTCAGTTAGATTCACCTCATTAGGTAATTTTGGCTCTGGAATCTAAAGTTTACCACTCTTGACAAGACATTGGAATATCCCTGGGATATCAATGTCATCAAAAGAATATTCTTCTTTTGGTTTGGAAGACTCCGGATTATTTGGCGTCATTTTGGGTTTTGAAAGATTAACCACTAGGGTTTCCTTCCCTTTCCCATTGCGATTGCCAGAATTATTACCTGAAGAGGTTTTCTTTCCTTTGTCTTCTGAGGAAAAGATCAGCCCATGTTCATAAGCCAATCTACCATTGGTCTCGGCTGAAACTGCTACTATAATGAATGAGGCCCAATCTGTGAATTGAGAGCCTCTAAAGACAGCAATGGTTGGTCGCAGATTCATTTTGCATGTATCAATCAATGCTGAATCTGGCATACCAGGAGACATTTTCCAAGTTGTCTGTCGGAAACGTTCGATAAACGTCCTAGTATCTTCCTTCTCCTTTTGTTTAATGTCTATTAAGGAGGACATATTCATGTCCATGCCTCCTTCATAGAAACGGGAGAGAAACATTGCTTTAAACTCATCAAAAGACGATATACAATTGTCAGGTAGATTGCGATACCGGTCATATGCTGAACCCGTCAAACACCCAATGAAAACTCGGGTGAGAAGAGCATCATTCTTTTGCAAATGTATAATCATAATATCAAAATAATTGATATATTGACTTGGAGAAGCCTTTCCATCAAATAACACTATAGATTATGGCTTGAATTTTGGAGAAAAGGGTACATCATTCCAGTGAGGAGGATAAGGTTGTTTGATCCCTAACCTTTGGAGTTGATCTTTGTGCTTAAGAACCTCAAACTGTGCTTTTAGCTCACGCACTGCTTGAATAGCTTCACTAGTTTGGGAAAGCACATTTGATTGGATAGTGGCTGGATGTACCATAACCCCCACCGGAGGTGGTATATCTTCTGTAATGAGAGGATCTAGAGCTACAGAGTTTTGATTGATAGCAGGCTCTTGACTAAGATTATTTAAAGGTGTATTAGCCCCTTGACTATCTTGAGTTTGTGCTGCTACCTGCACCGGTGTTACCACTGCCGACTGAACAGTTTGCTGAGTCGTTATTATTTGATGCATATTTTGCATCATGGCAAGCATATCTTTTATTGATTTCTCTACTGCAGAGAGACGTTGTTCTGTATTAGAAGTTGACGTCTCCGGTTCATCTCCGATAGCATAAGATTCGACCTCCCTTGAACATACAGAGGGATTGGTATAGAGATATGAATCAACGCTATCAATTTCTGACTCCAAAGACCGGGTACCCCCAGCTTCTGAATATAAAGATTGCAACGACCTTTGACTTCTTGACCGAGTATGCTGATATACTCCTTCAAAAGTGTCAAGGAGTCGGTTGAACTATTGTTGGCTTGGAGTCCGGGACGAATTGCGTCTTGGACGTCATTCTCTATTGATATGAGATGCCATATTGACTGATGCATAGGACAACTCATGTTCTTGATCATCAACTTGTTGCTGAGGCACATTGTAGCTTAATAGGTCAAAAACTGATCGTTTATAAGCCGAACAGCAATATTTGATTACAATCTGGTGACACTCACAATGATAATTTTCTTTGGGAAGTATCACAAGAGATTTTTCTATTTTTACGCTTTTGTACAAGTAACTCGCGTAAATCAGAAGGAGTGGAGGGAGTCGTCATCTTTATTATATTTGGGACAGAGAAACGTTTAGTCCCTTGCGTATAAAGAAGATTACTGGCTGCATTAGCAGAACCAAATTGTATATTTTTATGCGCCTGGAGTTGCGTGCGTAAATTCTAAGATTTTTGTACATAAAGAACTCCATCAGCATTACGCGTAATCTGAAGGTTTGGTACCTTGCGTAAAGCAGTGTAAGAAGGTTGTTGGTAAAAAACTGAAGTTTTATCAATAATAGAATTCTTATTTTTATGCTGCATGCGTGTAGAAAAATCTACCATGTCACCGACAGGAGATTTACCTTTACGCGTAGAGCGCAAAACATGAACATCTGCCACGTCACAGACGGGAGATTTACCCTTACGCGTAGAGCACAAGACTTGAGTGTCTACCATGTCACAGACAGGAGATTGCTTTTTACGCGCAGAGCGTAAAACTTGGGTGTCTACCACGTCACAAACGGGAGACTGATTTTTACGCGCAGAGCATAAATCTTGGGTGTCTACAACGTCACAGACGGGAGACTGTTTTTTAAGCCCAGGGCGCAATACTGAAGTAGAGACTGCCTCGTCATAGACGGGAGCCTCCACAACAGGAGTGGGAAGAACTTCTTTGCCTTCAGAGACAATAAGGAGATCAAAGGATGCTTTGGACTTAGGAATCCAAACTTTTTGCACCTTTCATGATTTTTGAACATTGGAGCAGCAAGTACTACCCCCAGTTCAGAGCATTTCTTCGTAAGCAGTCTGGTGAATTGAATAACCAGAGTCTTCTTTGTCGATCCGACCGACACATCATCATATTGAGCAATTGCTTTCTCATCAGAGGAGAAAGTTGTCCCCAGCAGAGTCGCCATTTTGTTTCACTTAACAAAATGCCTAAATTTGGCTTTTGAAAGAAAATAAGAAAAAGTACAAATTGTTTCTGAAAAATATTGCTATGGAAGTCTGATCTGAGAGCGATCACTTTGTTCCTTGGACCACGCGATGATGATGAAGAGAACTGCTTGAAGAAGATGAATAATAGGAAGAACTAAGTCACTAGAAAGGTATCGACACAACGGCACTGATGGCACAGTCGAATGCTTTTCTGTTTTACTTCACCTTGTTCTTGAGAAAAAGTTGAATAAATGCTTCTGGGAATATCACTCTGAAAGCATGAGTTTTCTCAGAATCTCCTCTTTTGTATATCTCTCTTGATGTCTTCTTATGTTAAAAATAAGTCTATTTATAGACTAGACCCTCTGTGCGTAAAAAGCAACATATTTGAGTCTTTACGCAAGTAACTGTCACCCACGATTGAAAATCAACCTCTACGCGTGATGACACGTGTCCCATGTAGAGTTTTGGTCTCTACGCATGGTGACACGTGTCCCACAACTTCAGCAATATGGAGAGAGCATGTACACACGTTCTTCTATAAGTGTGGCATGAAAGCCACGTATGCAGACCACGTTCTCACATAGCCAGAAAAGGTTGGGCATAAAAATAACCCAAAACAAACTTCCTGCGTAAAGTAGCAGACTTGGCGTAAAATAACCCAAAATAGACTTCCTGCGTAAAGTGGCTGAAAAGTAGCCTTAAGCGTATAATTAGCTCAAATAAACTCTACGCACACGAAAGCCTTGAGCGTAAAAACTCGAATAGCTTTCATGCGTAAAGGAACCGGTCTCTTGAGCGTAAAGTAGCCCATCTGCACGCTAAACGACAAGTATTGGGTTTGGTGTAAAATCTTCTTGGCTTCTGTGCATCGAGCTGTCAGAAAATCATTCTGTCAGATCAATATCACGCGTATTAAATGTAGTCTGATAGCCTGTCTCTCGCGTAAAAGCTGAGAATGGCTCTCTCGTAAAAGAGCTCGCGTAGAATTTTGAATCTGATTCAATAGTCTTTTAATGAGCCTTGCGTTGAGTCTGACTTTGCGTAAAGTTCTTAACTTCTTTGACTTGGTCTATGAAGTTTATTTTATGCTTCTACAGATGTGAATATCAAATAAATCTCCCCTTTTGTCATTTAACAAACTTAAACAGACAGAAATTTGTTGATGAAAGTAACTGGCAAGCACACCATAGTAATGATAAACCGCATATAAAGTCTGAAGATCCACAGAACATAGAGTGTACTTATACAATAAAAGAAACTACATAAATAGAAGTCCATAATGTATTAAAACTAAAATAAGATCCTCAGCAGCAGCAGCAGTTAAGGGACCACATCCATCATGGAGCGCGAGATGGTCCAGCACCGTCAGATGGATTGGTATCCGATCGACGAAGATCCACGAAGGCCGCATCCAGATCCAGATAGCGCATAACCCTAGGGTCATCGATATGGTACCCGTTACGAGATGGATCCCACTCCATAGGAAGTAGCATAGAAGTATGCTAAGACATAGTGTACCGGATGTCATACAATGAGTTCCTGATGGCACTCATCTGCAAGGTGGTACGATAGTCGAACTGGGTCCAGCGGTCGTCCTCCAATAAAAAATGATCGAAGCATGGTCTGAATAGACTCAAGAGTAGCAGGAGGTACGGGCATAGGCTGCCCAAGAGCAGGTACATCAGCCTGAGCATCAGAATGCTCGAACTCAGCAGGAGATCCAACGGCTACCTGAAGCCGCCTTGCCTTAGATAGAAAGACAGGGGCTGGAAGGAATTGGCACTCATCGAGAGGGACAAGAAAGGCACGAAAAACTATAGGCAAATAGAGAGCATAGACCAAAGATCGTGGCCTCTTTCTTGCATTGATCATCCAGTCCATTATAGTACGTAGAAGGTTGAACGGGACATGGAAGTAAAGATGATACAAAGCAAAAATCTCAAAATATGAAATTTCATCAATCGATCCTGCTTTGGGCAAGATCGTGGAGAAAATAATACGATGAAGTTCGTAGAAACAAGGGTTTGAAGAGGAAGGAGTTGGAGAAGTTTTGGAGGAGGCAATAGAGAGGAGAGAGAGGGAGAGCTCGATTTTAAGAAAGGGGGTTCGGATGGTCGGTGGATCCTGGACCATAGGATCAAAATGGAGGAACGGCAGTGAGCAACTGGAAGTTCTGGAAAAGCCAGACCGAATTTGGCCTGAACTCTATGTTAGCCAGAGTTCGGCCGGAGTTCTGTGTTCTGGGACCAGAACTGAAACCAGTTTGAAACCAATGCCAAGTTTAAAAGAATGAATAGGAGGGATAAGAAATTCAAAAGTAAATGGCCAAGTAGAAATTTTTTAAATTAAAGCTGAACAGAGTAAACGAAATAAAGTCCAAAATTTTGAATTTAGCAAGTTATAAATAAAATTGAACCATATAATAAACAAGGATTTATGACACAAATCAGTATGGTGAAACTTCCATGGGGGTAGTTGCAGGGGTCGGATCCCAGCTAGCGGTAGTCCGAAGACTAGTGCACCGTGTCTCTTAGGCTTTTATGCCTTGTTGTCAGAAGGACCCTTTAGGCTTGTACCCATAGCAAAGTCATCATAAAGAACCGTGACATAATCGATATTTTCGCAGGTCAATTTAATGAATAACCGCTTCATCCAAAATTCCTAATTCATGGCAAAGAAAGTTGAATCGCTCGTCGGATAGTGGTTTTGTAAAGAAATCTGCCAGCTGATGATCAGTGTCAATAAATTCTAAATTTATAGTGCCATTCTGTTGATGATCACGCAAAAAGTGGTGACGAATTTCAATGTGTTTCATGCGTGAGTGATATATAGGTTTCTTAGTAAGGTTGATAGCACTAGTGTTATCACAGAATATAGGAATGTGCATAAAAGATAGGTTGTAGTCTGCAAGGGTTTGCTTCTTCCACAAAATTTGTGCACAACAACGACCAGCTGCGATATATTCAGCTTCTGTTGTAGATAGTATGACAGAATTCTGCTTCTTGCTAAACCAAGAGACTAGAGCCTTGCCTAATAAATGACACATGTCGCTTGTGCTTTTACGATCGACTTTGCATCCTGTGAAATCAACATCCGAATAACCAATAAGGTCAAAGGATATGGATTTGGGATACCACAAGCCCATTGTAATAGTACCTTTAAGGTATCGAAAGATACGCTTAACGGCGGACATATGTGATTCCTAAGGACTAGCTTGATAGCGAGCACACAGACAAACACTAAACATGATATCGAGACGGATAGCAGTTAGGTAAAGTATACTACCAATCATACCTCGATACTTACGTTGGCGAACAGGTTTGCCGCTTTCATCAGGTTCCAGTTTGGTCGTAGTAGCCATAGGGATGCTGATTGGTTTGACGTTGTCAAGATCAAACTTTTTCAGCATATCATTTGTGTATTTTGACTGGATGATGAATGTTCCTTACAAAGTTTGTTTGACTTACAATCCAAGGAAGTAGGTGAGCTCCCCCATCATGCTCATCTCAAATTCGTTCTGCATACACTTAGCGAAATCTTGGCATAGATTTTTATTAGTGGACCCAAATATGATATCATCAACATAGATTTGTATTAAAAGGATGGTGTCTTGAAAACATTTGATAAAAAGTGTAGTGTCAATCTTCCTTTTTGAAAAGCCTTTATCTAGTAAGAAATTGCTTAGGTGTTCATACCAAGCTCTGGGGGCTTGTTTGAGGCCATATAGCGCATTCTTGAGTTTGAAAACATGGTCGAGAAATTTGTAATTTTCAAAACCAGGAGGTTGTTTTACAAAAACTTTCTCCTTAATAAAACTATTCAGAAAAGCACTTTTGACATCCATTTGGAAAAGTTTAAAATTTTGAAAGTTTACAAAGGCACAAAGCATCCGAAAGGATTCAAGTCTTGCAATAAGAGCATACGTCTCATCGTAGTCGATACCTTCCTCTTGGTTGTATCCTTGAGCTACTATATGAGCTTTGTTGCGAGTGATTGAACCATCTTCATTTACTTTGTTACGAAAAACCCATTTAGTACCAATGATCGAATGGTCAGTTGGTTTAGGAACAAGTTCCCAAACCTGGCTTCTTTCGAATTGGTTGAGTTCTTCTTGCATAGTTGAAATCCAAAACTCATCATTAAAAGCTTCTAAAACAGTTTTTGGCTCAATTTGTGAAGTGAAAGCAGTGCCAGCAATGGAATCTCTTAACGATGATCGAGTACTTACTCCGCATGATACCTCACTTATTACCAAGTTTTATGGGTGTAATGGCTTGAATGCGAACTTCTTCGATAAGCCCTCCAGAGAATTTGTTTCAGGGGTAGTAATCATTGGCGTGGAAGTTGGTGGTTTAATATCATCGTCGGGGATAGCTGCGTGTCCTTCTTGAATGTGATGTCAGGCAGACCACTTACTAGCTTCTTTGGTGATAGCCTGGATATAGTATCCATATTTGCATGACCAAGACGCTGGTGCCACAATAGTCTCTCATCCTTGTGGGCGTAGAGGCATCTTCCTGCACTGTTAGTATTTCTAGATAGATAGAAAATATAAATGTTATCTTCTCTTATTCCTTCAAAAGTAATGACTCCAGTTGACCTGTCATAAATATGGCATTTATTTTGTCCAAAGTTAATATCATATCCACGATCAGCAAGATGACTTATGTTGAGCAGGTTATGCTTCAACTCGGTCACTAGACAGACATCCTTTATTACAGGAGAAGGAGGATAACCAATAGTACCATTACCTATGATGTAGCCCTTTAAATTGTTACAGAAGGATACATACCCTTTCCTCTTCATCGATAGTGATGTGTACAGATTTGCGTCTCCCGTCATATGTCGCGAGCATCCACTATCGAGAATCCACTTGCTTTTAGTTGAGGAAGGAAGGCCCACCTACATCACAAGTAGATGTGACCTTTGGTACCCAAGTTCTTGTGGGTCCTGAAATATTAGTCTTCGGTACCCATGCATATAGATTAATATCAACTAATTTCCTAATTCTACACTGTGGTGAGATATGACCATGTAATCCACATTATGTTTAAGTAGCATGTCTATTTGTATTGGGAGCAGGTTGATAGTGATGTCTATATGCAACATGGTGATAGTTGTGTAGAATAGTAGGATAGTGACTATATGTAACAGCAAGATGATGGTTATGTCTATGTGCAGTATGGTGATAGTTGCAGGATAGTGACTATGCGTAGATTGAGAATGATGTCTTTATGCATGTGGTTTACGTGTTGCATGGGAGTGCGTATACATGTAAGCATGGTTATGTGCTGCAAGTGGGTGACATGTTTTGCTATTGTGAGTGGTCTTGTGTTTTGTGTGTCTTTTGTGACTATGTGATCGGGTTTGAGGCCGAGCAACCTGTTTCTCCAATCTACTCTCTAATTTCTTAGAGGCAGCATGTAGTTCATTACACTTAGCATTTAAACCATCAATCTTAGTAATAGAGACCTTGTGTTTGTTCTTTTCTTTAGTAAGTTCTTTGTTGAGTGCTGAGATCTCACGTGTTTGCTTTTAAATAAGTGCTTCGGTATCATGTAGGCTTAACTTAAGCTTGGACACCTCATCAGTGACTTTCGTGGGTGGAGTGTCTCTAACATTATCAAGTAAAGAAGAAAGATTTTGAATCTCTATTTCGTAGCCTTTGATTTTCTTCTTGGCATGCTTATATTTACTAATAACTTTCTTGTGGTCATTTAGTAAATCATTAAACGCATCGCCAAGTTCATCGAAAGTAAAGTCATCGAGAGTTTCGCTAGTTACCTTCTCGGATGTTGCCATTAGGCAGACATTAGCGGTGCCTTGAGGAGAGTCAATTTCTTCCTCGGAATCACTTGCTTCGCTTTCGTGCTAAATACTAGTGTTGGCATACTTTCTTGAAGAAGGCCTCTTGTAGGGCTTCTCATATCTGTTACCTTTCTTTACGAAGGGAAAGTCCTTTCAAACGTGTCCAGTCTTCTTGCAGCCGTAGCATGTTGGTTCTTCCTCGTCGTCTTCTTGTTGTTCCTTCTTTCTTCGATTAAAACGAAGAAACTTCTTGAAGTTGCGGACTTGAAGAGCTTGATCATCACCTTCAGAATTGTTATAATCAGTCTCTTCAGGATCAGCCCTTCGACGATGAGCTTTTAGGGCAATCTCTTTTGCCTTTGGAGCAGGTTTGTCAAAATCTTTAAGGTCGATCTCGTGGGTCATCAGCTTTCCCATCAAAGTTTTCATATACATTATGGTTAGATTATTGCCTTCTATGGTAGCTGTTACCTTAGGGTTCCAGATCTTTGGTAGCCCTCTATGTAACTTGCGAATCTTTTCATGATTTGTATATTGTTTGCCAAGAGATGACGGAGGGTTGATGACGTCAAGGAACCTTGTAAATATTTGGGTGATCGTCTCATTAGGCTTCATCTTGAACGCCTCGTATTCTTGAGTAAGATGACTAATTTTAGATTTCTTGACTTGAGTGGTTCCTTTATGCGTCACTTCTAGAAGCTTCTATACTTTGTGTGAGGTGGTGCATGTCGAGACCCTGTAAAATTTATTACTGTCTATTGCACAGAAAAGAGCATTAATAGCTCTAGCATCTAGACTCGCCTGTTTCTTTTTCTCGTCAGAATATTTGTCGTTGGGTTTCTCGATGAGATCTCCATCAACAACTATTCTTGCGGACTTTTTGTAACCATCGGTGACAATGGTCCAAAGGTCGAAGTCTACAGACTTAAGATAGTAACTCATCCTAGTTTTCCAATAGGTGTAGTTGGTTCCATCAAATAGGGGTGGCCTGTGAGTGGACTGTCCTTCACCATGGTTGGAAAATATTGGTTGTGTGGTTGCCATGGATCAACTCTAGGATGTTAGTCCTTGTAAAGGGAACAGAGCTCTGATACCAATTAAAAAACAGGTAGGCAACTCTAGAGGGGGGTGAATAGAGTTTATAACAATAAAGGCTAAATAAAAATTAAACTCTTTTCACCAACAGTAAATAATCAGAGTAAATATGGAAATAGAAAGTTCAAGAGAGCATACGCAAACAAAGTCGTTTTTAACCTGGTTTCTCTCGTGGAGGACTAGTCCAGGCCTGAGAACTCTAGCTCAGGATTAAATCCACTATTTATGAAATAGTAGTTACACCCCATGCCTTTTCTTCAGAAGAGCACGTCAACTTCTTACAAAGATCGTTGTGGCGATGCTTGAAATTTTCCAAGCGACTTTCTTGACTATTGTACAAACTCCTAACTGAATAGCACTGAGCAATTTGAGGCTTAGAAAGCTTGTGGCTAGTAGATGAGAAGGTTAAGGCTTATATGAGGCTTATAGAGAAGATTGGATGATTAAAAAAAAGAGAATTCAAGGCCAATTTGTACTAGTTGGAATAGGCATAATTCGGCCAGAATTCTGTGTCAAGAATTCAATTTTTTGGCCTTTGGACAACTAGCATACATCAAACCCTAAAAATTAGGATCCTATAATTTAGGGGACAGATTTTGACCCGAACTCAGTGTGGAGGCAGAGTTCGTCCCGAACTCTGTCTCTAGAGGACAGAATTGCTCAAATGGGCTTTGGTGGGCTAGTTTGGTTTGGTGGAGCTTTTGGATTTGTTTGGAGATAAGGTATAGGCGCAAACTACTCTGTGCTACTTAGTTTACATTTAGATAGACTCAATAATTATAAAAAAAAATACAGACTCAAAAATTGAGTATGCTGCAGGAGAGAGCCGACGTCCATCTTGCACTGAGTTTTGTCTTGATGTATCATTAAATTATGACAAGTATCATATTGTTAATTTTATCAATACTTGGTTGACTGTGATTTTGGGTCAACAGAATTTAGGGTAATCATTTCGCATAAGCGCTGACATGGTGATTCATGTCACGAGAATAATCGAACTCGAGAAATCAGAGCGTTACAATTTGTATGCTTTGACTTGTGGTTGATGCGAAAGTTAATTCGAGGATTGTTCGGACTTGTGATTAAGGATTAAGTTAAACTTGAGGATTTAGTAGATCAAATCTGTGTACCGAAAATAAATTAGTCTAGAATAAAGTAAAGTCCCGATGAGGATGATTATCACGCGAGAGCGTTGCATGATGATTTTATGTCCACCGTGGATAATCGGACTCGCGTGAGATTAGGGCATGACATATTGTAATTCAGACGACCTCATGATCGAATACATTGTTAGCCAAATGATTATATCATATTTTTGAATATGGCTAATCAATTAAGTTTACCATAATGACATCACTAATAGTCATGTAATCACAATCATGTTGCTATATAAACTTAGCATTGTCCTAAATGTTCTATATCATATTGCTATGCTTGTATCATATTATTTTGTTCGTCTAACATATTCTTATAGATATGTAGTAAGCATGATCAAGCTTTGTCAAACTAGGACATATGCAGTGGAGAATTAATGATGGGCCAAAGACGGCATTATACAAGGAAATTTCTCTTAACCGCCCAACGACCTATCCGGGGCCTCACATCGGGGGTTCCACTTACCGGAAAGATTTTTCTGAACCGCCCAATGCCCAAGGAAATTTTAGATTTTTAGATCTGTTTATCTTTGGACGATCGCTGTCAAGGAAAAAGGCTTCTTCAAGTTTGCTCAAATTTCAGAAGAAAGACGTCACCAAAGGGCTAATGGTTTTCCTATTTGATCAATGTATTTTTCATATTTATTGAATCTAGGAATATGATGTACACTGCATCGTACTAGTAGATAGGCTACCCAAGAAACATTTTTAAAATATACTTTCATTTTGAAAACAAACCCACTTACAAAAGCTCAAAATACTTCCTAACTGCTTGATCTTTTCAAAAAGCCCAAAACCAATTTACAAAAACTCTGACAGAACTCCAACAGAATTCGGCCCGAGTACGGCTCGTATTCGGCCAGAGTTCGGTTAATGGATGCCAGATTTTGAGCTTGATCCTGCAGTTACGGATCTTACCGAGATTTTCTCATAGAGTTCTGTCCGAATTCTGACAGAGTTCTGCCTTTAGAAAAACTATAAATTGAAAAGGATTTCGATCATTTCAAGACACCAATTCACTTTCTTATCTCTTCTCTATAAATGTACTACTTCTTATAAAGTATTCTGAGCTTTTCATTTTCAAATTCTAAGCCAGTTATAATCCTCTAGTCGATTTGCCAGTGGGTATAGTCTAAAAGTTTCAGATTGATTGTAGTCAGAGGCTTGATTGAGGAAAGACACTTCACAATTAAAGTTGGTCGTGTACTTCAGATCAAAGCTCGCGTTATAGAAGTTGCAAGAACTTCAGATGAAAACTTGTGGCATTTTTCTATAGTGGATTCAACTGGAAGCTAGAGTTCTTCCGACTGGACTAGTCCAGTATACATCACCGTCTTTGTGTTTGCTCTCTGCTCTCTATTTTTCATTTACATATCTGTGATATATATTCTGTGATCTTGTTACTAATGATTTTTTAAATAGATAATTTCTGCTTTCTACTCTATTCACCCCTCTAGTGTATAGCACATTACATCTCGTTCCTACAGTTGGTACCTACAATTGGTATCAGAGCTAGAACTCTATTATCTGGCTTAACATCCTAAGAGTAGATCCTTATTATCAATTGTTAACCTCTGATTCCAATTGCCTACAATTGGTATCAGCGCAGATGCTCCTTATAGAGGTATTATTGCTCATACCAATTGTTTCTACAATTGGTATCAGAGCGGGTTATACAAGTAAAGCGAAGTAACACTGCTATTATATTCTTTATTATATATCTGTTGTTACATCGATCACTATATCACATATGGCAAGTATGTACTTCACAATTGAAGAGCAATCTACAAATAGACTGCCACTATTTGATGGAACAAACTATAGTTATTGGAAGACACGAATGAGCTTCTATCTAAAGTATCTAGATTTTGACTTATGGTCAATTGTTGTCAATGGCTAAAAAAGCCTACTATCACTTCTATTCTCACATTCTCTATAATCAACAAGCCTTATTATAGTTACACGGAGAAAGTGAAGAAGTTAGCTAGCCTTGATGCAAAAGCTATGCATATCTTTTACTGTGCTGTAGACATAAATGTATTCAATCTTATTACTACTTGCACAACATCTCATAAAATTTGGAAAGTTTTTGAAGCTACTTATGAGTGCAGGTATGAAAGAAAAGCTAGCAACTCCAGAGAGGAGGATAGTCTTCATAATGATGCAAATATGTGCATGATGGAATTGGGATTTAAGGTACAACACAATCCCTTATATAAAAAAGAGCTTGTATGTGACAACTGCAAGAAGATAGGCCACATCGAAGAAGATTATACTACTACTAGAAAGGAGAGTCACTACGAACGATCAAATAAAGGAAGATCATCATCTCACAAGTACGCTAGCATGAGCATATGGTGTGAAAGCGAAGCAAGAGATTCTGAAGAAGAAGAGAGAGAGACCTTGTCAAGCTACAAATATATGCTCAATAGCATTATCCAACGAGGTACAAGACAACTCTGTTCTGGAAGAGAATCAATTCTCTTCTGATGAGTTATCTGATGCTTTTAGTGATCTATTTAAAGAAGAAAAGAAAGTATTAGATAAGTATAAGCAAGCTAAAAAGGATATTCAATCCTATAAGCGTGAGAATAAAAAGCTTACTTGCTTATTGAATGATGCTAGAAATACTTCTCCTTCTTATAATTCTACTGATATTTTCACACTTGAGTTTAGATTACATGAGACACTTGATTACATTAAGAAAATTACTCAAGAAAATGCTAAACTTAAGGAGGAATTAGAATCAGAAAAGAAAAAATATTCTATTGCTTCATGTAAAATTGATGCTCTTAATGCTAAAAATAATGAGAGCTATGCTAACTTTACAAAGTTAGAGATTAGACTGGAATAATAGTTAGTACAACCTACGACTCAGTCTAACACAAGACACTTAGCACATCATAAAGTCACACACGTCAGATCTTTTACAAAGGAAGCAAGCAAAGCTGAAGCTTCACACAACCATTCTTTCTATTACAAGTATTCACGCACATCAATCACACTACTGCACGTTTTTATACTGCTGCACATAGTACTAATGTTAATTCTTTCTGACATTATTATGGTATGAATGGACATGTTTCTAATTATTTTCATATTAGAAAACTTGTTGATATGAACTTGTGCAAATGGGTTCCCAAAGCTAACAAATGTGGGTCCAAGTATTGGATACCAAAGTCTTCACCTAATATTGCAGGTGAAGCTTCTCATATCAAATAGAACCATGAAACATGTTGGTGATTGCAAAGCTACAAAAGTCATCTTCCATACAATTGCACCAACAGAAGTGTGGTTACTAGAACCACTTCGGTAACATGCTTCCTAAATAGTTTTTAATATCTAGCATGTTCTTACTGATGTCTTACTATTAGCTTTCATTGATATCTTTTAAATTGTCTATCATTTTAATTAATGTGAGATATAATCCTAGCATGACTAATTGTCTAACTCAAATGTTTAGTTCACATTAAATAGTCTTTTACTCACTTTCCATTAGTGTGAGACATTTGTCTATGTATGTTATTTACTCTTAGTCTTTATTCTTGAAGCATGTATAGGAGCTTAATTTTTTGGTTAAATATGTTTTTGACTCGTCGTCATTAATATTTTTAATGGTCACTTCTTACTAATTTGTCATTAACATGTCATATTTACTTCAATTGGCATTTTGGGAATATGTATGTTCAGCACAAGTTTTCTTTTTTACTTGAAAAGTATATACATATACTTTTATGTTAACCTTGTGCTTGAATAATATATTCACTATTGAATCTCATTTTTTATTTTAATCAACTTCTTATGAATCAATTACATCTTTGTCTGATATATGAGTTAAGTTCAAGTTCTATATTATTTTAAAAAGTAGTTCTTAAACTTGTACTTATCTCATACTTTAGCTATTGATTACTTTGAACAAATTTATGTTATACTCTTTATTAGCTTCTTCCTCAAAGCCTTTTTTAATGATGTTTTTTTGGATTTTTTGGTTGACATTACGGATACATGATATTTTTAATATCTTGATCTTGATAAACCATTCTTTGGATATTTACTTCTTTCATATTTAGGGATTCTGGATTTTGATGTTGTTTGATGATACTGTATATATTCCTTTGAATCTAAGTTCTTAAGAGTAGAGATCATTTTGGAAACAAGTCGAAAGGGTCCTTCTGTCATACAGGTGTAAATAGCCTGAAGCGATACGGTGTACTAGTCTTCGGACTATCGCTAGCTGGGAACCGACCCCTACATCTATCCTGAAGTGATCAATACTTTATAGACTTAAGATTTATTAAGGTCTATTTGTAACTATCATCTAGTTCTGGATCCAAGGTACTGAACCTAGTTTCCTAGGTTCCAAAATACATCAACGTATCTAGGTCCTACATTTTCATTTACAAATGTTTTATATTTTATTGTTACCCAATGATTTTGTAGCGCATATAGATAAATGTAATTGATACATCTTATATTGTATGCTACATTATTCTAAGATTTTTTTAAGTCCATAGATTATAATTAATTTTATATTGCACTATTTTTTATTAAATCCTCGATTATTAAAAAAAGAGATTTGTTTTGGGTACAAGCCAACAAGGGGTTTGTCTATCACCACAGCTACGGCTAAAGCAAAACGGTACTTATGTTTTCCTCGGTGAACTTTCGTTAGCTAGGACAGTACCCCTATAGCTAACCCAAGATTGATCAACGCCTTATAAACTAAAGATTTATTGAGATCTAGTTGTAATTGTTATCTGATGGATTTTGGATTTTTAATGATTTAATTTTATAAAAGATAATATATATTGATATTCAAAGGTTAATATTTGTTATCTTTTGATATATTTATTTTGTTGTCACACTATTTGGTATTTAGACTTGATGATTTTGTGACTATTCATTGAATATTATGGTCCTATGATTTCATCTTTAGCTTGTGTAATGTTCATGATTTTAAGCCTTTTATTATTATCTTCTTATTCAAGTTATTTACTGTCCACAACAGTTACTCTTTACGAGGGAGAAGTCAGTAAATTTTTCTCTTTCAAAGCGTTTTTTTTCTTTAACCTTACGGTTGTCAGGTGGACACTGTGCTAAGGCTTTAAAAGGGAAGAAATGAACTTTGATAATAAGACCTAATATTTTTGAATTAGTTTCCTACTTTCGAAACTATATCTTTGAATTTTTTTAAATTCTGTCAATACTATTATTTTTTTGGATATAGCCATGTAAAGGTAGAGTAGTTAATTATTTCAAATCAATTATCCCCTTGACGTGCCATATATCTAGAATATATTTTCTTTTAAAAATTTATCTAATTATGTTTATTGTTTTATTGGAGACAAATTTGTTAGCCCATTGGTCATGGTCAAACCTGATTTTAATAACTGATCAAACTCTGTCTCGATATACGAAATAATTCAGATGTTAACTAAAGATGTTTTGGACACTGATCAAGATTTGATATCTACTCAGTTCGAGACCGAAGCTCTGTTTGCCACTCAAGACTGTATTTCCTTACGCAATGTAATTTTCATTTTTATTGAGTCTAGGAATACATTGTACACCAAGTCGTACTGGCAAATAGGCTATCTGAAATCATTTTTCAAAACTGACCTATCTTTTTAAAATGACCTATGTTTTTTGAAGAACATCTACTTTTACAAAAAGCTTCTGAAGGATTTTCAAAAAGCCAAAACAATTTTTCATAAAATAAACCTGACCAAACCCTGACAGAACTGGGCCAGATTTTGGCCAGTGTTCGGCCAAGGTAAATGTTATATAAACGTTGGATTTTGAACTTAGTCTCCCTTCAGTTGTGGTTTGTTACAAAGAGTTATGTCCGAATTCTTTCCGAATTCTGTCAGAGTTCTATCTTTGGAAAAACTTAGAGAGGAATTCTGACCAATTCGAAAAAACACTCATTCACTTTCATCTTCTCTCTTCTAAAGCTTACGTTTCTTCCAAAGAGTTTTCAAAAAGCTTCCATTTTCAAATTCCAAGCCAGTTACAATTCTTTAGCTAATTTGCCGGTACGGTACGGTCTAGAAGATTTCAGAGAAATTGTAATCAGAGGCTTGATTGAAAAAAGTCTCTTTAAAACTGAAGTTGGTCGAGTTTTTCGTATCAAATCTCTCGTCTGTAGAACTTGCAAGGACTTCGTATGAAAACTTACAGAATTTTCCAATAGGGGATTCAACTGGAAGCTAGATTTCTTCCGACTGGACTTGTCCTCACAAGAGGGAAACCAGTATAAATCTCTGTGTTTGCGTTTGCCTTCTGATCACTCTTTTCTTTACAGTTATTACTTTGTGATTATTATTATTTCTGTGATCTAACTGCTAACGAGTTTTAATTAGCAATATTCCGCTGCCTTCTCTATTCACCCCCTTTAGAGTATTCTGTTCTACGATTTCGTTCCAACAATTGGTATCAGAGCGGGTTATACAGGTAAAGCAAGGTAAAACTGCAGTTATATTCAGTTATTTTTCAATTGTTACATAGATCACAGTATTACACATGGCAACTGTGAAATTTACAAGTGAAGGCCAAGCCACAAACAGACCTCCACTGTTTGACCGCACAAACTATACTTACTGGAAAATACGGATGAGTTTCTTCTTAAAATCTCTTAATTTTGACTATAGTTATTGATGGCTACAAAAAGCCTTCTCGTATTAATGTTGATGGAGTTTTAGTTGAAAAATCCCATGATAAATATATAGAGGATGAAAAAAAGGCCAGTCTTGACGTATGTGCTATTAAAGTTTTATTTTGTGCTTTAGACAGAACTAAATTCAACAGGGTGTTGACTTACACAACATCAAATAACGTGTGGAAACTTCTCGAAGTAACCCACGAAGGAACAACACAAGTCAAGGGGTCAAAGATCAACAGACTTATACAAGAGTACGAGGCGTTCAAAATGAAGCCAAGTGAATCAGTCACTCAGATATTTACGAGATTCCTGGATATTGTAAATCCTTTGTCTTTATTAGGCAAGGAATACAGTAACCATGAGAAGATTCGCAAACTTCTACGAGCTTTCACAAAGAACTAGATTCCAAAGGCTACAGCAATCATTGAAGGAAACGACCTCTCAATAATGTCTCTGAAAATACTCATGGATAAGCTACTCACTCACGAGTTGGAACTTCAAGACGTTGAAGATGCTACACCAAAGGAGAAGTCAGAGAAGTCGATCGCTTTGAAGGCTCAACATAGAAGAACTGTCGAAGATGATTTCGATGACAGTGACTCTGACTCTGAAGATCAAGCTCTTCTAGTAAAAAAATTCAAGAAGTTCATGAGATTCAACAGAAGAACAAAAAATAGCAACAACAACAACAACAACGAGGAAGATCCTATTTGCTACGGATGTAAGAAGAAAGGACATATGAAGAAAGATTGTCCAACTACATCATCATCAACAAGAAAAAGCAGCAAATATGACAAAGGCTACCTGAAGAGATCTACATCAAGGAAGTACGCCAATACAAGCATATGACACTTACATCTGACTCTACTAGATTATATGACACCTCTAATAAGTTGGAAATTAGTTTAGGGAAACGGCCTGAAGTTGCTGCTTTCTATTCTAAAACGTGCCAATTACCGAATCATCGGAACACACCCAAACCAAACACAGTCAGACCAAACCATACCAAACCTATGCCCAAGAAGACTAATAGGCATGCATTCTTCTATACTAGAAACCAAAACCTACCAATCATGCACCTCACACAACTTTCAACACTCAACATACAAAATGTCATTATTGTGGCCTCATTGGTCATATATCCTCTGCATGTAGAATCAAAAAGTTAGTAGATTTAAATGTTTATACATGGATACCAAAAACTAACCTGTTAGGACCCTACAAGAAATAGGTACCAAGAGTTTCATCTGCAAATTGTTTTGTAGGTGGAACGCCCTTCACATGCTAGAAGCAAATGGATCCTCGACAGCAGTTGCTTACGGCACATGACCGGTGATGCTTCATTATTTGTAACACTGTTGAAGAAGAATAAAGAAGGATAAGTTCCTTCAGTAATAATTTAAGAGGGTACATAATCGGTATCGGGGACATTGGTAAGGCTCCCTATCCTGTGATTAAAGATATATGTCTAGTTACCGAGTTAAAACATAATCTGCTCAGCATAAGCCATTTAGCTTATCATGGTTATGGCATTAACTTCGTTAAAGACAAATGTACTATAGTTGATAGTTCAAATGGTTGTACTATCTTTGAAGGTATCAGGAAAGACAACACATATGTTTTCTATCTGTTAGAAGATGCTAACAAAGCAGGTAGATGTTTGATGGCCAAGAGCATTGAGAGTCAACTATGGCATATAAGACTCGGTTATGCAAATATGGACACAATTTCAAAACTATCTACAAAGAAGTTGGTACACGACTTATCAGACATATCTTTCAAGAAGGATACGGTATGTAGCGAATGTGAAAAGAATAAAGCTACTCGATCCACCTTTAAATCCAAGAACGCTGTAAGTACCACTAGGCCTCTACAATTGTTGCATATGGACTTATTTGAACCAAGTAGAATTGCTAGTCTAAGTGGTAAGTAATATGTAATTATCATTATAGATGATTTCTCTAGATATACATGGGTATATTTTCTTGCACGCAAGAACGATACATTGTCAGAATTTATCACCTTTTACAAGAAAGTACAGAATGAAAAAGGTTTCATGATTACTCGCATTCGTAGTGATCATGGAGGCGAATTTGAGAATGCAAAGTTCAAGCAATTCTGTGACACGCACGGTTATTTGCATGAATTTTACTTCCCTAGGACACCACAATAAAATAGAGTTGTGGAACGTAAGAACATGACTCTGTCTGAAATTGCTAGAGTAATATTGAACCAGTTTAGTCTACCTAGATACTTTTGGGCTGAAGCTGTCAATACAACATGCTATATTCTTAATAGGGTTCTAATTCGACCTATATCGAAGAAGACTCCCTATGAACTATGGTTTGATAGAACACCCACTGTTTTATATTTTAAGATTTTTGGTTGTAAATACTTTATTCTTAATACTAAAGACAATCTGAGTAAATTTGATAAAAAGGCCGATGAAGGTATATTTTTTAGGTTATGCAGCAAAGAGCAAAGGGTACAGAGTCTTCAACAAGAGAACCATGATCATCGAAGAATCAATTAATGTCAAGTTTGATGAGCTAAATCAATATTCAAACGATGACAACAATGAAGACATGACTACACCAAGTACAGCTACTGCAAAACCTTCACACAAAGATGCAGAACTTTCAAGCAAAGAAGCCAGAACCAGCAATCCTAAGGATACGCCAAAAGAGATAAGATTCTTGGCAGATCATCCAAAGGACTTGGTAATGGTGAGATTACCAAGGATGTAAGTGCTTGTTCCTCTAATAAAGATATAGCTTCTTGTGTTGCTTTTATTTCACAGCTTAAACCCAAAAACATTGAAGAAGCATGTAGTGATAATTTTTGGTTAGATGCTATGCAAGAGGAATTAAACCAATTCCAACAGAATCATGTTTGGGAACTTGTTTCCAAGCCCATTGATCATCCGGTTATTGGCACCCGTTGGGTATTCCGAAACAAACTGAACAAGAATAATTTAGTGACTCGTAATAGGGCTCGACTCGTAGCTCAAGGATACAATCAAGAAGAAGGTATCGACTACGATGAGAATTATGCCCCAGTTGCGAGATTAGAATCCATTCGCATGTTATGTGCATTTGCATGTTTTCATAATTTTAAGTTATTTTAAATGGATGTTAAAAGTGTATTTTTGAATGGTTTTATAAAAGAAGAAGTTTATGTAGCTCAACCTCCAGGCTTTACTGATTTCAAAAATCTTGATTATGTTTTCAAGTTGAAGAAAGCCTTATACGGTTTAAAATAAGCCCCTCGTGCTTGGTACGATCGTCTAAGCTCTTTTTTACTTGATAACGATTTTTCAAAGGGAAAGGTAGACACTACGTTGTTTATAAAATCTTTGAATAACAATATTCTTTTGATTCAAGTCTATATAGATGATATTATTTTTGAATCTATTGATGAATCTCTTTGTCAAGACTTTTCAAAGTGTATGCAGAATGCGTTTGACATGAGCATGATGGGAGAGCTGAAATTCTTTCTCGACTGCAAATCAAACAAACCAACAATGGGACGTTCATAAATCAAGCAAAGTACATAAAAGATTTATTAAAGAAGTTCAACCTGGAAGCAGTTAAACCACTTAGCACTCTAATGGCGACTTCAACTAAGCTTGATATTGATGAACAAGGCAAACTCGTCGACATACGTAAGTATCGAGGTATGATCGGTAGCTTACTATACTTAACTGCTAGTCGACCAGACATTATGTTGAGTGTTTGCTTGTGTGCACGTTTTTAAGCCAATTCTAAGGAATCACATCTGTGTGCAGTTAAGTGTATCTTCCGATACCTTAAAGGCACCGCTTCTGTAGGCTTATGGTATCCTAAACAACATCATTTGACCTAACCGGTTATTCTGATGCTGATTTTACCGGATGCAAAGTACATAGAAAAAGTACCAGCGACACATGTTATTTCTTTGGAAAAATCCTAGTCTCTTGGTTTAGCAAAAACCAAAATTTTGTCGCATTATCAACAACCGAGGCTGAGTATATCGCTGCAGGACGTTATTGTGCACAAATTTTGTGGATGAAGCAAACTCTAGAAGACTATGGATTGTATTTCACACACATACCCATTTTCTGTGATAACACTAGTTCTATTAATTTGACTAAGAATCCAGTATGTCACTCTCGTACTAAGCATATCAAGATTAGACATCACTTTCTTAGAGATCATCAACAAAATGGAGATATAGACCTTGTATACATAGACACACAGAATCAATTGGCTGACATACTCACAAAACCTATAGCTGAAGATCGTTTCAATTATTTACGTCGAGAATTAGGAATTTCAGACGTCAATAATATTAATTAATTTTTTTTTATTAATTAATTTATTCAATACTCAACAACTATTTTTGAGACAAGCCTAAAAAGAGTCTGTCTGTCACCACGACGACGGTCGAAGCGAAGCGGTATTTAAGAGTTCCCCGGTGAACCTCCGTTTACTGGGACAGTACTCCTACAGCTAATCTAAAACAGATGCTGAGTAAAGAATATTAATTTATAAAATAATATTAATTATATTATTTGAAATTTAAAATTACTAAACTTTGAATTAAATATTTGAAATGAGTTGATGAAAAGGACATAACCCACAAATTTTTTTTAAAACCCAAAAGAACCCTAGGCGAATTCGGCCCGAGTTCGGTCCGAATTCGGCTAGAGTTCGTTTGCTGTTGTATGCGTTTTAAACAGAACCCGAGGCCATCTCCTCTTCTTTACTTCCAAACCCATCTATTCTCATCAGCAGCAGCAGCCGAAACACCCCAAAACCCTAGTTCTTCTCCACTACATATCTTCCAATCCACGTGGAGATATCCATCCAAAATTTGGATTCATGCGGAGAATCACGTCCTCTACAGCATACTTGATTCTCAGAAGATATAATTCCTTCTCTCGTCCACTTTCAAATTTTTAGGATTTCTAGTTTTGGGAAAGAATGCCTAAGGGATTCAATCCTTTCAAGAGGAAGAAGATCCATGCCAGCGAAGAGGCATCATTTTCTAACCCGAACACGGATTCCCTCTTTTCCCCGGTGCAATCGGATGACCGCACGACGGATGAGTTTTACTTCAAAACTCATGACCAAGCATTGCTTTGGTATGCCGATTTTGCTATGCGTACTATATGTATCGGCTCTCCGATTAAGTGGAATGTATTTCCTGAACACCGTACCTACTTTGAGGCATTAGGGTTACACCATTTTGCTATCCTACAATTTCCTATAGCTACTAATGCCATTAGATTGTTCTATTGTAACTTCGTGTTAGACACTTTTACCGCAAGGACTCGTGTTGGCGGAATAGATATCGAGTTCAATGATGCATTACTAGCAAAAATCCTTGGTCTTTCAAACGAAGGTGTCCCGTTCGATGACATCACTGACTTCGATTTTTCCGAGGGCACGACTCTTGTTAGTTTCAAGAATGAGCTTTGTGCGCCCATACGTGCTCGTCCTGGAAAGTTCATGGCCAATAACTTGAACTTGTTTAACTATGAGTTACATCGCATCATCTATTCCACTCTACTTCCCAAATCCACTTCAAAAGATGATGTCACTGCACTCAAACTTTCTGCCCTATATCACATTCTTAAGGGGATTTCTTTTTCTGCCCCTAAGTCTATCATTCAGATGATGGGTAAATGTCGCGAAAGAGACCGCAACCTCTCTTATGCGATGGTTATTCCATGCATCTTTCAGTATTTTGACATAGACTTATCCACTTGTGCTCTGGACCCTGAGCCCAACTTCCTCAAGCTTTCTCGTCGTAGCATTGCCATTGCTCCTCCACCTCCTGTACCTGCTCCTACTGCACCTGCTCATACTGCACCTGTTACTCCTTAGTCTTACCCTATGACCTTTGAGGGTATTCATCAGCATCTACCGGATCTGCAGACGTTCTTTATTGACACTTCCAGGGAACATGAGCTCCGTGACGTGACTCGATTCCAGGCTATTGCCAACTCATTTGCCGATCTCAAATTTGCACAGACGGGTCATTCTGCTACCTCTCTTCCTAGAGACCCTTCTGTATCAGGTTACCGCATTGATGATGAGGTGGTCCACTCTCTGTTCCAGCCAGGGAACGCTTACGATTGGTATCGTACCTCTGGTGCTACTCCACACACCTCTGGAGCTGGCACATCTAGAGCTAGTCCATCTGGACATGCTGGTACTACAGCAGATGACGATGATGACGAGTATAACTTTTGAGATGTCATACTTTTGAGACTGATGTTTTTGTCTTTTGTTTAATTAGAAATGCTCCAACATTTCAAGATAGTATCAGTACTCTTATTAGTTATTTGGATATGATTTGTGACTTTTGTTTGATGGACATGTTCTATGCTTTATTTTAGCATATTATTCAGTTTAGCATATTATTCAGTTTAGCATTTTATTCAGTTTATCATTTTATTCAGTTCAGCTTTTATTATAGCATTATCTTTGTATGCTTCTATTTAAACTGCCTGTGACAATTATTATCTGCTTATTTTATTTTTCTCTGTGATATTTATACAATGCCTGTATTGAATGAATTTATTCTTATATTCAGTACTCTTTGCAATTATTTTGCTAAGTGACAACGGGGGAGAAATAAGATCTAACATCTTCATGAATACAGGTTATGAACAATTTTTCTTTATATATCTCGGTACAATCTATACAACTTTGAATTGATAAAGATCAAAGATGTTATATCAGTCAAGGTTTGTCAATTATCAAAATGGGAGAGATTTTTGGCCCATTGGTCATGGTCAAACCTGATTTTAATAATTGATCAAACACTGTCTCGATATACGAAACAATTCAGATGTTTACTAAAGACATTATGGACACTGATCAAGATTGGATATCTACTGAGTTCAAGACCGAAGTACTGTTTGCCACTCAAGACTGTATTTCCTTACGCAATATAATTTTTATTTTTATTGTGTCTAGGAATACATTGTATACCAAGTCGTACTGGCAAATAGGCTATCCGAAATTATTTTTTAAAACTGACCTATCTTTTTAAAATGACCTACGTTTTTGGAAAACATCTACTTTTACAAAAAGCTTCCAAAGTATTTTCAAAAAGCCAAAACAATTTTTCACAAAATTAACCTGACCAAACCCTGACAGAACTCGGCCAGAGTTCGGCCAAGGTAAACGTTATATGAACGTTGGATTTTGAACTTGGTCTTCCTTCAGCTGCGGTTTGTTACAAAGAGTTCTGTCCGAATTCGGCCTGAATTCTATCAGAGTTCTGTCTTTGGAAAAACTATAAATAGAGAGGAATTCTGATCAGTTCAAAAAAACACTCATTCACTTTCATCTTCTCTTCTAAAGCTTACGTTTCTTCCGAAGAGTTTTCAAAAAGCTTACATTTTCAAATCCCAAGCCAGTTACAATTCTCTAGTCAATTTGCCGGTACGGTACGGTCTAGAAGATTTTAGAAAAATTGTAATCAGAGACTTGATTGAAGAAAGACTCTTCAAAACTGAAGTTGGTCGAGTTCTTCGTATCAAAGCTCGCGTTTGTAGAAGTTGCAAGGACTTCGTATGAAAACTTGCAGAATTTTCCAATAGCGGATTCAACTAGAAGCTAGAGTTCTTCCGACTGGACTAGTCCTTACAAGAGGGAAACCAGTATAAATCTATGTGTTTGTGTTTGCCTTCTGATCACTCTTTTCTTTACAGTTATTACTTTGTGATTATTATTATTTCTGTGATCTATCTGCTAACAAGTTTTAATTAGCAATATTCCGCTGCCTACTCTATTCACCCCCCTAGAATATTCTGCTTTACGATTTCGTTCATAAAATTTTGTTTGTTCATCTTTAAGCATTTATTTATTAGATTTTTTGCCTAAAGATGATATTTGTTTTTGGAACTTTACATGCATTTGAGCAAAGGAAAGAAAGGTCCATATCTTGGATATTTCTTAGATTTTGTTATTATTTATTTTATCTATTTTGCATATAAATTACTTCAGAACTAGACACGAATATTTTAAGGTGAGCAAATTAATTGTTTTAATTTTTTTATGCCCTTAATATGTGTATAGCTAGTTCATCATGGACATATATTCTTTTACCTAACATATCTTGTTGATTTGTTCATGATTGTTTTCTTGGAAAAATATATGATTACTATTATTATTTATTTACTTTTAATTCTCTTATTTTATTCAAGTTTCTAAAAATTGTTTTTCCAAATATATTTAATTATCTTCATTGATAATTCTTTTGAGTTTAAATTACTTTTGGCATTTCTTATTGAGATTTTATCTCAAAGTTTATGATTATCTATATTAAAATTATTCATACTTTACGGGGGAGCATTCAAGTCGACTGAATTTCTCCTTCTTAATTATTTTGTCTTCATTACCTTCATATTTATCTAACGGATATACATATATCATGCTAAGGTAATTAAATTCAAATGCATGAACTTTGGTATAGATTTAGCATAGATCCTACTATACTTATTTTGCTTTCTTTTCGATGATTATACTCTTTATGGATTTGATTCACTAATTTGTATGGGCAAATTATGAATCATATTTTTTGTGATCATTGTTAAAAGTATATAATAGATCTACGAATTTTTATGGGCAAATTATTTGGTATATAATAGATCTACGAATTTTTATTTTTTCTCATGGATTATTAATGACCAATGATTGATTTCTACTATATTGATATTATTCTTTATTAAAATCCTTTATTGGTCTATTTCAAAACTACTGTTACATTTATACATTATAATGTGTTTTGAATGTCATTTTAGATCTCTAGTTGGAAAAATAATTGTTGTTTCATTTCATTTTTAAAAAAAGTTCAACCAACTATTTTGTGTCCTGACAAGTTTTTTGTACTTTGGTTATGCAATTTTCTAAAACTTGTCATTACACTGTTCTCCTAATCCTTGATCATGATTATTTTTTTTCCTTTCCTCCTTTACTTATGCTTGCGTTCATTTTATCTCTTATTACGGGGGAGCTTATTTTTGATCATGTCAAAGGGAAGAATTAAGTTTAAGTTAGCACACAATATTCTAGTAATATGTGTTTATTAGTGATACATGCATCTATTGTATATATCTTAAACTTAAAGGATTTGCCATAATCAAAAAGGAGAGATTGTTAGCCCAATGATTATATCATGTTTTTGAATATGGCTAATCAATTAAGTTTATCATGACATCACTAATATTCATGTAGTCACTATCATGTTGCTACTTAAACTTAGCATTGTCCTAAATGTTCTATATCATATTGCTATGCTTGTATCATATTTTTATGTTCGTTTAACATGTTCTTATAGACATACAGTAAGTATGATCAAGCTTTGTCAAACCAGGACATTCGTAATAGAAAAATTAATGATGGGCCAAAGAAGGCATTATACAAGAAGATTTCTCTGAACCGTCCAAGGACCTATCCGGGGCCTTACATCGGAGGTTCCGCTGACCGGAGAGATTTCTCTGAACTGCCCAACGCCCAAGGATATTTTAGATTTCTAGATATGCTTATCTTTGGACGACCGCCGTCAAGGAAAAAGACATCTTCAAGTTTGCTCAAATTTCAGAAAAAAGGCATCACCAAAGGGCTATTGGTTTTCCTATCTAATAAATATATTTTCATATTTATTGAGTCTAGGAATACGATGTACACTGCATCGTACTAGCAAATAGGTTATCCAAGTAACATTTCAAAATACCCTTTCATTTTGAAAACAAGCATACTTACAAAACCCCAAACTACTTCCTAACTGCTTGATCTTTTCAAAAAGCCCAAAATTAATTTTCAAAAAACGCTGATAGAACTCCAACATAATTCGGCTCGAGTTCGGCCCGAATTCGCTAGAGTTCGGGTAGTGGACGTTAGTTGAACTTGGTCCTCCAGCAGTTACGGATCTTGCGAAGATTTTCTCATAGAGTTCTTCCCAAATTTTGTCCAAATTCTGACAGAGTTCTGCATTTAGAAAAACTATAAATAAAGAAGAATTTCGATCATTTCAAGACACAAATTCACTTTTATATCTTTTCTCTATAAGCCTACTACTTCTTCTAAAGTATTCTAAGCTATTCATTTTCAAAACCCAAGTCAGTTACAATCCTCTAGTTGATTTGTCAGTGCGGTACGGTCTAAATGTTTCAGAGTGATTGTAATCAGAGGCATGATTGAAGAAAGACACTTCACAATTGAAGTTGGTTGATTACTTCGGATCAAAGCTCGTATTGTAGAAGTTGCAAGAACTTCGGATGAAAATTTGTGGCATATTTTCATAGTGGATTCAACTGGAAGCTAGAGTTCTTTCGACTGGTCTAGTCCTCACAAGAGGAAAATCAGTACACATCGTCGTGTTTACGTTTCCTCTCTGCTATCTATTTTTTATTTACATATCTGTGATATATATTCTGTGATCTTGTTACTAACGATTTTTAAATAGCTAATTTATGCTGCCTACTCTATTTACCCCCTCTAGAGTATAGCGCTTTACATCTCGTTCCTACAATTGGTACCTACAACGTGAATTGTGATAAACGACTTAGGAATATGGAATAAGAATTATGGTTTAATGACAAATTGTTTGGTGGTGTACTTGACTTGGATAGGTAGATTATATTGAATGGGTTCAAAGAGATAGACAACGTGAATTGCTTGTTTAGATGTACGGTAATAATATATCGAGGAATTGGTTGAACATGACTTACCGTAGGATGCTTTTGCTAAACGACTCGGACCCCTTGAACTAAGTGTTACAAGTGCGAATAGGAATCTATGCTCAAAGTTTAGAAATCGGAGTGATGCGAGATAGGATAGACAACACCGTATTATCAACTTTGGTTTGACCTTAGGATTGGTGTCATTGTTAATATTATTGTTTGGGAACTATGATTTCAATACTGACGATTGACTTCAGACTAGAAAAAGATGTCCTAACGGTTAGGCAAGACGTCCATGTTTTGAGAGTTAGTATCATACGATTGATCTTGAGGATTGATATGATTAAATATCGGTATTGGTGGATAGAATGATTCAAATTATGAGGACACCACTCGCGAGTCTTGGCTGAAATGCATATATTTCAGGGACGCTTGAATATGTGCAGGATCCAACTTGAGTGGTGATAACGGATTCTCTATCACGGGGCTTGGCTGACATGCATGTATTTTGAGGACACTTGAAATATTTGCACGATCCAACTAAGTGATACTTTGAATTCAAGTAAGACTGTAGCAACTACACGGTACCAAGGATTTTAAAATCATGTTTCAAAGAAATATTGATGATAGTGCGATCAATAGATTTGAGCCGAACTTGAATGTTGGTTGATCTGGTGGTTTGCCTAGAACTGAGTTTGTCCGTGTGCATGACGTGTGTAAGTTGTTGACACAAAATCACAGTCAACCAAATATTGATACAATTGACAAACATGATACTTATAATATTTCAATACAACACATGAAGACTAAATTCAGTACAAGCCAGACGACAGCTCGTACCAGCAATGCTTCATACTTTGAGTCTGTATTTTACATTTTTATTGAGTCTAGACTTATGTAAACTGAGCTGTGCTGAGCATCTGAGACTTAACCTATACCCATACCTCAAATCAAAAGCTCCACAAAAATCCAAATAAGCCCATCTACCCATTAGGCCTATTCTGTGCTCTGGAGACAGAGTTCGGGCCTAACTCTGCCTCCACATAGAGTTCGGGCCGAACTCTTCCTCCTAAAATCTAGGACACTAATTTTTAGGGTTGGGTGGATGCAAGTTGTCCAACGGCCAAATTTTTGAATATTCCAACCAGAATTTTGGCCGAATTCTGCCTGTATGGTATTCTATAAATAGGCCATAAATTCTCTCATTTTCATTCATCCAATCTTCTCTTCTCTTCTCTCTAAAGCCTTATACAAGCCATACCCTTCTCATCTACTAGCCACAAGCTCCCTAAGCCTCAAAGTGCTCAGTACTTTTCAGTTAGGAGTTTCTGCAAGAGTTCAAAAAGTCGCTTGAAAAATTTCAAGCATCGCCACTGCGATCTCTGTAAGAAGTTGACGTGCTCTTCTGAAGAAAAGGCACGGGATGCAACTACTATTTCACAAATAGAGAATTTAATCCTGAGCTAGAGTTCTCAGGCCTGGACTAGTCCTCCACGAGAAAAACCAGGTTAAAATTGGCTGTATTTGCGTATGCTTTCTTGCTCTTTACTATTTTTGCATTTACTCTGATTATTTACTGTTGGTGAAAGAGTTTAATTTTTAATTGGACATTATTGTCATAAACTCTATTCACCCCTCTAGAGTTGCCTATTTGTTCTTCAATTGGTATCAGAGCTCTGTTCTTCAACAAATACTAACATCCTAGAGCTTAATCCATGGCAACCACACAATCCATGATTTCCAATCACGGTGAAGGGCAGTCCACTCCTAGGCCTCCCCTATTTGATGGAACTAACTATACCTATTGGAAAACAAGGATGAGTTTTTATCTCAAGTCGCTAGACTTCGACCTATGGACCATTGTCACCGATGGTTACAAAAAGCCCGCTAGGATAGTTGTCAATGGTGATCTCATTGAGAAAACCCATGACAAATATTCTAACGAAAATAAGAAACGGGCGAGTCTAGACGCAAGAGCTATTAATGCTTTATTCTGTGCTATAGACAGGAATGAGTTTAACAGGGTCTCAACATGCACCACCTCTCACGAAGTATGGAGACTTCTAGAATTAACGCATGAAGGAACCACTCAAGTGAAGAAGTCAAAAATAAGTCATCTCACTCAAGATTATAATTCTTTCAAGATGAAGCCAAATAAGACGATCACACAAATGATTACAGGATTCCTTGACATCATCAACCCCTTGTCTTCTCTCGGCAAACAATATACAAATCACGAGAAGATCCGCAAGATACTTAGGGGGCTACCAAAGATTTAGAACCCTAAGGTAACAGCCATCATAGAAGGAAATGATCTCACGACTATGTCCATGGAGACTTTGATGGAAAAGCTGATGACTCATGAGCTTGACCTCAAAGACTTCGAAGAGTCTGCTCGTAAGGCAAAGGAGATTGCCCTTAAAGCTCACCGACGAAGGGCTGATCCTGAAGAAACAGATGACGACAACTCGGAAGGTGAAGATCAAGCTCTCCTTGTCCGCAACTTCAAGAAATTCCTTCGCTTCAATCGAAGAAAGAAGGAACCACAAGAAGATGACGAAGAAGAGCCAACATGCTACGGTTGCAAGAAGACTAGACACGTCCGAAAAGACTGTCCATTCACAAAGAAGAGCAACCGATATGAGAAATCATACAAGAAGGCTTCCTCAAAGAAATATGCCAACACAAGCATTTGGTATGAAAGCGAAGCTAGTGACTCCGAGGAAGAAAAGGACTCTCCTCAAGACACCGCCAATGTTTGCCTAATGGCTACATCGGACAAGGTAAATAGCGAAACTCTCGATGATTTCACTTTTGACGAACTTAGTGATGCATTCAATGATTAACTCAATGACCACAAGAAAGTCATTAGTAAATATAAACATGCCAAGGAGAAGATCAAAAGTTATGAAGTCGAGATTCAAAGACTCTCTTTATTGCTTGATAATTTTAGAGACACTTCACCCACAGAAGTCACAAATGAGGTGTCTAAGCTTAAATTGAGCTTACAGGATGCCTAATCACGTCTTGAAAAACAAACACAAGAGATCACAGCACTAAACACTGAGCTTGCTGAAGAAAAGGATAGACACAAGATCTCTATCACTAAGATTTATGGTTTGAATACTAAAATTAGTGAACTGCAGGCAGTCTTTAAGAAACTAGAGACAAGATTGGGAAAACAGGTTGCTCAACCTCAAACCCAATCACATGAGACACACACAAAGCATGACACTACACATACTAGTCAACCACGTCATCCACCTGCAGCACGCAATCATGCTTACATGTACACCCACTTTCATAAAGCACATAAATCACATGCTCATAGAAATAATTCTCATATGACACATAATCACCATGCTACACATAGATACAATCATCACTATGCTGCACATAAACAAAATTACCATCATACTGCTTATGGATATAAACATCATCATGCTCCACACCATTCTTACCATGCTACTTATAGACATCATCATCATGCTACTCCACACCACTCTACATATAGACATCATCACCATGCTACTCCACACTACTCTACATATAGACATCATCAACATGCTCCTAACATAAATAGGAATGCTATTTGTACGTATTGTGGATTACATGGACACATTTCACCACAATGTAGAGTTAGGAGATTAGTGGATAGAAACATATATGCATGGTTGCCGAAAACTAACTTTTCAGGACCCTCAAGAACTTGGGTACCAAAGGTCACATCTACTCTTGATGTAGGTGGACCTTCCCTCCTCAACTAAGAGTAAGTGGATTCTCGATAGTGGATGCTCACGACATATGACGGGAGACACAAATCTTTTTGCATCACTATCGATGAAGAGGGAAGGGTATGTATCCTTCGGCAACAACCTAAAAGGGTATATTATTGGTAATGGTACTATAGGTCATCCTCCTTCTCCTGTAATAAAGGATGTCTGCCTAGTGAGCGAGTTAAAGCATAACCTACTCAGCATAAGTCATCTTGCTGATCATGGATATGATATTAACTTTGGACAAAATAAATGCTTTATTTATGATAGGTCAACGGGAGACATCGCTTTTGAAGGAATAACAGAGGATAATATTTATATTTTCTATCTATCTAGAGATACTAACAGTGCAGGAAGATGTCTCTATGCTCACAAGGATGAAAGATTACTATGGCACCAGCGTCTTGGTCATGCCAATATGGATACTATATCCAGGCTATCGACTAAGAAGCTAGTTAGAGGCTTGCCCGACATCACATTCAAAAAGGACACGATATGTGCCGAATGTGAATTGAATAAGGCAACCAAGTCCTTATTTCATTCCATAAACTCTATAAGTACTACTAGACCCTTGCAATTACTTCATATGGATTTATTTGGCCCTAGTAGAGTAGCCAGTCTTGGTGGAAAACTCTACGCTTTTGTTATAGTAGATGACTTTTCTAGATTTACTTGGGTTTTCTTTCTTACAAATAAAAGTGATGTCATTTCAGTTTTCAAAATATTTGCTAAAAAGGTTCAAAACGAAAAAGGCTATATGATTACTCGAATCCGAAGTGATCATGGAGGCGAATTCCAAAATACTGATTTTGAAAAGTTTTGTGATTTAAATAGTTTTAATCATGATGAGTTTTCTTGTCCAAGAACTCCTCAACAAAATGGTGTTGTGAAGCGAAAGAATAGGACTCTTGGCGATATGGCTAAAGTCATGTTAAATAAATTCTCTCTTCCGAAATATTTTTGGGCTGAAGCTGTCAGTAGAGCGTGCCATATTTTAAATAGGCTGCTTATTCGTCCTATTATGAAAAAAACATCCTATGAGCTTTGGTTTGGAAGAACTCCAAACGTTTCATATTTTCGAGTTTTTGGTTGTCGATGTTTTATCCTTAACACCAAAGACAACTTAGGCAAATTTGATGCCAAAGCTAACGATGGTATATTCCTTGGCTATGCGGCCAAGAGCAAGGGATATAGAGTGTTCAACAAATGCTCATTAATTGTGGAAGAGTCTACAAATGTGACTTTCGATAAGGATAACAGTGCAGCAGCTACTCTTGATGATGATGTTGAGCCATCAACTTCTACTCCAATGAATACCACCACTGAAACCAATTCTCTGGAGGGCTTGCCAAAGAAATTCTCTTTCAAGCCGTCACATCCAGAAAATTTAGTTATAGGTGAGGTTTCACGTGGAGTAAGTACTAGATCATCAATAAGAGACTCCATTGCTAGTATTGCCTTCATTTTACAAATTGAGCCGAAAAACATTGTAGAAGCTTTTAATGATGAATTTTGGATTTCTGCCATGCAAGAAGAACTCAACTAATTCGAGAGGAGCCAAGTTTGGGAACTTGTTCCTATGCTGGTAAATCACTCGATTATTGGTAGTAAATAGGTTTTTCGAAACAAAGTAAATGAAGATGGTTCAGTTACACGCAACAAAGCTCGTCTAGTAGCTCAAGGATACAACCAAGAGAAAGGTATCGACTACGATGAGACGTATGCTCCTGTTGCGAGATTGGAATCCATTCAGATGCTTTGCGCATTTGCTAATTTTTAAAATTTCAAATTGTTTCAAATGGATGTTAAAAGTGCTTTCTTGAATGGATTTATTAAGAAGGATGTTTATGTAAAACAACCCCATGGTTTTAAAAATTATAAATTTCCCGACCATGTTTTCAAGCTCAAGAAAGTGCTATATGGCCTCAAACAAGCCCCTAGAGCTTGGTATGAATGGCTAAGCAATTTTTTGCTTGAAAATAGTTTTTTAAAAGGGAAAATTGACACTACACTTTTCATAAAATCTTTCAAAGATAATATTCTCTTAGTACAAATTTACGTTGATGATATTATATTTGGGTCTACTGATGAAACTCTCTGTCAAGATTTTGCCAAGTGTATGCAGACCGAGTTTGAGATGAGCATGATGGGGAAGCTCACTTACTTTCTTGGACTGCAAGTCAAACAAACATCAAATGGAAATTTCATCTGTCAGTCAAAGTATACAAAGGACATGCTGAATAAATTCGACCTTGACAACGTCAAACCAATCAGCACTTCAATGGCTACTACAACTAAACTAGAACCAGATGAAAGCGGCAAACCTGTGGATCAACGTAAGTATCAAGGTATGATAAACAGTCTACTTTATTTAACTGATAGTCGCCCTGATATTATGTTTAGCATTTGCTTGTGTGCTAGATATCAAGCTAATCCTAAGGAATCACACATGTCTGCTGTTAAGCGTATCTTTCGATACCTTAAGGGTACGGTTACAGTGGGCCTATGGTAGTCCAAATCAACATCATTTGACCTCATTGGTTACTCTGATGCTAATTTTGCCGGATGCAAGGTCGACCGTAAAAGTATAAATGGCACGTGTCATTTATTAGGAAAGGTGTAGTGCCCCGCTCCCGTTGGGGCGAAGCACTACGTAATAGGCTCGTGCCAAGTCAGACATGGTCGGGAACATAGATGGCTAGTCTGACTCGGCGACGAGTTTGGATACAAAAACCATGGCATCAATAAAATCGATTTGGACGAGTGATATGAGTACCGTTCCAACTAATGGATCGACTACTGTTGGAATAAGTCCTAGATGCGGTAGGCGGCGTCTTGGCGAAGGAACTCTAAAGGGAGCGACGCAACCCGTCTGCCGTTGGTTTTATTGGTTTTTCTTGGCTTTCTGAACGTATTGTTGCGTGGATTTGATAGTGTGCTTTCGCGTCGATTTCTGAATGCGTCCTTGAGAATTTCGAAGGAAGGATTGAAGGAAGGGTTCTAATTCGATGCTCGTGCCATTACAGGAGTTCGTGTAACTGACGCTTGACCGTCGCGAAGCGTTCTCCTACTCTCGGCGCAATCTTCTTAGGTGGGTGGTTCTTCGGCCCCTTCTTTTCTACTCCTTCCCGCCAACTAAATTCTTAAAGTTCAACGTTCAAATCGATGATGCTAACGGGATGTATGCTTGCCACTAAGATCAAGAGCTCGGGATAATATATCAACCTAGAAAAGTAAACTCTGAATCGATAGGTTCACACTAAGAAAGAGATAGACTATATTTCATGCCATGCAAAACACAACTATGAAAACCTTGGTGGCGGTACATTATGCCTCGGAGAAATTGGTGCCTACGGGATGCTAAATCAGAACGTACGGTTTCGGGGGAAAGGACCCTTGCGCGAGTAGGAATGATTATGTGATTTGATAATGGTTACGCTATGCAATTTTCTTCATACATATATAACTGTTCATACATTCGCATGGTCAAGGACGACTTGTGCACAAGGTGAGCTTTCCTCGAGACGGTACCCGGGGCCCTGGGACCGAATCGGCCTAGGAGGAAATTATGAAAATCGTGCTTCGGCGCGAGGCATTGCGAGACCTCCAGTTAGGCTCGCTACCTGGACTGGAGGGCGCGTCGCAAGGCTACGTAATCGTCCTTCTTGGTGTCGATATCACCAATGACCGCATATAGGATAGATTGCATGCTCACCTATTGTCTTGTGCAGGTGGTAAGTATCATGTATATTTTGTGCAGGAAAGGAGCACGGCCGTGGTAAGAATGCCTTTAAATGGGTTATGTTGTTATCGTTTAAAATGTGCCTTCGATATGAACTGCAACTCATATAGTTCTAAATAGAAAGATCACTTCGTATGCCTGAATCCTTAATAAGCAGTGTCGGTTTAGACGAGTGGGTTCGTCCCATCCACTAGCAAGTGTGCTAACCCCCAACTCCCCAGGTAACGAGCGTGCTGCGGGAGCTCGAGACTAAGCTGGAGCTGAAGAACGGGAGGCGGCACGAAGCTCTCCTATTTTGAAGTATATTGATGCCCAATTCAGACCGAAGGCTTTTGTTCAAATGTATAAAGGGGCATGAATGTATGGAACGCCGAGGATTATTTCAAGGCGTAGCTTGTCGATAGCTTTCTTTTGTATTTCAAAGATGTAGCCGCAACGGCATATGTAATGTAAATATGACCTTGCACATATTTTGCAAGTTTATGAATGAAAAGCTAAGTTTCTTCCTATGCTATGTTTTCAACTTTCTGCACTGTTTAATTTCAACGCGTCGAGTCAAGAAGAAATTTCCAAGCGCACATCCCTGCCTTGTGCAAGTCCATCAAAGACTTGTACGGCATCACGTCCCGACCCGTGGGGATCGATTTATATCGAGTCAAGGCGATGGCGACCGATTCGGCGAGTCGGGGCGTGACAAGTTGGTATCAGAGCCAATGGTTCACCCCTCGGACCTTCCAAAATACTTTCTTTAGATGATGCCGTTGCAATTTTTCAAAAACTATGCTTTTCGACATATGCGGCCTGAAATAATCGTTCCATACACATAAGCCCGTAGATATTTTGAGAATACTAACGGGTTTGCTCAATTTTGTAGGAATGACGGAAAGACTGGGTGTTCCCACATTGATTAGCACCGATAGCACCGAAGGTGCGACGCCTAGCGAATCGGCCATGGAGCGACTACTACGCCTCATGGAACTCCAACAACGTCAGTCAGAGATGCAGCAACGACAGCTGCAGGAACAGATCCAGGCCCAAGTCAGCGCCCAACAAAAGCAAATGGACGCCCTGACCAGGATCGTGAGTACCATAGCGACACAACAGAACTCGACGACCGTCATGTCCGAGGAAGAAGTGCAAGCCGAAAAGACGAAACATGTGTCTTCCTCCTCCCTGCTTAAGATGACCAAGTTTAAGAAAATGAACCCGCCGGACTTCAACGGTCGAGCAGAGCCTGACGAAGTCATGGGGTGGCTAGTGAAGATTGAGAGTCTGTTCACTCTCCACAACATCAAGGGGTCCAAGAAAGTCGGGTGCGCAGCGTTGCAGCTCAACTTGAGGGCCTACGACTGGTGGGAGGCGAAGAAACAGGAACTCCAAGGGTCCAACCCCAGTGCCAAGATCTCGTGGGAGACATTCAAACGGGCCTTCCTCGAACAATACATCCCTCGTGCCCTTCGTCGACAGAAGGAAGAGGAGTTCATGTCCTTGAAGCAAGGAAACTTGTCCGTTGAAGACTACGACGCGAAGTTCGCAAAGCTAGCGAAGTTTGCCGGGGCTTTTCTGCCGAACGCAGAGGCGTGGTACGAGCGCTTCCAGCAAGGCCTGAATGAAGATTTGCGTCGGGATGTCATGAACCAGAGATGCCAGACGTACAGGGAATCATATAACGCCGCTCTTGAGATGGAGCGGGTCTTCGGTCGAACGTCGCAGAAGGGCGGATCAAGCATCCGCAACAACTTCAACAAGCGTCCTAACGACGCGGGAGGATCTGGTGCGCCAAAGCGCCAGAACACGACCGAGTATCGGGGGCCTCACCCAGGCGTACGATGCCATCGCTGCGGCAAGATGGGACATCTGGCGGTCGACTGCCGAGGGGGATGCTTCAAGTGTGGCCAGCTAGGTCACAAGGCGGTAGATTGTCGAATGGGGAGGGCGAACCAACATCCACCAAGGGACGTCCAGAGCCAGAACAGGGCGCCTCCCGCCCATGGCGCAAACGCGGTGCCCGTGAACCCACAAAATCGCCAAGGGGCGCAAGGCCGAGTCTACGCACTAACGCGGGACGAAGCCTATGCGTCCGACACTGTTGTGACAGGTATACTACTCTATAAAAATTTGCCTGCTAGAGTATTGTTCGATTCGGGTGCAACGCATAGTTTCATATCAGCCGACTTTGTAAAAGAAAATGAATTACCTATGCAACTTTTAGATATGAATCTTAGCGTTAGCACTCCATCGGGAGTAGACATGCCTGCCACTCATATTTGTAGGGACGGTTACATATGCATCGGAGGGAGGAATCTATCCTTGGAAGTTATCGTCCTCGACGTCAAGGAGTACGATATAATCCTCGGCATGGATTGGTTGGGTGCATGCCACGCAACGATTGAGTGCGCGGAGAAGAGAGTTGTGTTCCGCCTTCCGGGCAAAACCGAGTTCTCCTATTCGTGCGGAGCAGCATCAAAGTCGGCGATGGTGATATCGGCGATTTCGGCAAGGCGTATGTTGCATTCTGGGTGCAGCGGATACCTAGCATCAGTTCGAGACACAAGAACGGAGATTGCAAGCACGGCCCAGACTGAAGTCGTGGCAGAATTTCCTGATGTGTTCCCAGACGAGTTGCCAGGGATGCCGCCGGACCGAGAGATAGAATTCAGCATCGACACCTTCCCGGACACCCGACCGATATCCAAAGCACCCTATCGAATGGCGCCGACAGAGCTGAAGGAACTGAAGGCACAACTACAAGAGTTACTGGATCGCGGATACATTCGCCCTAGTGTCTCCCCGTGGGGTGCCCCAGTGTTGTTTGTGAGGAAGAAAGATGGATCGATGCGGCTGTGCATCGATTATCGGGAACTCAACAAAGCCACGGTACGAAACAAGTACCCGTTACCGAGAATAGATGATCTGTTTGACCAGCTACAAGGGGCGACGGTGTTTTCCAAGATTGATCTTCGCTCAGGCTACCACCAATTGAAGATCAAGTCCGAAGACGTGCCGAAGTCCGCCTTCCGAACCCGATACGGTCACTACGAATTTCTGGTCATGCCTTTCGGCTTGACCAACGCTCCTGCCGCGTTCATGGATCTAATGAACCGGGTGTTCCGACCGTTCATAGACAAATTTGTCGTTGTGTTCATCGACGACATTCTCATATATTCAAAGAGCAAGGACGAGCACGTGGAACACTTGAAGACGGTGCTACAGACTCTGCGTGAAAATCAACTCTACGCCAAGCTAAGCAAGTGCGAGTTCTGGATGAACAGCGTGACGTTCCTTGGGCACGTTGTCTCCGCTGAAGGCGTCACGGTAGACCCAAAGAAGATTGAAGCAATAGTCGAATGGAAGCGGCCTACCTCAGCAGGCGACATCCGAAGTTTCCTCGGCTTGGCGGGCTACTATCGTAGATTTGTGAAGGATTTTGCTAAAATTGCGTCGCCTCTAACTCGCCTCACCCAGAAAGGAGTCGCATTCGAGTGGAACGACGCCTGCGAATCGAGCTTCCAAGAGTTGAAGAAACGGCTCGTCTCAGCGCCGATCCTTGCACTTCCGGACGGGCCAGAAGGGTTTCAGATATTTAGCGATGCATCGCGGACGGGTTTGGGATGCGTTCTTATGCAAAGGGATAAGGTGATTTCGTTTGCTTCGAGACAATTAAAGCAACACGAGAAAAATTATCCTACGCATGATCTCGAGTTAGCGGCTATTGTATTCGCATTGAAGCTATAGCGGCACTATCTTTATGGTGTAGCTTGTCGCATCTATACGGACCACAAAAGCCTCAAATACATCTTCACTCAATGGGACCTGAACTTACGGCAACGGCGTTGGCTCGAACTCATCAAAGACTACGATCTGACTATCGAGTACACGCCAGGTAAGGGGAACGTTGTGGCAGACGCGCTGAGTAGAATGTTTGCAGGGTGCTTGTCTATCAACCGTAGCATACAGCGAGACTTGGCGGAGATGGGTATCGAACTACGAATTCGTTACCGCGGAGCACGATTGGCCCAATTGCACCTTGAGTCGAGCCTGCACAACAAAATAAAGACCGCACAGGAGGACGATCCCTTCCTGAAGAAGATGCGCGAGCTGATTTCGACGGAAAAGGCGACCGACTTTGTGGTGGACGAAGGCGGAATGGCGCGGATGAAGGGGAGGATATGCGTGCCGGACCATGCTGAACTTAGAAGGGAGATTCTGACGGAGGCCCATTATGCGAAGTACTCGTTGCACCCCGGGAGTACCAAAATGTATAAGGACCTGCGCACGATCTTTTGGTGGCACGGCATGAAGAAAGACGTGGCGACGTTCGTGTCACAGTGTATGGCCTGTCAACGGGTGAAGGCCGAGCATCAAAGACCAGGCGGGGAGCTACAGAACCTCGATATTCCAGTATGGAAGTGGAACGACATCTCTATGGATTTCATCATGGGCCTTCCGAAGACGTCGCGGGGAAATGATGCGATTTGGGTCATTGTCGATCGTTTGACCAAATCCGCTCATTTTCTCGCTATTAAAGCATCATGGAGCGTCGATCGGTTAGCTCAGATTTATCTCGACGAGATCGTCAGACTGCACGGGGTACCGGCCACAATCATTTCGGACAGAGACGGGCGATTCTTATCACGTTTCTGGACGAGTCTACAGGCGGCGCTGGGCACTAAGTTGAACCTTAGCTCCGCGTACCACCCACAAACCGATGGCCAGACAGAAAGAGTGAATCAAATCCTGGAGGATATGCTACGTCTGTGTGCGATAGATTTGAAGACTAGCTGGGACACGCACTTGCCGCTCGCGGAGTTCGCATACAACAACAGTTACCAATTGAGCATCCAGATGGCTCCCTACGAGGCGCTTTACGGGAGGAAGTGCCGATCTCCGATTTGCTGGGACGAAGTCGGGGAGCGACAGGTGCTCGGGCCAGAACTAGTCGAACAAGCCGTCGAGAAGGTCCGCCTGATTCGAGATAGGCTCCGCATTGCTCAGAGTCGACAAAAGAGTTATGCAGATACTCGTCGACGACCGTTAGAGTTCTTGGTTGGGGACCATGTGTTTCTGAAGGTGACGCCGATGCGGGGCGTCATGCGATTCGGGGTAAAAGGCAAGCTGAGTCCGAGATTCGTAGGGCCCTTCGAGATCCTCGAAAGAGTGGCGACCGTTGCTTACCGGATCGCGCTACCTCCTGCCCTGGCCGAAGTGCACGACGTCTTCCATGTCTCCCAACTTCGGAAGTACGTGCATGACCCAAGTCATGTGGTTAGTTTCGATCAGTTGGAGCTACGCGCCGATCTATCATACTCGGAGGAGCCCGTACAAATTTTGGACCGTAAAGAAAAGATCCTGCGGAGCCGATCGATGTCCTTGGTACGCGTACTCTGGCGCAACCATTCCGTCGAGGAGTCAACGTGGGAGCTAGAGGCGGAGATGAGGGAGAAGTACCCTTCACTTTTTGCCGACGAAGGTCAGACCCTTGTTCTTAAGTTTCGGGACGAAACTTTTTCTTAGTGGTATATTATGTAGTGCCCCGCTCCCGTTGGGGCGAAGCACTACGTAATAGGCTCGTGCCAAGTCAGACATGGTCGGGAACATAGATGGCTAGTCTGACTCGGCGACGAGTTTGGATACAAAAACCATGGCATCAATAAAATCGATTTGGACGAGTGATATGAGTACCGTTCCAACTAATGGATCGACTACTGTTGGAATAAGTCCTAGATGCGGTAGGCGGCGTCTTGGCGAAGGAACTCTAAAGGGAGCGACGCAACCCGTCTGCCGTTGGTTTTATTGGTTTTTCTTGGCTTTCTGAACGTATTGTTGCGTGGATTTGATAGTGTGCTTTCGCGTCGATTTCTGAATGCGTCCTTGAGAATTTCGAAGGAAGGATTGAAGGAAGGGTTCTAATTCGATGCTCGTGCCATTGCAGGAGTTCGTGTAACTGACGCTTGACCGTCGCGAAGCGTTCTCCTACTCTCGGCGCAATCTTCTTAGGTGGGTGGTTCTTCGGCCCCTTCTTTTCTACTCCTTCCCGCCAACTAAATTCTTAAAGTTCAACGTTCAAATCGATGATGCTAACGGGATGTATGCTTGCCACTAAGATCAAGAGCTCGGGATAATATATCAACCTAGAAAAGTAAACTCTGAATCGATAGGTTCACACTAAGAAAGAGATAGACTATATTTCATGCCATGCAAAACACAACTATGAAAACCTTGGTGGCGGTACATTATGCCTCGGAGAAATTGGTGCCTACGGGATGCTAAATCAGAACGTACGGTTTCGGGGGAAAGGACCCTTGCGCGAGTAGGAATGATTATGTGATTTGATAATGGTTACGCTATGCAATTTTCTTCATACATATATAACTGTTCATACATTCGCATGGTCAAGGACGACTTGTGCACAAGGTGAGCTTTCCTCGAGACGGTACCCGGGGCCCTGGGACCGAATCGGCCTAGGAGGAAATTATGAAAATCGTGCTTCGGCGCGAGGCATTGCGAGACCTCCAGTTAGGCTCGCTACCTGGACTGGAGGGCACGTCGCAAGGCTACGTAATCGTCCTTCTTGGTGTCGATATCACCAATGACCGCATATAGGATAGATTGCATGCTCACCTATTGTCTTGTGCAGGTGGTAAGTATCATGTATATTTTGTGCAGGAAAGGAGCACGGCCGTGGTAAGAATGCCTTTAAATGGGTTATGTTGTTATCGTTTAAAATGTGCCTTCGATATGAACTGCAACTCATATAGTTCTAAATAGAAAGATCACTTCGTATGCCTGAATCCTTAATAAGCAGTGTCGGTTTAGACGAGTGGGTTCGTCCCATCCACTAGCAAGTGTGCTAACCCCCAACTCCCCAGGTAACGAGCGTGCTGCGGGAGCTCGAGACTAAGCTGGAGCTGAAGAACGGGAGGCGGCACGAAGCTCTCCTATTTTGAAGTATATTGATGCCCAATTCAGACCGAAGGCTTTTGTTCAAATGTATAAAGGGGCATGAATGTATGGAACGCCGAGGATTATTTCAAGGCGTAGCTTGTCGATAGCTTTCTTTTGTATTTCAAAGATGTAGCCGCAACGGCATATGTAATGTAAATATGACCTTGCACATATTTTGCAAGTTTATGAATGAAAAGCTAAGTTTCTTCCTATGCTATGTTTTCAACTTTCTGCACTGTTTAATTTCAACGCGTCGAGTCAAGAAGAAATTTCCAAGCGCACATCCCTGCCTTGTGCAAGTCCATCAAAGACTTGTACGGCATCACGTCCCGACCCGTGGGGATCGATTTATATCGAGTCAAGGCGATGGCGACCGATTCGGCGAGTCGGGGCGTGACAAAAGGCTCTAGTCTCTTGGTTTAGCAAAAAGCAGAATTCTATCGCACTATCCACAACAGAAGCTGAATACATCGCAGTTGGTCGTTGTTGTGCACAAATTCTGTAGATAAAGCAAACCCTTGAAGACTATAACTTATCTTTTATGCAATTTCCTATATTTTGTGACAACACTAGTCCTATAAATCTTACTAAGAACCCCATATGTCACTCACGCACGAAGCACATTGAAATACGTCACCACTTTTTACATGATCACCAGCAAAATGGCACTATTAACTTAGAATATATTGACACTGATCATCATCTAGCAGATTTCTTTACCAAACCACTATCCGAAGAGTGTTTTAACTTTCTTTGTCGTGAACTAGGAATTTTGGATGAAGCTGTTATTCATTAAAGTAACCTGCGTAAATATCGATTATGTCTTGATTCTTTATGATAAAATTGCTATGGGTACAAGCCGAAAGGGTCCTTCTGACAACAAGGCGTAAAAGCCTAAGCGACACGGTGCACTAGTCCTCAGGACTACCGCTAGCTGGGATCCGGCCCCTGCAGCTACCCTATGGCAGGTTCAAAATATTGAATTGTGGCATATTTCCTTGTTTATTACATGGTTTACTTTTATTTATCACATGCTAAAATTCACATTTACAAACTTTACTTTGATTCAGCGTTGACTTTTTGTTATTCTCTACTTGGTTTTCTCATGTTTGTACATGTATCTACTTATTATCATATTCCTTTTAGTCTATCTTATTTGATCAAATTTCTTTTTAGCCTGATTTCTGTTTTGGCTACAGAAACCAGAATTCGGGCCGAACTCTGCCTTACCCAGAGTTCGGGCTGAATTCGGTCTGGCTGTTCCAGAACCAAAAGCAGCCTCAGCCGCTGATCAGAATATAATCCAATGGTCCACATTTGCTCCGACCATTCGAACCCTTACACTAAAAACCAGGTTCCTCTCTTCTCTCTCCTCCATTGCCACCTTCTAAACTTATCCAAACTATTTTTCTCCAAAGCCTAACCCTAGTTCTTCCATCCTAGAGCATATTTTTTCTTAAAATTCAAGAAGAAGGATTCTCTCACCATTCTCCTTCATCTTTCATCATCAAATTGAGGTATATTTCCACATTTCTCTCCATCTATATTTCCTCAATTTTCTTCATTATTTTATGGTCCCAAGTTGTTCAATAGAGGGAAGAGACTTCGAACCGAGGGTGCGTCCTCTTTGAATGCTCCTCCTCGTATTGAACCACCCGTTGAACAACCCAATGAACAACCTATTCACCCGTTGTTCAACCCACCTCGTCAACTCGACCCCTACACGTACGATGACCGGATATTTGTATCACTTGACGCTTCCAATGAGTGGTTTAGTAATTTTCGATAACGTCCGGTTTATGAGGATCACCCTATAAATTTTACTATCTTTTCATAATATGATTCACTCTTTCATGATCTATGTCTTGATGAACTTGTCACCACCAATTCGGTTATCTATCTCAATATCATCCAAATACTTTATTGCAACCTTACTCACAATGATACTCATATATTTTTACGGGTTGCGGGCATTGATATTGCTTTTGATGATTTTGACTTGGCCGAACACCTTGAACTTCCGGAGCCAGACTCATGTGAGAAACTTGTTGAAGCTCGCAAGTTTTAATTTCCCGATGGGTCATCCTTGGAAAGATTTAAGTACGACTTGTGTACCCCTAACACACGTCTTCGCAAGCTTCTCGCCAAGTTTCTCAATCCTTACTTTTATGAACTTCATCGTGTTGTTTTTAACACGATTCTGCCCAAAGCGGGATCGACTGATGAGGTTACACACTTTGAAATATCTGCTTTGTATCAACTCCATTTTTATGTTCCTTTTAATCTTCTACGTACCATGATGGACTGGATGATTAATGCCAGGAAGAAACCAAGATTCTTGGTTTATGCTCTTTATCTTCCTATGCTCTTTCATGTACCTCTTGATGAGTGCCAATTCCTACCTGCCCCTGCCTTCCTCTCTAAGGTACGGCGGCTTCAGGCAGCATTTGGCTCACCTGTTGTGTCTGAGCACTCTGATGATGAGCCCGACGCACCTCCACTTGGACAGGATGCGCCTCCTCCTCCTGCTACTCTTGAGTCACTACAGACTATGCTTCGCGATCGATTCACTTTAGAGGATGATTGCTAGACTCAGCTTGACTACCGGACCACCCTGCAGATGAGTGCCATCAGCAACTCACTGCACGATATTCGGTACTCTATGTCTCGGCATCCTTCCATGCCTATTCCTATGGAGCGGGACCCGGGTCGCGAAGGATACCGTATCGATGACCCTTGGGTTATCCGTTACCTGGATCCGGATGCGGCTTTCGTGGACCCTCGTCGTTTCTTCACTGATCCATCTGACAACGCTGGGCCTTCACGAGCTCGATGATGGATATGGATTTCTATTTACTGCTGCTGAGGATCGTAGTTTATGCTTTTATGCATTTTTAGTTGATGTAGTTGTTTTTATTTCTGTACTTTGGTTGTATTAGAACTCACTATGTGACTCTTGGAGACATTTTATTATGCCGTTTATCAGTTTATGCAGTTTATCATTATTATTTTTGGTTTGCTTGCCAATCATTATTTCTGGTTGTTTGATAAATGCCAAAAGGGGGAGAAATATTTTGCTATATTCATATTACATCATCATATCATTTTTCTGGCTTTATGTATCTGTGCTTTGGGAAAGAATGTTTTATCAGGACAACAGGTTCAAAGCAATGTTTACGGGGGAGCTATTGCAAGCTCTGTACTAATTACGGGGGAGCTACGCTACTCTTTAATGTGTCCAGGTATGAATATTGAATATACAAATATCATTTTGTCAATTATCAATATGGGGGAGATTGTTGACACAAAATCATAGTCAACCAAATATTGATACAATTGACAAACATGATACTTATAATATTTCAATACGACACATGAAGACTGAATTCAGTACAAGCCAGACGACAGCTCGCACCGGCAATGCTTCATACTTTGAGTCTGTATTTTACATTTTTATTGAGTCTAGACTTATGTAAAGTGAGCTATGCTGAGCATCTGAGACTTAACCTATACCCATACCTCAAATCAAAAGCTCCACAAAATCTAAATAAGCCCATCTACCCATTAGGCCTATTCTGTGCTCTGGAGACAGAGTTCGGGCCGAACTCTGCCTCCACACAGAGTTCGGGCCGAACTCTGCCTCCTAAAATCCAGGACCCTAATTTTTAGGGTTGGCTGGATGCAAGTTGTCCAACGGCCAAATTTTTGAATATTTCAACCAGAATTCTGGCCGAATTCTGCCTGTATGGTATCCTATAAATAGGCCATAAATTTTCTCATTTTTATTCATCCAATCTTCTCTTCTCCTCTCTCTAAAGCCTTATACAAGACATACCATTCTCATCTACTAGCCACAAGCTCCCTAAGTCTCAAAGTGCTTAGTACTTTTCAGTTAGGAGTTTGTGCAAGAGTTCAAGAAGTCGCTTGGAAAATTCCAAACATCGCCACTGCGATCTCTGTAAGAAGTTGACGTGCTCTTCTGAAGAAAAGGCACGGGATGTAACTACTATTTCACAAACAGTAGATTTAATCCTGAGCTAGAGTTCTCAGGCCTGGACTAGTCCTCCATGAAGGAAACCAGATTAAAATCGGCTTTGTTTGTGTATGCTTTCTTGCTCTTTACTATTTTTGCATTTACTCTGATTATTCACTGTTGGTGAAAGAGTTTAATTTTTAATTGGACGTTATTGCCATAAACTCTATTCACCTCCCTCTAGAGTTGCATATTTGTTCTTCATAAGTTACCCAAGTCGAGATATAGTTGTTCGTGTCGAAAGATAACTAAAGCACGAGCATGGCTCGAATTTAAGAAACGTATAGGAGGATTTTGTGCGAGAGTCATTGGATATTGAGCCAAGTTATAAGTCGATAAGTGTACTCAGTTAGTTTCGAGGATAAAACTTTTTTCTGAGTGGTGTATAAGGTAATGCTCCGTCCCACTCAGCTCAATCAGAGGAATCAAAATGCCAACAACGTTCGGACTTAGCCATGCAATGACTTGCTCAAAGACCCGCACGGTCGAGGCGACTCCTCGTTCAGGTGGGTTGCTTCGATAAACTTGTCTCAGCTTGGCCTTCGCACTAATAAAATGAAAGTTTTCAATTGCACAAGTAGGCTTGATAATAAAAAAGATGAATTGACATAGCTAAGGAAATAATCCCAACTTGGGTCAAACTGAGTTAGAGCATGGAAAAGGATTCCACGGTCGGCTTAGAAGTGTTGCACGATGGCTATCAAAAATAACACTCGATCCTTTATCCCGTGGCTTGGGAGAAGAAAAGTTGGTCTATGAGCCACAAGGCTATGAACTTAACCTAAGTCAAAGGCATCACACGTATAGATGCTTGATAAAGCAAGCACGGTCCCATCGTCCAAGGTTTGGAATAGCCTTTGCTCGTCCCACGGGTTATGTTGTATCACACGGCATGTTGCATAAGTCTATGCACCCAAAGAACTTGGTTGTTCAAAGTCGAACGCGTGCATGGCACGTTCCTACGATGTAAGGCTTGATGCAACCTTTGCTCGTCAAGTTGTTGCACGATTAAAGTTAGGCAAAGTAATGTTAGGCTATCGAAGTCATTCTAGCACAGTCCTACGATTTCTATGGTTGTCATAGCCATATGGTCCCATGATCTTAAGGCTCATCATATGGAGTATGACTTGAGCGGTATCGTTGTATAGAATACAAGTTGGGTTAAGGCACGAGCCACGATTAGTTCAGTAAAAAGTTAGCCACGGTCTATGGCACCTAAAGAACATGTTTTGTTCAAGTTAAGCGGAAAGGCTATGCAATAGTCGTTCCCTGGATTTCAAAGAATGGAAAGATCAAGCGATGGTTTATCACCGAGGTGGTCCCTCATTTGGGAGTCTCATGGTTCCAATATACATTTTGCATGATATGGTTTCAAGCACGTTTTGCTAAAGAGTATGGTTTGAGTCTTTCCACAGATTAGGCCATACATTTACGTGAGTCTAGATGAAGTCTCATAGGTGCGTGGTCATGGACAACTTTTCGACAAGGGCAATGTTTCTTTGGATCGACAACCTGGGCCCAGGAGACCGATCCGGCCATGGAGGAAACACGGTATAGATGCTGGATAGGCAACTAGGGATTCGGTGGGCTGTCTTTGGGGCTAGCTTCCTGCATTGACCGACCCATCCTATTCCTAGCTATGTCCATGATGGCTACTCAATGCCAATGACCTTTGATATAGGTAACTTGGCATGCTGAGAGGCTATCCGCATGCACGGTCGGTCGAATCAAAGAAAGTGTAAACACATCACAAACTGAGTCAAGAAAAGGTATGCACGATTGCAACACCAGTATGAAGCCAATGATTTGGCTATAACAAGACACGTGCTTCGTTACGAGATGTGACGTCGTATTTAGTTGTTAGCACAGAGTTGCATAAGTCAAATTTGAGTCGTTAAGAGTTAAGTCATGAAGGGCCGTAAGACGAGTTTGGTTATTCATGTTGAGTTACGAGGCACGACAATGATACGTTGAGGCACGATCACGCTGTCATGACACAAGTATAGGCAAGACTAAGTGGGGTAGCATTGCCTCAAGTTTATTGAAGCACAATAGAGTTTATGGCATGACCAAGTTGCTGCATTCCAAATATGGGCCGATAGGCAAGCACGAGTCGATAAGTTGACGTCGTTGACACGAGAAGGATCTAAAGGCAAGGGACAAGTAAGTTGTTGTTACAAGGCACGATGGTCTGAAGACACTAAATAGGCTAAGAGTTTATGTCTTAAAATCGATCCTAAGGCAAGAATAGAAAGATAATCATAATGACTCATGTTTCACAAAAGTAAATGAACGTGTGGTTTTGTATGAGTGGACGAGGAGCTCACTCCACTAGCACAGTTGAGTATTGACACCCACATAGTTTTCATGTGCTGGAACAGGTAGAAGCTCGTTGGAGTGGAGCTCGCTTGGATTCGCCGAGGCACCGAGTTCCTTGGCGTCTCGAGGCTTGCGGCCGCATGGAGACTGGACTTATACAGGAAATAATGTATGGATATCGTCTATCCGAAGCTTCCACTGGCCTACTCAAATTGTATTGAGAGACGAGAGAGAGCAGAATGACTTGTAATGTAAGAAGAGTGAGCTTGAGTGATTGTAATCTTGGCCTCGCGCCATATTGTAATCTTTGTTTCAATATCAATAAAGAGCATTTTGAATGACTTATGTTTTGTTTTAAATTTTTGCTGCTATAATTCAATGTTTCTGCTTGGGACTTCTGTGCGACCACCCTGTCGCTTAGCCTGTAATAGGCCGTTACAAAACTTGCCTTTCAAGAGTGCAATTTAGGGTTACACGGCATCACGCCTTAGCGAGGACGATCGCTCCTTCGGAAGCGGGGCTTGACATGTAGTAAGGAGTATACCATCTTTGCTATGAATGGATTGGATATGATATCTCTTGTACCTGGCAAACATGCACCCGTGGAAGAATTTATTATTTTTACCTTCTTCTCCCTCTCATTTAAGTCTAGCCTTCTATCTCGAGTTCTCTTCTTCAACCTTCGCCCTTTGCCTCAGGTGAGCAATGAGTTCATTGAGTTTGCTTCTATTCTTCGTGCTCTGGTCTTCCTTATAATTTTTCTCCGCTTCGTTGACCTTCTCTTCTGTCGCCTTTGCTTTACCGAAAATCTCCGAACGCCCTCCTGCTCTATTTGAATAGAGCGCCCCTAGTCTGTTTGAGCCTTAGCCCCAACCCGTTAGCGTGATCAGCTTTACTCCACCCTTCTTTCACCACCTGTAAGAATTAGTGGTGTTGGATCCAGTAATTCGGGATGTTGAAGGATTTTTTGATAGCTTACGTCTCCCTTTGAATACCCAAGAGGATGGAGCATGGTCAGATTCTGCCCTACAAATTTGTTTCACCATCGAGGAAGCAAAATAGTTGGTCCACCCGCAGTCTATCAATATCCTATCCAGTCTTGATTGTTGTCTCTCTTTTGCTTTCCTGTTGTGGCAGCAAGTATATTGTTGTCCCTCGGCGTTGAGTTCGGAAAGGCCTCCGCCCAACTGAAATCTACAAAGTCTTGCGTTGCTTCCATGTCCGGCCCCCCTTCCTTCATTTTTTTCATTAACCCTGGCCATCATGTTAAAGTCTCCACCGCATAACCACGGTAAATTATTACCTCTTCTACTGTCGAGAATTCTATCCATAGCTCATTTCTTCCGTTCCTGTCATTGCAACCGTGCACCGTAGTGACCATGACCTCCAAAGGAAGCTCGGATGGCTGAGGTTAATGAAGATTGCTTGATCAAACTCCTTTCTGATTGAAAATTGGAAGTCCCTACCTGGATAGTATCCAGATGTTCCCCTTGCCATTGGAGACAGTCGCTTGGAATCCCAGTTTAGTTTGTAATATAGCAACTTCTTCTTATGGAGCTTCGGCTCGATCAGAACTAGAACCATGATCCAATTAGCCTTATACAGAATTTTGATTCTTCTTCTTAACTAGTGATTATGATAGCCCTCACGTTCCAGAAGTGAAATTTATCATTGGAGTGGTTGGTTTTTGGATATCACCGACTTTTTGGAGTTGCTGAATCCAGAGTCATGGATGTTGTCTTGCAGCTTGCCCTCTTCTTCACTTGCGTAGTGTAAACCTCCTAAATTTTTACTACAATTTTTTTAAATAAAGTTGTATTGATTTTGTTTTTGGTATTTGTACGTCGCATACGAGGTTGAGTTATTCGTAATCGTGCGTCGCGTGCAATTTGCGAGATGGTATATATCTTTATACAAAATATTTTGTTGAAGGATTTCTTCGTATAGAAATAAGTATTTTATTTAATTTACTACGTCGCGTCGAGATTACCAAACCATTATTTTTTTATTTATTTATAAAGAAGGCCATTTTATTTTTGGTACAAATATGAGTAATAACTTAGAAAACTATTGTTTTATGTCAATACATACTATTTGTGTTCGCGTGACATGAACTTTATTTCATTGTCCACTTTGATTTTTTTTCGAAAACTAATTACAATTGTTTTGTTTATTTATAAAAATGTATTTTAAATATTTAAAGTTTATTGTGAATTTCAAAATTATTTATTAATATATTTTATTATTTATAAAAAGTTATTTTGGAAATAGTTTGATTTAATATTTAATTAGTTATGAAGATTCAAATTGGAAAATTATATTACCTTTATTTTAAATAGCTTTAAATTAAAAATAGTTCTATCGAGATTGATTTAGATTCGATAAATTTATTTTAATCGATTCGAATAAATCTGTAATTATTTATATGGATTTAAACTACTACTAATCCTTATCCATCTAGGAGCACCACCTCCTATATAAGGAGAGGCTCCTTTGTTCTTCTCCATAAAATTTTACCATCCAAATTCTCCACAGGTGCATCGTGTCCGTGCCCTTCCCATCCATTATATCTTTTCCTTTATAATTACAATATTATATCCATGTGTCCCACAAGCCCGGACATCCATCTATGTCGTGTCCGACAATCCCGGACACGACTGTAAGCCTACTTCCCAGATTTTAAATTATTTTACAAATGTTTTGAGCTAATTTATTTCAATGAAATACCTTATAAATGAAGAATTAAACCTTTAAATATATTATGTTTAAAATTACTTTTATTTGGGCTTCTCAGCCCAGCCCATCATTCGAGCCTTTAGACCGTTGGATGATAATTCATTTAAGAAGAAGAGGGTGCTATGAACCAAATTCAAATTTCCTTAACAGTCTCTTCCTCCTTCTCTAACTAAATTATCAGAGGAGTGTAGTTGTTTTCCCGACAATGATAGCCTAATTCCACGCTACTCCAGCCTATATAAGCATGCCTACTCCTTCCTCTTTCCTTTTCACCATCAATTGATTTCCATTCCTTACAATCCTGTTCTTCTTCTACACCATCTCTGATTCGAGATCGGCCATGGCAGAACGCAGCAACCTGATGAAGAGCAGCACAGTCTAGCAATTCGACCACGGCGTCGACGTATTTCCTTCTAACAGCTGCACGAGCGGATCGACTCTCTTTGGCGAATCATTACCACATCAATCCAAGATCTGGTGAGTATTGCATCTTCAATTTCAATCGATCTTGTTTTCCCTTCTCGTTTTTGAATTGGTCTGTATGGATTGTAGATCAAGTGCAGTGGAATTCTTCTCAAATTTCTTGAGCTTTTAACCTGTTTGATAGTTGGCCGCTTTGAACATTTAGTGAAGGTGAGGGTTGTTTCTGACTGAGTAGTCCTAATTTTGAAATTCATTTTGTTAAATCTGATCTCCATCTCGTATGATGAGACTGAAGGTCATCAAGAAGAATTTCAATTGGAGATAGACACTATGAATCAATTTTAATTTCTCGATTTGATCGATTGGTAAGTAATCTTCATTTTTCCTCCGATCATGGATCGGCTCTTAATTTCCCAGCTCTTGAAATCACTAGTCTAATTTATTCCATTTCTAAATCTCTTGGTTAGATTTCTATCTGCGGAATAGCATATTGAGAGATTGAGAGTGGACTGCTCATATCAATCGAACAGTCAGCTTGAAACCACAGGTAAAAACCTATTTTCCTATGAGAAGTCTTTGGTGCATGACTGTTAGATGCAGAGCAATTATTGATAAAGAGTTGAAATCCGAGTTAGCAGTATATCTGAGATTTGTGTTATGAATTTTAATTTATGTTTGTTTAAGAGAGAGTATCAATTGGAATTAGTACTATTTTATTTTCGGTTCAATGATATTAATTAGTTTCTTTTCGAATTGGGATAATCAAATTGATTCATGTGGGGTTTTTCTCTTGTTTCCTGTGTTGGACTAGTGTTCTTATCAGAATAGAGTTAGATGGAACTTTATATTCAGTAAGCTCTACTTAGGGATATCAGTGAGTTTCTAAAAAAATCACTCCATGTCTGTTCCTTATAATATCAGTCATGATATATCCTACCTAGTATATGTGGCTACTCCTTCCTTCAACAGGTGTTTAGCTTTAATCTATTTGAATAATTAGAAAAACAGTAAGGAGGAACTTTACCTGGGTTGTTTATAATAGTTGGTTCCTTCTAAAATTCAGGAAGAACTTGTTAACCGTTCTTAAATTCTAAGAACTATAGAAACCCAGTTGAGTCCCTAGTTGACATTCACGGTACTGCTGTTAAACCCTGAGATCATTCAAAATATTTTGCCTATCATAATCAACCTGAGTATGCTTGGTGGTATTATGGGTATATATGGGTCTGCCTATTTGTAGACCTGCAAACAGTTGTGTTGATTCTGCTTCACAGGAATTAGACTTAGAGTGAGTCGAATATCAGGAAGTAGTTCAATCACTGAAACTGATTTGGTACTTCTATTTTTTAGCATTCTTAATTTCACAGGTTGCAGCTGGGGAATAAATTTTAATGTACAAGTAAGCATAGACTGAAATATAGTTAAGGGATATTGGGTAAGTGAAGGATGAAGTGAAGAAAGGGTATTGAGAAGTTCAGTTGAGTTTTTGACATGAAGGCATGGCAACAAATCAGGGTGATTTTCAGAATATCATTGGTTAGAAGGAAACCTGGGCAATATGGAATTGGTTGGCCTTTGGTGCTAGACTGTATGGAAACTCCTTTATAGGTTTTAGCCTTAATTCACCTATGTTTCTTCATGACAGATTACTCCAAGTTATTTTCTATTTTTGAGTGATCTGTAGTGATCTCCTCATCGAAGAGCTAAAGGTTAGCAGTTAGGTTAGAAGGGTGTTAAAGAACAGTAGCAAAATATGTCAATGGTAGAAGCCTATTTCAGTCGAAAGTTAAACATAGTTGTATAATCAATTGGGCCAACCTGTTAGGGAATAACTGATATACTCTTAGGCTACATCATGATAGCTAATTTGGATGTGTAACTAAACTGTGCAAGAGGGGAATTCACTGATCAGGGTTGCAGGGGACTCATCATGGTAGCAGGGGACTGGTCAGTGAGATGAGGAAGAATAGAAAGTAGTATGTTTGTGTTAGGCCTGATTTAGGACAGTAAAACTCTTATATTTAGCTGCAGGTTCCTTCAAAGGAACCTTAGCTACTGTCAGCAGGGTATCATATTTGAATCCTGAGATTCAATATCAGTGCTATAGTATGGAAAACTTCTTAATCGTATGCATCTTAGTTTACTATAATAGATGACTACCCTTTCCTTTTAAGTTTGTGGATACTTTGAGGAATACTATAGAGTTGTTGTGTATAACTTTAGAATAATTGAATTGTTTAATAAGATAAATTATTAAACCTAAACCACTTGTATATTCCAATTATATTAGAGTACTTGATAAGTAAATTAGAACTTATTTAGATATTAACCAACTTGTACTTAATAAACCAGGAGGACATCCAGCTCCACTGATTACATGTACCTTCCCGGAGGAAGGCAAGTACTTTTCTATAGTCTTATGCATTTACATATCTTGTACTCTTCTTGTGACACATCATGACACGATATTCTGTACTCATGTATTTCTTGTTCTTGTACTTACTTGTGTCGAGTGGGGAAATACACTAGCTACGTAACCAAACCCCGGTTACCATATTCATTTAGATAGCTTAGGCCTCGCATCGTGCACGCGGGTCCTAAGCCGTACCGATATTCATGTACTCCTGTACATTTTCCTGTACTCACCCAGCTGGTCACATAGGCTAGTTGTATTTCAAACATTGTGCACTTGTCATATCTTGTACTTCAGGTTTATGGTTACATTTCTGTACTTTATTTCCTGTACTCATATTCCTGTACTTTCATGATCATTTCTTGTATCTCATATTTCATGTTCTCCTGTACTCATTTCTATATCATGATGTTCTTGTTCATTACCTAGAACTGTACTTTGCTCTCCTCCTGACTAGGATATGTTGCAGGTAAGATGGAGGCTTTGTGTGACACATACTATGACCGAGAGCTTGTAGATGCAGTAGAGCCAACTGGAGTTGCTCTGGACTTAGAGGCTGAGGAAGCCTAGTATATTACCCTTAGCAGTTTATATTTTGTTTGTACTTGAGACGGTCAGACTTTATTTTAGCTGGATGAATGTAATAACTTTTAGTCATGTACTTCGATTCTGGGATTCGTTTATAGATGCTGTGATTTATACTTATTCATGTTTATCTGGTTACAATTCCCTAGATTGGTACAACTTACTTCGTGTCCAACAATGAAGACTGGGTGTGTCTGACTAGTGTCCGATTATTCGGGAGCGGGTCGTGACATATTTTTAGTGGTGGCCCATGCAGGTCTATCCTAATGTTACCTAGGTATTAGCGTACTATTGGGGGAGTTGATTAAACTAGGGAAACTTGATCATAGCATAGGAAATCGGGTACATCGGGTATATATGGATATTATATAAACATTTATATTTACTTGTATGTTAGGTTTTTATCAATCACGAAGTTTTCTTTTGTTGCAGGATGGTCACTACGAGGAAGATCGCGGATCAACCTGGAGTTGCAGGCAGTTCTGGACAGTCTGCACCAGACGTTCCGTTAGAGCAGCTTACGCCACCGCCTCCTATCTTTCGTCCGCTAACGATGACTTTCGACGGCGCTCAGGTGATGGCCATGTTCCAGCAGTTCATGGAGGCCCAGAAAAACCAGGCCGCACAGTTTTGGGCGACAGTAGTGGATGCGCTCAGGACCCGAGAGCCGGCAGCACCAGCACCGGTAGCACCTCCAACACCAGCAGCACCGAGACCAGGGACTGCCAAAGACTACCAGAACCTCTGTCCGATGGATTTCTGGGCCACGAAGGGATTGTTTATGCGGATGAGTGGCTGGAAAATGCAGAACGGATGCTAAAGATAGCGCAGATCCCGGATGACTTGAAGGTGGAAGTTGCGAGTATGTGACTATTTGATCTAGCCAGAGCTTGGTACCGAGAGCAGCCCCAGTTAGCTGAGCCCCAGGTTCTTTAGGCAGATTTTAAAACTCTGTTCAAGGAGAATTTTTTCCCCGACGTGGAGCAAGATGAGCTTCAAATCCAGTTTGAGGCATTGCAGCATGGGACTATGACAGTGGCGGAGTACATATCAGAGTTCACTCAACTCAGCAGGTTCGCGGAGAACCTGGTCAGACCACCGGAGGATAGAGCTTGGAGGTTTAAGAAGGGCCTCACCAGAGAGCTGCAGCATACAGTGGCGATTAGCCAGGCGATGACTTATGCGAGCATCCTCAAGATTTCTCAGGCTGTGGAGAAGGGGGCTGATCAGAAGCTGAAGAGGGACCGGGACATCGGCAGCAGCAGCTTTCAGACACCGGCAAAGACGACTCAGACTCAGATTTAGGCGAGGCCACAGCAGCCGGCACAGCAGCATCACCGTCCAGCCAGAGTCCATGCACATCAGCCATAGAGACAGCAGCAGGTAGCTACTTGCACTTTCTATTACTAGCCAGGACACCGCTTCGATGAGTATCGCAAGAGGCTTCGGCTCTGTTTATTTTGTGGATTAGACGCATATCAGATGAGGAACTGCCCGCAGGCTGCAGCTCGACTGACAGGACCTCGAGGAGCTGGAGGACCACCACATGTACCACCCAGAGCTCTACCAGCTGTACTACAGAGGGTTTAGGATTTACCTACTCAGCAACAGTATTTTGTACAGCACCAGCAGCAGAGAGGACCACCACAGCAGGGATGTGCTTATGTCATGGCGTAGTTGAGGAGGATAAGGCAGTTCCAGATGTAATCACAGGTTCTATCTTTTATATTCATTTCATGCCATTGCATTGTTCGATTCTGGAGCCACATATAGCTTTGTATCATATGAGTTTCTGCATAGACACGGCTTCACACCTAAGCCCACTAGAAGGAACTGTCGAATTATGACAGGAGGAGGGCTAGTGCCAGTTAGTGAGATGGTGGATTGCCCTATCATTATAGCTGAGAGGGAGCTTAGGGCTCGACTTTTAGTAATACCATTGTCCGAATTTGATATAGTCCTCGACATCAACTGGATGAGTGAGCATTTTGCTATAATAGACTGCCATGAAGGAAAGGTGATTTTCAGCCCACCTGGAGTTCTACCGTTCGAGATCAGTAGACGGATTACAGGAAGGCCAGAGGGAGTCTTCTTCGGAGCAGTTGCAGAAGACCAGGAGTTGCCATACCCCCTGATTATAGAGTTTCTCGACATCTTCCCCAAGAAATTGCCAAGATTGCCGCCAGATTGAGATGTCGAGTTTAGCATCAACCTAGTGCCCGAATCAGCACCGAAATCTCAGCATTGCTACAAGATCAGCCCAAAGTAAGCTGCAGAGTTGAAGGCCTAGATTGATGAGTTGGAAGGCAAGGGTTTTATTCGGCCCAGTGCTTCACCCTGGGGAACACCGGTACTTTTCGTGCCAACAAAGGATGGGATTGTGAGGAAGTGTATCGATTATCGTATACTCAATAACATCACCATCAAGAATAAATACCCATTGCCGTGGATAGATGAGCTGTTTGACCAGCTTAGTGGAGCTAAGGTCTTTTCCAAGATTGACTTTCGGTCAGGGTATCATGATATGAAGGTTCAATAGCACGATATTCTGAAGACTGTAGAAGCATAGAAAATACTAAAGGAAATAATTCATGCGGCCAGGAAAGATCCATGCGGCTCAGAAAACGCATGCAGCTCAGGGAGTCATGCGGCACAAGGAGCTATGCGGCCCAAAGTATTTCATGCGGCTCAGAAGACACGTGGCCTGATAGTGCTCCCTCCACCCACGCTGCATTAATTGCTATGACGGCTGACCCCTCTGAAAAGTTGACAGCCCTGACACCAAAGGCAGGTAATTATGGCTCTGCCATAATGATGAATCTCTAGGGAAGAGGAAAGAAATCTCTGACACAAATCCCCCGAGAGCCATAAAAATGCCACGTGGCCTTTCCACGTGGGCATTCGTATGTGGCTCGCTTCTCATGCGGTTCAGAATAAATCATATGCGGCTCAGGCCATAGGAGCCTCATGCGGCTCGAGCAAAGGACTTCCCATGCGGCTCAGAAGTGAATCCATCCTATGCGGCTCAGGCCATAGGAGCCTCATGCGGCTCGAGCAAAGGACTTCCCATGCGGCTCAGAAGTAAATCCATCCTATGCGGCTCAGGCCATGAAAGCCTCATGCGGCTCGAGCGAGGACTTCTCATGCGGTTCAAGAAGATCATATCCATGCGGCCCAGGCGGATATATACCTATGCGGCCCACAAGGATTACTCCTCTGTGGTTAGAGGACTCAAGTAAAGGCCACTGCCCACGCAGCCCTGACACGTGGGCTCATATTCATATGTGGCTCATATTCATATGCGGCTCACTATTCATGCGGTCCAGATTCCCCCCAGCAGCTCCTAGGATACGTGTCATAAACCGATTAATTCCTCAGATTGGCTGCCATTAAAGATTGGGTCAGATCCCAATAGATCTGGGACACGTGGCAGAAGAATAGATCTGATTTATTCGCAGATATCAGAAGATCAGTATAAGGAAGATTTATTCCAATCAGCATTAATTGTTCATGGGATTTGGTGCAATCTACACCTAATAGCCCAGATTCATCATAATTAAAACGAATGGCCAAGATGGACCAATCTCCATGCCGCCGCCATCTCCAAAAGCTAATCATTGGCAACCCTAATGATCACATCCCACTATTATAAATAGCAAGGTGCCATTCCCTTGTAATATATACAATTTCAGAGAGAAAAATACGTATATACAGAGAGACCCCCCAATAGTCAGAAAAAAAAGATACACAGAGAGAGGAGAGAAGCCAGAAGAGCAACAGAGGAGCAAGAAGAGCATTTCTTCGTCAACGCCTACCATCTTTTCACAGGGAGCCAAGGCTGCATACCGATCATCCAAGGAGTAAGGCAGGGCTGCCGTCGCCTTTCCGAGCCTCTATCGTCACCTCCCAGAATCTAAAATAAACAATTGTACTTAGACTGTTGTACCTAGGTTTTCGTCCCTAGGCTTTCTTTGTACAAGCGAGTTTGTAACGTGAAGTAAAAGTTCGGTCCTTCGATAATTGTTCTGTTCTTTTATATTTCATGGCAAACACGATGGCGACTCTGCTGGGGACAAACTTCTCCACGGCTGAGGAGTTGGTGACGCAATCGGATGCAGCCAAGCTTGGCTCCACTCAACAAAAGATGGTCGTCCGGTTCGACCAACAGGCGTTCGAAGAGATGCTCTCCGACAAGAGCACTGGCCCGGTCCAGAAGTGAGCCCACACAAAGAAGGCTCGTAAGGAGTGGAGACCCCGATCCTTCGTTCCTGCTGAAGCTCTTGCAGAGACACCCTCTGTTGTTCAAGACGGCGAGCAAGATTCCCCTGCGGCCCCACTTCAGATCGTAGACAACTCTGCTGTCCCCAAGTCTGGCAGAAGAAAATACTATGATGCTAGACTTGCAAGGGAAAGAGGAACTCTATGAGATCCGAGCCGCATAAGGGTATCAGCCGCAGGGAGAAAGCTCATACGGCTACATCCTACAGCCGCATGAAGAAAACTCATGCGGCCATATCTGTCAGCCGCATAGCTTATGCGGCTACAGTTGCCAATCACACGGATGAAACTCATGCGGCTATGGGAGTCAACCGCTTGCAGAAAACCCATGCGGCCATAATTGTCAACCGCATACGGCAAGCCTGTACGGTCGTGACTCCTAGCCGCACAAAAAATTCATTCGACGGCAGAAGACAACCACATGCAGACAGCCTGCACGGTACCCAACCCTAGCCGCATAGCATCCATTTCACGCTTCTCTAGATCAGTCTTCGACCGTCTCTCATGCGGTCCTGACCCTGATACTTCTCTAGATGATAAGCCAGACTCTCTGTTATTCAACTTGGACTCCTCCTATTACGCACCCGCAGGTGCTAAAAGGAGGAAGTCTAGGACAGCGTGGACTCATCGGGTCCAGTCAGCTGTCCCAACCTCTGACTATCGGGGCGTCCCGTTGACTATCACACGGGCCTCGAATGGGAAGTTGTATGCAACCGCTCGAGTCCATCCCCCGATGGCAAATGGACAGAGTGGTTCCTCTGACCTGCGGGAGGCGATCCTCCACAAATGCAAGGAAAGAGAAGGAGTGTTGGCGTGCAAAGAGTCCTCGCTTGGACATCGCTGTACCCAAATTATTGTCAATTGCTGCTGCAATAACGCGGCAGTAACGGAAGATCGGCCGTCCGTCTTCCAAAGACTACAGCACCCGAGCTAAGAAGATGAGGCACCCCATGTTGTCTCCTGCAATTCCGCTCAAAAGGTCCCCACCGAAAGGAGGGGAAAAAGACAAGCATCTCCAGTCCCAAGATATCAACCACTACAGCTATGAAACTGTCGTCTAAACGGTTGTCTTCCACCAGAGTATTCCACACACCCGTTCAAAGACGAAATCTGCTGCAATGGGAAATTCATCATCTGCATCGCTGGGGGTTGGGGGTAGCACTCATCCGAACATCTGCAACAATCTAATATTTCAAGGAGCCGAGCCCGGGGAAACGATTCTCCCATCAGGAACGACAGGCACCGATGTCCCGGAGGACACCCGTGATTCTCAAGACGAAGTAAACTCTGAGGCTGGGGGTACTGCTCCCTCCGAGTCCGAACCAGAAGGCAATATTCCTACATATCCCGACGACTTCTCGGTACACGGGTACGACTCGGAGGGCACATCCTCCACCGTCCCTTCCATCACTCCTCACGTAAGGACGGTGTTCATGACGGACAGCAATCAAGGTGGTTCCAGTGATCGCCAGCGCATTGACAGTCTCGAAGCCATATTACTTGCTTTGGTCAAATCTGTAGACGAGATTAAAGCGGCCCTGTCCACTCTATAAGGAGGAACGCCTGGTCAAACAAGCACGGGTCCCACGGTCAATATAGATTCAAACTCAGCGGCACCAAACCCAGACAATAATCCTCCCGAAATAACAGCCCCTACCGCAACAAATGAGATCCGAGAAGTAAAAGAGAGGTCCAGGAGCTACGAGCCATGTTCCATGCCCGAGAAAACGCTCAAGATCTCAGAATACGGCAACCATACCCTGCTGAATGGAGGGATGTTCCATTCCCACCAAGATATAAGCCGTTCAATATCAACCCGTATGATGGCAAAACCTCAGCAAGTCGGTACATCACTTACTTCGAGGTTACCACCGACCATCTGCCCCATGATGATGCCATCCTCACACGGTTATTCATTGGGGCGTTAGAAGGGGTCGCCTTCGATTGGTACCGCAATCTACCAGACAACTGCATCCATTCCTTCTCCGGCTTCAAGCGCCTGTTCTTGGAGCAATTCTACGAAGTAGGACAGGACATCACTATGTCCACTCTCATGGACATCGTCTAAGGGGAGAAGGAGTTGACAAGGAACTATATCGAGCGGTTCCGCCAAACCGCCATGAAGCTGCCCTCCGGAAATCCAGATTCCTCTTTGATTGAGATCTGCCAAAAGAGACTGCTTCCTACGATCAGTCTCTGGATGGGCGAAAGTCAATTCAAAGATTGGAAGGCATTCATCATCAGCGCCACAAGCACCGAAGAACGACTAAAGAAGGCTCGCCAACTGGGGTTACACATCTCGAAAGGAGAAAATAATGGCAAGCGTCCCAACAACGATAATGGGGGTAACCCCTCCAACAATCGGGACAGCAAGGAAAAGCAGGCTATGGTGGCTGACACGGCACAAAAGCCCGAGTCACAACCAGCAGACAAACAATGGCCGCAAATCGATTACTCCTTCAAAGACGGCCACGTCAAGCCTATCTTGGACATGCTCATACAAGGGGGTAGAATTCAGCTTCCTCCACCAAGACGGGAGCCTCAGCCGGCTGATCTAGAGAACCCAAAGTTCTGCCATTATCATCGTTATGTACACCACGCTACACACGACTGCTACCAACTAAAAAGGTACATCCAAAGCCTCATCGATTCGAACGCTCTGGCCATCGACTTCGAAGAGGTAACCGTAGCAGCCAATATGGTGTCCGTACAATTCGGCAGCTTCCCTCCGACGGAGACTCAAGACGGGATAATCCCCGTCCCTCTGGCAATAATGGAGATTACCAATCTTCCTCCTCCTCGAGATCAGGCTGTCGGTCTAGTACCTCTCACCACCTCACGAGGGGAGGTCATGTGGGTCCATCCAGACTTGGTATCAGAAGTAACTCGGCCCACACCATCTTCCACCAGCAAAAGGAAGAGTAGAAAAATTAGGACCTGCCACACAATCTCAGCAAACAACGAGGAAGCTATAGCCGTCGTCACGCGGTCCGGAGTGCAATCCCAACATGTGGTTGACAACCCAGCCGAAAATCATCAACCCACTACAACTGATTCTCTGGGACCGGCTCAGCCTTCGACGACCGACAAGCCTAGGCCGAAGGAGACTCGCTTCGACAAATCCCTCCGAAAGGACGCAGCCCAAGGGCTAGAGAGGCCCTATAACTTTGATATCTTAGCACAATTGGCTAACACTCCGGCCAAATTGTCACTATACGAACTCATAAGGCTCTCCAAGGACGTTCGTATTGCATTGAGCGAAGCACTCCAAAATGTCGATGCCTATCTCGCTCAATCCAACCTCACAGGGGAAGACTCACCCGTGGATCTCCAAGACAGTGCCGCACGGGAGCAATGCCCAACATCGTCTTCACTCCGCAGGACATGCTCATCAAAACCAACTTACATGATCGCCCGCTATACTACACAATACATCGGCGACGTGAAGGTGGATCGGATGCACATTGATCCTGGCTCTTCTATAAGCATCATCCCGAAGGGTCTGCTACATCATCTCTGTATCCCAATGCATCGCCTGACACCTACAAGCACCGCCATCAGCGGTTTCAATTCGGACAGGAGCTACCCTATTGGAAAGATTCGTCTGAAGTGTCAAATTGGCAACCTCCAATCCGAAGTCACCTGCTATGTCATAGATGCAGACACTTCTTACAACATCCTCTTGGGGCGCCCATGGATACACGATTATATGATCGTGCCTTCCACGCTACACCAGTGCTTCAAATACGTCGACAAATACGGCTTCGTGAAGACAGAATTTGCTGATATCGATCCCTTCAAAGGGGTCGAATCCTACTACTCAGACTCCTGCTATACGAAAAGTCGAAGAGGCACCTTGATGAAGGAGACGCACAAGCTCATACTGAGACAGCCACGGGATCAGAAGGACCCCTGACGATCCACCTCCAAGCTCGTAAACCGGGCAAGTCCGCACCCCTCACCGCCACTCTGCGGAAGGACGCGATCAGCCTCTCGGCGTAAGAGAAGCAGATGATAATCCGGCTGCCAAGGTCCGGCCAAGTACCGAGACCCACAACGGAGCCACTAACAATCAGGTTACCAAGAGTCAGCCAACCACAAGCAGGGAAGCTCAACCCCTCGGACAGGCCCATGACGATACGCCTTTCCAGGAAGGGTCGTCACCCTGATGCAAGGTCTGACACTTCCAGCGAACCAGCCACTCATCGCTCCACATCAAATGCCAAACTGGGGGTCGCTAGTCTGCCAACAACTCCCCGCTCTGCGCCATCAACTGAACCACTGACAATCAAGCTTCCTAGGACGTCCTCTCAGTCTTTGTTCACACAGGGGGTAGCCGAAGAGGAACCGGAGCTAGCCAAGTATATGGCTACCCACACCAATGTTCCCTCCGCTGATGATGTAATCCCCCTAGAAAAGATACCTTACTTCATCAATAAAGGGTTATCTTTGAACTACATCGAGCTCAATAAGCTATGTACAATGTATGCTATGGAACACGGTATAGGCGCTCACCTACACACACAGGTGACAAATGTGTACAACGTGATCCAGCTTACTCCAGTAGAAGACGCTTACCGAATATTCGAAGGAGGAGATCATCTGATCATCTTCAGCCGGACAAACAACCCGTATCCCCCACCATAGAAGAAGTCGACCTCGGGTCAGATGTCGGGAGACTGCCTCTGTATCTCTATAGCCCTCAATCCAAATATCTTATGCAGAAACAGGGGTATGATCTAGAGGCGACGCCAGGGTTGAACTACAGTACTGGGCGACGATTACTTTTGAAGCCGCCAGTCCCGGCAGGCAAACCACGGAACTACTACAACAAAACTCGATGCGGGTTAGGGTATGTAACGCCTACTACGACCCCTGAGAGTTCAGATGAAGAATGCGACTGGCAGTCACATTCAATCGGATCACCAACTTCCGACTCAGATACCAGCATCGGAGATGTGTTCAGACAAGTCATGTCAGTCAACATGGCGTTCGCCGACGCTTACAAGGAAGACAAAGACATCCCCGAAATCCTCGAGCTAGAGCCATGGGCCCAGCAATTAGACGCGCAATAGGAAAAGCGGTTCAAACTGAGAGAACCTCCTACTGAAGATGAGGTCATACAAGTGGATCTCGGCAGCGAATCTTTTCTAAAATCGATCTTCATCAGTAAAAGCCTAATCGATGAAGAACGGGAGTCGCTGTTAGAACTTGTCAGAGAGTACATTGATGTGTTCGCCTGGAGCTATGAAGATATGCCAGGGTTAAATCCTGACATCGCTCTTCACAAACTCAATATTCGACCAGATGCGAAGCCAGTCAAGCAACAACAGCGACACTTCCGCCCAGGCATCATGGACGCGATCGAAGCTGAAGTCAACAAACTGATAGCCAGCGGCTTCATTCGTGAGGAGCAACATCCCGATTGGGTCGCCAATATAGTACCCGTCCTCAAGAAGAACGGAAAGATTCGAATCTGCATCGACTTCCGCAACCTGAATGAGGCATGTCCCAAAGATGAGTTACCCCTTCCTTTCACAGACATCATGATCGACAATACCTGCGGCTTCGAACGCATGTCATTCATGGATGGCTTCTCAGGGTACAACCAAATCAAAATGTCTCCTGACGACGAAAAGCATATATCATTCCGAACACCGATTGGCACGTACTGCTACACAGTCATACCTTTCGATTTAAAGAATGCTGGCGCCATATATCAGAGAGCCATGAGCATCATCTTCAGAGACCACTTACGCAAGACGGTAGAGTGCTATGTTGACGATATAGCCGTCAAGAGCCGTAGCAAGGGAGACCATCTGCAGGATCTAAGGACGGTATTCGACCTAATACGAACGCACAATTTGAAAATGAACCCTACGAAGTCCTTCCTGGGCGTATCCAGCGGGAAGTTCTTAGGCTTCATCATCACTGCAAAGGGTATCGATGTAGAGCCTGAAAAGACAAAAGCAATCATGGAGATGGGTCCCCCGAGAAATCTTCGCGAACTTAGAGGCCTTCAAGGAAGGCCAGCTTACATCAGAAGGTTCATTTCCAACCTCTCCGGGCGATACCGACCATTCACGCACCTCATGAAGAAACGAGTCTCATTCGTATGGGACGAAAATGCCAGCACGCTTTCGACAGCATCAAAGAATATTTGTCAAATCCTCCGGTCTTGGTAGCCCCAGTCCCTGGAAAACCATTTCTGCTCTATGTACGAGCAATGGAACACTCCCTCGGTGCCCTGTTGGTACAAAATAACGATGCAGGCCACGAACAAGCCATATACTATCTCAGTCGAATGATGGTGGGACCCGAGCACCGATACACCGCGGTTGAGAAGGAATGCCTCGCCTTGGTGTTCGCCATTCAAAAGATGCGATACTATGTCACCGGACAAACGATACATGTGATCTCACGGGTCAACCCTCTCAGAGTCCTCATGACCAAACCAGGGACACTTAGCTCTCGACTCGCTACATGGGCAATATTGCTATCCCCTTATCATATGATCTTTGTCCCACAAAAGGCAGTCAAAGGTCAAGCCCTGGCAGACTTTTTAGCAGCCCACCCAGGCTCGGAGTCCTCCAAAATATACGAAAGATCCCAGACGAGGTCGCCAACTCGCATGCAACCTCTCACGAGGCTATATGGCGAATGTTCTTTGACGGTGCTTCAAGGACCGGACCTAAAGGCAATATAGTCGTCGGAGTCGGGATAGTGCTGGTCTTCCCTTCCGGATTGGTGATCAACCGTGCCTATTCCCTCACAGAACCCTGCTCTAACAATGTGGCCGAGTACAACGCTCTGGTCATTGGCCTCCAACTTGCAAGAGAGCTGGGGGTAGAATACCTTGAAGCATACGGCGATTCCCAACTAATCGTCAATCAGATCCGGGGTTCGTACGAAGTCCGTCACGAAGACATGATCCCTTATCACCAAATAGCGATCGATATCATCTCGTCATTTGAGGGGTTCTTCATCGAACATGTCCCTAGACTCCGAAACATCGAAGCAGATGCCTTAGCCGGTCTTGCCGCTTCCCTAGCAGTTCTTTATGATCGCCAATCAGTGGAAGTGATAGGCCATGAACTGGTCTGTCCTAAAAACAATATGCAATTCGTGGCAAGTTATTCCGCACAGACGATCGATGATGCCCCAGATTGGAGACAACCATTCATCGACTTCGTCGTCTACGACATCCTGCCCGAAACCCAAAGGAAGCCACTTCCATCAGAAGGCGTTCTCTCAGATTCTTCTACGATACAGAGACGAAGATGCTGTATCGCCGCTCTTACGACGGATTATTACTTCGGTGTCTATCAAACACAGAAGCCAAAGAAGCAGTACAAGAAGCTCATGACGGTGTCTGCGGGGCCCACCAACCCGGCCTAAAACTACAAGATCGTCTTCGCCGAATGGGCTACTATTGGCCCACAATGTGGGGCAGATGCGATCAATTATGCTAGAAAGTGCAAAGCTTGCCAAGTCCACCGCGGACTTTATTCATCAACCATCCGAATTTCTACATCCGACGGTGGCGTCCTGGCCATTCGAAGCATGGGGAATGGATATCATTGGTCCAGCCACCCCACCTTCCTCCCGAGGACATCGCTTCATACTTGCGATCACGGATTACTTCTCTAAGTGGGCGGAAGCTGCCCCACTCGCAGAAGTCAAGACTTCAAATGTAATCACCTTCCTTAAGCATCACGTCATCTACCGCTTTGGACTGCCCCGAAGGATCATCCATGATAATGGCCCACAGTTTGTAAGCCACGCATTCTATCGATTTTGCGATAAACACCGTATTCAGAATATCGCTTCGACGCCGTACAACCCAACAGCAAACGGGTTAGCAGAGGCATTCAACAAAACGATCATCAAACTCCTCAAGAAGTTCGTCTCCTCCAACAAGCACGACTGGAACGAGAAGCTCGGTGAATGCTTATGGGCTTATCGCACCACAGTTCGAACAGACACCGGGAATACACCATTCTCCCTGGTGTACGAAAGTGAAGCGGTTCTTCCATTAGAGACTCAAATATCCTCACTCCGCGTCGCCTTCACTTATCAATTGACAACGGATGACAACTACCGACGTCGACTGCAAGAGTTAGAGGCCTTAGATGAAAAGCGCCTCCTAGCTCAGCAAAGGATCGAGCTATACCAAGCACGCATCTCAGGAGCCTTCAACAAGAAGGTCAAAATCAGAACATTCCGAGTGGGTGATCTTGTTCTGGCTGTCCGGAGGCCGATGGTCATGACTCACAAGACCGTCGGCAAGTTCCAGCCAAAGTGGGAAGGTCCATTTATCATAGAGACAGTATTCTCCAACGGTGCTTACCGCCTCGCAAAACAAAATGGAGACTTGCTCATGCTGCCCGTCAACGGCAAGTTCCTGAAGAAATACTATGTTTAAATAACATTTTTCAGATTTTCGAGTCACGTACCCGCTGGTACCACTGAACTCGCTCCACAAATTTCCAGATTATCGAGTCATGTATCCACTGATACCCCTGAACTCACCCTCATAGTTTTCCAGATTCTCGAGTCATGTATCCGCTAATACCACTGAACTCACCCTCATAGTTTTCCAGATTATCGAGTCACGTACCCGCTGGTACCACTAAACTCACTCCATAAACTGTCAGATTTCTGAGTCATGTACCCGCTGGTACTACTGAACTCACACTCACCATATTCGAAATTTACGAGTCACGTACCCGCGTGTACCGCTGAACTCATGCCCTTCTTCCACAAAGATATCCCAAATTTCTAAGTCATGTACCTGCTGGTACCTCTGAACTTACACTTTGATTCCAACATTGTCGAGTTATGTACCCATTGGTACCCCTGAACTTACATCCTGGTCACTCTTTTGAAAGAAAGTCATGTATAACCATACCGCTGAACTTTCTTCCTACAAGAGATCCTCCCTCATGATCTAATACCTGCACCCCCAGTGCACAACAAAGGTAACGGGTCTACAAACTTCCAAGACGGCCATGTCCTTATTACCTCTGAGTCGTCCCACTTCCGCCAAAAACAAATCACCCCCCACGTAGAACTTCCATGTCCTCATTACCTCTGAGTTGTTCTATGTACCCTCCTTCATTGAGCCCACTCCTGTCATGTCCTTATTACCTCTGAATGGGAAGGCTCCGTCGAAGAAACCTTCATACTTGCCATGTCTTTATTACCTCTGAGTAAGTATGATGATCCCCTTTCGACCTATTATTTGTACCCACAACCGGAGTACGCCAAGGGTAATAGGTCCACAAATGTCCTCTGTTGACCAACAATATCCTCCGTCGAGTTCACTCCTACCATGTTCTCATTACCTCTGAGTAGGAAGACTCTACGTTTAAAAAACCTTCCCACTTGCCATGTCCTCGTCACCTCTGAGCAAGTATGTCGGTTCCCCTTCATCCTATTATCCGTGTCCTAAAACCAGGGTGCGCCAAGGATAATAGGCCCACAAATATCCTCAGCTAAATTTCTAAGCACAAATCTATCACCTCAACGGGCCCCGGGAGCCCAGCTGCTCTACGGTATTCCTTTTTCTTAATACCCAGAGTACCCATGACCACTTCGCTATGGCTGCTTCAGGTATCCTGATCAAAACTTGTTACCTCTGCCTAAAACCAAGGTATGCCATGGGTAACAGGTCCACAAATATATCTCCTATATGGGGTAAACATCACCACATTATCACAGGCGCAGCAAGCAATATAATAAAGGGTAGAATTGAAAGTACTCTTTATTTAAAGGAAGAAAAAAGCATTACATACTTTCGAGATCATGTCCTCTTCAGAAAGAAAGAAAATAGAAACAAAACAAGAAGGAAAAGTCGACTACATTTCAGCATCACTCAATTCTAGGAGGCGATTTCTTACTGAGGTGGTCCTCCGTTCAATTCGTTGCCGAGCACGACGCCCGGCCTCCTGGAATCAATGCTCCTTATTGTCCAAACCCAAGAACGCTTGACAGTCATCTTCCAATTTCTTCAAGGCAGTCTCTAGGTCAGTCGAAGCTTGAGTAACCCTGTCAGCCTCCTGAACAATCAGTCCCCTGTCATTGCGGGTAGTCTCGAGTTCAGACTCCAAGAAAGCCAACTTCTTCTGAAGCGTAAGGATCTGCTCCCGTGTCTCAGTAATCTCACGAGAGACAGACTCCTCCCGAGCCACAACGTTTTCAGTCGCATAACTCAGTTGATCATACCGATCAGCTAAGTCACTGAGATCCTTCAGCACGCCCGGTCTGGTCTTATCTCGAGCCGCTCTGGTCCTCTCTATAACAGCAATAAGGGAAACCCGCTCCTCATTTATAACAGTAGGCAGATCAGCCTGCCGCAATGCTCGAACCTCGGACACCAGCTGATCAGCCTCCAGCAATTTCGCCTTCAGAAGCGAAGCCATCCCTGCATCATCAGGAAGATCCCTAAGGATGTTTATTTGACCATGGGCATATTTTCGGGCCAAGGTAAAAGAGGTCCCTCTGTCTACAGCGGTCTCGATTCTCCTCTTCAAATGACGATAAAAACTGGCAATCACGTCCTACAACGCGTCGTCCAAAACCTCAGCAGAGGAGGGCGTCAGGGGAAGCCGGAGTGGCAACGTCGGAGGAGTAACGCTAGAGGTCGCCATCGAGGGAACACATTTCGAGAAGAAAGATGCATGGATAGCGGCCAACTCGTCTTCCGCCACCCGGAGAGCTTGGATGCTTGGCAGGGAAGAGAGGTCGACTCTCGAAGCCATCGGAGTAGAGGATGATGCAAGGACCATCGTTCCCTGCCCCGATGGCCTCGAGAATTGCCCCACTAAACTCAGGCCCCCAGAAGGCCCATCAAGACGATTCGGACAGTGAGGGGGTACACCTATGTCCACCGATGCCCCTTCGGTTGGGGTTGCCTCAGCAACGTCCATCCTCGGCACTGAAGGAACAGGTCCTGAATACCTAGAATAATAATCAATCGACGTAACCCGAAGGACATGATGATAGAGCAGATAGGCTTTCTCATGGGTTAAGATTCGGCTAATCTTACCAGGGGAAGGGCATAAAGGCCGTGGCTCATCCACAACTGGCATAGTCCCCTCACCCGCGATCCCCGAGTTAAACTCAGTCACGTCTCCTGCCCCCGTCACCTCGACGGAGGGTACAGATTGATCTGCATTCTCTCAAATAGGAGCAGGCTCAGGGGAGTCCCTGTCACCCTGGGTCGCCACCTCGATATTCTGAAACTCTTCTTCTTCTCCCGACACCTAAAAGAGGGAACGAAGACAGTCAGGTTTGAAACTCAAAGAAAAGAAGGGGGAAGGGATCAAGAGCAGTTTTGTTACCTCTGACGCAGGGTTGACTTCTTCTCCACCCTCTTTTATGGCCAGCGGATGATGCCTAGCCGCAACCAACTTCCGGGATCGAGAAACACTGCCTATAGGAGAGACTTGCCTGCTACGTTTCGGAGTAGGACCAGGCGCAACAAGAGACTGATCCCTCAGAACCTCATCTGACAAAACATGCGACTAATCTACCTCTGTGCCTACAACTGGAAGGATAGAGTCATCTTCATCGCACTGGTTGCCTTCTCCACCCTCAGCAGCGAAATCCAAATCTGGCACTTCGGCTCTAACCTTTCTTTTCTTGGCCCCTTGAGAACCTTCCTCCAGACCGGTGCCAACAATAAAACTGGAACCCGGGTTAAAACCAACTGGGGGCTTATTCGCCATGACATGATACAGAGCTGCCATGTACAAGATCTCCACTGACTCCTTAATGGCAGGGACCGAGAAAATGGTACGAGTGTGGAATGAATCATAATATTGCCAAGCTCTGATACCATCAAGAAGACTACCCTCATAACCCAGGCAAGGACTGGGGCTGTCCAGACAAAGTTGGCTGTATCCAAACTACCGGGCAAACCTGCTAGGCAGATAAGGCTCCAGAAAAATAGCATTGCGGTTACGATACACTAGATGTGCAGGATGGATGTTACGCAACCATAAGAGCATCTGGCCATCCAGAAGCTGAGGGGGCGCGATACCGTCAATATGTACAGCCTCTATGTCCCTGGCAGTAAAGCGAGGGACGGATACGAAGATATGATACTTATCTGCTCTCGCCAATGCCATCCGGCAAGTCTGCATGGTTTCACACTCCCAAGGCTCGTCACGATAGCGGAAGATAAATGCTTCATCATCAGTCACACCGTCTTCAGAGCCCGGCCTCATCAAAGATGGGTAATGTATCAGCAGCCACCCCATTAAATAATGATAAGGTAACTCAGTTCGTTCAAAATCCTTGGTCACATCGCGAGCAATGATTTTGGATGTGAATGTACGAAGGCCACGGTGTATGCTGCACACCATGGCCGGGAGAAGAGCTAGCCTGATTCGTAAAACTAACTTCACAGCCGGAAGGATGAAGTTACAACTAATTCTCTCAATAGAACCGGCTCCTCCCGAGACAACACAGTTTCGTAGCCAGATCATCAAAAATCTCGCCAAAAGTGCTTTCCCAGACAGCTCCTGAGTATCCTGGTAAAAGTAATCGAAAGTACCAGTCTGGTTCCCAAATCTGTCGCTGGTAGTGGCCACTCCCTTAGCCGACGACACCGAGTCCTCAACCGCTTCCGGAGATCGAGGGCGACGAGAGGTGACTCTACCTAAGGCATCTGTCGAGAAGAGATAGTGCACCCAATCTCTCGTGAAGGGAGCATTCCCTTCCAGGTTACTATCCTTTCGAGTCATCTGATAACATGTGCTATAATGGCACAATATCTCCTGGTAAAGGGCCGCAAAGCCAGGATACCGCCGTTCCAGATCTTCGAGTTCCTCATTAGTGGGAGTATACGCTTCAAACGCTTCGTCCTCCCAAGGAAGCTTGGAGACCGCATGTATCTCATGGAGTGCGAGTCCCATCTCCCCCACAGGTGTGTAAAAGATCCCCGTACGGCAATTATATATTTCCAACAGAGACATGAACAGCTTCTTGTTTATGGACAAGCCATGATTGGTACCTCGGATAGCATGGTACAGGCCAATCTCGCACAAAAAGGCCTCATACTTCTGCAAGATCCAAATAGACAAATTGATCCATGAAGGAACAGAGTGCACCCAACCAGGGAACGTCAACCGACCAACGGGATAGGAGCCTTTCCGAGCAAGCTGATTTATAAAAGTATCGGCGGTAGAGAATGAGAAATTAGGGCCCGCCACATTCAAGAAAGAATATGGGACCAACCCCGTCACAGAACAACTAGTGTGCACTTTGCCGGCGATCACAGACTTCATATAGTTATTATAATGGATGTTCCCCACAAACATCCCACCTCTGGTAGGGGTTAAAGTCTCACCCATCTTCCGATCTAACGGGAGCATATTAAACCAAGATAGCGGGAAGTGTCGCTCCATTTGAGGGATGCGAATCGCTATCCAGTTAGAAACAAAGTTCCAGTCCTCCAACACCTCGAGGACATGATCGTTCTCCACGGTCAAGGCATCTCCAAAAAAAATACAGGCTTCAAATGCTCCCCTTCAAATTTTTCAGAGTTCATCATAGCATTAAGGAAGTGAAAAGATTGATTCTTGATGGCATTCAATCTAACTGTAGGCTCATCGCTCGGAAACTGGTCAGCCATATACTGGACAATATGGTCATACCTATAGCCGAGAGCGGCTTGAGCGCTACCCACCAAGAGTTCTCCAGCGGCATTAACCGGCAGGTTCACTGAAGAACAAACAGAGAAAAGTAAGTTAAACGGAGGGATAAAACAAGAGAGAGCCGATTGGGTGTTCTCAAACCCCATACGGCTCAAGAAGACATCCATGCAGCCCCATGAGACTCTCAGAAATCTCATGCAGCTCCGTGCAATAAAAGGTCTATGCGGTTTAGCGTCACCTATACGGCTTTACCAGTAAGGTATGCATACAGACGCGGTAGTTCTCTTATGCGGCTCGCAGCTCAGCCATAGGGCAAATATGCGATTCACAAAGGCTCGTGCATAAAGTATGCAACGTAACCATGGCGGTTGGGGTTCTTTAACTCATGCATTGCCCTTACCAGTAATGGGGGGGTGAACGTCAGGATGAACATCAGGTACGGCGACGGACGGAAGTAGCAGCCGCAGCCGAGGTGGAAGTGGAGGCCGCCTTCTTGCCCTTTACTGCCAGGATCTTCTTGGGAGCCATTAACTATCAAAAGAGGAGAAGAGAGATCGAGATAGGGAAGGTCTGAGGAAGAAGAAGGAAAACAAAGAAGCCTTCTCTCTCTTCAAACTCTTCCTATTTATAGGAAGACGGGAGAAGGAGGATACGTGGGCCGATGACCGACTCATGAAGAGCGCAACCGACTCCTTGGGTTTCGTCTCCAAGATTCACCCAAGGCGTCAAATCCGAAAGATTTAATGAGCTGACTCTTGGGATTCCCTCCTACAAAGACGGCGCTGAAACGAATTTGAGGCAATTAAAGACCTGCACACGTGGCAAGCAGCTATGCGGCTGAACAGTCTCCTGCGGCTAAGTCACTTATGGGCTGAATAATTCATGCGGCCGAGACTTCTATGCGGTCAGAATTCCACATGCGGCTAGAGGAACCTGGCCATGCTTCTTATTCAAAGTATTTCAATTTTATAAATTAAAAACTTTGAAGGGGGTCCTGTAGAAGCATGGAAAATACTAAAGGAAATGATTCATACGGCCAGAAAAGATCCATGCGGCTCAGAAAATGCATGCAGCTCAGGGAGTCATGCGGCACAAGAAGCTATGCGGCCCAAAGCATTTCATGCGGCTCAGAAGACACGTGGCCTGATAGTGCTCCCCTCCACCCACGCTGCATTAATTGCTATGACGGCTGACCCCTCTGAAAAGTTGACAGCCCTGACACCAAAGGCAGGTAATTATGGCTCTGCCATAATGATGAATCTCTAGGGAAGAGGAAAGAAATCTCTGACACAAATCCCCCGAGAGCCATAAAAAATGCCACGTGGCCTTGTCACGTGGGCATTCGTATGTGGTTCGCTTCTCATGCGGTTCAGAATAAATCCTATACGGCTCAGGCCATAGGAGCCTCATGCGGCTCGAGCAAAGGACTTCCCATGCGGCTCAGAAGTGAATCCATCCTATGCGGCTCAGGCCATAGGAGCCTCATGCGGCTCGAGCAAAGGACTTCCCATGCGGCTCAGAAGTAAATCCATCCTATGCGGCTCAGGCCATGAAAGCCTTATGCGGCTCGAGCGAGGACTTCTCATGCGGTTCAAGAAGATCATATCCATGCGGCCCAGGCGGATATATACCTATGCGGCCCATAAGGATTACTCCTCTGTGGTTAGAGGACTCAAGTAAAGGCCACTGCCCACGCAGCCCTGACACGTGGGCTCATATTCATATGCTGCTCACATTCATATGCGGCTCACTATTCATGCGGTCCAGATTTCCTCTAGCAGCTCCTAGGACACGTGTCCTAAACCGATTAATTCCTCAGATTGGCTGCCATTAAAGATTGGGTCAGATCCCAATAGATCTGGGACACGTGGCAGAAGAATAGATCTAATTTATTCACAGATATCAGAAGATCAGTATAAGGAAGATTTATTCCAATCAGCATTAATTGCTCATGGGATTTGGTGCAATCTATACCTAATGGCCCAGATTCATCATAATTAAAACGAATGGCCAAGATGGACCAATCTCCAAGCCGCCGCTATCTCCAAAAGCTAATCATTGGCAACCCTAATGATCACATCCCACTATTATAAATAGCAAGGTGCCATTCCCTTGTAATATATACAATTTCAGAGAGAAAAATACGCATATACAGAGAGACCCCCCCCAATAGTCAGAAAAAAAAAGAATACACAGAGAGAGAGAGAAGCCAGAAGAGCAACAGAGGAGCAAGAAGAGCATTTCTTCGTCAACGCCTACCATCTTTTCACAGGGAGCCAAGGCTGCATACCGATCGTCCAAGGAGTAAGGCAGGGCTGCCGTCGCCTTTCCGAGCCTCTATCGTCACCCCCCCAGAATCTAAAATAAACAATTGTACTTAGACTGCTGTACCTAGGTTTTCGTCCCTAGGCTTTCTTTGTACAAGCGAGTTTGTAACGTGAAGTAAAAGTTCGGTCCTCCGATAATTGTTCTGTTCGTTTATATTTTATGGCAAACAAAGACAGCTTTCAATACCTGCTACGGCCAGAATGAATCCTTGGTGATGCCGTTCGGACTCGCCAATGCCCTAACAGTGTTTATGAACTTGATCAATAAAGTTTATCACAAGTATTTGGACAAGTTTGTCATAGTCTTCATTAATGACATTCTTATCTATTCAAAGATCGGGGAGGAGTATGTGGAGCACCTGCGGATTATGTTGGAGATTCTGCGGAAGGAGAAGCTGTACAGGAAGCTCTCGAAGTGTAAGTTTTTCTTGGACAGAGTGGAGTTCTTGGAGCATGTGGTGACTGGAGAGGGGATTTCTGTAGATCCCAAGAAGATTGAAGTTGTGGAAGCATGGGCACCTCCCAAGTCAGTAGCAGAGATTCGTAGTATCTGGGTCTAGCAGGATACTACAGGAAGTTTGTGAAATATTTTGCCAAGGTAGCAGAGCCAATGACCAAGCTTACGCGAAAGGACGAGGAGTTCATTTGGAGCGACGCCTGCCAGTCAACATTTGAAGAATTAAAGAGAAGGCTCACTACAGCGCCAGTTCTAGCTTTGCCATCAAGATCAGAAGGATTCGTCATCTATAGCAATGCATCAGAAAAAGGCTTGGGATGTGTGCTTGAGCAGAACAAGAGGGTCATTGCTTATGCTTCTAGACAGTTGAGGCCTCATGAGAAGAATTACGCTACACATGGCTTAGAGCTTGCAGTAGTTATTTTTGTCTTGAAACTGTGGAAGCACTACTTGTATGAAGAGATAGTAGACATCTACACGGACCATAAAAGCCTAAAGTATGTTTTTACTCAGAAGGAGCTGAATATGAGGCAGCGAAGGTGGCTGAAACTCATGAAGGATTTCGACATCAATCTGCAATACCATCTAGGAAAGGCGAATGTGGTCGCAGATGCTCTTAGTCGATATCCTGTTGATATGTTTCTCACTATGTTAATCGACATCTTCTAGAGGATCTTGAGAGTCAGGGATCGAGATTGTTCTTCCGGGAGTTGGAGGGCAGCTGATGTACATGCAGATACAGTCGAGGTTGTTAGAGAAGATCAAGGAAGCCCAGTTTCTAGATGAGGGACTCCGATGTCTCAGAGGCCAGGCAGAGGCAGGATTGCTCGATGACTTCATTATTGCAGATGATGGATCCCTGAGGCACGAAACTCAGTTGTGTGTGCCCAAGGATTTACAGAAGGAGGTGATTTAGGAGGCCTGCCAATCACAGTATTCTATTTATCCTAGATCTACCAAGATGTATAAGGATCTACGGGAGTATGTTTGGTTGTATGGGATGAAACGAAAGGTTGCCAGATTTGTTTCCAGATGTCTTGTATGCCAGCAAGTCAAGGCGGAGCGCCAGAGACCAGCAGGATTACTCCAGCCTTTACCTATTCTGGAATAGAAGTAGGAACACATCACTATTGACTTCGTCTCTGGATTATCGCGTACGCCTGGTGGCAAGGATGTTATTTGGGTTATCGTCGACAGATTGATGAAATTTGCTCACTTTATTCCGTTCAGGGTGGGGCTGTCGACCGAGAAGCTTACAGACCTCTACATGCGGTAGATTATACGAATCCACAGAGTGCCAGTGAGCATCATTTCAGATAGGGACAGCCGCTTCACATCACACTTCTGAAGGAGTCTACAGCTGAGCTTGGGTTCACAGTTGAAGTTCAGCACTACCTATCATCCACAGACGGACGGGCAGTCCGAGAGGACCATTCAGACACTGAAGGACATGCTGCGGGTTTGTGCACTCGACTTCGACGGTTCATGGGAGGATCACTTGCATCTTGTGGAGTTTGCCTATAACAACAGTTATCTGGCTAGCATCGAGATGACACCGTTCGAGGTACTATATGGGCGTAGATGTCGCACATCTTTATCTTAGGATGACATTTGCGAGAGGACTTTGCATGGACCAGAGATGGTGATAGACTCAGCTGAGAAGATCAGATTGATCAGGAAGCGTCTCAGAGTTGCACAGGATCGACAGAAGCACTGGAAGGACATCAGTAGACGACCCCTAGAGTTCGCAGTTGGAGATAGAGTGTTCCTGAAGATCTCGCCAACTAGAGGCACCATTCATTTTGGCAGAGACGGAAAGCTCAGCCCCAGGTATATCGGGCCCTTCGATGTTATGGTACGGATTAGCGAGGTGGCATATCGACTAGCACTTCCAGCAAGCTTGGAGCGCATGACGACTTTCACGTGTCCCAGCTTCGATGCTACATTTCAGACCCGAGCTATGTGGTGGACTACTCAGAGTTAGAGGTGGGTCCTAGCTAGACCTAAGATGAGCAGCCAGTCGAGATCCTTGATCGGAGGGAGAAGCAGCTGCAGAATGACTATTCCACTTGTCCGAGTCATGTGGAGATACCACTCTCCAGAAGAGTCCACATGGGAGTGCGAGGACGAGATGCGGAAGTGCTATCCCAATCTGTTTGATAAATTTGATTGTACTATGTTTTTGGTATTTCTCTAATTCAATAAATAGCCTATATTTAGATATTTGTGTTAATTTATTTTGAGTTTTATTGGTTGTCCTTTGAATTTCGAGGACGAAACTTTTTTAGGGGGAGAAGATTTGTGAGCCTGCTACCCAGATTTTAAATTATTTTTACAAATGATTTTAGCTAATTTATTTCAATAAAATACCTTATAAATGAACAATTAAACCTTTAAATATATTATGTTTAAAATTAACTTTTATTTGGGCTTCTAGCCTAGACCATCATTCGAGCCTTTAGACCGTTGGATGATAATTCATTTAAGAAGAAAAGGGTGCTATGAACCATATTCAAATTTTCTAACAGTCTCTTCCTCCTTCTCTAACTGATTTGTCAGAGGAGTATAGTTGTTTTCCCGCCAATGAAAGCCTAATTCTTACGCTACTCCAGCCTATATAAGCACGCCTACTCCTTCCTCTTTCTTTTTCACCATTAATTGATTTCCATTTCTTACAATCATGTTCTTCTTCTACACCATCTCTGATTCGAGATCGGCCATGGCGGAATGCAGCAACCTGATGAACAGCAGCGCAGTCTAGCAATTCGACCACGGCGTCGACGTATTTCCTTCTAACAGCTGCACGAGCAGATCGACTCTCCTTGGCGAATCATCACCACATCAATCCAAGATTTTGTGAGTATTGAATCTTCAATTTCAATCGATCTTGTTTTCCCTTCTCGTTTATGAATTGGTCTGTATGGATTGTAGATCAAGAGTAGTGGAATTCTTCTCAAATTTCTTCAGCTTTCAACCTGTTTGATAGTTGGCCGCTTTGAACATTTAATGAAGGTAAGGGTTGTTTCTGACTGAGTAGTTGATTTTGAAATTCATTTTGTTAAATCTGATCTCCATCTCGTATGATGAGACTGAAGGTCATCAAGAAGAATTTCAATTGGAGATCGACTCTATGAATCAATTTTAATTTCTCGATTTGATCGATTTGTAAGTAATCTTAATTTTTCCTCACAACATGGATCGGCTCTTAATTTCCCAGCTCTTGAAATCACTTGTCTAATTTATTCCATTTCTAAATCTCTTGGTTAGATTTCCATCTGGGGAATAGCATATTGAGATATTTAGAGTGGACTGCTCATATCAATCGAACAGTCAGCTTAAAACCGCAGGTAAAAACCTATTTCCTATGAGAAGTCTTTGGTGCATGACTGTTAGATGCAGAGCAATTATTGATAAAGAGTTGAAATTCGAGTTAGCAGCATATCTGAGATTTGTGTTATGAATTTTTATGTTTGTTTAAGAGAGAGTATCAATTGGAATTAGTACTATTGCAAGAATTTCTTTTTGGTTCAATGATATTAATTAGTTTCTTTTCGAATTGGGATAATCAAATTGATTCAGGTAGGGTTTTTCTTTTGTTTTCTGTGTTGGACTAGTGTTCTTATCAGAATAGAGTTGGATGGAACTTTATATTCAGTAAGCTCTACTTACGGATATCAGTAAGTTTCTAAAAAAATCACTCCATGTCAGTTCCTTATAATATCGGTCATGATATATCCTACCTGGTATATGTGGCTACTTCTTCCTTCAACAGGTGTTTAGCTTTAATCTATTTGAATAATTAGAAAAACAGTAAGAAGGAACTTTACCTGGGTTGTTTATAACAGTTGGTTCCTTCTAAAATTCAGGAAGAACTTGTTAACTGTTCTTAAATTCTAAGAACTATAGAAACCCAGTTGAGTCTCTAATAGACATTCAGGGTACTGCTATTAAACCCTGAGATCATTCAAAATATTTTGCCTATTATAAGCAACCTGAGTATGCTTGGTGGTATTGTGAGTATTTATGGGTCTGCCTATTTGCAGACCTGCAAACAGTTGTGTTGATTCTGCTTCACAGGAATTAGACTTAGAGTGAGTCGAATATCATGAAGTAGTTCAGTCACTGAATCTAATTTGGTACTTTTATTTTTTTAGCATTCTTAATTTGACAGGTTGCAGCTGGGGAATATATTTTAATGTATAATTAAGCATAGACTGAAATATAGTTAAGGGATATTGGGTAAGTGAAGGATGAAGTGAATAAAAGGGTATTGAGAAGTTCAGTTGAGGTTTTAACATGAAGGCAGGGCAACAAATCAGGGTGATTTTCAGAATATTATTGGTTAGAAGGAAACCTGGGCAATATGGAACTGGGTTGGCCTGTGGTGCTAGACTGTATGGAAACTCCTTGACAGGTTTTAGCCCTTGCTTAATTCACCTATGTTTGTTCATGACAGATTACTCCATGTTATTTTTTATTTTATGAGTGATCTGGAGTGATCTCCTCATTGAAGAGCTAAAGGTTAGCAGTTAGGTTAGAAGGGTATTAAAGAACAGAAGCAAAATATGTCAATGATAGAAGCCTATTTCAGTAGAAAGTTAAATATAGTTGTATAATCAATTGGGCTAACCTGTTAGGGAATAACGGATATACTCTTAGGCTACATCATGATAGCTGATTTGGATGTGTAACTAAACTATGTAAGAGGGGGATTCACTAATCAGGGTAGCAGGAGACTGATCAGGGTAGCCGGGGACTGGTCAGTGAGATGAGGAAGAATAATTAGTAGTGTGTTTGTGTTAGGCTTGATTTAGGACAGTGAAACTCTTATATTTAACTACAGGTTCCTTAAAAGGAACCTTAGATACTGTCAGCAGGGTATCATTTTTTGAATCCTGAGATTCAATATCAGTGCTACAGTATGGAAAACTTCTAAATCATATGCATCTTAGTTTACTATAACTGATGACCACCATTTCCTTTTATGTTTGTGGATACTTTGAGGAATACTATAGAGTTGTTGTGTATAACTTTAGAATAATTGAATTGTTTAATAAGATAAAATTATTAAACCTAAACCACTAGTATATTCCAATTATATTAGAGTACTTGATAAGTAAATTAGAACTTATTTAGATATTAACCAACTTGTACTTAATAAACCAGGAGGACATCCAGCTCCACTGATTACATGTACCTTCCCGGAGGAAGGCAAGTACTTTTCTATAGTCTTATGCATTTACATATCTTGTACTCTTCTTGTGACACATCATGACACGATATTCTGTACTCATGTATTTCTTGTTCTTGTACTTACTTGTGTCGTGTGGGGAACTACACTAGCTTTATGACCAAACCCTGGATACCATATTCATGTAGATAGATTAGGCCTCGCATCGTGCACGTGGGTCCTAAGCCGTACCGATATTCATGTACTCCTGTACATATTCCTCTACTCACCCCAGCTGGTCACATAGGCTAGTTATATTTCAAACATTATGCACTTGTCATGTCTTGTACTTCAGGTTCATGGTTACATTCTTGTACTTTATTTTCTGTACTCATATTCCTGTACTTTCATGATCATTTCCTGTATCTCATATTTCATGTTCTCCTGTACTCATTTCTATATCATGATGTTCTTGTTCATTACCTAGAACTGTACTTTGCTCCGCTCCTGACTATGATATGTTGCAGGTGAGATTGAGGCTTTGTGTGACACATACTATTGCCGAGAGCGTATAGATGCAGTAGAGCCAGCTAGAGTTGCTCTGGACTTAGAGGCTGAGGAAGCCTAGTGCATTACCCTTAGTAGTTTATATTCTTTTTGTACTTGAGACGGTCAAACTTTATTTTAGCTGGATGAATGTAATAACTTTTAGTTATGTACTTCGATTCTAGGATTCGTTTATAGATGATGTGATTTCTACTTATTCCTATTTATCTGTTTAAAATTCCCAAGATTGGTACAACTTACTTTATCATGTCCAATGATGAAGGCTGGGTATGTCCGACTCGTGTCCAATTATTTGGGAGCGGGTCGTAACAACGACGACACCCAATAATTCAATCCCTGTCACCACCCACTGTACCTAAATCGATTCCACTTCTACCTTCTTATCCGCACCACCGCGACTACTGTCGTTCCAGCCAAAGCCCAATGCACCACCACCATTTTTGCCACCATCACCACAGTCGCGTCGCCCACGCGTGCAACCACCACCGACGTCACCTTCGTCCGCCTCAATGAACCCACAGATAGAGGAACGAACCTTACATGTCCTCCCTCGATAGGCCTGATCTAACACCGGCGAGGTCGACTCAGCCGCCGCACATGACCGTTCGATCCCCTCCGATCCTGCATCTCCAGCTGACGCTCGACAAGTGCCGTGTCCGATGTGCTCCACCGTGCCTGGCCACGATCCAGCATCGCCACCTTCTTCCCCAGGTGGCCGTGCCACTGCCTTATCCGCCTCTGCTGTAAGCCCCCTCTCATTCTCTCTAGTCTACTTCCCTCTTTTTTATCCCCTTCTTAAAGCTGTAGTTTCTAACAGAAGCAGCACTATCAATTCTTAATAAAAAAAATTATTTATTATTATTCCATATGTGTTAACTGGCCACCATGCCGGAAGAGGTTATGTATTGATTTGTATTATAGTATTACTATCTTATTTTATTATATTATCGTTGTATATGGTATAAATATTTGGTGTATAAATCAGTTATATTATTGGTATGTAGGTTGTTATAATTTTATTATTAATATCATTATTGTGTTGTTAATATTATTATTTACATTATTATTTTAGAAGATATACAATTTCTTTATTTTTGCTAATTTTAAAGTTAGTTTTCACACTAAAATATACTTATCGATTTATATATGTATATATTTGACAAGTTATAGCTTTGGCCTGAACACCTCCTTGTTATTTTTGAATAATTACTTAAATAGTTTCATATACGAAATATAGTCTCTATCTAAAAACAATTTTTCAAAAATTAGGATTTTTTCCTATAAATGATTTTGATTCTTCAGATATTTATCTAAAAACATATTTTTACTAATATGATGTAATTTTCAAGTATTTAAATAATGTTATTATGAAACTATTTTCTAAATTAGTATATGTATCTATCTTCTCAAACTCTCTTCGATTATCATCGCCAATCATAACTAAACTGTGCTTTCCTATTTTTCTCTTAAATTTTGGACCTTTACCCACGACCTCGGCTATTGGACAAACCAAGACTTGTCGGAATCATCGCACCACTCCAGGCGTTACACCAGGCAAGATACCTTGCCATTTGCTGTCTATTTATTTTAGCTCATATTTTATGTATTTACTTATTATTTACTTTCTGCAAAAAAACTGTGATACATGGCATAATTGGATAGAATTTTACTTTTCAGTTCTATTTCCTGCTATGTACTATTTTCATACACATTGAACATAGATTTAAGGGACCACCCTTTGTGTGTTGCATTCATAGGTCTTGACACATTCGTACCATGGAGTTACGAGTCGCATATAGAACTCTAACATGCGTGACTGGCTGGCCACCAGTACGTATAAGTCGTGCGATAGGATTAACCGCTAATAGTGTTGCATGTTTAGTTTGACTTAGCGGTTAATAGAGGTTATGTATTGTGGATACAACATAGTTGGCATGGAGCGGGGAGGACAATTTCTTAGTGTATGGCTACTATACACTTACCTTTTGTCATCAGGAAGCTCAGATGGAGATATGGTGTGAGATGGCACTTTATTTTACTAACGGCCACTGACATTCTGCAAAACGTCATGCTCTTACTTATTGGGCCTCTGGTGCCCTAAAGGGGACCATGCCGATCCTATTTTAGCCGGAGCCCATGTATTGGAGGTTTGTTCTTAAAGCTGCATTCACTTAGATTGGTAAGACTACCTTATCCACTAGGTATGAGTACTTTTGGTTTGGGTACTTATATTTGGCTGTGGCTTGGAACAGTAACTTATCGCGGACTAGTTTGCCACATCTTATCCTTGTTAGATTGTAGGTGTGGCTTACTACTCCCATGAAAAGGTACTGGACCTTGTTGTGGTTCGAATACCATATTGGATTTGTGACTTGGAAAGATACTTCGCCGTGGGTTAGTGTGCCATCTTTTGTCCCTGTTTGGTTGGGGGATGGTACGCTAATTCAAGGGTGAATATTGGACCATGTTATGATCTAATTGACTTATTATTGAGCAGTATTAATTCAGTTTATATGGCATGATATTATGTATCTTGTTACGTCCCTCCGAGGACCTGGTGATCTCTCCAGGTGTGTGTTCTTGTCTTCCGCAGGTATTATAGCTGAGATCGTGATCTTCTCCATCCCTTTCGAAGATGATGTGTCTTGGGACTTTCTTGCTACTTTCGCTAAATTATTTCATATGTCTTGTACTTCTTTTCTTTTAAATAGTTATTAGTATATTTGTCTCCGTCCAACATACTGTATAAAGACAAATCATGGTTATTATATAATATCTTTATTTCTTTCATTTTGTGGATGAGATTAGTTAGCTGTGGTTTCACTGTCTTTACAGCTTACATATATTTATTATACGGCTGGCATGTCTACGTTCCTCATCATATGTATTTTGGGACTGGGGCGTTACATATTTTTGTGGTGGCCCATGCAGGTCAAGATAAATTGTTCGGTTATGGGTATTTACCTTCTCTTGTGTGTATGTGTCTCTTTCTGTGGATACCTCCATTTTTTCCTTGTTATTGCCCCTCTGTTCTTTTTTGATATGCTTTGGTGTGCCTCCGTCCCGTCTTCCTCTGTAAATAATGAAAGCTCATTGAGAGAGTCTACCGTTTCTTCTATTTCTCCTTCTTAATGTCCTCTTAAGGGGGTCAAGGCCTCCCCATTGCTTTCTTTTGGATTTTCCTGTGTGCTTTGTCCTTCCTTCCACTAGAGTTTCAACGATCTTTATTGGAATATTGGTCGGCCCCTTCATCGAGTAAACCGAGTCTTTGGCTTCTTCCTCCGTATTAATTTCCTTTATTTTATTGACTTCTGACCCATCATCTTGTAGTTGTGTTTGTAAGCTTCTTTGCTTGTCGCTTTGTCGAGTTCCTTTCGTGCTTCCGTAACTAGGATTCCTTTGCCTTTTCTTATTCTCTTAGTGTCCTCCTTTTCTGTTCTCTTCTGGTTTTGCTTTTCTTATGGGATCTGCTTCTCTCCACCTTTACAGGTTGGGGCTAGATGACCTTGGTGGTGACAGCTTGAGCAGTACTTGGGGATAGCTTCATATTCAATGTGCTGCCACACGCATCTACCTTGAGGTAAGTTGATTCGAAGCCACTGCGGGAAAGGCTGGCTGATATCTATCTCGACAAATGCACGAGCACGGGAGGGGCGAGCTTGCTTCTGTGTTGCTTTGTCAATCTTCAGGGGCGAACCTATACAGGTTGCCAGATTAAAAATAGCTGCCCGTGCGAAGAGGTGGTGTGGAAAGTCTGGGAACTCTACCTAGATCGGAGCAAACTTTGACTCTTCGAGAGGAGAAAATTCTGGAGACCACCGAAAAAATCGCATCGGACGGTTGGCTACAAACCAGGAAGGTTTCGAGCGGATCCGTAAGAAGTCTTCTTCGCGGAGAGATCTGATCAAGACATGTTTGAAGTCTAAAAGCCCGACCTGCACAGGGCCGGTAAAGCCAAATCCTTTGAATACACAGCGGAGCGCAACCATCGAAGGTTTCGCATATGAGAATTTTCCAATAAGCCCAAACTTTAGGGGGGCGACCAGTTGAGCCACGTCATCATTAGAGAATATGATAGCATGGCAACCTTAGAAAGTTTAAGGGAGCTTGGGGGATAGCATGATGCCGCCGCCTGGAGGGGGCCGTCGTTGGCCATGACTTGAGCAAAAGAGGGGGCAACCATCGACTCACAGCGGGTTGGTCAAGCAACCTCTGCCACGTTGCTTAGGGGCAGCAAAATAGAAACTGCACCGGTAAGAATGGGGGAGGGAAGAAGGGAAGAAGGGAAACAAGAAGGCATAGATATTGGGAGGAGAAGGAAAGGAAATGGGGCTCTCCACAGCCGTGCCCCGTCAGCGCAAAAAGCAGCGGAGAAGGCCTAGCAGCTCTTATATATATTGGTATCCAGTCTTGGGCTTCACCCGGGGCTGCGGCCTACGCCGCCAAGCCACCTCGAGTGCGGGAGCGGGGACTCGATCCGGGTCTCCTGTAGGAGAACCCCTCCTCCTAACATATATATATATATATATATATATATATATATATATATATATATATAATGTTGGGATGTATCGATACATCCCAAATTTGAACCATTGGATGTTCATCCAACGGTTCAGACTAAATTCAAATTAAATAGCGCATGAGACATCATTTAATGCTGTTTTTGACTTTTGACCTCTTGTTAACTTGTTATAGTAGGTCATTCTTTAATGCAATTTTTTCAATGAACACCCTAAATTAACTCATATTTACTTTCTCTTTCGTCCATCTAATTTAATATTTTGTGCAACTACGTATATATAACAATAATTGTGTGTCGACCGAAAAGGAAGGACACAACGTGTCCAGGTCTGTAGGCGATGTAGACGAGGACACCACTGATGCGCCGATAGCTGGTGGCGATCTAGATGATGACACCGATGACGATAATGACGAAAATTTTGTTGGCAATGTGGATAATAGTAAGGGAAGAATTCAGAGGAAGAAGAGGGGTAGGAAGCCGATAAAAGCTCGTTCTCTTAAACCTCTTCTTTGAGTAAATTAAATCCAAGGAGGATACAATCCTAAATTTTAGTTATTGCTTAGCAGAGTCTGCTTCGTTGTTGTAAAATTGTGGTGTTGCTTTTGTAACATTTTTATCTTTAGTCTCAAGTTTTCTATGAATATATGTTCTGTTTGATTTTGATTTAGTAATCCTTCCATAATTTGTTTTTTGTTTCATCTAACAATTTAATATTTTGGTTATAAAACTACAAGCCATGGTGGTGGTAGTGGAAGGAGAAATGGAGATGAAGAAGGAAAAGAAGGAGATGTTCCGGTTCACGACGGACATCATCGAGCCCTCCTCGAACAACAAGGAGTACCAGCAGAATAAAACATCTTCTAGAGTTCCTCAAATTGTTAATCATTATAACCTTTCATGATAACTTAGTAGATTTTTTGTTAGTCCCAAAATTTACTTGTCTTTCCATCATTCTCACTTTTTATATTTTCTCTTGTTATATATACAATAGTTGTTTCAACTATTATTTATTCTGAAATACATAGAATAGTTTTCTTATTTCATTTTGTAGTACTGGAGAAAGATGTCTACTCATATGGAAGATGTGGAAGAGGTAGAAGATTGGATGCCAGCTTCAAATGAAACCTTAATTTTGCGTATGATGTGCAGGTTTGAAGAACATCTATCAAAGATTTCAGATCAACTTGTTTTGATCAATTCTAAGCTATGTTCAATCGAACTTGAACAAATGAATATATCTCGACGTTTGAAAAAGATGGAAGAATCTTTCGCTTTCAAGAAGGCATCTTCATCTGGAGTAATTAATATTGTAGAGGAGGTTAACGTTGAATCTTCCGATGAGGACAAGAAGCTGAAGAAAGCTGATCAAACAATCCAGCAAATTCTCGATATAATCCCTCTAGAAGAACCAGACCTTAGCCGTTCTTTGAAAAGAATGCGAGAAAATTTAGTACCGGTCACACCTTTGAAAAGTTTAACAAGAAGTTCAACCTCAAAGCCTAGCCAGTGTACTGGTAGTTTTTCGAGTTTTTACAATTATATTTTTGCGGATGGTAAACCTGACGAGTAAGTAACATGAGTTTTCATTTCATTTTAACAGTTTTTTTTTCTAATCTATTCGTTTCTTTTCTTAGCGAAATAATATCATCTTGCAACAAGATTTATATGAGTCGGGCTGAGATAAAGTCCTTTGCTCCAGGAAGGAGAATTAAAGATGGGATATGTAGATAGTATATTTTTTCTTAGATGTCATCTATGTTTACTTCGATGCCTTCATTGATTTTTTAATGAGATACTCAGATTGTAACCCTTGTCTCTGCTCTTCTCACCACGGAGGAACGGAGAAGAACTGTCAATAAAGCTAATGTATGGTATTTACCAATAATTTTAACGGTGAGTGAGCATTTTATTCTTTAATGATTATGCATTAACAACTTTCTCATTTGTTTGTCGTTGTAATGTATTAATTGATGTGTATATAGAGTGAAACGTTGCCTCCATCTAACAAACCACTTCATGAAATATGGAAGAAGAACAAATATTTCCAGGATTATATGGGATCTTTAAGCATTTGTAACGAAGTATTAATCTATTTATGTTTAAATTTTAATCCTAATTTTCTAAAAATTAATTAATTTGTTTTACCTAATTAATCCTGATTCAGATATACATACACATTCTTTTATTTGGCTACTATACCCTTGCAAGAGTTATGGTTAAGACAAAAACTGTTAAAGTTTTGGATACTCTTGCATCTACAGATGAGGCGATTTATAACAAACCAGTCATAAAAGAAAGTAAGCTCATATTCATAATTTTTTATGAATTGCGTACTAGATTCGCAGTATATTAATACATATTATATCATGGTAAGTGTAGCTTTCAAATTTGGATCTCTTTCTTGAGGAAGAGATTTTGAAGTTGAGAGATGCTAGGTTCAACTTTTCTACTTTCTCAATAATCCGTCATCCTTATGTTCCCCGCCAAGACAATACATTTGATTATGGTATTTTTATAATTTTATTCATTAAAGACGGATGTAGTTTGGACTTTCGTTCTCTCAATGTAAGTCTGAAAATATGTCGTCAAATACTTATACTTTTTAGAGCAATATTTTTGATGTTATGTTTGTTATATGCAGTTTGATTCGGAATTAGAAAGGTGGAAAATTGTTGTATGGATTGCATCTTCAAAGCACAATGAAGAAGAATCCAAATTATGCAACAATATAATTAAGCAGCAAAGGTTGAAAGGAGTCCACTCTAATGGGTGAAGATGGAAGATAATGAATTTTTTTCTTCTTTTATCTAATGAATTATATTCATTTGTTTTGTAACAAATGGTTAGGAATAAAGTTTTGTGGAGTTATAATCTTCTTAAACTGTGGGATGAAAATTATATCAAAATGTTCATTTGTTTCATAATCTTACTGCCATATAATCTATCTTTGAGAAAAAATTGTCAAATGTCCAAAAATCGCAAAAGTTTTATGAAAAACCCACCGCAAAATAACATTTCATCGTGTGCCCAGAATTAGCAAAAAAATATATAAAAGGTTGCAGCATGACCTTTTTGCCCTTCTAATTTATTGTAAACACCCACGAAACCTACTCTTCAAAACAAAAATATTTCGATTCTTTCTCTTCTTTCATACGATGCTCATTTTTGAATCTAGGTTTTATCCTCTAAAATCTTCAAACCCTACTTCAAAAACTCGTCAGTGACTCTCCATTCGCAATCTTCACACCATGTTACAACCATCAGCATCAAATGGAACCCCAGTCAGAGAAGTGGGAGAAGATGTAGATATGCAAGAAGAGAGAGCTATTGTGAAGAGATTTAAGAAGGTTGCACATAAGCCAAAGGCTAGTAATCAAGAAGAAGGGCAAAAAGATGGTATAACTATAAGTTCTGTTCATGATTCTGATAAATGCATGAAAATGGCCATTCTCCATGTTAAAATATAGGAAAACGACCATTCTCCATGTTAAAATCACGGGAAATAGCCTTTTTGTGTTAACATGCAGGAGAAAAGTCATTCTTCGTGTTAAAATACAGGAGAATGACCATTTTCTGTGGTTAAATCACGGAGAATGGTCATTTTTGTGTTAATATCATGGAGAATTGTCATTCTCTTTGTTAAATTGACGGATAAATTCTATTCTCCGTGTTGACTTGACGGAGAATGGCCATTTCTCGTGTTAAAATGCTGGAGAATTATCATTCTCCGTGTAAAAACTACGGAGAATGGTCATTCCCCGTGTTAAAATACAGGAGAATTATCATTCTCCGTGTTAAAACTGCGGAGAATGGCCAATCCCCGTGTTAAAATACAAGAGAATGGTCATTCTCCGTGTTAATATTACGGAGAATTGTCATTCTCCGTGTTAAATTGATGGAGAATGACCATTCCCCGTGTTAAAGTGTTGGAGAATGGTCATTCTACGTGTTGATGTCACGAAGAATGGCCATTCTCCGTATTATAATCACGGAGAATGACCATTACACGTATTAAAATATAGGAGAACGGTCATTCTTCGTGTTAAAATTATGGGGAATTGACATTCTCCGTGTTAGATTGACGGAGAACAGTTGACAAAAACCTAATTTTTTGTTTTTTTGTAGGAAAAAACTGTCAGGAATAAAGATTCAAGAGTTTTTCGTTTTTCTTTCAAGACGATGGTAACTCTTATGGATGATGTCAAAAAAGATGGCGGCCATTTGCCTGAGCCTGTTATTGATTCTTTGAAGAATACCGATTTCTATAATTTCGTCGAGGCATTCTACAAAAACAAAGTTGGCACACAAGAATTGCCAAAGTTTCAGAAGGTCTTGAGAAATTGATAGGAACTTACGTGGAAGACAAATATGGCATCAAATACTTTCAACTGAGCACTACTGTTAAAATAGCGCCAAGTGTGGACGATATGACAGCCATTTTCAGTCTAACGCTGAAGGATGATAGTGAGGATGATGCTAATTACATAGGATTGATCACGAAAAAATAATATCCTACACCACCAGCACCGTTGAGCCTGTGTAGAGATCACTTACAAGATTGCTGGCTAATTCCAAAGGCAAACACTCAGAAGTCACGAATAAGGAAGTGAAAGAGAAGTTCTTTGAATTGTTACAACAGCTTCGTAGCAGATATAACACTATTAATCCAGATGATTTGGCTAAGCTAATAATCTTCCACTTGTGTCAAACAGTATTTTTCACAAAGTATGGCGGTTCAAATTTGCCATACAGATTCTTGACCTTGGTAGACAGCATAGAAGTTATCAACAGTATATGCTGGCCAGGGTTAATCTTGGAGTATGTCATGGAGAGCATCAAGAGTACTACAAGTAAAACTAAAAGGAGGATTACTCCGATGCGTACTCCAAAATGGAAGGTTGCACAATATACTTCCTCTATTGTTTTGCGAAACATAGTACCCTTGTGGAAAGGAAGTCCATACCAATACCTGAGATTTTACACATGAAATGGGTACAAAATCTCAGTCTTCTTCAAACGCGAATATCACATTATAATGAGATCTAAACAGATATTCAAAGATTTGGTTATAGCTATTGGGAAAGAGGATGCTGAACAAGGGAGACCCCAAGAAGGTGGGGATGAGGATGCTGAACAAAAGAGACCCCAAGAAGGTGGGGATGAGGATGCTAAACAAGAGAGACCCCAAAATGAAGCCCAACAACCTTAAATGAGCACCTTCCCGATGGAGGATTTAATACGAGAATTAGAGGAATTACGAAAAGAGAAATCTCAGTTTATTACTGAGAATGAGAAACTCCATGAAAAGGTTCATGAACTTGAGGCACAAGGAGGCCAACAACATGCAATGAACATTATGACGGAGGGGCCAGTACAGGAATTGGACTCCTTGCAAAAAGAGAATTCTCAGATTATTGCTGAGAATGAGAAGCTTCATGAAAAGGTTAAAGAGCTAGAGGCACAAGGTAAAATTTTCTCTTTTTTAAAGTTCTAATTTTTAATTTCCCGTGTTAAAATTATGGAGAATGTCCATTCTTTATTAATATCATGGAGAATGGCCATTCCCCGTAGTCAATGTAGGATAATGTCCATTCCCAGTTGTAATATCACGAAGAATGGTCATTCTCCATGTTAAAATCATAGAGAATGGCCATTCTCCATTGTTATATCACGTAGAATCACCATTCTCCATGTTAAGATGCAGGAGAATGACCATTCTTCGTGTTAAAATTATGTAGAATGACCATTCTCTGTGTTAAAATCACGGAGAACGGCCATTCCCCGTGTTAAGATCACAGAGAATGACCTTTTTTCCTTCTTTTTTAAAAAAGTATAAATTGATTGATAACATACTTTTCATTATTGTTTGTTTTATACCAGTTACAATCAACTAACAAGCTCAAAGAGGCAAATAAAATGCTCATTAATGAGAAAAGCAAGCTTCAACAACAAGTTGAATCGTTGTAGAATAAAGCTATGATAGAGGATGGAAAGATCGCTGATCTCAATACCATGGCTGCAGCATTGCAGTTTGAGAAGACTCAACCAGCTGCTGAACAACAAGCTGCTGAACATGCTACTCCAAAAGAAGTCACAACAAGATCAACGGGGGGAAAGAGGTTGAGAAGACCATCACCGGCAGTAGTCGATGATGATTTCACTCCCATGGAGAAGAATACAGTAGTAGCAGAGGCTAATAAAAAGCAGAAGACAAATGCCGCTCTGAAACCAAAATCTCCAGCCAAAACCGGAGGATGAGAAAAAATAAAAAGGCAGAATCGAAAGAATCTGCTAAACCCAAGATGGACCCCAAGACGGCTAAACTTGTGAGAAATGGAAAATTACTGAGGAATGTGATGACCTCCAACTTTGGGAGGATGCAAATGAAGAGCTGAAGAAGCTTTACATGAGCATCATATTCCCGAGAAAGATGAGTCCAAAGTATGTATTTTGAACTCGACCAATCTTCATCCAATTAATAAGGGAGAATGGCCATTCTCCGTGAAAGTTGGACGACGAATGATCATTCTCAGTGTCTGTTGGACGGAGAATGATAATTCTCCGTGTTAGTTGGATGGTGAATGACTCTCTCTTTTTTCTTTCCTTTCTAGTCCTTTTCTACAATTATATCCTGAGAATTACTATTAAGTTAATCTAAACTAAATTTATGTGTAGTAATATTGTATACATTAATAACCAGAAAGAGGGAGAAAAGGGAGTTGCCGTCATCCTGTCAGCAAAAGACATACAAGACATACTCAACTATGAAGACATAGAGGCTGGCATACTCAACGTAATAATAAAGAAGATGAAAGAAGTTCAAGACATGAAAAAAACTACATCCAGCCAAGTTCACAGGACGCACAATATAAGTGGTCTGCATTCATGTTGTCCAACACATTGGTAAGAATCAAAACTAAAAAACTCCTATTCATGTGTACACCGATGAAAAATGACGTAAAAACTTACTAATGATATTTGGAAAAAAAAGAATCGTCCAGCTTGCCTTTGAACCCAAAGCAGCATCGGGTGCCGTTGAAAATTTTGTACAAGATGTAGAAGACTTCATCATGGGTTTAGAGGACGACATAGAGTGGCTATTCATTCCACTCTTTAATGAAGGCTCCAAATACTATACGCTGCTTACATTCAACTTGAGCTCCTAAGAATGGACACATTACAACTCCTTAAGGCAAAACACGTAATAAAATGGCAATGAGGATGGAGAATTAATAAAAAAGTCCATAGAGCCTATCGTCAGGTGGAAAATTTTGACGATGAGGGAAAGAAGCCCAGCGATGATAGAGTATGAGAGAACAGATCTGAAATATTCTACACAATGCCCACAACAACTAGCAACCAACTGTCTCTTGTATACGATATTTTATATGAAGCGCTTGATGAATCCTCCCTTCGAATTCCCGAGAGAAGAAGACAAGGTCGTTCACCAGATGGTTACAAAGACGAGGTTGGAATAGGCTAAGAAGTTGCTTTCAAGTAAACCCCATGTAATAATGTCATAAGTACCGACCTAGCAATGACATTGTAAACAATATAAATAGGCAAAGAACTTATTTCTATATCTTCTGTTATCTTTTATTCTTCTATCTGCGTCTGTGCTATCTTTTATAATAAAATTATTTTTGAATTATATTTACATTATTTTATACATATCATTTTTTGAATGGCCATTCCCCATGTAAATCTTATGAAGAATAGTCATTCTCCGTGTTAAAACCACGGATAATGGTCATTTCTCGTCCTAAAATGCAGAAGAATGGTTAATCCACCTCTCAAAAATTACGTAGAATGGCCATTCCCCGTGTTAAAATTACAGAAAATGACTATTCTCCGTGTTAAAGTCACGAAGAATGGCTACTCCCCGTGTTAAATGCAGAAGAATGGTCATTCTCCGTATTAATATTACGTAGAATTGCCATTCTACTTGTTAAATTGACGAAGAATTATCATTCTTCGTGTTAAAATTGACGAAGAATTGTCGTTCTCCTTATTAAATTGACGGAGAATTGCAAAAAAAAAGTTAGATAAATAAAAAAAAGAAAAAGAGTACATAATGATAATTAAATCAACGATGGTTCATTTGATTCCATTAGCTCTTTGTCGCTATCTCGCTTCCGTACTTTACAATTACGAAAATTGTGACCCAATTTTCTACAAACTCTACAAATTCAAGGCTTGGGGATATCTAACTTACTTTAGTGTGGCTTGATCTCCCTTGAGAAGGCTTTCCTTTTGCTGCTACCGGATTTGGCTCTTTAAAAGATTCATGCACTCCATGAGCTACATCAGCTACCATTTTTTTCTTCTTCACCAATATTGGTCACCATTTTTTGCAACTCAAGCAGCACAGACGACATCAACTCTGTTCCCTTCTCTTGAATTTTGCTTGATTTTTTTCAATAATACGTAAACAGATTAACTTGTTCATTAATACCACCATACCTTCTGCTCTCAATACTGTCTAGGTGGATAAATCTTGTTTCTGTGTTAGGTCCGGAGAGATAACTCTCTTTGCAATCCTTGAACCAATGAGTTTTTATCAAGCTCTTTGGAATATCTGCCAATTGTAATCTCTTTATTTCTAAAAAAATATGCCTATGAGGAATCCCCTTGGTCTCCATCCACAAGCAGTCACAGTTTCTGATGTTGTCAACACGATAAAATGTAACCTTTCGGTTGATACTGTTTGGCGACAAATAATTTTGGATAGTGCAAACTTCTACATCTCTTATGATGTGATGGTGGAGAACAGTATATTTATCAGAACGTGTGATTTCCTTCCTTACCTCTATAAACACTTTTTTAGTATAAATTGTTGCAAATTGATCTTCTATTACGGCCATGCTAGTTTGTTTCACAACTGTTGTTCAGAGTTTATTGGTGACATGCTTACTCATCTGGCCGTAACGTAAGGCTGCCAAATCGTGGGCACAATGTTGAAGGGCCTTCCATAGTGGCAGCTTCTCATTCAAAAATCTTTTTCAGAAATGCGTTCATTGATTCACATCTATTTGTTGCAGTAGAACCACCAAAATAATTTTTATGTAGGAATGTGTCCATCCATCACTCCCTCATTCTGTACAATGCATTGGTACACTCATTGTTCTCTACATTATAATCCCTTAGCATCTGCAACCAACGTTTTTCAAATTCTTCGACTGAATAGTACATGTTTAGAAAACGTGGACAATAACTAAAGTTCTAATATTATAACAAAAACATACTTCAAAGTAAAGTACCAAGTGTGAGATTTACCTTTTAATCAGAATACTCAATTTTTTTTGCAAAACCATCTCGGTGTATATGTTTGATTGAATTGTTTAGGATATGCCATGAGTACGTTCGATAAACTACGCTGGGCATTAAATCCCAAATTGCTTTATTCATGGATCTGCAACCATCCGTGAGAACTGTCTCTAGTAATTTGTCATTCATACACTCTTGGAATTTTTGTAAAATCCAAGAATATGTCTCAGCAGACTCATTATAGATCAATGCAAACCCAAACACACAAGTCGTTGCATGATTGTACCCACTAGAACCACCAACGGCATTTAATATCTATTTGTTTTATCTGTAGGATCAAATGCTAGTTAATCTACAAATAACTCGTAATCGAATCGACTTGCACCGTCATCCCAAAAGAGATGGATCAATATGGAATCTTCATCTACCTTATATGCGTAGAAAAAATCTGGGAAAATGCCCTCCTTAGCTAGAAGAAATGTAAGAGTTGTCATAGCATCAACATCGTCTAGTGCTCTACTATTTTTAGCTAAAGCATTGTATAAATCTTTTTTCATCCATCCAACCTTATCACAACCACCATTCTGGTGGACAAATAAATTCCATACCTCTGAAGTCATCATCCCGGATTGCTTCATAAGCTTAGCTTGTTCCAATTCTACGGGCGATATCTTACGACGGGATCTCAAAAAATCTGTTTCAAAATTATTCGCCAGATTATGGTTGTGATGTACTCGAAATTTTTTGACAACCCACAGATTTATAGAAATGGTGTACCATATACAAAAAATTGTTTTACAATACTTCTGTTTTCACTTCTTGGCTCACGAACCCCGTTAGGATCTTCAACGTATTTCTTCTGTCTGAATCCCGTATTCGAACAACACCAACTATGGACCATCAGCATCCCAGATTTGTTTTTCTTTACTTTATTCTTTCTTACACCGAAACCAACTGTTTTTGAATTTATCTGGTAGAATGTCTCTCCTTCTTCAATAGATTTGAACTGTAAGCCAACAATATCTTCATCTAAGAGATCCTTTGGATCTTTGTTAATGTTGGCAGACTGCAATATTTTTTTTATCATCGCTCCATCAAAATCCAACGGAGATTCACCATTGTCCCTAAAAATAGAATTAAACAAAATAAGTATGAGAAATCAATGTAAAAATATAATGCATTTCTTAAATCCATTAGAAAGGGTGAAGTGAAATAACATTTCGTTGTTTGTGTTGATGTCATCGTCATCGTTATGATGCATTTCTCCGCTATTTTCTTCCTCTTATTATTTATCGTCTCCTAAGTTAACATCATCCAATCTTTGCTCATCATCCAAATCATCTGACACCGCTATTTAAGCGAAGCTTTCTTCATCAACTAATTCTTCCACATGACCCTTAATTTCTCCATGTGACCCCGCTTTTGAAGAAAACAGAGTGTATTAGAAGCCAACAGAAGAAAGGAAGGACAAGAAACAATACAAACAGAAAAAAATGCTTAAGTGACCCTAAAAGCATGCATAATTTTAAAGAAACAACTTCCAACAATACAACATTTTCGTCTTCTGTGTACATATTTTATTGAATTGGGTAGTATAAAGCATGCAGCAACATTTAATGCTACATTTACTAGTGTGTAATTATTTTTAATGATATGGTATTAGTGAACCCAACCTGCGAGAGAGAACACGAGAGAGAGAGAGAGAGAGAGGGAGATGGGATAAAGAGAATTAGGGAAATATTCTCGTAGGCGAAATAAAATAAAAAAAATTGGGCGCTTGATTTAACATTTAAATTAGTTTTAAATTCGCAACTTAAAAATAGTTAAAGTTAAAATTCAATTTTTCATTTAAAATTTACAATGTTATTGAAACTAATACTAAAAGTAACACTATTGTTACTGAACCATATTCTTTTCGACTGGTAGCCCATCGGTTCGGAATGATATAGTTCGATGCGGCCGGTTTGACCCATACCTGCAGAACCTCCGAATTCAATTGAGTAAATAAACAAGTTTTTATTTCAATAGCTTCTTTTACTAATAACTACCATCATCATGTATCATTTTTTACATTACGCACGCGAAAGGATCGAGCTCGACTTGTTCTAGCATACGAGTTTTGACGAACACTAACCGATCCCAAGCAACGTGACATCAGCTAAGTTTCTAATATAGTGACATTATTTTTAATTAAAATTTACAATATTGTTCAAACTAATATTAAAATTAATTTTTGATTTAACTTTTAAATTAGATTTAAATTCACAACTTTAAAATAGTTAAACTTAAAATTCAGTTTTTTGATTTAATATTTACAATATTATTGGAACTAGCATTAATATTAACACTACTGTTACCTAAACATATTCTGTTCGACTGGTAGCCCATCGGTTCGGAATTATATAGTTCGATGCTGCCGGTTCGACCCATACCAGTAGAACCCCCACATTCAATTGATCAAATCAACAAGTTTTTATTTCAATAGCTTCTTTTACTAATAACTACCCATCATCACGTATCATTTTTTATATTTTGCACGCGAAAGGATCGAGCTCAACTAGTTCTAGCGTACGAGTTTAGACGAACATTAATAGAGCTCGAGCAATGTGACATCAGCTAAGTTTCTAATAAAGTGACATTACTGTTAATTTAAAATTTACAATATTTTTCAAACTAATATTAATATTATAATTAAAATTATTTTTTGATTTAACATTTAAATTAGATTTAAATTCACAACTTAAAAATAATTAAAGTTAAAATTTAATTTTTGATTTAAAATTTACAATATTATTGAAACTAGTACTAATATCAACACTACTGTTACCGGACCATATTTTGTTCGACTGGTAATATATCGGTTCGGTTCGAGGCGACCGATTTGACCTATACCTGCAGAACCTCTGAAGTCAATTAATCAAATCAACAAGTTTTTATTTCAATAACTTCTTTTACTAATAACTACCATCATCACGTATCATTTTTTACATTATGCACGCAAAATGATCGAGCTTGACTAGTTCTAGCGTACGAGTTTAAACTAACACTAACTGAGCCCAAGCAACGTGACATCAGCTAAGTTTCTAATACAGTGGCATTACTGTTAATTTAAAATTTATAATATTATTCAAACTAATATTAATATTAAAATTAAAATTAATTTTTGATTTAACATTTAAATTAGATTTAAATTCACAACTTAAAAATAGTTAAAATTAAAATTCAATTTTTGATTTAAAATTTATAATATTTTTGGCACTAGTATTAATATTAATACTGTTGTTACTGGACCATATTCTGTTCGACTGGTAGTCCATCTGATCGGAATGATATAGTTTGATGCGGCCGGTTTGACCCATACCTACAGAACCCTCGATTTTAATTGATCAAATCAACAAGTTTTTATTTCAATAGCTTTTTTTTACTAATAACTACCATCATCATGTATTATTTTTTACATAACGCATGCGAAAGGATCGAGCTCGACTAGTTCTAGCATACGAGTTTAGACGAACACTAACCGAGCATGAGCAACGTGACATCAGCTAAGTTTCTATTATAGTGACATTACTGTTAATTTAAAATATTATTCAATCTAATATTAATATCAAAATTAAATTTAAATTTTGATTTAACATTTAAATTAAATTTAAATTCATAACTTAAAATAGTTAAAGTTAAAATTAAAATTTTTATTTAAAATTTACAATATTATTGGAACTAGTATTAATATTAAGAAAAGAACTTCCAAATAGTGTTTTCCTTGTTCGATCATACCCCCCACAAGCGGGTTACACCCCCAAAACGAGCGGGTTAAATAGCCTTTTCCATTAAGAAAAGAACCCATCCGACTAGAGAGAAACAAAGGAGAGCAGAAAAAGAGTCGCAATGGAGAGGAGCAAGAGCAAGATCAATAACAGCGGATGGGCTATCATCCCTTTGGAGATTCTCTCGATGATACTGGTACTGTCGGGGATGCCGACGGACGAGGTCATGTACAACGTGGCCTCAGTGTGTTGTTCATGGTGGAAGGCGCTCAACAGTCCCTACTATTGGTCAAACGTGGACTTGGAACAGTGGTGCCGGAGGGGCCAGCAAACCTCAGAGATTAGTTTGATCATAAATAAGCTCATGGCTCGTAGTGCAGGAATTCTACTGTCCTTCTCTGCGTACAAGCTCGACGAAGCCGCCATCTCTTTTGCATGTTATAGGCATGTGCGAAATTTTATTTGTCTCATTCTAATACTTTATTTTTTCTATTACAAAATTTTATGTATACTTGGTTAATTTCTATGATATTTTTCCCTTTCTATAATACAATAAAAAAATTCTAAGGGTGCTGCGCATTCCGAAGTACTACGTGAGTGATGAAACTTTCGTGAGACACTTGTAGTTTCTTCCGGTGCTGGAAGAACTCGACATTAGCTATTGTCTCTATATCACATCGACTGGAATATTTTCTCTAACAAGTATTGCCACCGTCTGGTCAAGTTGAGGAGGAACATGCCCCTCTAAATTTTATGGTCAGGAATAGATTCGTACTGAACACTTTCAATAAGATGGAGGAAAAGGCCGTGGCCGATTCGATGCCGCGTCTTGAGCACCTAGAGATGGGCTCAGGCATGTTCAACGGAGACACGATGTGATCTATCATATGTAACTGTAAGGGTCTTCGTAAGCTCGACATACATGGGTGCTTCAACGTGCACCTCAACGATGATCTCAGAAAATTTTATGATTTAATACAGACGTTTAAACGGCCCTTTGATGATGTAATCCCAGGGAAACGTGGATACGAGATGTATAGTGATTTAGATCTCATCAATCAGTCCTAGGGTGAATAGTTTTTCTTATATTAGCATGCATGCATGCATTTCTTTATATTTTTCATATTTATATGATATTAGTATTTTATCCTCAATGCAATGGGTTATTAACGTTAAAGTGTTATTAATGTTCTCATCTGATCTATTGGTATCCTTCATTTTGGAGAAATTGTAAAATTATCCAAATTAATGTTCTTAGACCATGTGAAGATGAAATTTAATGGTGCAAATAGCCCTGATACTGACTGTATCTGTGATTAACATTATGAGTTCATTGAACTTATTTGGAGTTCATTTCACCCATGCAAAACCACTTTGGAAGTGGTTTTGTTCACCCACAAAAGTGGTTTTCACCTTTAATTTGACACGTGTCAAATTTTTTAGTAGAGGGTGAACAAATACCCTAGTATTTGTGGGTGAACAAAAATGAACACTTAACATTAATACAACATCTCAGTGTATATCCAAGAGATTTCCACTTTCCACGTTTTCCCACACAATGATGACAATTTACCTTTTTCAAGATAAATTTTGGCGGTACAAATTCTACTCATATTTACGGTATCAGTGCAATTCACCATAATTAATGGTGATAGACATTTATACAAGAAGAGTGGCCCAGGGAAGATACAAAAAATTGGTTTCTTTTTCATAACCCTTTAAAATCTTTTTATACAGCCAAACTATTCATCTTCACCAGCCTTCAAAACCAATTTATATAGATTCAAAACCAAACTAAATAGCCAAACTATTTAAATTCACAACCCTTCAAAATAGTCTCAAATTGGAGAAGAGCAAAACCTACATTTGCGGATGGGTCAACATCCCCAAGAAGATCCTAGCCATGGTTTTGGTACTAGCGGAGATGTCGTCTGAAGAGGTCGTCCGCTTGTCTTTCGTTTGTCGGTCGTGGAGGAAGGCGCTCTACTGTCCCTACTTCTAGTCAGACGTCAAGTTGACCCAGTGGTGTCACAGGGTTAACCTAACCTCGAAAATTGATGAGGCGGTAAACAAGATAGTGGTGCGTAGTAAGAGAAATCTAAGCTCCCTCCCTGTTTACAAACTCGACAAATAGGCCTTCTCCTTTACTTCCTCAAGGCTAGTACACGATGTCTTTTAATCTATTTTGTTTCATAAGTTATAAGTTGTTAATTTTGAGTTTTTGTTTTCCTGGTTATACCACTATTTATAATATAGTGGAAATTTTTAAGGGTCCTGCAAATGCCAATGAGCAACGTGAGTGATAAAATATTGGAGGAACATTGGAGTGATAAAATATTGGAGCAACGTAAGTGATAAAAATTTTAAGGGTCCTGCAAATGCCAATGAGCAACGTGAGTGATAAAATATTTTCGGTTCTGATAGAACTCGACATCAGCTACTACCTCCACATTACGTCCAAAGGCATCGAACTCCTCCGAAGTCCTTGCCAGCATCTAGTTACGCTGAAGGGGAACATGCCACCTCCTCAGTTCATGATCATGAAAGGATTCAAGAAGGACACCTTCGACAAGTCAGAGGCCATGGTCGTGGCCTCTTCAATGCCGCCTCACGAGCACCTCAAGGTAAAGTTTGGCATGTTTGACGACAATGGACTGAGAGCTATCATGATGGAGTGCACGGATCTTTGCGTACTCGACCTAAGATGATGCTGGAATGTGCGGCTAGATAGGGATCTCAAGTACATACATGGTTTGGTAGATTTTGTAGCGGATCCCTTCGAGGATTAGAACCCATGGGAGGAGGAGAATGATGATTCTCTTGAACTAGGTAATAAACCGCGGTTGGATTACGAAATGTCATATGGTTGTTCTGACTGTTAATATTAAATGATTCTTATTCATTGGAAGGCTATCTGTGTGCTAAATTATAAGACTATATAGGATTATGATTGAATCTAATATTTTTTAACATCGACATAAATGTTTATGATGCAAGCTAAATGTGTTGGCTAAGATCAAAAAATGTGTTTCAACATTTTTAACAAGATTTTTGTATTATTATAGGTGATGAGAACATAAAATGTTATATTTTTATCCCTTAATGTCTACTATTTTATGCTCATTTCATGACTAAAGGTACTCATTATATTTATATTTTGCTTTAAGATGCAATTGGAGACACCACACAACATAACTCTTCTTCTTCTTCTCCAACTTTTATTTTGAAGTTTTGATGAACATGTGCGGCTAAAAGTCTTGCTGGTCGAAGTATATGAAAGCCTTGGAATCAATAAACTTGTGAGATCTAAATTGTTTTTATATGTTTGATTTATACTTTGAATATTGAATATTTTTCTATGCCAACTTTCATGATTGTTTTGTTTAATTACTAGGAGGCCTACTAGTTTATTATTCATTTCGATCTACCGCTAAATTAGATATCAAATCCGTAATTGTTTGATATTTCTAATTTGTGAAGCAACCAAGATTTAATGAACTACTTTGTTTTATTAGATCTTAGGAGAAAAACTTTTGACAAAATTAAATGCATCTGCTTATGCTTGTGTTTTTTTGCTTTACCAATCTATTCGTTCTTTAAGAAATTGCTAGATTAAATCTTTAGCGCTTATCTTAGATTATTTAGTAACTAAAGTTAATTAGGTCGCTTGTATCTAATTAACTAAGTATGAGAGAGATAGGAAGAAACTTCCAACGGTAAATATTCAAAGTGTACTTTAATTTATACTTGCATCGATGATCAATTTTAGGATCCCAATAGTGAATGTTCACTGAGACCAATATTTGTTCCTTGATTGATTTTAATACTTTAATTGCATTAGCTCTTCTTAAATTTTCTTTTCAAAACTCTCTTCCCCAATCCTTGTTCACATAGCATAAAATTTATACTAATTACTCTCCGTGGGATCGATCCTTACTCGCTCTACTACATATAATTTTAAGAGTAAAGGTTTTATTTTTGGCTGCCTGCGATAGCACACCAAATTTTGGCACCGGTGTCGGAGAGTAATTTGAGTTAATCTTTGTGCTTTTTGTGATATTTATTTCGTTCTTGTAATAAATAAATTTTTTCTTAGCAAAAAAACCTTAACAGTATATGGCGACCAATTCTCAACAATTTGCCACTTGGCTGGATCTTCCATCTAGACATGCTAACGAGGTAAATATTTTTTCTCCTGAACAACAAATTGCTAGTTTAACTTCTCTTATTCATCAAATGGCTGTAAATGGTAACATGCAAACAATAATAGCTTGTGAGATTTGTTTAGTAGTAGGGTATCCAACTGATATGTGCCCAATACTTGAAGATGAGCCCAGTGTAACTCAAAATCGCTTAAGTTACCAGTAGTGCAAGCAACCATATCCCCATGAACAACAATTAGGCCAAACTTCTAACCCTGGTATGTCTTTGGAAGATATTGTTAAGTCTCTTGCCACTAATACTTTTCAATTTCAACAGGAGACGAGGGCCAACATCCAAAGTCTGAACAATCAAATGACCCAAATGGCTACAATTAATAAACTAGTAGGCCTCCTAGTAATTAAATAAAACAATCATGAAAGTTGGCATAGAAAAATATTCAATATTCAAAGTATAAATCAAACATATAAAAACAATTAAGATCTCACAAGTTTATTGATTCCAAGGCTTTTGTACACTTCGACCAGCAAGGCTTTTAGACGCACATGTTCATCAAAACTTCAAAAGAAAAGTTGGAGAAGAAGAAGAGTTGTGTGGTGTGGTGTCTCCAATTGCATCCTAAAGCAAAATATAAATATAATGAGTACCTTTATTCATGAAATGAGCATAAAATGGTAGACATTAAGAGATAAAAATATAACATTTTATGTTCTCATCAATAGGCTGCAAAAGAAAAGGACTCAAAATTAGTTTAGATTAATCATACTCAGATTTCTTTGTGTATTAGAACAAATTAAATTTGATTATAGTTAGAATTCTTAATTTTTATAATATTAGGTTGTTAATTTGATTTGCATTACATTAAATCTTTACATAGATTGAACTCAAAATAATAAATTAGGATTAATATTTTATATATACTTGAACATTCTATGTCCTAAATGTACCATACTTTGTTAAAAGCATGGAGAATGGCCATTCTCCATGTTAAAAGTACGAAAAATGGCCATTCCCCGTCCAAAATGTACCATACTTTATTAAAAGCATATAATAACACCCAAAAAAATGATAACAATAGAAAAATCTATAGAACCCACACACCAGACTCGAACCTAGGTCTTCCATGTAAAAGCTAAACAACACAACCAACTAAGATGGGACTTACATTTAATGAAAAATGAATGAGATACTTGAACACTCTCTGTCCTAAATGTACCATACTTTGTTAAAAGTACGGAAGGTGGCCATTCTCTGTGATAAAAAGCACGGAGAATGGCCATTCCCCTTCCTAATGTACCATACTTTGTTAAAAGCATATAATAACACCCAAAAAATGATACAATAGAAAAATTCTACAGAACCCACACACAAGACTCGAACCTAGGCCTTCCATGTAAAAGCCAAATAGCACAACCAACCCCCATGTTTCCCAATTAGGAATATGAAGAGTCGGCTAGGGAAACGTGTATATATAACTACTTGCATCGCCATTCATATAGTAGGTTACACAATAAACATGGCTCCAAAATCTCTAGGTTTGCCAAAGAGTTATGCGGCCGCTGAAGCACGGAAGAGGCAGTCGAAAACGGGCTGGCTCACCGAGGCTGTTGACTTCCTCTCCTCCTTTAGGTTGTCCCTTGAGGTAATTGCTCGACCTCTTGATCCGGCGTCCAACTTCGACATACTGTCAATCACTCCGGAGGAACGGTAGACTCTGGAGAAGAGGGAAGGCCTATGCTGCCTACGCCATCGTGTGGGTTTGTGTACCCTGGAGGACTTTACGAAGGTCCTTCGCGAGGCCAGTGAGGGGTCTACCTAGAGCTCTTCTTTTTCTTTTCTTTTTGTTCAGTTTTTGTTCAGTTTACTTCTTCCTTCTCTTGTCTCCCTTGCCGGGGAATGTTCCGGTAAAGAATCTACGATTTCAATGAATATTATGTTGTTAAGTAAATTTGGTTTCTGCTACCGGCCCGTCAAGTCTTGTTACGTCATACAATTGATTACGTTGCCAGTGACAAGTTCTTGCCGTCAAATCCATCATTCGATGATAATTATTTTATTTATTTTTGAAGTAACAATTTTAATTACAAAAATCAGTATAAAAATATTGTGTGTTTGATTGCAAGGTGAAAAATATGTGAAAAATAAATTAATTATATGAAATTATTTTCCTGGGAAAAAGATTCCATAGAATTTTTAAAAAATTCCTTGGAATACGTAATTTGGGTGTTTGATTGTCATTATTTTCCATGAAAATAGTTATTTTTCATGGAAAATAATATTTTCCTATGGGTTGGACAAGTTTTATTTTCGACCACTTTAGAAGAAAATATGGAAAATGATAGCTTTTTGGAAAATATTTCCATGGAAAATATAAGCTACCAAATACTAAAATTGGTGGAAAATTTGCGATAAAATATTTTTTATAGAAAAAGCAGCCAATCAAACATAGCCTTACTAAAAATGACAAAAAAAAATATTTTCCATGGAAATAAAATATTTTTCCTGCATGTCTATTCCAATACAAGAAGTAATATATTCTATTAGGGGTAGTTAGGTACTTACAATATCTGGCTTTTAGTATTTCAATATTTTAGTTTTGTAAATAGTTCTTTTTAAGTATATGTAAAGAAACATAAAAGATAACTTTGAGTGTCTTACACTCTTTTCAAGTACATAAAAATTAGTTTTTTAAATTTGGGTCTCAGAATCCGAAGGGTCGTGCTCTTAAAAATTTGAGACTAAACACTACTTATAGGTTCCTACTTCCCAATGTCATATAGTACTGGAAACTAGTTCCACTGTGGATGTTAATTATAGCAACCGATTGTTAGGGTTTTCAAAATACTGTACTTTCTCTCTTATTTTTCCAAATCCTCCCCAAACGACTGCTTAAAATTATCAAAATACCGCGGATGAAACGACCAGAAGGGCAGAGGCCGTAAGGGCGACGAAAGCCAAGATTATGGCCACTAGGACAGAGGCCGAAAGGACAGAGGAGGCTGCTAGGGCAGAGGAGGCCGCCTGGGGAGAGGCTGGAAAGGGAGCGGCGGCGGCAGTGCCCCAAGCAGCGACAAAATCGGCAGAGGCGTCAGCAAAAAAGGCATCAGATGATTGTGAGCCAGAGGCAGCCAAGCCACCTACAAAAAAAGCTAAAAAATCACAGGGAACGACAAAGAAGGAAAAATCTATCTTTGAAACAAAGTTCGAAGACTCAACTCATAAAGATCGAAGGTGTATTAGAGCGAAGGCAAATGTAGCAACGGATACAGAGTCGTCAGAGTACTTTGAGGATTCTGAATCTTTATCAAGAGAGGAAGATGAAGAGGAAGCACTACCATAAAATAATTCCAAGGATGGCGAGGAGGTAAATTGTTTTACATACTCTAAATCTAAGAAGTCTTATAATAAACATTTTAAAAAAAGGTTGTTATGTCTGAAAGATCAATTAAGATGGCTGATGTTGAAGAAGAATGTTTCCTGGATATATTAAAATTCTACCAGTTGGAGAAACTGAACAAATTCTGTCTTGGAAAAATCTCGTAAACAATATTAAGAGAACTTTACTCAAATCTTAGGGCTAAAATTGAAGAAAAAGAAGAGGAAAAACAACTGGTATTTTTGAGAGAGAAAGTGATAAGGGTAAATGCTGCTGTCATCAATGAATTTTATAGATTTGATCCAATTCCTAATTTTTATATGAAAGATATCGATAATATTTCCATGAGGGATACAATTCATGAGATTACATGTGTATCAGTGGGTGTTAAGACCCCACAAAATGTATACAAAGATCAATTAAAAACTTTGTATAAATTATTGCATGCCTATATATCTCAAGCACTCAACCCTACTAGACATGAGTTTTCCATCCATCCCAATAGAGTAAAACTTCTTTATTATATGAAAAACATATGAATATAGGTTCTTACATGTTCAATAGAATGATGCAACTCGTGGAAAAACCAACTACAAGGACAACCCTCCCTTTCGGGGGGATTTGTATGCTCAATGGCTAGTAAAAATTCTGTCCCAAGCTTAGCAGGGGATGTTTATATTAAAACAAAGGGTTTATTAGAAAATTAACCTTCACTCGAATGTTTGGAAAAGGGACAGCAGCAGCAACCAAACCATCAACATCTAGAAAACCATCAATATATGAAATCCTAAACACTAAGGACAGGGTTGATGATCTATACAATTTTGTTGCTGCAAACTTTGTGAATGTCTTCAAAGAGATAAAGACTATATCCGACAACCAGAAATTGATTCTGGAGAAGCTTAACCAGCTAGAGATGGAATTGGCTGACGAATGTTAAGAATTCCCTTTCCTCGTGAAGAAGGTAAATGGGGCTATCCCCAACTGGTGCTACTTTACATTTTTCTCTCTCTCTTATTCTACTACTCTTGATGATTCCGCAATCTAATATACACATTAATACTATAATATGTGAAGGACACACATATATATGCATTTAAACTCTGTTACTAACTGATCTAGTTATCCATGCTGGATTTTTCTAATATGGTCTTGAATCAAAGTTATCCATACACATATAAACTCTGTTACTAACTTATCTAGCTATAAATACACATATATATACATATATACACATATATACACATTTATTCACATAATATGTGGTATATACACATTTATACTCTCTGATGCTTAAGGATATATCAACACATGTTAGCCCCTATATTTTATATTAAAAACTCTAGGACAGAAGAACATGGTCTTGAATCAAAGCTACTCTTGATAATAGTTAATATTCAACTGATACTCTGCTACTAGATTCTCTGATACTTGTACTGATACTTAATGGAGAGTGTACTCACTACTCAGTGATTAATAAAAAATGAGATCGTATCATAGAACCCGCACTGTGCACATTGATACTCTAATGTTAGAACCTGCAGTGTGCATATTGATATTCTTATGTTAGAACACACACTGCGCACATTGACATTCTAATGATAGCCCTCACTTTGATACTTTTATTTATATTTTTGGATGCCATTTCTATATATATAGAGAGTCCATACTGACTATAATTTATTATTCTGTCCCTAAAGATGTAGGTGAAGGACATTTTGAGGAAGAAAAAAAGAAGAAGAAGAATATGGAGATGGAGATCAAGATTAATCTTTTGTGTTTTGAAACTTTTATTTCAGTTTAGACTGTAATATTTGAATTGTAATATAGTTCTGAATATTTGTTGGTCTTGGCGGTGATATGGTCTTCAATTGCCATATTTGTTGGTCTTGGTGGTGATATGGTTCTAAATATTTTTGAAACTTTTCAGCTGTACTAAGCACCGTTGGGGTGCATGGTTCGTACTCTGTTTGAAAAATTGTAATATGGTCTTGAATTTAGAGTTGGTCTAATATTTGTTTGGATTATTGTAATATGAATTATTCAAGTTCTATGTTGAACTACTAACATGGATTGTGCAGATTATTGTAACATGGATTATGAAGTTTATTGGACTTGGAATGAAGTTTACTTAATTTGATTATGATTTGTTTGGTTGAAGCATTTATATTTGTTTGTATGAATCATCTAAACATTAATTTAAGTAATCTTTTGATATATTTTTTAATTTTGGAATATAATATTTGAAAATGTAATATGGTTTAGTAAGACTATTGGACTTGGATAATATGGTTGGAAAAGACCGTTGGACTTAAAAGTGTAATATTTTTATTTTTGGCTTTCTGTACAAAATCAGAATGTTAGCGTAATGAAGATGCCAAAAATATGCTTTCTGTATGTCGATGACATCAAAAATAATTCGATAGAATCTTAACGCCTGATTCTTACCTGCATTTTGAGTTATGTAAAAATTCAGTACGTCGATGACATGCATCACATAAAATAAACCTGAAAGGATGGCACTTTGTCTGTGAACGAAATTTTTTTTATATGCTAGACTCATCATGATGCTCATAGAAGGGAAGGGTCCATGGTGAGTAGAAATCTACTACTTTTCTAGTTCAAAACTTTCAATTCTGAAAGTTCTTGCTGAACCCTGATTCTTGTTTTGATGTGGATGAAATTATCTGTTTTAGTATTATTGACCAAAAGGGGATTGATGATAGAGTTGGTCTGGTCATTATTAGATAGAAGATTGTAAAGTTTTATAACTTCAACATGGATAGAATATGTCCGTCCCAACTATAGCCTCAACCTTGTCCCACCCGGTTCATAAGACGGTTCATTACAAGTTAGAACACCTCCTTCATTTGTTTAAACATATTCTGGAAAAGATATTAGTACATAGGATTGAAACATATTCAGTAATATTCAGTAAGAATCGCAATAGAGAACAAAGAATATCGGATCCACTATGCGGAGTCTTGGTTGTAAATGTAATTTAATCATATAACACATCTCGATTTTTGTTTGAAAAATTGCAAATTAAAATTTTCGGTTGTACTAAGCACCGTTGGGGTGCATGAAGCTCGTAGAGTGCATGGAGCTTTCAAAAACGATGAGCTTTTTTTTTAATATAATAGCGTGATGGCGTGCATGAAGCTTTTAATGGCGTACATGAAGCTTTTAATGTAGTGCATGAAACTGTAAACACATTTCACAATTAAGGTAATATAAGAGAGGTTTTTAGTAAAGTTAAAAGGTTAATAAGACTTGATATAACAGGGAAAGCAAACCGGCCAGGTAAATACCTTTCACATTTTTCAATGCAGTTTTTGGGATGTATTAATACATCCCATGTATTGTAGAAGGACCCATCAAACCGGCCAGGTAAACACCTTTCACATTTTTCAATGCAAATTTTGGGATGTATTAATACATCCCATGTATTGTAGGACCCATATATATATATATATATATATATATATATATATATATATATATATATATATATATATATATATATACTTTTAAATACCTTTTTAATCCAAATACAATTTTATAAATCTTTTAGAAACTTGCTTAATAAAAATACTTTTAAACCCAACTTAAATAAGTCCATCAAATTGTATATGCCCCAAAATAATTAATAATTTCAAATAAAACTTTAGTGCTTAAAGCCCAGTCTGATATATTTATAAACCTGAATAGCCCATATGAAATACTATTTAACCAATTTCATATATATAGGTCATCTATGAGCCTATCCATGATCTCATCAATGAAGCCCAATATTAACTTAAAGCCCATTATCAAACACTATAGATTGTTTAATAATAATAATAATAATAATAATAATAATAATAATAATAATGATGGTGATCACGATAATCAGATGTATATGTCCATATTTACATACTACTGAAAAAAAAAAAAAAAGTAAATATACAACAACAACTACTCTTTATAATATATAGTAACAATCCCCTTTAATACCAATTTAGTAACAAAATCTTATTCCTTTTGTGGGCTTAAGCCCTACCCCTCATGTGGCCATATATAAAATCCTTTATAAACCAAAATCTTTATTATGGGCTCAGCCCAATACCCAGCCCAATTAAAACCTAAATTCTGTTCAGCCTAAAACCAAAAAAAATAAACAAAAATAGAAATAAGGAGAGGGAGCAGGCTATGAATTCGATAGAAGGAGAGGGAGAGAACAACAAAGGTTGAGAAACGCAAGATAAGAAGAAGGAAAGAGGGAAGGGGAAACCTAATCGGAGGAGCTCTGGTAGCTGACTCAGTCACAACGCGCCTGGCACGGAGGGAGCGTAGAAATAGTCTACGAGCGGATCTGCTCCCGGGGGCTGCTCCAGAAGGCGATGGGGAGGCACTGGCTTGACAAGGTTGTCGCATGGCTCTCGGTGTTTCGGATCTAGCGGCACGACAGAGGCCACGGATGATAGAGACGGTGTTAGTATCAGCGGCCGGAGAGGGATCGAGGTGGTGATTATGGTAGGTGTTGGTAGCGACGGTAGATGAACATGGTGCTCGGAAGGAGGATGACCGGTGGTGTGGTGGACTGGGGTTACGACGAAGGATGTAGCGATGGTTCTTGGTAGTCTCGGGGAAAAGGCTGGTCGGGTGGTGGTGTTGGGCGACACAGAGACTTCTGTCGAGGTGGTGGAGCTGTGTTGTGGCGCCCGACGAGGTAGCTAAAGTCATGGCGGTCACGGTGCTCAACAACGTCAGCTGAAAAACTAGGGTTAGAGTTTAATTTGAATTTATTGTGCATCTGGATCATGTTCGGATGTTGGACACATGATTCTTTTGTGTTTCTGTATTCGTGTTTTGACTCGGACATGAGGATGTGTTCTAGTGTAAAGAACTAGATGAAGAGAATGAATGAAGACAAAGACGCGGACGCCCGAGGTCGGACCCGAGGCTGGATACGATGATTGAGGTGGTGGATACGGAAACTTCGAGACATCATTTGTGTATTGGTTGTGTGTTGGTTTGGGAAATATTAGCTGTCTTTAAATAGTTGTGATCGATAGTTTAAATTCGTAATTGGATAATTCTCCCTTTAGTTTAAAACCAATTGAAAATAAAATTAATCAATCATAGTATAATAATTGCTAATAATCATTCATTTAAATCCATATTTAATATTATCAAATAATATAAATCATATATATATATATATATATATATATATATATATATATATATATATATATATATATATATATATATATAGATATATATATATATTGAAATCTTAATCAAGTAATTGATTTCTACAATAATTTAAAATAATGTTCATAACGTAAAGTATATCCAAAACTTTTCATTAAAAATAGTTTGATGAATCTTTTTGTCGTTTAAAAATATTTAAGATCAAATCAAATTTTGAAACCAATCATTTGAGGTTCAAAAAATAGTGACCAAACATCTATTATAATTTCAATAACAAAATTCAAGAACAAATGTTTCAACCAAAACTAAAACAGTACTTTCAAACCATGATTTTAACTAGCTTTTGAAATATAAAAATAATAGCAAAATAACGTTTATACGTTTCAAAGAGAATTATTCCCAAAAATGATTTTTTTTAAAATAGAATAAATTAAAAGTTCGGAAATTTGGGAAGTGGGGTTACAACATCTAAGACTTTACTTAATCTGACATACTTATAAGTCCATTTCTTATCTCATATTTTTATCTCTATAAAGCTCCTAGAACCAGAGACTGCCTTGGCGACTACCGGTCCCGAGAACTATTTATGTTATCATAATCTTCTGACTCACAACCAGGAATGGACTGTGTTTTGTGTAGTTCCACCAACCAATTCATACTCTATAGGACAAGATTTGATACCGTAGGGAGTGTGGCAATAAAATCGTGGGAACGTGCTTTGAAGTCGTGGGAACATATAGACTATGATAGCATGTCGATAGTCAATATGACATCATAAAACTCCTTACTTGACCCATGTCGTATGATTGAAAGATCAAGTGCTAACTTTAAAAACCCACATAAAGTGCAATCTAGGCATCAAGTTCAATACTTCTATGTTCTACACAATCTGACTTAGAGCGAGTTTGTTATCTTTAGCTATGTGGGTTTGTCTCTTTTATTAGCATACCTACTCAGTGTAATTGAAAACAATCATTTATTAATGTAAAGGCAAAGCTGAGGCAAGTTCATCGAAGCCACCCACCTGAACGATGAGTTGTCTCGACCAAGCGAAACTCCGAGCAATCCGTTGCATAGCCAAGTCTGAACACCATTGCATTTTGTTCATCATGTTGAACGGAGTGGGATGGGGTATTACAATATACTCCTCAAAATAGCAATACCAAACACACTATCTACCGAATTTGGGTTAGTGTATGCAAAATAACAAGTTAAAGCCTCTCAGAATGGGATAAGGTACTGTTAGCCCGATGATTATATCATATTTTTGAATATGGCTAATTGGTTAAGTTTTACATAATAACAAACATGCAATTACTAAAATGTTTCTACTTAACTTAGAATTGCCATACTGTTCATTAAATTTATCATACTGCTACTGCTTTGTTCGTCTAATATGTACTTACAGACAAAAAGTAAACATGATCAAACAATGACATATGGAATAAAGAATTAATGATGGACAAGATGGCATTATACAAGAAGATTTCTCTGAACCGCTCAATGACCTATCCGGGGCCTAGCAATAGGGGGTCCGTTGCCCGGTCAGCAGATAGGTGTTGAGGGGCATTCCTGTAGGGGTTCGGGGGCGAAGCCCCCGAAAGGTATACATATTTCCAGATCTATTTATCTTTGGACAACTGTCGTCAAGGAAAAAAGTGTCCTCAAATCTTTTCAAATGTCATGAAAAAGACGTCATCAAGGGCTATTGGTTTTTACATCTTTTTTTATGTATTTTTATCTTTATTTGAGTCTAGGAAAGTATATAAGATTGATCGATCGGTATTGGCTTAGCTATTCTCAGTCCACAAAAATATAGCCTACTTATCCACATATTCATATCCAAAGTCCACAACAAAAAATAATCCAAAACCCAACATATTTGGCACAAAATAGTTCTGTCGTAACTAAGACAGAACTCGGCCAGAACTCGGCCCGAGTTCGGTCAGGGCAGTTTCAACAGATTTTTGAATTCCTTTGATATCTACATCCAATGTTCGAATATGATATTTCTACATCCGAACTCTGCCCTAAATCTGTCCGAATTCAGTTAATAAAAATACTATAAATAGAGAGAAACTTTTATATTTTCAAATCACTCATTCGTTCACTTCTCTATTCCTCTTAAGTATTTTTCTATGAGCTACACTTTCAAATCTAGCCTATACTACTCTTAGCCAAGCAAGTAATATTTTTGTTTAATCTAGAGTTTGGTTTTGAAGAGGTGTATCGGAGGCTAAATATTAAAAAATATTCCAGTTTTCAATCGCCTCTTGGAATCGGTCGTGCACTCGTCGCCAAGCACGGTGTTGTAAAGTCGATCGTGCACTTGTCCCCAAGCACAGTATTATAAGAGTTGTAAGCACTCAGTTAAAGCTTGTGGCATAGTGGATTAACATCGAGCAAGAGTACTTCGAGATTGGATTAGTCCTCCACGAGGAAAACCAATATATATCGCTGTGTCACTGAGTTTGATCTTCTTAACTCTTACTTTATGTAATTTATTTACTGTTATATTATTTGGTCTTGCTTAACATAGTACATAATTTTAGTTGTGATATTTTTTGCTGCACACATATACACTCTACTCATCCCCCCTCTAGAGGTGCTCAACGGTTCTACAATGGGTACCAGGATAGGTTATACATATACATAACCACCTAGAAAATATATATGGCAGCCGTTAAATCTATATTCAACGGTGAAGGACAATCCACAAATAGACTCCCACTATTTGATAGAACTAACTACACATATTGAAAAACACATATGAGCTTGTATCTGAAGTCTATAGACTTTGACTTATGGTCAATTATCATCAATGGCTACAAAAAGCCTACTATCACCTCTATTCTCACTTCCTCTATTATTAACAAGCCTTATTATAGTTACACGGAGGAAGAGAATAAGTTAGCTAATACATTCTATTTATTGTGATGTAGACATAAATATATTCAATCTTATTACTACTTGCATAACATCTCATAAAATTTGGAAACTTCTTGAAGCTACTTATGAGTGCAGATACGAAAGCAAAGCTAGCGACTCCAAGAAGGAGGATAATCCTTATAATGATGCAAATGTCTGCATGACAGCATTGGGATTTGCGTTGCACCATAACCCCTTAATGAAGAAGAGCTTGTATGCCACAACTACAGAATATCAGGCCACATCATGGAATATTTCCCTACTACTAAAAAAGAGAATCGCTATGAATGATTATCGTCATACAAGTACGCTAACACAAGTATATGGTGTAAAAATAAAGCAAGCGATTCTGAAAAAGAAGAGAGACCTCGTCAAGCTGCAAATATATGCTCGATGGCATTATCCAACGAGCCACAAAATAATCTTCCTTATGAAGAGAGTAAATTTTCTTATAATGAGTTATATGATGCTTTTAGTGAAGAACATAAGAAAGTATTAAATAAGTATAAGCAAGATAGAAAAAGATATTCTATCTTATAAGCATGAGAATAAAAAGCTTACTTGCTTATTGAATAATACTAGAAACACTTCTACTTCTGATAATTCTACTGAGATTTTCACAATTTAGTTTAGATTGCATGAGACACTTGATTATATTGAGAAAAGCACTCAAGGTACGCTAAACTTAAGGATAAATTAGAATAAAAAAAGAAGAAGTATTATATGCTTCACGTAGAATTGATTATCTTACTACTAAATATGATGAGACATGTAAAATCTCTAAAAAGTTAGAGATTAGACTGGAAAAGAAGGTAATACAACCAATGACTCGGTCTAACACAAGACATGTAACAAAGCACAAGATTGCACATGATAAGACACGATCAAAGAAATCACGCAAACGAAATGCAACACATCATCAAACTTTCTATTACAGGTATCCACACATATCATATCACACCACTGCACATTCTCATATTGCTGCCTATAGCACTAATGTTAATACTTTCTGTCATTATTGCGGTATGAAAGGACATTTTTAGTCAATAGTAGCCTAGGAAACTTGTTGATATGAACTTGTACAAATGGGTTCCCAAAGCTAGCAAATGTGGATCCATATTTTGGATATCAAAGTCTTCTCCTCTTGATGTAGGTGAAGCTTTCTTATATCAAGTAGAACTATGGAACATGTTGGTGATTACAAAGCTACAAATGTCATCTTCCAAGCAATTACACCAACATAAGGAACACTTTGGTAACATGCTAAATAATTTTTCTTAAGTGGTTTTATTTATAGAATCTAGCAAGTTCTTATTAATTTCTTACTATTAGCTCTAATTGATATCTTTTAGTTGTTTATTGTTTAAATCAATATGAGATATAATCCTAGCATGACTAGTTGTTTGGCTTAAATGATTAGTTCATAGTTATATTATCTTTTACTCATTTTATGACACATCTATCTATATATGCTCTTTACTCTTAGCCTTTATCTATGAAGCATGCATACCACTCTAGTCCATAGGAGCTTAAGTTTTTTTGAGTTAATGTTTTTTAGACTCTCCGTCTTTAAAATTTTTGAAATGGTTACTTCTTACCAATTTGTCTTTAACATGTCATATTTGCTTTAACTGCTATTTTAAATATGTATGTTTAGCACAAGTATCCTTTTACTTAAAAAGTATATACATATACTTTTATGTTAACATTGTGCTTGCATAATATATGATCACTATTGATTCTTATATTTTGTTTTGATTAACTTCTTATGGATCAATTACACCTTTGCCTAATAAAGCGTATTTATACATGTTTTTGATCTTATGATAATTTTTCAATACTTATTAAGGATACATGAATAATTCATATATTGTCATTTATATATTGCTCATGTATTTCTTATATATATATATATATATATATATATATATATATATATATATATATATATATATATATATATATATATATTTCTTATGGATCAATTACACCTTTGCCTAATAAAGCGTATTTATACATGTTTTTGATCTTATGATAATTTTTCAATACTTATTAAGGATACATGAATAATTCATATATTGTCATTTATATATTGCTCATGTATTTCTTATATATATATATATATATATATATATATATATATATATATATATATATATATATATATATATATATATATATATATATATATATATATCTTTGTATAAATATCTTTATGGGGGCATATGAGTTCAGCTCAAGTTCTATATTATTTTGAAAAGTATTTAATTATACTTGTTATCTTAAAACTTATGCTTATCTCGTACTTTAGCTATTGATTTTGTAGACCAAATTTGTGCTTTTCTCTTTATTAGCTTCTTCCTCAAAGCCACTTTTAATGATGTTTTTCTTGGCTGTTTTGTTGACATTTTGGATACATGACTCTTATTTAATCTATAATATTTGAATTATTTCATGTACGCCATTTTTAGCAATCTCCTAACTTTTGGTATTTATTTGTTTTATATATTTAAGTTGGGATTTTGAGAAGAAATATTTATTAACGTCTTGCTCATGATCATTTTTGAGTGTTCTTTTAAGATTGCTTGCTTTATCTTATTTTTAAAATTTATATGCTTTATTGGTGCACACTTATATTTATCTCTATAGTGCACCTATGAAAACTTTTGAAAAATAGAATTCAGTATCTTGATAAATTCTTCTTTGGATATTTGCTATCTTATATTTATTGTTACCCAATAATTTTATAGCACATATGGATATATGTAGTTGATATATTGTATACCGTATGCTACATTATTTTGAAATTTCCAAGTCCATAGAATATAATTGATTTTATATTGTATAATTTTTCTTAAATCTTCGATTATTAAAGAAGAGATTTGTTTTGGGTACACGCTGAAAGGGTTCTTTTGTCAATAAGGCATAGCCTAAGCGACATGGCGCGAAGTGTCTTCGGACTACGGACTACCGCTAGCTGGAAAATGGCCCGTACAGCTAACCCAGATTGATCAATGCTTTATAAAGTAAAATTTTATTGAGGTCTAATATGTAATTGTTATCTAATGGACTTTATACTTTAGCTTCGATGGATAATATATTTAGTGATTGTCATCTTTTGATATATTCATTTTTCTTTCACACCTCTATATTCATACTTGATTTGATCTTGTGAATATCATTGAATATTATGTTCTTCTGATATGTTCGTTAGCATTTAAGTAATATTCATGACACTCGTTTTATCAAGCTTTTATTATTCTCTTCTTATTCAAGTTAATAATTGCCTATAGCAGTAAGTCCTTTTGGGGGAGAAGTCAGTCATATTGAATTTCTCTCTCTCAGAGCGTTTCTTTTCTTTAAGCTTGCAGTTATTAGATAGACACCGTGCTAAGATTTTAAAAGGAAAAAACTTTTGATAAGAAAACCTAATATTTTGATGAATTTAGTTTCCTACTTCTAGAAATATTTCTTTGAATTTAAATTTGTCAACACTAATAATTTTGGATATACGACCATGTAAAGAAGAAGCAGTTAATTGTTTCAAATTAATTATTCTCATAACATATCATATATCTATAATACTATTTATTTGGACATTTATCTAGTCCGATTTATTGTTTCAAAATAGGATATTTATGATTTATAGATAATTTTATTAAAGTTGTTTTCGTGATACAAAAAAAATATTCGAATCGGCTGAGAACTAAACGAACGCATCCGAACATTTATTAAGACAACTTTTCATATTTTAAAAGTCTTTTGATTTCTCTCTGTTATTTTGAATATGTCTGTTACTCGGATTAAGACAGTTTTCAAAAATCCTTTACGGTCTTGAAATTATTTTTATTATTTGAATTTTTTTTGGAGATATACTTGTATTGTTCATCTTTATGCGTTTATTTATTGGATACTTCTTTCACTTGCCTCAAGATGAAATTTTGTTTTAAGTTTGAAACTTTATATGCATCGATTAAAGGGAAGAAAGATGCATATCTTGGATATCCCTTAGATCTTGTGATTATTTATTTCTATTTATCTTTTATATAAATTATTTTTGAACTAGATATGCATATTTTATGGGGAAGCAAATATTGTTTTGATTCAGTTTATTTGCTTAATATGTGGTATACCTAGTTCAATCTTTGACCTATCGTCTGTTACTTAATTCTTATCGACCATGTTCATGATATTCTAATTTGTGAATGTTTTTATGAGAGAATATATGATTACTATTTCTTCTTGATTCTTTCATTTTTTATGGGTTTTTAAAAAAACTTATCATGCCAAATATATTTAATTATCCTTATTGATGATTCCTTTGAGCTTAAAATGATTGGCTTTTCTTATTGACGTTCTATCTCAAAGTTCATTATTTTCTATATTTAGACTGGTCATACCTTGCAGGGGAGCATCCATGTCGACTGAATTTCTCCTTCTTAAGTATTTTTTCTCCATTACCTTCATGTTTTATCTGATGGATATTCATGTATCGTGCTAAGGTAATTGAGTTCAAATGCATGAACTTGAGTAAGTAGATAGATTCTAGTATATCTATTTTGAGTTCTTTTCAATGATTATACTTTTATTGAAGTGATTCACTAATATGTATGAGCAAATTATTAGTCTAATTTTTTTATGATCATTGTTAAAAGCCTAATTATATCATCTATATATACTATATTTGATATTTTATTGGTATATACTAGATCCACAAATTTCTAAATCCTTATAGGTTACTTATGACCAATTATTGATTTCTATTATACTGGTATCTAATTTTTATTAAAAATCTTTATTGGTCTCTTTCAAAACTATTGCTATATATATTTGTTATCAAATTTTAGTTTTGAACCCTGGTCGCTGTTCATGATTATTTCTGCCTTCCATCTATTATGGTTGAATTTATATTATATTTTATTTGGGGGAGTTTATTTTTTATCATATCAACAGGGGAGAAATAAGTTTAAGTTACTACGCAATATTCTAGTAATTTATGTTTATTAGTGATACACACATCTATCGTATTTAAGATGTGTGTATCACTAATAAACATAAATTACTAGAATATTGCGTGGTAACTTAAACTTGAATACATGCATCTATTGTATTTATCTTAAACTTAACCAATATTCTATAATTAAAAAGGGAAATGTTGTTAGCCCAATGATTATATCATATTCATGAATATAGATAATTGATTAAGTTTAACATAATGATGTTACTAACAAATATGCAATCATTATAATGTTGCTACTTAAACTTAGCATTGTCCTACTGTTCATTAAATTTATCATACTGGTACTGCTTTGTTCGTCTAACATGCACTTGCAGACAAACAGTAAGCATGATCAAACCTGGACTTATGCAATAAAAAATTAACGATAGGTCAAAGATGGCATTATATAAGAAGATTTCTCTGAACCGTCAAACGACTTATCTGGGCCTCGAACTTGGGGGTTCCGCTGCCCGGTCAACAAACAGGGATCAGGGGGGTAGCGCCCCCCATGGGGTTTCGAGGGCGAAGCCTCCGAAAGGTATACAGATTTTCAGATTTGTTTATCTTTCGACAACTGCCGTCAAGGAAAAAGGCGTCGTCAAATCTTCTTAAATGTCTGGAATAAGACATCATCAACGAATATTGATTTTTATATATTTCTTATATATTTTTATCTTTCTTTGAGTCTAGGAAAGTATGTAAGATTGATCGGATCGGTATTGGCTTAGTTATTCGCAGTCAACAAAAATATAGCCTACCTATCCACATTTCATATCCAAAGTCCACAATCAAAAACAGCCCAAAACCCAACATATTGGGCTGAAACAGTTCTATCAGAACTCAGGCAAAACTTGGCCAGAACTCGGCCCGAGTTCGGTCAGGACAGTTTCAACAGATTTTTGAATTCCCTTGATATCTGCATCCAACGTTCGAATGCGAGATTTCTGCATTCGAACTCTGCCCGAATTTGGTCAATAAAAATACTATAGATAGAGAGAAACTTTTACATTTTCAAATCACTCATTCATTCTCTTATCTATTCCTTTAAGTGTTTTTCTACGAGCTACACTTTCAATTCTAGCCTATACTACTCTTAGCCAAGCCACTACAGTTTTTGCTTAATCTAGGGTTTGGTTTTGAAGAGTTGTATCGGAGGCTAAATATGAGAAAAGGTTCCAGTTTTCAATCGCCTTCTGGAGTCGGTCGTGCACTCGTCTCCAAGCACGGTGTTGTGAAGTCGTTTGTGCACTTGTCCCCAAGCACGGTGTTGTAAGAGTTGCAAGCACTCGGTTAAAGCTTATGCCACAGTGGATTAACATCGAGCAGGAGTACTCTGGGCTGGATTAGTCTTCCACAAGGAAAACCAGTATATATATCGTTGTGTCACTGAGTTTGATCTTCTTAACTCTTACTTCACTGCAATTTATTTACTGTTATATCATTTGTTCTTGTTTGTCGTAGTACATAAATTTTAATTGTGATATTTTTTGCAGCACACGCATACACTCTATTCATCCCCCTCTAGAGGTGCTTAACGGGCCTACAAAGACGCATCTACGAAATAAAGCAAAGTAGCAACTACAAAGTTAAAGATTAATGAAGTCACTTAATTCCAATAACATACTAGGTACAAAGATCCATAACACCATATCAAACAAACAACCAAAAGCAAAATCTTTTTTCAAAAAAAGATACTGTTTTTGACACTAACAAACCTATGGTTGGCCCGAACTTAGTTCACAATAATATACTTAACAAACCATCCTTATTGAAGTAGACATTCTCTAATTGATCAAGGCTTGCTCTCGAGCTTCTTTACCAGAGATCTCCAAACAACTTTAGACAAGCGTTATAAAGTTTTAGAAATGTTCTTTAATATGACAGTTTTGAGGAACTTTTGACATATTTATAACGATTTTTGCATTAAGATGGTGGTATTATGTATTTTGACCTATTAATCTCTAGTATATATTGTAAGGACCCTGACTTTTAGAAATATTTTTTATTAAGATAATTTTTTTTCTTTATCAAAATAGATTTTATATTTAATTATCACTATAGACGTACTTTTTCGTAGCTTTGGTTTTTGGAGCACAAGAAAAGCCAATCTTTAAAAACATCATTCATGAGTTTTGAAGTAGACAAGCCCACCTTCAATTCAATATATCATGTCCCATCTAAACTTGTTCCCTAATATTATTTTGACTTCGCACAACTTTGGGTCAATTTTGGCTATTTGACTGTTTATCGTAATTCTAGGCTTAAATTACAACTTGAGTTCAGAACTCGACATTGATCAAAACCATACGAGCCAATATATGGTTTTAACCCATTTTGAGCCTACGAGACACATGCCAAGGGTGTGCCACTCAATCGAGTTCCCATGTGCTATTTATTTGTGAATGGCACAAGAGACTCATGGGTTGACTTTTCGAGTTCGATTGGACTAGAAAATATATTTGGACCTTAACCTAGCCAACCCCACATGGTAGAGCCATGTTAAGTTGACATGACTTAGTAGAATCAAATTTGAATTTGTTTGGTCAAAATCGATTATATATATGATTATATTTATACTAGCCTATATATATATATATATATATATATATAGCCTTAGTCATAGTTAAGTTTTAAGATGCACATCTACTAGAAATTTTGGCCCGATAAGTGTAGGGTGTGCTTTGACTAGTGTATTAGCCATGCTAGGGAAGGCATAACCATAGCAATGTCCCTAATTGGAAAATAAGTCAAAGTTGTGATGTAACCCCTATAAACAGTTAACTAAATAGTTATTAAGACTTATGATTTTTTTAGGAGACCCAGTTGTACCAATTTAGTCTGAACTTGGTCCGATCCAAACCCCAGCCATGTAGACATGTCGTGCGTCCAAAGACGTCCATATAGGTGTATATTTATGGTATACGTACATATCTCATACTTTATTTTAATGGCCTAATAAATATTCTTCTAAATAATTTCATATTATTTGATATTAATTGGATTATTTATTTTGGGAATATGATAGCATTGCTAAATATTTTTTATATTTTCTATATTGATAGGCTAAAAATACAAGGGTGTATAGAAGTAGATAACTAATAAAATTTACTAAAAGTGATAAAATTAAATTAAATATTTTCTAATCTAAACCATCCTAAGATTAACCTGAAGACTCCAAATATATTAGATACCTAAATATATATAAGGTATGTATAAATATATCTCTCTCTCATTTATAAATTCTTAAGCTCTTCTTTCCACCCCTATACCCATAGCCATAAGAGAACAAACTTCTCTTATGTTTCTTCCCGTCCGTTTCTCTATTACCTATCTTTTCTTCAATATATTTCAAAGAGTAGCCCCACCCTTCATCAGACCTCCTCCATATCTGCCAAACTCATGCTCCCACCTAGCATTCAAGCCATGGTGTTGCGTCCCCGTAAGTGCCACCCACTAGTTACGCACCTCTATTACCGACACACAATGTCGTGACCTTGCCACTTTCTTTCACTGCCCTCGACGCAGCTAATACAGAGCCATGAGCATGCATGAAGACCAACTAGCCTCAGCCAACCGACAAATCAAGAGGAACGCAACGACCTCCCTCATCCTATCATATCGTCATCCCTTTGTGAACATGGCCGCGAGTTACCTTTCGGCCATACATCGTCGTGATACCGCTAAAAGATGGCTCGTCGAGACTAAACTTGAGACCAGTGCCACCCCACCTAGGCTTTCGTTGCCAACGCAGGCGCATTAGCGTAGCCATCGGCCAACCGATAACCACTCGGCAGCAGCAGCCGCAGCAAGATGTACAAAATAGAGCAACGACAACAACAGTCACTTGCGACAACCCTTATTCCAGGTTCAATTACTTCTTTCTTGTTTATTCATTTCTCGAACCAATTTTTCGTATGCATGCACCTCTTAACCCCCTATTGACCCTGTTAACTCAAAGTTTAACTAAATGTTTAAATCATGTGCAAATCAAATTGAAAGTTGGGAAAAAACTGTTTATAACAGTATGTGAAACCAGTTCTAGTCTTGTATTGGAAACCCTTTTTCTTCCAAAATTATTAAAGTTTTTAAAAATCTTAGTAGTCAAACTTGAATCCTATATAAACAGCATCAAAACCCATAAATGACTTTTATTTATGGTAAATTATTTAGCAGTTTAAGTTAGGTTGAAAATCGAAGAAAAACCAGTTTTCGAAAACATGAATATTACCGATACGGGGGTCTATTTTGACAAACCGGGCAACTTAGTCATAGAACACTTGCATCAAAAGATGCATATGGACATTGTGGACGTGTGGGCTTTGACGAAACTAGAATTGGCTGCGTATGTGCGACAAATTTGATGCGTATCCGTCAAAAATCATCATATCGGTCCCTTTGCAAAACCCAAATTACTTTGTGCACTTGTGTCACGTCATGATGAAACTTCCACCACTAGACTCGTATCATTTTTTCGCTCCTATAAGCTAAGTTTGATCCGATTCTAAGAAGGTCAACCAGAATGCTTTGACGGGCCCGCAATCAAACTCAACGGACGATTTTGTGCACTGCTCATCATAATCCAAATCTGGACATACCGTTGAGTTCATATAAAAAGACTGGACTTGTAGGTATATACTTTGTTGACTTTAGAGACAATATGTTCTTGCACATTTTTTGGGTGCAAAACAGGTCCAACGGTAGATACTGTTTTGGTCCAAAATTATCGTTTTGTTTCTGTGTCAAAAATTGGACTTATGGGTAGTCAAACTTAGATATTTATTTTATAACAAACACGTTGGTGATTTCTGTTTCAACATTCAGAGTCGTTTGTAGGAGTTGGACTTTTGTGGCTCATTGATTGGTTAGTTATTGTTGGTTCTACGTGCTACACCAGGCAAGTATACCTTGTCAAACATTACAATATTTATATACTTTTCTATATTACTATTCCTTTATGTCTTACTTGGTTACATATTTCTCATGTTTTATGTCATTATTATATCTAGTTTTACGTGCACATAGATTATTACTCTTTTTTCTATATTACTTGTTCAATTTTTTTATCATGTTCATGTCTAGTGGTAGTATTGCTTTGCCTACGCCATGATCCCCTGACCTGTTTTACTTGGACGAACTTAACTTGATTCGATTACCTGTACTTAATTGACTTGACCAGATCATGATCGTTTGATTTGACCCTAACATATTATTAGACGTTGACTATACCTGACCACCTCGTTTGTGAGCTCCCATCGAGTGCGAATGAGACATACTATAGTTAGGGAGTCCCCATCGGCCTACTGACTATAGGAATATGAGCTTCCATCGGGCTACGATTACCCCAACTTATAGTCACGCTTGATAGCACTAGCCTTGACGGCATGCCACTTACACTTATTCCTTAGTCTCATATTATTTTCTTATACCATTTCCTATTTTCCTTGCATGTTATTTACTGTACAGTAGGCATGCATATTATGTGTCTTGCTAGTCCCCTGAGGACCTAGTGATCTGTCCAAGTATTAGATGAAGGTATGATATGTTGATGGAGGATGGTTGCTACACCAAGTCTGTAAGTATATTTAGTTGATGTTTTTATCTTTCTCTTCCTTATTTAGATTTTGTTTTATATTTGATTCTTGTTGTAATTATAGCCTAGTCTTTTACAAGCTTCTACTTTCTTCTAACTTGTTCATGATAAACGTGTTATTGGGGATCCACTATAATACATTTATCTATTCTAGAATTAGTGTATTATGGTCTGATCAACCTTAGTGCACTTGATTCATCATTTTATCATTATTTAGTGGATTGAGATATAGTTGATTTAGAATAACAAGACAACTTATACATACTCGAGCTGGGCTGGAGTCTTCTCGATACGTATCTGGCATGTATACGTATCTTAGTCCTATATATTTTGGGATTGGGTATTACATGTTTTTTTGGTGGCCCGTGCAGGTCGAGTTACCCGTTTCGGTTACGTTACTGTACCGAGAAGGCCTACGAACATGACTAAACCCTTAGCAATCTCAATCCACAACTATCTTGACAATTCTTTTAGAAATTTCTCTATCGTCCTTGAACTTCGTATTTGCTCTCGAATATTCTTCCTTTACTTTTTTGTGCCATTGCTTTTCGTTTTTTTCCTATTTCGAAGTGACGAATGATCTTGCTTTATAGAATTTACCAGAAATTCTTAAGTTATATTGTAGCTTAGTTTGCTTATTGAATTTTGGTTGCTTTATAGATATGAGGGTATTAGAGATGCCATGTATATCTAGTGGTATGGAATTTTGAAACTAGTGTGGAAGGGTTATAAAATTTTAGGACAGCATGTGTTTGATGGTGTAGGGTGACCAAAGGTGGATAGACGTCCTCAAGGCAGTGTGATTTATTGATGATGAATTAACGATTGAAAAAGTTTTATAAATTTACAAACTTGCTAGAGAGGAGATTGGATTTACTTTTCAAGAATTAGATGGTTATAGATTATTATTACTAATTAATTTTTAGATTCAAGGCTGGAAAAGAAACGAATAGGACAAAACTGTTGAGGAAATTAGTCGGTAAAATCAAGGCTTAAAAAGGACGGAGGATATAGTGGTTGAGGGACTAGTAATTATAGTCCTTGGCTTGAAGGTCAAAAAGGACAAGCCTTCAACATGAACGTTGCAAGACCATCAATACCAAGAAGAGTGACTAGAGATAATCATCTATAGATTTATGATAGAGATGTTGCAAAACTAAATTGTTTCGGATTGATTATTACTTTAGTTATTAGGAGATACCATAGTGACCTAGCGTATCCCTTGAACTATTCCTAGTTACGCTAGCGTAGTTCTACATTAGTGAGCCTTACTTTAATTTCGAGGACAAAATTCTTTTAAGATGGGTAGATTGTAAGGTCCCTGATTTTCAGAAAATTTTTTATTAAGATAATTTGTTTTCTTTATCAAAATAGATTTTATATTTAATTATGACTATAGACGTATTATTTTGTAGCTTTTGTTTTTGGAGCACAAGAAGAGCCAATATTTCAAAACATCCTTCATGAGATTTGAAGTAGACAAACCCACCTTCAATTTTTTATATCATGTGACATCCAAAATTGTTCCCTAATATTCTTTTGACTTCACACAACTTTGGGTTAATTTTGGCTATTTGACTGTTTATCGTAATTCAAGGCCTAAATTCCAACTTGAGTTCGGAACTCGACATTGATCAAAACATGTCACATCTAAACTTGTTCCCGCAAGCGCCACCTGCTAGTTCTGCAACCATCCTGTCATCCCCTTGCCTAGATGGCATTCTTTAATGTCGTATTAGACTCGCCTCTCTTGTTGATACCCAATGTCGTGACCTTGCCACTTTCTTCCACTGCCCTTGACGCAGCTAATCCAGAGTCATGAGCATGCATGAAGACCAATTAGCCTCGATCAACTGGAAAATTAGAGGAATGCAATGACCTCCCTCATCCCACCATATCGTCATCCCCTTGTGAACATGGCCACGAGTCACCTTTCGGCCATACATCGTCGTGGTATCGTTAAAAGATGACTCGTTGAGACTAAACTTGAGACCAGCACCACCCCACCTAGGCGGTCTCCGCCACCACGTGCGCGTCGCCAGAGCTACCGACGGATAACTATGCGGCAACAGCAGTCGCAGCAGGACGCACAAAACAGAGCAACGACAGCAGCAGTCGCTTGCGACAACCCCTATTCCATGTTCAATTACTTCTTCCTCACTGATTCGTTTCTCGAATAGATTTTTCATATGCATGCACCACTTAACCCCCTATTAATCCTATTAAATCAAACTTTTACTAACTGTTTAAATTAGGTGCAAATCAAATCAAAAGTTGGAAAAAAACTGTTTATAATATTATGTGAAACCAGTTCCAGTCTTGTATTGGAAACCCTTTTTCTTCCAAAATTATTTAAGTTTTTAAAAATCTTAGTAAACAGACTTGAAGCCTATGTGAACAACATCAAAACCCATAAATAACTTTATTTATTGTAAATTATTTAACAGTTAGGTTAAAACCAAGGAAAAATCAGTTTTTGAAAACATGAATATTACTGATACGAGGTCAGTCCCGACAAATCGGGCAACTTGGTCCTGAAATACTTATATCGAAAGGTGTGTATGGACATTGCAGACATGTGCGCTTTGACGGAACTTGAATTGGTTGCTTGTGCACGATGAATTCGATGTGTACCTGTCAAAAATCATCGTATCGATCCCTTTGCAAAAACTCCAATTACTTTGTGCACGTACGTCACATCGTAACAAAACTTACACCACTGGACTAATATCATTTTTTCATTCATATGAACCAAGTTTGGTCTGATTCTGAAAAGGTCAACCGGAATGCTATTTTGGCAGACCTGTGATCCAACTCAATGGCCGATTTTGTGCATGGATCATCAGAATCCAAATCTGGACATACCGTTGAGTTTGTATCAAAAAACTGGACTCGTAGGTATACACTTTGTTGAGTTTAGAGACCATAGGTTCTGGCACATTTTTTGGTACAAAGCGGGTCCAACGATGGATACTATTTTGGCCCAAAATTACTATTTTCCCTATGTCCAAAATTAGACTTATGGGTAGTCAAACTTAGACATTCATTTTATGTCAAACACATTGGTGATGTTTGTTTCAGCATTCAGAGTCGTTTGCAGGAGTTAGACTTTCGTGGCTCATTGATTGCTTAGTTATTATTGGTTCTACGCGCTACACCGGGTAAGTATACCTTGCGAAACTTTACAGTATTTACAAGCTTTTCTATTTTTCTATTTCTTTATGTCTTAGTTAGGTACATATTTCTCCGGCTTCATGTCATTGTTATATCTAGTTTTATGTGCACGTAGATTGTTACTCTTGGATCTATTTTTCTTATCCTGTTTATGTCTAGTGATAGTATTGTTTTGCCTATGCAATGATCCCCTGACCTGTTTGACTTGGATTTGACCTTAACTTGATCCGATTATCTGTACTTGATTGACTTGACCTAATCATGATCGTTTGATTTAACCCTGACCTGTTATTAGACGTTGACTATACCTGACCACCTCGTTCGTGAGCTCCTATCGAATGCGAATGAGACATACTATAGTTATGGAGTCCCCATCGGCCTACTAATTATAGGACTGTGAGCTCCCATCAGGCTGCGGTTATCCTGACTTACTTATAGTCATGCTTGATAGCAATATCCTTGACGGCATGCCACTTACATTTATTGCTTAGTCTCATATTATTTCCTTGTACCATTTTATATTTTCCTTACATGTTATTTACTGTGTAGTAGGCATATATATTATGTGTCTTGTTAGTCCCCTGAGGACATGGTGATCTCTCCAGGTATTAGATTAAGGTATAATACGTTGATGGAGGATGGTTGCTACACCAAGTCTGCAGGTATATTTAGTTAATATTTTTATGTTTCTCTTCCATATTTAGATTTTGTCCTATATTTGATTTTGCTGCAATTATAGCCTAGTATTTTACATGCTTCTACTTTCTTCTAGGTTGTTCATGATAAATGTGTTATTGGGGATCCACTATAATACATTTATCTATTCTAAAATCAGTGTATTACGGTCTGATCAACCTTAGTGCACTTGATTCGTTATTTTTATCATTATTTAGTGGATTGACATATAGTTGATTTAGAACAACCAGACAGCTTATATGTACTCGAGCCGGGCTGGAGTCCTCTTGATACGTAGCTGGCATACATACGTATCCTAGTCCTACGTATTTGGGACTGGGGCATTACATATATGTATTTGGATCTTTTTTTGGAAAAATATAATTAAGATGGTGGTAATATGTACTTTTGGAATGGGTTAAATGATATTTTTCATTCCAAATGAATGTTTTTCTTATATTGATATATTTAATATATTTATGTAGTATCTGGTTCAAATTCTTTTGAGATCAAGCGTCATTGAGAATTGCTTTTTATAACACTTTGAAAAGTGATATATATATATATATATATATATATATATATATATATATATATATATATATATATATATATATATATATATATATATATATATAATACTTTGGAAATATATATATATATATATATATATATATATATATATATATATATATATATATATATAATACTTTGGAAAATATATATATATATAAATATATATATATATAATACTTTGGAAATATATATATATATATATATATATATATATATATATATATATATATTCCAAAGTATAAAATATATATATATATATATATATATATATATATATATATATATATATATATATATATATATATTCCAAAGTATTATATATATATATATATATATATATATATATATATATATATAAATATATATATATATATATATATATATATATATATATATATATATATATATATATATATATATATATATATATATATATATAAAATATATATATATATATATATTTATATATATATATATATATATATATATATATATATATATATATATATAATACTTTGGAATATATATATATATATATATATATATATATATATATATATATATATATATATATATATATATATATATATATATATATATATATAATACTTTGGAAAATAAATATATGTCCGTCTTATTTATAATGTTCTTAGAAAAAAAAAGTGTTTTATATGTACATAATATTTATAACACTTTTAGAAACATTTATAACACTGGTTTATATAACGGCTGTGGGATTATGAAAAAGCTTTATAAAATGTCATTTATAACGCTTTCTTGCCGTCATAAAAAAAGGTATTTTTGTTGTTGTGTTTATCTAAAATGTTTAATACTCTAAGGAGATGAATATATACATTCCCAATCCATAGATGCTGAAACTATAATTTCAAACAATACCAATGCCAACATAAGCCACAAAAATATAAAATAATGCAATTCTAAATGAATAAAAATAAACTATTATTTATTCAAATACAATCTTCAGGATTGATGGTTTAAAAACAATTTTTTTCTTGAGGTTAAGAAAACCTAGTTGAACATTAGTTATGATTTCGTATGCTAAGAGATGGCCACACAAATTAGTTATGATAATTCTCATCGTCATTGTGTCAGGATGTCTTAGTCGATCATGTCACAATTTAAAAGTTATGGGAGTATTCTTATGGGATCATTCGGTTTCTGACTCACAATGGACCAATAGGATTGAGCTTTTGGCTTAATATAGTATGTGACTTGACATCCCTAATGTGAGTAATATGTATCCCTATTGAATAGATGAATAATCTCTCTAAGACGAACTTTTGGATCACTAGGACGAACTTCTGGTTCACTAGGACAAACTTCTAGTTCTCTAAACACGAAAATATTCTTTATTTTACTCGTTTAGAATTTTAATATGTTACTCATTAAATTATATGTATCTACAGGATAAAATGTGCTTTGCCGGAGCCTTTAAATAATTTGAGCAAAGATCAGCTACTATGGATACTGCATTCGATCTACTATTGATGTTGGAGAAAAGTATTCTACTCCTAAGGATTGTGTGTGTAGCAGTATTGTAACTATCAATTATAATATATATAGAGCTTCAGGTCTATAATAGTTGGGAGGACAATTAGACATTCGTAATCACCTTACGAATTGGACAAACTTATGGTACAAACTTTAAAATTATCTAATTTATATGTGGTTTTCAACTTTAATATATGAATATGAAATATAAACATTAAGTTTGGAGTTTGTAAGTTATTTAGACATACAACTTCTATGATAGTTTGTATGATAGTTGGACATTAGCCTATTTTTTGTTTCCTTAAAAATTCTAAAGTATTATAATTTTTATATAAAATGATAACATGTATAAAATGTCATTGTTGTCTCATGATAAAAGTTATTTTTAGTAAATAAAGATGACATATATATAGAAGTCATCTTCTATAAATAAAGATGACTCACACAAGTCACCTTTCATTGATAAAGATGGCGTGCGTCGAGCTGTCATTGTTTTCTCATGATAAAGATGACAGTTGTGTAGATGACGGCCAAACAAATATCATTAGTTAACATTTTTGGCCTTTATTCTTAACCATTTTTGTAGTAGGCGCAACCATATTTTATGATTGTCAACTTTGACCTTTCTGGTGCCAACAACCTGCTGTGACCTGCAAAAATTATTTCGCGGATGACTGATTTTTTTGGGACATGTGGCGCAACACCTCATGCATGCAGTCATTTGGGGTAGTACAAAACTCAAATAATTTGTATCGGTTTACAAATAAAATAACATCCAAAATATAAAGCGACGTGATCGTATTACATTTTTGTAACACAAAAAATGAAGTAATTTGTATCACTTTACAAATAACACCTGTCATGCATGGCACTATCTTATTATGTGCAATATAATATATATATTACATTTTCTTATTTCTTGTAATGATCAAATTTAAGTGCTTTTTCAATCAATATATTAAACTGACAAAGTTTGTGTTGGTGCTTTACTTACATGGAGAGAGCTTGCTCTCAACATGCCTTGTAAAATTTTAGTCCCACATTGGAAAAGCACCATGAGTTATCTCAACATATATACTTGGGTGTGTTGTTGAGAGATGCACATGGGGTGGTGACCCTAAGGAGGGAACCATGTGGGTGATTTTACTAGGAGGTAAGAATAAGGCTCCAAGGATTAAGCATTAATGCTTTTGTCATTCTTTTGGATTAATTCCACTTGGAGCTAAGCCCCAAAGGGGCTTAGCGACTCGGACTCGGACTCGGACTCGGACTCGGACTCGGACTCGGACTCGGACTCGGACTCGGGCTCATGGGCTCATGAGGCGTAATGTGGCATTTTGTTGGCGCACTTTGCACTTAGCACGTCAGCAGTCATGCGGTCTTTATGCGGCTCATATGCGGCCATGCGGTCTTATGCGGCATGCGGCTCATATGCGGCCTCATGCGGCTCATGCGGCTCATACGGCCATGCGGCTCATGCGGTCCATACGGTCCATGCGGCTCATGCGGCTCATGCGGTTCATGCGGCTCATGCGGTCCATGCGGCTCATGCGGTCCATGCGGCTCATGCGGCTCACGCAGCATATGCGGTCCATGCGGCCCAAGCGGTCCATGCGGCCAGGCTGCTGCTGCTGCTGCCGCATGGAGGGCTACGCTGACTGTGCAGATTTCAAATCGGTTATGGAAAGGGTGAATCAATGCGATTAATTCAGATCCTATATTTGTGGGATTTGAATTAATTTCGTTACTATATTTGTGGGATTTGAATTAATTCAGTTCCTATCTTTGTGGGATTAGAATTAATTCGTTGCTATCTTTTTGTGATTTGATTCAATCTTTCCATAACTGAAGAGGCGGCTAGGGTTTCCACCCTCTCTCTATAAATACTCTCTTCTGGCCTCCTTTGTGACTACTACGAAAAATACAAGTCAGAAAAGAGAGAAAGAGAGGGAGTTGCTGCCGCCATTGCAAGTCCATCCGAGGAGTCAGAACAGAGGTGACATCGAGCGTTCCACAAGTTCTTCAAACTTGCTGGTTCCTGGAAGCAGATCGTGTGGGGCGAATCTTGCTTTGAGCAACGGTGTTTTGACACCCCAGCATTGTTCTTCTTCTCATCTCTCTAGACTATTGTAACTTGTTCTGTCCCAATTGCAACACGTTTGTAAGGAAGAACAAGAGATCTTCTCTTTGCTATTTTTCTCCTTCATATTGTAATTTGGCCTTTTAGTTTTATTCGTAGATCTTGAGTTTGATCATCACAAAGTTTTGTGTGACATCTCAGATCTCGATTGCATTAGTTTTCATCTTCGATCAAGCCCCCGGGACTAACAATCTCAAAGCAAGATCCGTATAGATGGAAAACATTAATGCTTCGCTCCTCCAATCGGACTTCTGCAAGTTGGAAAAGTTTGATGGAGAGCACTATCAAGTCTGGAAGAGAAAGTTGTACCTAACTCTTCAACTGAAAGATGTTGATCATGTTCTGTTGGAGGAAGAACCCTCTGTTCCAGACACTGGATCTATTGCCGCCATCAACGCGGCTACCAAACTCCAGGCCAAATGGAGAAGAGAAAATAGCATCTGCAGGCTTATCATCCTGAATGCTATGGAGGACTCCCTGGCAGAATCCTACTCGAAGAAGGAACTTGCCAGAGACATATGGGAGTCTGTGGAAAATCTGTATGAAGAAGACAAGAACATGAGCAAAATGTTTGTGGTTGAAAAATATCACAAATTGCTCTTTGAGGACGAAAAGTCCATGCTGCCACAGGTGAAGGAATTTCTGAAGCTGCGTCAGAAACTGAAAGACGAAGAGATGCCCCTTCCCGACAAGTTTGTCGTCGGAGGGATCGTCTCAAAACTTCCTGCTGGATGGAGTACCTTCTATGCAAGGATGCACAGAAAGAAGCTAGACATTAGCTTGGGAAATCTACTTCAAGAGATCCATGTTGAGGACGAGATGCGTTCTCAACAGAAGGTGGACACTCTGTCCAAACAGTTGGCTAAAGCCAATCTTGTGCAGACAAGAGATTCCAAGGGGAAGCAGGCGGCTTCTCATCCCAAGAAGAAGGACTTCGCTAATCTAAAAGTGAAGGGTCCTTCTTTCAAGCAACAGAAGACTAAGTCCCACGTGACTTGTTATAATTGTGGCAAGAAAGGCCACTACAAGAGTGAATGCAGATCTAAGCCTAAACAATCAGAGAAAGGTGAGCCTAATAAGGTTTCATTGGTTTCTAACGTTGTTGCTATGATCGGACAGGTCACAATTGTGGGGGTTGACTCTGACTGGTAGATAGATACTGGTGCGACTTGCCATGTCTGTACAGGCAAGGAATGGTTCGTCATGTACCAGCCGATATCTGAGAAGGTTGTCATGGCAAACCAGGCCCAAGCTGAAGTTCTGGGGATCAGGACCGTGGAACTGAAACTCACTTCTGGGAACACTCTGACGCTTCAAGGTGTGAAGCATGTTCCGGCGATTGCCAAGAACCTGATCTCTGGGAGCCTGCTCTGCAACGCAGGCTTGAGGATGGACATCAATGCTGGTCAAATGGTGATGTCCAAGAAAGGAACATACTTCGGGAAGGCTTATCAAACCGAAGGCATGTTTAAAATTCAGCTTGTTAACCAGTTTGAAGACATTAATGCAGTTGCATTTTCTGATTATTCTCTTGAGTTGTGGCATAATAGACTAGGACATGTTCATTGTAAGAGAATTAACAAAATGTCTAGTCTAGGACTTATCTCCAAATGTGGGGGTAAGGTGGAGAAGTGTGAGGTGTGTGCTCAGACGAAGATCACAAGGAAATCCTTTCATCGGGTCAATAGAAGCACAGATCTTCTGGAGTTGGTACACTCCGATATCTGTGACTTCAAACATTTCTCCACGAAGGCCGGGATGAAGTATTTCATAACCTTCATCGACAACTTCTCAAAATACGCGTTCGTCTACTTGCTCAAGTCCAAAGACGAAGCTTTCGAGAAGTTCAGAGAGTTCAGGGCCGAGGCTGAACGGCAGACTGGACAACAACTCAAGAGGCTGAGAAGTGATCGAGGTGGGGAGTACAGGTCTCATGAATTCGCATCGTTCTGCAAAGAACATGGAATCATATGCGAGACTACTGCTCCATATTCTCCTCAATCCAACGGAGTAGCAGAGAGAAAGAACCGGACATTAACAGAAATGATGAATTCCATGCTGCTCACTGCAGGTCTTCCAAAATGCTACTGGGGAGAAGCTGCATTAACGACCACTTTCATTCTGAATAGAGTGCCATATGCAACTTCGGACGTAACTCCTCATGAACTCTGGTTCAAAGTCAGACCCAACTTGAATGTCATTCGAGTGTGGGGGTGTCTGGCGTATGTGAAGCTTCCAGATCTGAAGATTCAGAAGCTGGGGACAAGGACTACGAAGGCGATCTTCTTGGGGTATGCCGAGAAGAGTGATGCTCGGAGATTTCTTGATATTGAGTCAAATCATATCATCGAATCTCGCGATGCTGAATACTTTGAAGACAAGTTTGTAAAAGACAAAAATATTGTTCTTTCGGACATTCCGGAAAATGATGTAGGTGCAAATGAGACTGAAATCTCATATGAGCCAGTAGTCCAAGAAGAAGCTGTTTTTGATGAAACAACTCTTGTACCAGAACTCGCAGAGCCGTCAGCTAAGCGAGCGAGGAGACCGAAAGACTTCGGAGATGACTTCGTCACCTATCATGTGGAATCAGATCCGCTTACCTATGATGAGGCGATGAAGACCAGAGATGCTATCTTCTGGAAGGAGGCAGTGAATGACGAGTTTGACTCTATCACCTCCAATAACACATGGGTGTTGGTAGATCTACCTGAAGGAGAAAAGCCTATTGGATGTAAATGGATCTTCAAGAAGAAGATGAAGGCGGATGGAACTATTGACAAGTTCAAGGCCAGGCTGGTCGCCAAGGGATTTTCTCAGAAACAGGGGATAGACTACTTCGACACGTACGCTCCAGTAGCTCGGATGACCACCATCAGGATGTTAATCGCTCTAGCAGCTATACATAAGTTGGTGGTACATCAGATGGATGTAAAGACAGCGTTCCTGAATGGGGAGCTGACCGAAGAGATTTACATGCAACAGCCAGATGGATTTGTCGTCAAAGGTCTTGAAGACAAAGTCTGCAAGTTGGTGAAATCATTATATGGTTTGAAGCAAGCTCCCAAGATATGGCATGAGAAGTTTGACAAAGTTATTAGGTCAAACGGCTACAGAGTCAGCGAGATGGACAAATGTGTTTACACAAAGTTTGCTGATGGAAGAGGAGTCATCGTTTGTCTGTACGTGGACGACATGCTAATCCTAGGTACGGATATAGGTTGTGTCACAGAGACAAAGAAGTTCCTCTCAACCAAGTTCAGTATGAAGGACTTGGGGGATGCAGATGTCATCTTGGGCATAAAGATCATCCGGACAGACACTGGAGTAGCGCTGTCACAATCTCACTATATTGAGAAGATGCTCACACGCTATGGGTATAAGGATCTTCCAGGGATCGATACGCCATACAGGTGTGATCAGAAGCTGAAGCCAAACTCGAGGGAAAGCGTCAGGCAGCTGGAGTATTCTAGCGTTATCGAAAGTTTGATGTACGCAACTACTGCCACAAGGCCTGACATAGCTTTCGTCGTGGGAATGCTGAGTCGGTTCACAAGCAACCCAGGGGTTGAGCACTGGAAAGCTGTGAAGCGAGTAATGAGATATCTCAAGAAGACTCAGACATATGCACTGCACTACAACGGGTATCCGACAGTAGTGGAAGGCTTCAGTGATGCTAGCTGGTGTTCAGAGGTGGAAAGCGAGAGATCCACAGGTGGATATGTCTTTTCCTTGGATGGAGCTGCTATATCGTGGAAGTCGAAGAAGCAGACTATACTCTCTCGTTCCTCCATGGAATCTGAATTCTATGCACTTGAAACTGCAGCAGATGAAGCAGAATGGCTTCGGGAGCTCATGTATGATCTTCCAGTGGTTGGGGCTCAGATACCGGCGATACCGATATACTGTGACAACCAGGCGACTGTGGCGGTGGCATCAAATGACCTCTTCAACAGGAAGAAGAGGACTGTGCGGTTGAAGCACAGGGCAGTACACGATCTTATCAAAAGAGGTGTAATTGCAGTGGTTGATGTTCGGAGTCAGGAGAACCTGGCAGATCCGTTCACAAAGGGCCTCAAGCGCCAGTTGGTCGATGACACAGCTTGTAAAATGGGCTTGAAGGCATTCTGATAGTGTGTCTTTGTAATCCTACCATAAAGTTTTATGCTATTAGTTCAAAGAGAAATCTACTAGGCATCTAACTTTTGGTTCAAAGGAGGATCACTGACTAGAAAACTATCAGGTAACAGTGGGTACTTGTTCTCTGGAACATGGAAGGGATACAGACCCATAACCACTGTTGTCTACTATGTATTTTTCTACGGAAAAATAGATCCTGTGGAAGGTTGGCTTAAACGCCTTAATGAGTTCTCAGGCAGAGTGAATATCTGGTGTGCTTTACAGGAAGCACGGTAGAGCAGCACTACAAGGAGTGAATCTCCATGCTACAGTGGGGTGACTCCACCATGAGGTTCCCAGGTAGGGGTAATGCCTCGGCTTTGCAAGCCAAGTCACAGCGGCGTAGCACCGCAAATAGGCAGGTAGCCTAATGCTGTATGACGTAATTAAAGAGTTGTAGACAGCACTACAAAAGGGAGGATGGCCCCATGTTACAGTGGCACGACACCACGATGAGGTACCCAGGTAGGGGTAAAGCCTCGGCATTGCAAGCCATGTCGTTGCGGCGTAACACCGCAAGGAAGCCTTAGGCTTCATGCTGGGTAGTTTGGCACTACAAAGAGGCTTGTGACCTCATGCTACAGTAGTATGACACTACGATGAGGTTCCCAGGTAGGGGTAATGCCTCGACTTCAGGCCATGTCATAGCGGCGTAGCACCGCAAGGAAGCGCAATGCTTCATGCCATATCTCTTTAATAAAGAACTCACCTATAGTGTATGAAAAGAGATATCAGACCGTCTCTTGAGGGTAAACTTGTAGACGCCCAAAATTATACACTGAAACCAGGCTGGCACAGGGCCTTTAATGTGCAGCCAGAAGCACACGTAACTACACTTTGTGAGTGGGAAGAATTACAATTGTGGTGCAGAATTCAAGGCGTAGTCCATTCTTGTATCACATTGTTATTTAACCCATGCGGGAAGATTCAAGTCGTCAGCGACATCTATCCTAATGCAAAATGGACAGTTACTGTGGGGAACGCTCAACCCTGGACACATATATATGTTGTGATATGTGGGGGATTGTTGGTGCTTTACTTACATGGAGAGAGCTTGCTCTCAACATGCCTTGTAAAATTTTAGTCCCACATTGGAAAAGTACCATGAGTTATCTCAACATATATACTTGGGTGTGTTGTTGAGAGATGCACATGGGGTGGTGGCCCTAAGGAGGGAACCATGTGGGTGATTTTACTAGAAGGTAAGAATAAGGCTCCAAGGATTAAGCATTAATGCTTTTGTCATTCTCTTGGATTAATTCCACTTGGAGCTAAGCCCCAAAGGGGCTTAGCGACTCGGACTCGGACTCGGACTCGGGCTCATGGGCTCATGAGGCGTAATGTGGCGTTTTGTTGGCGCACTTTGCACTTAGCACGTCAGCAGTCATACGGTCTTTATGCGGCTCATATGCGGCCATGCGGTCTTATGCGGCATGCGGCTCATATGCGGCCTCATGCGGCTCATGCGGCCATGCGGCTCATGCGGTCCATGCGGTCCATGCGGCTCATGCGGCTCATGCGGCTCATGCGGTCCATGCGGCTCATGCGGTCCATGCGGCTCATGCGGCTCACGCGGCATATGCGGTCCATGCGGTCCATGCGGCCAGGCTGCTGCTGCTGCTGCCGCATGGAGGGCTACGCTGACTGTGCAGATTTCAAATCGGTTATGGAAAGGATGAATCAATGTGATTAATTCAGATCCTATCTTTGTGGGATTTGAATTAATTTCGTTACTATATTTGTGGGATTTGAATTAATTCAGTTCCTATCTTTGTGGGATTAGAATTAATTCGTTGCTATCTTTTTGTGATTTGATTCAATCTTTCCATAACTGAAGAGGCGGCTAGGGTTTCCACCCTCTCTCTATAAATACTCTCTTCTGGCCTCCTTTGTGACTACTACGAAAAATACAAGTCAGAAAAGAGAGAAAGAGAGGGAGTTGCTGCCGCCATTGCAAGTCCATCCGAGGAGTCAGAACAGAGGTGACATCGAGCGTTCCACAAGTTCTTCAAACTTGCTGGTTCCTGGAAGCAGATCGTGTGGGGCGAATCTTGCTTTGAGCAACGGTGTTTTGACACCCCAGCATTGTTCTTCTTCTCATCTCTCTAGACTATTGTAACTTGTTCTGTCCCAATTGCAACACGTTTGCAAGGAAGAACAAGAGATCTTCTCTTTGCTATTTTTCTCCTTCTTATTGTAATTTGGCCTTTTAGTTTTATTCGTAGATCTTGAGTTTGATCATCACAAAGTTTTGTGTGACATCTCAGATCTCGATTGCATTAGTTTTCATCTTCGATCAAGCCCCCGGGACTAACAGTTTGAGATATGCAATTTAGCATATTAAGACCCCATCTAAAACAAACCAAGCCTTCTTATATGTAGAACTAGAGTCCTTACTACTGGAGAAAAATTCTTTTACTTAATAAATAATTCAACTATATATGAATTTTTCATGTTCTTAAGTATTTCTATAGTAGCATACTTTAAGTGGCATTTACTACAAATAATATTCATTAGGATCTCAATGAAACATATTTGATAACATCTCTAATCCAGAACATAACACGAAAATCCTGTTCTTTAACAAGAACAGCTTTATTATCTAAAGTTTTCAAAGGATTGAGGAATTATGGTTTCTAACTCCTTAACCCTATGCAGATAAGTAAAACCTTGTGTGGTGATTAAGATATGCATGAGGATGACGATTGATTGATTGCAGTATATTCCGAAATTAATTATATCAGAAATAGTATTTTAATTGTTAAAGTTCTGAATGTGTAGGATCATATGCAAGCTTCTAATGCTTTTTTCACAATTTTGTCATAAATTCAGAAATATACTTCAATCTCTTAGAGCAACAATCTTTGACGGCTTGTGTTGAAGTGTCAATAAAATATATTATTTATACGTATTTAAAATATGATATTGATTTTTATGCTATCAACTAGCAAATAATCAATGAAATTTTGAAAAAAACTGACAATATTATTATGGGTTCACATTTATTCTATCTTTCGATCAGCCAATAATATACGTAGAAGAATGAATAAAAATAAATTGACCTTGCCTGGGGCATAAATTATGGGATATATTGGTAGTGGTACCAAGAGCCAATTGCTAAAAGCTTGATTCTTTTGTCCAGGTCTTTCGTGGTTAAAGCCTAGTTCAGTGAAGATTTGTAGAGGTGTAAGATACCAAGGTCCATCGTAACCTAAGGCTTTGGTATCATATTGATATTGAAAATGGACGGTACATTTTAACATGTGCCGATTCAGAAACTGAAAATAGGGTAAGCTATAGAAGATTCAGGTGGGTTGCAGGTGGACTAAACAATATAAAAAAATTTAAAAAAAATAAGAATTTTTTTTTTTTGGATGGGGTGGTACCCACCCCTCCAATAGTGTAGACCCACCCCTGCATTTTAACTAGAATATATTAAATTTTATTAGAACCTTTGAGATTTATTTATATAGAAATGACATTATCGACTTTAACTAAAAGTGTCCAAGCTCTCTAGCCTAGTAGTATTAGAGCGGATATCCGGATGGGCCGGCAAGATTCGAGTCCTCCAATTGTGTGTGCGTGGAATTTCAAAAAAAAAAAACTTTAACTAAAAGTAAAAATATTAAATGTTAAAAATAAAGATAATTAATTTATCCTCCAGCAAAAAACATAATTTTTTTATATAGAACGTAACTTCAAAATATAAGTAATTTCTTTATATAATATTTAAGTGGACATTGATGATTGATAGAAAGTCCGGTGACGGCTTTATCAAACACTAGGCTCTGCCGACCATGTTCTCATCTCTTTGGAATATATACCAAACCATGCTTAAATAAAACGTTACAATATGTCACAAAAGTCAAAAGCTTCATCATCATCTTCTGCATGCGCCTGTTGGCTGACTTCACTCGCTGGAGCAACTTGTGGATATTGAAAATGGGCGGTTGGAGGTGAGGCATAGCATGAGTTGGGACTGACTTCACTCATTGGAGTGACTCGAGTTGTCTCACATTATTGGCATGCTTTGTATAGAGGTTGGTGCAGCAAATTAATAATAGTGCATTCTTATCCAGTTAAATTTCAAAGACTATTATATAAGCCACTACTAACGAAAGCATAGCACTGTTTGGTTGGATGTTATATGTCAATAAAAATAAACTAAGATAATTACTCTAACTAACAAAAGGGTAGAGTAAAATTATTTAATTTAAATAAAAGAATGTTAATAAATATTTTAATGGCCCATTACGTAAGTTATGCTAATACCACTACACAAATACTGTAATTTAGCGAAGGAAAGTAGCGACTGACGCAAATCCTTCGTCCATCAGCGACAAAAATACGACTAACCTAAAACATAAATATTTAAACGAAATATATTTCTACATTTTCTTCACTAGTCCATCGTTGAATGTCACTAATTTTATAGCGACGGACCAATTTCGTCGCTACGAAATATTTTAACTCTGCCATGTCCGACTCTTATTTTGGTTCCCCCCAAAACGTTCTAACTCTCCCTCTCTCTTGCGACCCCCCTCCCCCATTCGGCTACTGATTCTTCGTCGACCCCCTCTCTCGCGGCCTCTCCACTCGGTCGACCCCCCCCCCCCCCCCCCCCTCTCATCTCCGGCGACCCCTCCTCGATCTACAACGTCCCATCCTCCTCGCGCCCCCTACGGCTAGAACGGTCCACCTGACACACCTCCAACCTCCCTCTCCAGCCAGAAGCTTCGATTTGTGATCCCACGCCTCACTCTTCGGTAAACGCTAACTCATTTCTGTATTTGGGATTTTTGATGATGGAAATAGATACTATATTCTGGACACGATTGTGCTACAATCTTCGGATGCTACAGTTAACCAATCACTTTAGGCTGGGTTTGTGAACTTGTGTGTAGGTAGAAACCTTTTTTTTTTGAATTGAGATAGAAACGTCCCCTCCTTTTGTTATGTTTTGTTCGAAATTGTAATGTTGTATTGGAATGGGGAATTATTTGACTGAAAGCATTATTCGATTTTGGATTGAAACCCAAGTTGAACTCAAATAAGAAAGGGGAGCATTATTAGATTTTGGACAAAAAATCGATTTGAAGTGAATTATATATTTGGTTCGGCTCGATTTTAGTTTTGAAAAACATTAAAATTTCTTATTTAGTTTTGGTTTTAGATTTCAATTTCGGTCCAAAACCGAATAAGATTTATGTAATTATGTAAACCGAATTAAATTTCATCTTAGGATTAACATTTGATTTATTTATAGGATTTTAGTCTAGCTATATAGGTTTAGCTTCATTGTTTCAATGCGTAGTGCAGAACTTTGATGTTCTATGTTTGGATTTGTGTAAACAATAGAGAAATTTTGAGTTGCCACCCACTTATTTTATCATAATTCAATGTGCACCTCACCGAATTACCATAATACATGAAACCCTCCACTTTTAACGAAAATCGTCAATGACTAACAATCAACTCATTTGACCTATATAAATTAAAAAAAATGAGTTACAGTCCCATTTATTTTATCATAATTCAAGGTACACCCCACTTATTTGAGGGTATTTTGGTCATAATTCAAGGTGCACCCCGCTTAAATGGGGGTCAAAGGAGTTGACTGTTTAGTCATTGACAGCTTTCATTAAAAGTGGAGAATTTTATGCATTATGGTAATTCGGTGGGGTGCACATTGAATTATGGTATAACATGTGTGAAGCAACTCAAAATTTCTCTAAAGCATATAACAAGTCAAAGGGAAGGAAGGATGCATCGATCATGCCTCTTCTATATTTTCGTGATCCGACTTCAAGAGAGTCCGTATATGAATTTAATCTCTAGCTCTAATGCTCTAATGTGAAAGAGAGTCTTTTTGGGAGGATAATATTCGTTTTGTGTAGTTCAAATAATGGAAGAATAATAGGTCCAGGTTGGAGATAGATAGGACGTTTGATAGTGCATAGAGTTAGAAAGAGTTTGGGTTTAGTTGTATGGAATAATTTTAAGGTTTTATAGAGGGGGTGTTGAAGAATTGGTAGGGTGCGGGTGAGAAGTTAGCTAGCTAGCAAGTAGCAAGCATTTGCATTGAGCATTTTGCACTTATGTCCTTGTTCAATACCCTCTCTGTCAGAATAGCACAAATAGTCCAAAATATATTAGGGCACACCAGGGTCAATGTCGTGTCCTTGTTGCCTCTATTTGCTTCATGTTGTATCATATTTGTGTCAGATTATGCTTGTCCTACTTTAATTTGTATATAATCCACATTTTTTTGAATATATAAGATACGTTCATAGTCATTCATGTGAAAGAAAGCATTGAGTCGATTCTTAGTTGACCGTTCATTGATGTACAATTGGCGACATGAGAGCAGGACTAGTTTGATAAATGATTTCAAAGCAGATGTTGAAGAATTTATCAAATATGCCAGTAGCCAACCTTACTTCCTGGATGAGAGGCTAATCAAATGCCCTGTAGAAGCTAAAAAAATCTTAACAGAGTGCGTCGCGCCTTTCATAGATAGCGCGTAGCCCTATCTATCAAATGGCGCCCAACATCAAATGGCACCATCTATTAAATAGCGCCAGGCATCACATGGAAATCTTTCTCAAGAAGCTAAATCATCAGTCATGATGATTAACAGTACAGCAGTCGAGAAAATCTCCTCGAATTCTGAGCGTGCGACACTCAAGGAGGATTTTATCAGAATCGTAATGATGATAACTGTCAATCACTTTTTCAGCGCCATTTATCAAATGATCAAATGGCACGAAGTGATAAACTATTCACAAACTGAAGACTCAACACCATTCACAATTGGTGCCAATCAACAGAACGCGTCATTCATTAAACTGGAGCCAATCAATCATCATCCAAAAGCAGTTAAAGATGATATGGCACACATGCCACTAATCGCGAAGAACGTGCACACGACACTACCCATGACCAAGCGTCTTTCTCTCGCAGAAAGCCACGCGTCCCAAGCAGTTAAGTTAGCCGTTCGCACCAATGAATGAAACAATACATGGCGCACAGAGTAATGCATAATCAGTGTATTTTGTACTATACACCAATCAATGTAACTATCTAACAGTTATCCAAAACTCTATAAATAGAGATCCAAAATCACTTCTTAAGGCATCACCGCTTATCATCCACTCCAGGCAAGAATTCTCTATAATTCTCTATCGCTTTCACAGCAAGTTCAAGAGCTTTTCTTCTCTGATATCACATTATCCAAGGGATAAACTGATCATCTTTTGATCAGATTTCTTCAGTTGTACTTTCTCAGAATCAAAATTGTACTTTGTACTTTCTTTCTTAGTTTATAGTTAAGTTTTCTTTTGGAAACTTTTGATTTTGCAAACAAAATACGATTCTGCTGGGGACGTCTTTCTCCTCTGACGAGAAAGTGACAACTCAATACGATGTTCCGTCGGTCGGCACGATGCAGGAGACTATGGTCAACGAGTTTGACTAAATAGCTTATGAAGAGATGATTGGCACCAGGGGTGCCAAGCGCGCCACTGCTGCTGCCAAGAACAGGAAGGCATACGCTATCTAGACTTTGAAGTCTACACCCACGCCAACCACTGCTGATGCTCAAAAGAAGGAAAAGTACCCAATGGCCAGTCCCTACTCTTTTCCAGTCCTCGACTTGGTGGAAAACACACTAGATTGTGCCTCTGCACCGATCAGTGCTCAAACACGTCTGAATAGAAACTCTGCATCTCTTGGAAGAGAAACTCAAAACGATGCCAAGAATGTGAATCATGTTCAAAGTTTAACTTCTTCTACCCATAGGCGCCGCGCCAAATGTGCCATGCCAATGCACCTAGAGCAATAAGGCATTCTGCCTACTCCACGCCAAACTGGTTTACGCGAGACAGCTCCGTGCCAATCATCTCTGCGCCAATCAGGTTCGCACCATGATCTCTCCACCCTACGCATATCAAGAACTGAACAGGAAAGACTGAGGGGGTCACAGTCCAAATGACTCTGGATACTGACATGTACGCCTATCTTAATAGGAGAAGAGCAGAATTTCCTTAAATAAGTCATATGGTGCGCCAGAAGACTCTGATGTAATCTGTGCCAACTACTAGTTCACGAACGGTAAAGGCTTCTAAGAACAAGAACTCGCTCGCCTATGCCAATGAACTCAGTACTACCTGTACAAGCAAGGAACACAAAAGTTTAGGAACAAACATCATATTCCTAAATAATCAGGCAGTCTACCTTTTTCTTCTTCTTCTTCTTCTTTCCCTTATAATGTAACAAATCTCTGCGATCTTATCTTACAAAAGTAAAAAATCAAAGACTCACCTTGTGCAACAGTGACTTTACATAACAAATATCACTATCATGAGGTGATCAAATATTGCTGCAAGTCAGCAAAACGGTCTGTGTTTGGCCGTTTAAGTTATTCTATCTCCTAATGTGATCCTGATAGATGAGGAAGAGTTGATGTTTGCCTCTACCAGTGCGACATCTTGCAGCTCTGGAGGTGGGAGACACCCGAGGCGTAACTCACCATAGCCTCCACATCATGCAACAGTGACTGCACATAACGAACATCACTGTCATTCATATGAGGTAGTGATCAAATGTTGCTGCAAGCCAACAAAATGGTCTGTGTTTGACCGTTTGAATTACTCTCATTTTCCTAATATGATCCTGATAGATGAAGATGAGTTGATGTTTGCCTCTGTCAATATGATATCTCGTTGCACTGGGGGTAAAAGATGCCCGAGGCATAACTTATCACGGCCTCTGAGTGTCAATTTCGTAATCAAATCCTTGACTCTTCTAAAGGAGTTTATCAAAACATACAATCGAGAAGTTGAGACTTCCTTGGTTAAAGGAATCTTCCCAATTCCAACCCTGGGGGTAGAGCTTACCAGTCTTTGATGCTGACAACGAAGATTCTGATCGAACTATCTTGTCCACCAACTCATCCTCAGTATCAAGAGAAGCAACTGCTTATGTTACCAACGAAGAGCAAGATGCTTCCAGTTCTACCAATCAAGATCAAAGGATAGCTGCTCGGGAGGCTAATTTAAAGGCCATGGCTGACATGATTACAGGTATGTACACAGTAATTATAGCATATCATACTGCTCCACCAGTTGTGAATCCAGTTCCAATTCAAGAACACGCAGCAGTTTTTATGCCTGTCCACACTGGGCCTGGAGTACAGCCTTCTCTGAATACTATCGTCCCAAAAGTCATACACCTTCAAGCACAGGCTACTCCAAGTCATTCCAGTATTGGGGGTGGTACTTACCATGCGGTTCCACATCCTAATCCATCCGATCAATCTGCTGCTCCTCAAGCATCAAGGGATCCTCTTGAAGCAATTAAGCTTTTGAAAAATTAGTTTGAAGCTTTTATGCGGAAAGAGGAATTATAGAAATTAGGTATCAAACAACACTATCCTGCAAAGTGGAAGGATGTACCATTCCCGTCCAAATATAAACCGCAGACCATAATGCTATTCGAGGGCAACACATCTCTGAGTCAATTTATCAATCATTTTGAAATGATGACTGATCACCTTCAGAAGAATGATGCTCTACTCACTAGAGTATTCATTGGATGCTTAGCGGGTGTTGCTTATATATGATTGGTATCGTAACCTACCGGATGGTTGTATAACATCCATTGCAGCCTTGAAACATATGTTTCTGGAATGGTTTTATGGGACGAATGATATGACTATGTCTACCCTTACCCAAATCAAACATAAGCCTAATGAGATAGCCAAACGTTTCATAGTGCGCTTCCGATGAGAGGCACTAAAATTGCCTCTGGGTAGATACTTGCAAATCAAACTTGTTACCTATAGTCAGCATGTGGACAAGACAGACACAACTTCAAGATTGGGATTCCTTTATAGTATGTGCCAGAGCAGCTGAAGACAGTGCTAAAAAGTTTAAGCAACTAGGCATCCGGATGCCGAATCTTGACAAGGATAAACATCCTGCTACCAACAGTATCAGTCACGCAAACACTCTTAAGGGTAAAGAAGCCTTAGCCATTAATGTAGGTCAGCCAACACCTATAGCATCACCTCTACAGAGGACAACACCATGACCCAAGAAGGAGCATTACTTTGATGATGATGATGTCATGAGCATCTTCGATTGCTTAATCAATAGCAATAAGCTTCAACTGCCCGAGATCAAACGACCAGACAAAGTAGGTAAAATTGACAATCCTAAGTATTGTATGTATCATAGGTTTCTTGGTTATCCTACCAGGGCATGCTACACATTCAAAAGAAAGTTCCAAGAGCTAATCAACGCCAAGACGATAACTCTCTAAAAGGACGAGAAGACGGTGACAGCCAATGTCGTCTCTCTACAATTTAGAGACTTTCCTGCTCAGCTGGTCCCTGACAGTGTCGTTCCGATACCGAAAGCAACCATGTAGATCATCAACCTCCTGCCTATATGAAACGACGATTTGGTACAACTGTCGACAACTAAAGGAAAAGTCAAGTGGGTTCATCCAGACTTAGTCGCCGACTTCGACCAGAAGACATATGTCTCTTCTATCAAATCGAAGAAGTCAGCCAAGTATAAATCATGCAACATGACTTCGAGTGAGCCCACTGCACTTGATGGCCATGTTTCACCCTTGAAGGTTACCTTCATTCTAGCAGGATCCATGCCTTCATTTCCAAAGAATGCTTCGTCGACGTCCGAAGTCAACTACCAACCGAAATTCCATAGGTATAGTCAGCAATCTCATGAATTGATGCTGAAGATGGGATATGAATTTCAGAAAGCACCAGGTTTGAATAATGGAAAGGGATCTTCGATACCTCTAACTCTATAATTTCAAGACAACAAGTCTCATGTCGGCTTGGGATTTGGGCTAAATCATATGTTACCTCATCAAAGAAAAAAGCCTTCCAAAGGCAAGGCACAAGCGAAGACCTGTAACATGGTTTCTCTCTAACATGCTTCAGAAGAAGAAGTCTTAGATGGTACCAGGTCTGGGAGACTCTATCTTAGAGACTACCCAAAAGGTCAAGAGAACGAAGCTGTCAATCCTCTTCCTGCTTCTAATTCTCTTCCAACGTCAGCTTCGCCAGCTGATTCGGGCCCTTCCAAGCCGTCAGTAGCTGATAAGGGCAAACAGCAGGTTCGCTTCGACAAGAAACTAAAAAAGACTCTATTGTAAGGTTTTCAAAAGTCGTACAACATTGACATATTGGCTCAGTTAGCCAATACTCCAGCAAGATTATTAATCTTTGAACTCCTTCGTCTTTCGAAGAAAACTTGAGAAACGTTAAGCGAAGCCTTGATACAAGCCGACATTTGTCTTGCACATTTTAAGAAGTCGGATGAAGAGCCTGTGGAATGCCCTTAATGTTATAGCATTATGGACATAATCCCAAACATCACCTTTACCCAAGATGATATGCTGCTGGAAGACAATCGATATGATCGACCTCTTTACTTTACTGGGTATGTAAACATAATGATGGTATATCGCATTCTTGTTGATCCTGGATCTGCACTCAGCATACTCCCAAAAACTCTACTGGATTCTTTGAAGATTCTAGTCTATAGCCTCTCAGCGACGGTTATAACTATTCTCGGGTTCAATTCTGGGAAGAGTAAACTACTGGAAAAGATTCGCTTGAGAGTCCAAATTGGCAATCTTCAGGCGAAAGTCACCCGCTATGTGATTGACTGCCACGTTTCCTATAACATATTGTTAGTGAGACCGTAATTTCATGAGCATAGTATTGTGCCGTCCACTCTCTACTAGTGCTTTAAGTATATGGACGACAATGGAGAGATCAAGAAAGAAATTGCTGACCTCAATCCTTTTCGAGGCATCGAAGCCTATTATACAGACTATAGGATGTATAAAGAAGAGTACATCAAAGTCGTGTTAGCTATGGACACGGAGAAAGATCAAAATGATGACCCAGACGAGGTTTTGGTAATCCCAATTAAAGGACGCACTTCTCGTCCTTCATCCTCTCAGATGTTAACTATCATGACCCGCATCCGGTATAGAGGCATGAGTGCATAACATTGTCCAGCCTACGCCGCAGAATCGATGAAACGCTGTCTAGGTCTCTAACTAACAAACTCACACAATGATATAATGTACCTGTCATAGATCTCAACTCCGAATAGAGGACAAGTATAAAGATATGGTAAATACTCAATCGCAATCTAAAGCACGATAAGATATCAAGGAAGTCTAAATAACTATAAAGACTCAATAACAACAACAACTAAATAAAATCCAGATTCAAATTTCAAATACAATGTCTAAATCTCCATTATTACAAGTCAAGTTCTAACAGAGAATCGAAAACAAGTTAAACTAGAACTAGGTCTCTCGGTCACTCCTGAGAATTTGAACCCATAGTAGCTTTCCCTCCCTCGAATCCGTAATAAGTATGACACGGATCCTCTAAGCAACCATCTGAAAAATATATCCAGTCAAGATGGAACGAGCACATCTCCTATAGCAGTTCCAAATAAATGACAAAGACTATAAAGCAGTTATAACAAGTAATACTTGATGTACATGGTAAGTTTTAGACATGAAATAAAATAGAATAATGGTTTAACTAAAGAACAAGGAAAGTAGATACAGTGAATCAGGAGAGCATGGCAATGAAGACTGTAAATAGAGATAACTGAACTAGCATAGGGGTGATGTGAATCCAGACAGTATAACATTAGACAAATGTGAATCTAGTATAAGATACTAATCCAGTGTGTTTTGAAATACCAAGTTCGACATGTAAATGGCTAGGGATAAATGCAGTGCATCGCACGCTTGGCAAGCGTGCGACGACTATCTTTCCAGATTAGACAACTAGGAGTGATTCTAGTACGATTGGAAATGTTTACATGTCCACTCGAGTATTTCTCCGCCTCAACCAGTACAAGTGAATCTATATCCCGACACATAAATAGAGTACAAGTCTACCCAAAAATTAAGTGGATGTTTCCAGTAGGTGGTTCCATTGAGTGGTTCTAGTAGTAGGGGTCAGACAAGTTTAATACATATGTCGCAAGTGAATGAAATCAGAATACCAATCCATGTTGTGACAGAGAATCAAATAGAGCTTTACTAGAAGCTGAATCATAATAATCATCAAGTAAATAAAAACTATCAGAGAAGTACTCACCTGTCGTCCATAGTATTGAATGAGGATCGATGCCCAAAGTGGTGTCACACAAACCTATATTGAGATATACATAGTTATTTGGTATTCTAGAGTGAACAATATGTTTGAATGCACTAATTACATGCTTCTAGGCCTTTTCTAGGTCATGGAAGTTAAACTGAGTCAATGCTAGTCTATAGCTTATATATAGCTTATATATATATATATATATATATATATATATATATATATATATATATATATATATATATATATATATATATATATATATATATATATATATATATATATATATGTGTGTGTGTGTGTGTGTGTGTGTGTGTGTGTGTGTGTGTGTGTGTGTGTGTGTGTGCACTATAGCTTATAGCCTACAAGTTGTCCTTCTATTTATATATGTATACATATATGTGATTGTCAAGGCAATACCTAATCTTATTATATTGACATGACCTATGCCTACATTAACCTTTATACCAATATCTATATAGTTATCCTCCTCTTGCTCTCAACACACACAAAATCTAATGCACACACACATATACAAGTATCAAATCCTAGTTTTTCCTTATACATGTTTTACATGATTTCCCCTTACTAATACACACGCACAAAACCTAATATACTATCAAACCTCTATACCAAGCTGCTACTACAGCACATCTAATGTGCAGTTGACTGATACCAAGGAGTTATGGTCTGGACAACTGGTGAACTAGGGCAGACATATGATGCAATGACTAGAATCAATGGGAACACATCCAAAGACTGAACTCTAAAAGTAAAAGGAGGCTGCCCATGAAGATATGAACCAAAGATAATATATGACTGACTTCAGTTATGAACAGCACATCCAAAGAGGTAGGAGACTTGTACAATCTCATTTAAGACTGAACAAGACATAGCCTAATCTAGGAAGGGGTTTAACAAATACAAGGTCAATAGTACTCTGTATCAGAACAGGGCTCACATTCGTATTGCACTCAAATGATATTGTCCTGCTATGGGCAGTACCTATACTCACTTCTGATCACTCATACCTAGCCTGTGTGGTGCCCGCAATGGACTGAGTAAGTTCAAAACTGAATAATAGATAACAAGTAGTTCCTTATTAAGCCAGTATACGATACATATATTTCTCATGTATTCTTACCTGTACATCCTATCTACCCACTGATATGGGGGGTTCAAGGATTGAACATAAACTGAACAAGATGATACAATATAGGTATCAGAGATAGAACTCAACTAAACCAGAAATGAGGTAATTTCCTCATTCTGGACTGAACCACACACAGATAGGACTGATCCTAATATGGATACACTCCTCTCAAATGCCCTATTTCCATTAACTGATACAAAGTCAGTATCAAGACTGAACTAAAATGTTAAACTCAAGCCACTACCTTTCCTTTATATAACTGATATTATATATATTATATATAATTAATACAATATGGCATACATATATAGATGGCTCTTACATGGTCTGTCCTATTTGTTGTTTGCTGCTTCTATGGCTTACCTTTTCCTTCGTATGGTCACCTACTACAGGGAGAAAAGAACATGTTCATACTTTCTAACCAACTGATACATAAGGACTTAACCCAATGGATATCACATCTATACACACACAAATGATTGATACACTACAAAAGGATTTGATGAATACACAATGTGGACTGATACAAAATAGGAAGTGGACATGACTTGAGGTAATATGCTGCTCATCACATGGACAGAACAAATAGTTTGTAGGGACTGAACATCTAAGCCAGTGGGGACTGAACCTAATGGTTTAAGAGAGGATGGGATTGACATACAAGGCAAACACTAAGCAATACTACCCATGATGAGGTAAACTCTCATCCTAAAATCTTTCTTCTGATTCTAAAGGAAACAAGGGTTGCAGTCTTCCCAAAACCTGGACTGAGCAATTATAATGGATATGGTATGTTTATGAGAGGTTAAACATATGAGAACTAGAACAAAACAAAATGGGCTCGACTGAACAAGTGAATGAAGTTACAGTGGGACAGAGTTAATACATGAATTAAACAAAAGGGTTTAACTGCCATGTCCTTACTCCTATGGGACTAATCTCAGGTTGCAGGACAGGGACATATCATACAACAAGTGGACAAAAACTCTAAATATGAAGGACTGTACATAGCAATATGGATAGAACAATATATACTGGACAACTAAGAAAATGTGAACTTGACTTACACTTGATGGCTAAACATGTGTCCAAGGGTCTAAACAATGAAAGGAAATTAGGACTCCCAGTTGCAGGGACAGAGCAAACAAGGTCTGAACCAATATCTAAAGGGGATAGAACAATGCTTGTGGGGTGAACAATGTCCTGTGCAGTGATACAAAGGAGTGAACAGGAAAGTTATCAAATGCAAAATAACCAAGTAATAGTTGATGCTCTACCACTGAGCTAAATAGGTCTGAATGATACCAAGGTGACAGTTAACAAAATTAAAGTGGACAGCACAAACCAACGTACAGAAATCAAACCACAGTGAACACTATTCTTAAGTGGCAAACCTCCAAATCCATAATAATCTATCAAACCATTATAATATCACTATATAATCATAGTATTGGTAATCTCAAGACAATCTAAGCCTAAAACGGTATTCCAATCTGAAAATTAAAGCATGGAAACTCTTTGAGTCATTTTGACGAACACTTGGTGTGCGTATCCGATACTTTCATAATACACACTCCAAATGGATCCAAACTTGACCCATAGCATGCCTACATGGTTTATAACATTAGCAAGACCTAATTTATCAATCTCATAAACCCTATATTCCTAATTTCGGGTTTCCCCCAATTTGTATCAAAATGTAATGGAAAGAAACCTCAAATAGGAAGAGAAGGGCCTCAACTCCTCTTTAATGTTACCTTAATGCACATAGGGTCCTAAATGAATATAGTTATACTAATGAAATGAAATATAAAGGGCTTAAAGAGCTCTAACCAATTACGAGATGGATTTTCAATGAACAATTCCCTAGATCTAGAATCCCCTCAAGCTCTAATGCTCCAAATCCTTCTAAGCTAGCCAATAGAGCCTTCTCCTCTCCAAGGGGAAGATAATAAAATTAATTTGGGAGAATTTGGATAAAAAATGGTGTAGGAACAATTTGGGGAAAAAGCTTCCAAATTAGGGTTAGGTTTTGAATGAAAGAGAAGGAAGATGGAGAAGTGGGACTATTTAATGAAGGTGGGCTACCATTTTAGATTTAGTTTAGGGTTTGGTTCATTAGTTGAAAGTCTAGAAGGCTCTCCTAAGTTGTCATGACAAGTTCTAAGAAAAGGGTCCATTCTAACTTAGTGTTTTTAGCCTAAAAGATCAATTGACTATCTAATTAGAATAGAGACTATTTAACTAAATGAAAATGAGTTTTAAGTTTTGTTAAAACTTACAATTTAGTCTACCATGATCATGTCTAATCATCTAGTCAAGGTGGTTCTAAGGTTTTACCAAAATAACATCACTAACATAATTCAATTAATTAAAAGATAACTAAAATAATTAAACTCACAAAAAGTCAAAAATATCCTCATTTTAGAAAGTGGTTATTACAAACCTACCCCCTTAGAAAAATTTTGTCCTCAAAATTTAAAGTTGGCTGTACTCCTTCTAGGTCAAACCCCCAACAATCAAGGTCAAGAAATTTCTATCTAACAACACATAAGATCATGGTTCTATTGGTCGTGATTTCACAGTCTTAAGTAGGATCATTACACTATCTAGCACAACATAAATATTCTGACAGGTACTAATAGATTCACACAACAAGATAGAAAAAGAAGAACAGGAGGAGACAGACCAGCTAACCCGTTACCCGTAGCGTCGGCCTCCTTGACCGTTAGCGCAAAAGTCCTACCCCTCTGGGATATATCCCTCTGATGGTGCGGGGCATGATGTTATGCCACAGGTGGCCTAGCTCCCTCTCTCTGACCCTGTGCTCCGCCAAATGGAGGCCCGATGGGGCAATCCTTTATCTGTTGAGCAGGGATCCATAGAATAAATACACCTTCAACCAGATAGAACTGGGGATTCCCAGGACCCTTTCTTTGGTGTGCGTATTGATCGATAAAAGTTAAACAGATCTAATACATGTTCTAACCCTTCATAGGCGGAAACTAGGGTTCACGAATTATACCTGCGGCGAAAAGGAGACAAGTAATTCTTGGCAATCTCGAGCGGACGACCCCAAGATCTTCTGCACATATTCTTTCCTCGAGTTGGACGTCGTGTAGGCGACGATCTTCCAACCTTTTCTTCTCCTTGGCAGTCCTCTCTTTCTCTCCTTACGTGAATCACAAATTTAGAAAAAGTTTCAGATTTCTGATCCGTAATCTTGCGGCCAGAGAATAGAGGATATATATAGGCTACGGCAGGGACCATGAGGAGAAATTAGGGTTAGACCTCCTAACAGATCTAGATATTCCGTGTTCAGCCCGAACACATAATCCAGGCCCATTAACAATAGCTCGGTCTACTAATGAGCTATTGTTGCACTACCTCCCTAATCCCAAATTATGTTTGTGGGCTCCTTTTATTATATGCTCGTTTGGCTCCCCATGTTAAGATATCGTACGTCCGTCGATCAAATTAAGTTACTGACAACTATATTGATTCGACATCTTTTATCCTTAAGTAGTTCCGCTCAACTTTATTTGTCATGTCGGATATAATCCACCTGCAGGATTTACATGACAATCCTTTTGAGCTCCTTAAGGGGACATCATCAACCCGATGTATCGGGACAAGGATTCTATTTATAATCAACAACCCATCATACATACAATATTATTACCCAATTCATAGAGGTTGTTGATCCATAATGAATCTCACTCTTTTATGAGTCAAAGTAATGCACATTGTATATACATGTCCGTTATTATATCCGGATTAAGAGCACAAGCATCCATAATAACAGAGGTATTTGTTCTCTTATGTAGTCAGTACAAAGAGAACAACCTCAAGTGGTCCTGTTCAATACACACAAAGTGTACTAGTGTAAACCTATAGTCAAGATAGACTAATACTAGATTCACTACAACCTTTCCAATATATTGTCCAAGTCCATCTAGGTTGTGAACTATTTATATACTGCATAGGGAACTAATAATATGATCTTCTGTGTGACACCACACACCATAGTATCTATAATATAGAATATCAGACATTTGCATTAACACTTGCAAGAAATACAATATGCAAACATTTGCCCATATGATTCTCATTCAAATTTAAGGAAATAATGTTAGTACAAAAGTGATGCTTTTAGTATATAACCCTAACAATCTCCCACTTATACTCAAAGTATTGCTTTTCAGTATACTGTTACAAATCTCCCACTTATACTTAAAGCCATGCTGCTACACATCTGACTCCCATTCCCTCAACATGACTGTCAAAAGGCATAGCTGGTAAGCTCTTTGTAAAGGGATCAGCTAGGTTGTCGGTTGATGCTATCTTGATCACAGCAACTTTTCCTTTCTTTATGAAATCTCGTATCAGGTGGTACTTGCGCTCAATATGTTTGCCTGTCTTATGGGCTCGTAGTTCCTTCGAGTTTGTAACTGCACCACTATTATCACAATAAAGTGTAATAGACTTAGGCAAACTAGGTACCACATCCAAGTCCAACAGAAAATTTCTAAGCCAAACCGCTTCTCTGGCTGCCTCAGAGGCTGCCACATACTCGACTTCCATGGTAGAATCAGCAATACATTTTTGCTTGATAATCCTCCACACAATGGCTCCACCTCCCAAAGTAAACACATAACCTGAGGTAGATTTTCTGGAATCCCTATCTGACTGAAAATCTGAGTCTGTATACCCCAAGGGAACTAATCTATCTGCCGGATAAACTAGCATATACTCTTTAGTCCTTTTCAGGTACTTAAAATATGCTTTACGGCAGTCCAGTGCTCTTGTCCTGGGTTAGACAGATATATGCTGACCATGCCTACGGCAAAGCAGATGTCTGGTCTCGTACATAGCATTGCATACATTAAGCTTCCTACTGCTGAAGCATAAGGAACTGCCTTCATGTTCTCTATCTCTTTAGGTGTCCTCGGACACTGCTCCTTTGATAGAGCAATTCCATGTCTAAAAGGTAAGAAACCTTTCTTAGAATTTTGCATACTAAAATGAGTTAGTACAGTATCGATATAGGAAGCTTGGGATAAGCCCAACATCCTTTTCTTGCGATTTCGTAGAACTTTGATCCCAAGGATGTGACCTACTTCTCCCAAGTCCTTCATATCAAACTGTTTGGATAACCATACCCTTACATCAGATAACACCTTCACATTGTTTCCAATGAGCAAGATGTCATCCACATAATGTACTAGGAACACCACCACGTTTTTGTCATACTTTCTGTATACACATGATTCATCCTGACATTGATCAAATCTATAGGATTTTATCACCTAATCAAAACCTATGTTCCAAGATCTCGAAGCTTGCTTAAGTCCATAAATGGACTTCTGTAAAACCTCTAAATTTCTACTATATTTTTTTTATTAAATTTGGTACTGATTAATTTTTTTATTATTATTGTACGTCACGTAGTCGTATTGTACGTCGCGCACGAAATTTTATTTTCTTCCTCGTCGAGTGCGAATATGTACGAGCGTACATATTTTAGAAAAACTTTTTTATTTATATCATACGCTTTCAAAATATTATATAAATATTATTCTTACTATAAAAAGCCTTTTTTTAGTGGTTATTAATCATAAATAATATTTTATTGTATACTAGGAAAAACATAATCATGTATGCATTATTCGTGCATACATATATTTGCGTAATTATTTATTAGTCTATTTTAAATAAAAATATAATTTTCGATATTTATTAATATTAATATTTTATTATTCAAAAAGATATTTAAAAATATTTATTATTTTCGAAATTATTATTATTGGTATTTTGAAAAATATATTTGGAAGTTATTGTGGCCATTTAAATCTTGATTTGATTTTGGATTTATTTAAATAGTTAAATAATTGAAGTTTGATTTATCCCATTTGATTTTAAACTAAAAATTTAATTAGATTTAAATTGATTTGAATTGGATTTGGATTTAGATTTCATTGATTTTAAATTTGTAGCAAATTATCTACTTTGGGTTTTAAAATATTCCTAGTCCTTATCCAATTGGGAATTCCCATATCCTATAAATAGGCAGGTACTCCTCCAATTTCTATCATTCATATTTCTCCAAAATTCCACAAAGTGAGTGCATCGTGTCCATGACCGTGTCCGTGTCCCATCCACTACTTATCTTGTTTACATATACATTTATGTTCCCGTGTCGGACACACCCCGACACCAAATCCCTAAACCTACCCCTATCCTAATCCCGTCTCCGCCACAGCCACCCCCGTCGACCCCACTGTCATCACACCCCCGTAAGCCCGATCCCCTGACCTCCGGCCGTAGTCCCGTCCAGCCACCCATATCATCCTCACCAAACTCCACGACAGCCACCACCGGCAATACCCCGACCGCCCACCTTTACCGACCACTGCGGCTTTCCCAATCGACCCATGACATCCATCACCTACCACCATCACACACCCGTCGCCACCACGGCGATGTCCCCATCACCATCCGCTGCCACGACCATCGCCACGACCATCGTCATCACCATCGTTCCTCACCGCCATCACCATCGACCATCACCGCCATCACCACGGACGACCACCTCCACGAACTCCCAGCGGCCGCCTACACACAGCCTACGCCCGCCACCACCATCCAAAGAAAAAGAAAAAGAAAACCAAACCCTAACCCTAAAACTTACCCCGCCGGCGAACGGCAGCCTCCGCAAGTCCCGAACCTCCACAGCCACGCCCGCCTCCTTCCCCGGCCGGCGCGCCACCGAGACCCTCCGCCGGTGGCCGATTCTTTCGCCGCCCTGCCTTAGCCAAACTGCCTGAGCGCCGTCACCGTCCTCGGACCACCGCACAGCGACCGACCCCCCTCCTCGGTTGCCAGTACCCCCACGCCGGTGCCTCAGCCACCAACCATCGCAGTGTCGCACGCACGCTCCGCCCCCTTCCTCTCTCCACCCCGAACCCTTTGCTCCGGTGCCGCCCGCCGGACTAGCCTCCGCCGACCTTCTTTCGAGCTCACCCCCTCCGATCTAACCAAACGCCGCCGCCTCGCTCCCTCCCTCCGCCATCCGTGCCGCCTCACGAAACCCCCTCTCTCCAGTCTCTCGTTCCCACTCTCTTTTCCTCACTCTCGACTCTTCTTCTCTCTCTCTTTTCCTTCTTTTCCTTTTTGTTTTTTGGAAAGAGTAGCAGCAGTCATTCGACTGCTGCAGGTTTTTTTATTTATTTGATTTAATTGTTTTTTATTTTTTATTTATTTCAATTTTATTTTATTTTATATTTTTTTTGTGATTTTGTTTAGTTTGTGTTTTGGTTAGTTTGGTTCTTCTTCTTTTAAGTATCTATCTATCATCATTATTATTATCATTTTTTTTGAAAAGACAACTGTAGCCAGGATTAGATAGTTGTCTTCTAAGTGTTTCAAGATTGAAGAGCAACATCAGTGAAATACAGCTGGTTTATTGATATTATTAATATTAGTATAATATTTTGTTTTGTTTTCATTTACTTTATATGTCTCTTAAAAAGCTTATACTAATATTAGTATTATTTTTAATATTATTATTATTATTATTATTATTATTATTATTATTATCATTTTATTCTATTGTTATATTTTGTTTCCCTAGTTGAGTTATTTTTATTATTATTATTAATGCTATTTTTATGAAATTTTTATTGTTTACTTTCTATTATAGTATTGTTTTTTTTAGAAAACTAGTTATATATAGGATTTACATGGTGTATAATGATTATTATAATTTTTGTGAAATTATTATTAGTATTTTGGTTTTAATATTATTAGGATGATTGCTAACACTACTATTGTTTTTGAAGAGTCATATATATACATATAATATAATATAGTTTTAAAATGTTTATAAATATTTCTTGATTTTCAAAATAGTCAATAAAAAGCATAGTTTTTACCAAAATTTTATTTTACAAAAATATAGGTTTAGTCTTAACTAGTTTTATTATTTTGTTTTCTTATAGTATTTTTATAGAAGATTTCAAAACTAAAAATACTACTTTGACAAAACTTAGACTTTCGATTTTCCGGAATTTATTTAAGAGCATATTTTGACTAAAAATATTTTAGTATTATAAATAGTTTTCCAAAATCGTATATATATATTATTTATCAAAATTTCCTTTCGATTATCCTTTTGTCCGCGACTAAGCCCATTACTCCCAATCCCTCACCAATTCTGTCCTACCATATGTCCATCCAAACCAATTTGACCCTTCTGGACCCAATGGAACTATCCGTGCCACCATCCAAGGTTATCTTGTATAGTTGTTGTAATAAAGTACAGTTCGTGTCACATTGATTATTGCAGCACACCAGGCGTCCTACCAGGCAAGATACCTTGCCATTTGCTGTTTATTTATTTTAGCTCATATTTTATGCATTATTTATTTTTTTTATATAAAATAAACTGTGATACATGGCATAATCTGTTAGAACTTACTGTTCATTTATATTTTCTGCTGTGTATTATTTTCTTACAAATTAAACCTAGATTTAAGGGACCACCTTGTGTGTTGCATTCATGGCCTTGACACGTTATATCACAAAGTTGTGTGTTGCATATAGAATACGGACATGCGTGACTGGCTGGCCACCGGTGCGTATAAGCCGTGCGATAGGAATAACCGCTAATAGAAATTTGCATGCTAGTTTGACTTAGCGTTTATAGAGGTTTACTGTTGTGGATACAACATGGTAGGCATTGGATGGAAAGAACAGCTCCTTAATGTATGGGTCATATATGCACTATCCTGATTGCCGGTTATCTCCAGTGGGTGGTACGGTCCTGATTGCCGGTTATCTCCAGTGCGAGGCACGGTCCTGATCCCTGATATTCCTGATCCGGTCCATGCGTCAAAGGTTTGTTCTTTATTGAATTTTCACTATAGTATGGTTAGATACCCTATTGTAGGCATTCTTTATTTATTTGAGCAATATTTATTCAGTTTATATGGCATGATATTATGTGTCTTGTTACGTCCCTCTGAGGACCTGGTTATCTCTCCAGGTGTGTGCTATTGTCTTTCGTAGGTGTTCTAGCTTTAGCCATGACCATCTCCATTCCTTCGAGGATGATTGCGCTTGGATCGTCTTTACTTCGCTCGTCAAATTCATTTCTTTACTCATGTATTTTTTCTTTACTTGTTGGTAGTGGATTTGTCTCCGTCCAACATATTGTATCAAGACAATTCTTTCTTATTATATGACATCTTTATTTCATTTATTTTGTGTGGATGAGATTAGTTATGGTTCTACTGTATTTTACAGCTTAGGTATTCATACAAGGTTTCTATATATTGGAGTGTACTTCGTATGTATACAGCTGGCATGTCTACGGTCCTAGTCCTACGTATCTTGGGACTGGGGCGTTACAACTTCTTGAGCATACAAACAAGATGCTTCTGGCCTTTTTCAATGAACCCGTCTGGTTGCTTCATATAGATGTCTTTCTCAAGACTTCCATTAAGGAAAGCTGTCTTGACATCCATTTGCCAAATCTTATAATCGAGATGAGCTACAATAGATAAAAGAATCCGGATAGACTTAAGCATGGCTACAGGAGAAAAGGTATCCTCATAATCGATACCCTCTCTTTGAGTAAAACCTTTTGCTACAAGCCGAGCTTTAAAGGTTTTAACCTTACCGTCTGATCCTCTTTTTCTCTTATAGACCCACTTGCATCCAATGGCTTTTACACCAACATGTGGTTCTACAAGCTCCCAGACCTGATTAGAATCCATAGATTCTATTTCAGATATCATTGCTTTTTGCCAAGACTCTGCATCTTTATCTTGGAGTGCTTCATTGTAGGTACAGGGATCATAATCTTGTTCTTCAGGGACGAAGTCTGACGACTCTCCCAAGAACATATATCTATCAGGTTGTATCACAACCCTCCCACTACGACGAGGCACTATCGGTTGTGGTGTAACATTTGTGACACGTTGTGCAGTTATTTATGGTTCATCCTCTTGTACTGTTGGTACTGAAGTACTTGGTGTTGTTGACACAAAATCATAGTCAACCAAATATTGATACAATTGACAAACATGATACTTGTAATATTTCAATACGACACATGAAGACTGAATTCAGTACAAGCCAGACGACAGCTCGTACCGGCAATGCTTCATATTTTGAGTCTGTATTTTACATTTTTATTGAGTCTAGACTTATGTAAACTGAGCTGTGCTGAGCATCTGAGACTTAACCTATACCCATACCTCAAATCAAAAGCTCCACAAAAATCCAAATAAGCCCATCTACCCATTAGGCCTATTCTGTGCTCTGGAGACAGAGATCGGGCCGAACTCTGCCTCCACACAGAGTTCGGGCCGAACTCTGCCTCCACACAGAGTTCGGGCCGAACTCTGCCTCCTAAAATCCAGGACCCTAATTTTTAGGGTTGGCTGGATGCAAGTTGTCCAACGGCCAAATTTTTGAATATTCCAACCAAAATTCTGGCCGAATTCTGCCTGTATAGTATCCTATAAATAGGCCATAAATTCTCTCATTTTTCAATCATCCAATCTTCTCTTCTCTTCTCTATAAAGCCTTATACAAGCCATACCCTTCTCATCTACTAGCCACAAGCTCCCTAAGCCTCAAAGTGCTCAGTACTTTTCAATTAGGTGTTTGTACAAGAGTTCAAGAAGTCGCTTAGAAAATTCCAAGTATCGCCACTGCGATCTCTGTAAGAAGTTGACATGCTCTTCTGAAGAAAAGGCACGGGGTGTAACTACTATTTCACAAATAGTAGATTTAATCCTGAGCTAGATTTCTCAGGCCTGGACTAGTCCTCCACGAGGAAAACCAGGTTAAAATCGGCTGTGTTTGCGTATGCTTTCTTGCTCTTTACTATTTTCGCATTTACTCTGATTATTTACTGTTGGTAAAAGAGTTTAATTTTTAATTGGACATTATTGTCATAAACTCTATTCACCCCCCTCTAGAGTTGTCTATTAGTTCTTCAATTGGTATCAGAGCTCTGTTCTCTCAACAAGGACTAACATCCTAGAGCTGATCCATGGCAACCACACAATCTATGATTTCCAACCACGGTGAAGGGCAGTCCACTCATAGGCCTCCCTTATTTGATGGAACTAACTACACCTATTGGAAAACAAGGATGAGCTTTTATCTCAAGTCGCTAGACTTCGACCTGTGGACCATTGTCACCGATGGTTACAAAAAGCCTGCCAGGATAGTTGTCAATGGTGATCTCGTTGAGAAAAACCCATGAAAAATATTCTGACGAGGAGAAGAAACAGGCGAGTCTAGACGCAAGAGCTATTAATGCTTTATTCTGTGCTATAGACAGGAATGAGTTTAACAGGGTCTCAACATGCACCACCTCTCACGAAGTATGGAGACTTCTAGAAGTAACGCATGAAGGAACCACTCAAGTGAAGGAGTCAAAAATAAGTCGTCTTACTCAAGAATATAAGGCTTTCAAGATGAAGCCAAATGAGACGATCACACAAATGATTACAAGATTCCTCGACATTATCAACCCCTTGTCTTCTCTCGGCAAACAATATACAAATTACGAGAAGATCTGCAAGATACTTAGGGGGCTACCAAAGATTTGGAACCCTAAGGTGACAGCCATCATAGAAGGAAATGATCTCACGACTATGTCCATGGAGACTTTGATGGGAAAGCTGATGACTCATGAGCTTGACCTCAAAGACTTCGAAGAGCCTGCTCCTAAGGCAAAGGAGATTGCCCTTAAAGCTCACGACGAAGGGCTGATCCTGAAGAGACGGATGATGACAACTCGAAAGGTGATGATCAAGCTCTCCTTGTCCGCAACTTCAAGAAATTTCTTCGCTTCAATCGAAGAAAAAAGGAACCGCAAGAAGATGACGAAGAAGAGCCAACATGCTATGGTTGCAAGAAGACTGGACACGTCTGAAAAGACTGTCCATTTGCAAAGAAGAGCAACCGATATGAGAAACCATACAAGAAGGCTTCCTCAAAAAAATATGCCGACACAAACATTTGGCATAAAAACAAAGCTAGTGATTCCGAGGAAGAAAAGGACTTTCCTCAAGACACCGCCAATGTTTTCCTAATGGCTACATCCGACAAGGTAACTAGCGAAACTCTCGATGATTTCACTTTTGACGAACTTGGCGATGCATTCAATGATTTACTCAATGACTACAAGAAAGTCATTAGTAAATATAAACACGCCAAGGAGAAGATCAAAAGTTATGAAGTCGAGATTCAAAGACTCTCTTTATTGCTTGATAATATTAGAGACACTTCACCCACGGAAGTCACAAATGAGGTCTCTAAGCTTAAATTAAGCCTACATGATGCCGAAGCACGTATTGAAAAGCAAACACAAGAGATCACAACACTCAACATTGAGATTGCTGAAGAAAAAATAGATACAAGATCTCTATCACTAAGATTTATGGTTTGAATACTAAGATTAATGAACTGCAGGCTATCTCTAAGAAACTAAAGACTAGATTGGGAAAACAGGTTGCTCAACCTCAAACCCAATCACATGAGACACACACAAAGCACAACACTACTCATACTAGTCAAACATGTCATCCACCTGCAGCACATAATCATGCTTACATATACACCCACTTTCATAAAGCACACAAACCACATGTACGTAGAAATAATTCTCATATGACACATAATCACCATGCTATACATAGATACAATCATCACCATTCTGCACATAAACATAATCACCACCATACTACATATAGATTTAATCATCATCCTGCAGCCACATACAGTCATCATCATACTGCTCCACACCACTCTTACCATACTACATATAGACATCATCATTATGATACTCCACACCACTCTACATATAGACATCATCATGATGCTACTCCATACCACTCTACATATAAACATCATCAACATGCTCCTAACATAAATAAGAATGCTATTTGTACTTATTGTGGATTACATGGACATATCTCACCATAATGTAGAGTTAGGAGATTAGTAGATAGAAACATATATGCATGGTTGCGAAAAACTAACTTTTTAGGACCCTCAAGAACTTGGGTACCAAAGGTCACATCTACTCTTGATGTAGGTGGACCTTCTCTCCTCAACTAAAAGTAAGTGGATTCTCGATAGTGGATGCTCGCGATATATGACGGGAGACGCAAATCTTTTCGCATCACTATCGATAAAGAGAGAAGGATATGTATCCTTTGGTAATAACCTAAAAGGGTATATTATAGGTAATGGTACTATTGGTCATTCTCCTTCTCTTGTAATAAAGGATGTCTGCCTAGTGACCGAGATAAAGCATAACCTGCTTAGCATAAGTCATCTTGCTGATCATGGATATGATATTAACTTTGGACAATCTAAGTGCTATATTTATGATAGGTCAACAGGAGACATCATTTTTGAAAGGATAAGAGAGGGTAATATTTATATTTTCTATATATCTAGAGATACTAACAGTGCAGGAAGATGTCTTTATGCTCACAAGGATGAAAGATTACTGTGGCACCAGCGTCTTGGTCATGCCAATATAGATACTATATCCAGGCTATCGACTAAGAAGCTAGTTAGAGGCTTGTCCGACATCACATTCAAAAAGGACACGGTATGTGCCGAATGTGAATTGAATAAGGCAACCAAGTCCTTATTTCATTCCATAAACTCTGTAAGTACTACTAGACCCTTGTAATTACTTCATATGGATTTATTTGGCCCTAGTAGAGTAGCCAGTCTTGGTGGAAAACTCTACACTTTTGTTATAGTAGATGACTTTTCTAGATTTACTTGGGTTTTCTTTCTTACAAATAAAAGTGATGCTATTTCAGTTTTCAAAATATTTGCTAAAAAGGTTCAAAACGAAAAAGGCTACATGATTACTCGAATTCGAAGTGATCATGGAGGCGAATTCGAAAATACTGATTTTGAAAAGTTTTATGATTTAAATGGTTTTAATCATGAGTTTTTCTTGTCCAAGAACTCCTCAACAAAATGGTGTTGTGGAGCGGAAGAATAGGACTCTTGGCGATATGGCTAGAGTCGTGTTAAATAAATTCTCTCTTCCAAAATATTTTTGGGCTGAAGCTGTCAGTACAGCGTGCCATATTTTAAATAGGGTGCTTATTCGTCCTATTACGAAGAAAATATCCTATGAGCTTTGGTTTGGAAGAACTCCAAATGTTTCATATTTTCGAGTTTTTGGTTGTCGATGTTTTATCCTTAATACCAAAGACAACTTAGGCAAATTTGATGCCAAAGCTGACGATGGTATATTCCTTGGCTATGCGGCCAAGAGCAAGGGATATAAAGTGTTCAACAAACGCTCATTAATTGTGGAAGAGTCTACAAATGTGACTTTCGATGAGGATAACAGTGCAACAGCTACTCTTGATGATGATGTTGAGCCATCAACTTCTACTCCAATGAATACCACCACCGAAACCAATTCTCTGGAGGGCTTGCCAAAGAAATTCTCTTTCAAGTCATCACATCCAGAAAATTTGGTTATAGGTGAGGTTTCACGTGGAGTAAGTACTAGATCATCAATAAGAGACTACATTGCTAGTACTGCCTTCATTTCACAAATTGAGCCAAAAAACATTGTAGAAGCTTTTAATGATGAATTTTTGATTTCTGCCATGCAAGAAGAACTCAACCAATTCGAGAGGATCCAAGTTTGGGAACTTGTTCCTAGGCCGGTAAATCACTCGATTATAGGTACTAAATGGGTTTTTCGAAACAAAGTAAATGAAGATGGTTCATTTACACGCAACAAAGCTCATCTAGTAGCTCAAGGATACAACCAAAGGAAGGTATCGACTACGATGAGACGTATGCTCCTGTTGCGAGATTGGAATCCATTCGGATGCTTTGCGCATTTGCTAATTTTCAAAATTTCAATTTGTTTCAAATGGATGTTAAAAGTGCTTTCTTGAATGGATTTATTAAGGAGGAAGTTTATGTAAAACAACCCCCTGGTTTTAAAAATTATAAATTTCTCGACCATGTTTTCAAGCTCAAGAAAGCGCTATATGGCCTCAAACAAGCCCCTAGAGCTTGGTATGAACGGCTAAGCAATTTCTTGCTTGAAAAAGGTTTTTCAAAAGGAAAAATTGACACTAAACTTTTCATAAAATCTTTCAAAGACATTATTCTCTTAGTGCAAATTTACGTTGATGTTATTATATTTGGTTCTACTGATAAAACTCTCTGTCAAGATTTTGCCAAGTGTATGCAGACCGAGTTTGAGATGAGCATGATGGAGGAGCTCAATTACTTTCTTAGACTATAAGTCAAACAAACATCAAATGGAACTTTCATCTATCAGTCAAAGTATACAAAGGACATGCTGAAGAAATTCGACCTTGACAACGTCAAACCAATCAGCACTCCAATGGCTACTACAACTAAACTAGAACCAGATGAAAGCGGCAAACCTGTGGATCACCGTAAGTATCGAGGTATGATAGGCAGTCTACTTTATTTAACTTCTAGTCGCCCTGATATTATGTTTAGCGTTTGTCTGTGTGCTAGATATCAAGCTAATCCTAAGGAATCACACATGTCTGCTGTTAAGCGTATCTTTCGATACCTTAATAGTACGGTTACAGTAGGCCTATGGTATGCCAAATCAACATCATTTGACCTTATTGGTTACTCTGATGCTGATTTCACCGGATGCAAGGTCGACCGTAAAAGTACGAGCGGTATGTGTCATTTATTAGGAAAGGCTTTAGTCTCTTGGTTTAGCAAAAAGCAGAATTCTGTCGCACTATCCACAACAGAAGCTGAATATATCGCAGCTTGTCGTTGTTGTGCACAAATTCTGTGGATGAAGCAAACCCTTGAAGACTATGACTTATCTTTATGCACATTCCTATATTTTGTGACAACACTAGTGCTATAAATCTCACTAAGAACCCCATGTGTCACTCACGCACGAAGCACATTGAAATACGTCATCACTTTTTGCGTGATCACCAGGAAAATAGCACTATTAACTTAGAATTTATTGACCCTGATCATCAGCTAGCAGATTTCATTACCAAACCATTATCCGAAGAGCGTTTTAACTTTCTTTGTCGTAAACTAGGAATTTTGGATGAAGCTGTTATTCATTAAAGTAACCTGCGTAAATATCGATTATGACTTGATTCTTTATAATAAAATTGCTATGGGTACAAGCCGAAAGGGTCCTTCTGACAACAATGCGTAAAAGCCTAAGCGACACGGTGCACTAGTCCTCAGGACTACCGCTAGCTGGGATCCGGCCCGTGCAGCTACCCCATGGCAGGTTCAGAATATTAAATTGTAGCATATTTACTTGTTTATTATATGGTTTACTTTTATTTATCGCATGCTAAAATTCAAATTTTCAAACTTCACTTTGATTCAGCGTTGACTTTTTGCTATTCTCTACTTGGTTTTCTTATTTTTGTATATGCATCTACTTATTATCATATTCCTTTTAGTCTATCTTATTTGATCAAACTTCTTTTTAGTCTGATTTCTGTTCTGGCTACAGAAACCAGAATTCGGGCCGAACTCTGCCTTACCCAGAGTTCGGGCCAAATTCGGTCTGGCTGTTCCAAAACCGAAAGCAGCTTCAGCCGCTGATCAGAATATGATCCAATGGTCCACATTTGCTCCGACCATTCGAACCCTTACACTAAAAATCGGGTTCCCCTCTTCTCTCTCCTCTATTGCCACCTTCTAAACTTCTCCAAACTATTTTTCTCCAAACCCTAACCCTAGTTCTTCCATCATAAAACATACTTTTTCTCAAAATTCAAGAAGAAGGATTCTCTCACCATTCTCCTTCATCTTTCATCATCAAATTGAGGTATATTTCTACACTTCTCTCCATCTAAATTTCTTCAATTTTCTTTATTATTTTATGGCTCCCAAGTTGTTCAATAGAGGGAAGAGACTTCGAACCGAGGGTGCATCCTCTTCGAATGCTCCTCCTCGTATTGAACCATCCGTTGAACAACCCAATCAACAACCTATTCACCCGTTGTTCAACCCACCTCGTCCATTCGACCCCAACACGTACGATGACCGGATATTTGTATCACTTGACGCTTCAAATAAGTGGTTTAGTGATTTTTGATCACGTCCGGTGTATGCGGGTCACCCTATAAATTTCACTATCTTTTCATAATATGATTCACTCTTTCGTGATCTATGTCTTGATGACCTTGTCACCACCAATTCGGTTATCTATCTCAATGCCATCCAAATGTTTTATTGCAACCTTACTCACAATGATACTCATATATTTTTACGGGTTGCGGGCATTGATATTTCTTTTGATGATTTTGACTTGGCCGAACACCTTGAACTTCCGGAGCAAAACTCATGGGAGAAACTTGTTGAAGCTCGCAAGTTTTAATTCCCCGATGGGTCATCCCTAGAAAGCTTTAAGGATGATTTGTGTACTCCTAACACACGTCCTCGCAAGCTTCTCGCCAAGTTTCTCAATCCTTACTTTTATGAACTTTATCGCATTATTTTTAACACGATTCTGCCCAAAGCAGGATCAACTGATGAGGTTACATATTTTGAAATCTCTGCTTTGTACCACCTCTATTTTTATGTTCCTTTTAATATTCCAGGTACCATGATGGACTGGATGATTAATGCAAGGAAGAAGCCAAGATCCTTGGTTTATGCTCTTTATCTTCCTATGATCTTTCGTGCTTTTTGTGTACCTCTTGATGAGTGCCAATTCCTTCCTGTCCCTGCCTTTCTTTCTAAGGCACGGTAGCTTCAGGCAGCAGTTGGCTCACCTGTTGTGTCTGAGCACTCTGACAATGAGCCCGACGCACCTCCTCTTGGACAGGATCCTCCTTCTCCTCCTGCTACTCTTGAGTCACTACAGACTATGCTTCGCGATCGATTCACTTTGGAGGATGATCGATGGACTCAGCTTGACTACCGGACCACCCTGCAGATGAGTGCCATCAGCAACTCACTGCACGATATTCGGTACTCTATGTCTCGGCATCCTTCTATGCCTATTCCTATGGAGCGGGACCCTGGTCGCGAAGGATACCGTATCGATGACCCTTGGGTTATCCGTTACCTGGATCCGGATGCGGCTTTTGTGGACCCTCGTCGTTCCTTCACTGATCCATCCGACGACGCTGGGCCTTTACGAGCTCGATGATGGATATGGATTTCTATTTTCTGCTGCTGAGGATCGTAGTTTATGCTGTTATGCATTTTTAGTTGTTGTAGTTGTTTTTATTCCTGCACTTTGGTTGTATTAGAACTTATTATGTGACTCTTAGAGATATTTTATTATGCCGTTTATCAGTTTATGTAGTTTATCATTATTATTTTTGGTGTGCTTGCCAATCATTATTTCTGGTTTTTTTATAAATGCCAAAAGGGGGAGAAATATTTTGCTATATTCATATTACATCATCATATATTTTTTTTAGCTTTGTGTATCTGTGCTTTGGAAAAGAATGTCTTTATCAGGACAACAGGTTCAAAGCAATGTTTACGGGGGAGCTATTGCTAGCTCTGCACTAATTATGGGAGAGCTACGCTACTGCTTTAATGTGTCCAGGTATGAATATTGAATATACAAATATCATTTTGTCAATTATTAATATGGGGGAGATTGTTGACACAAAATCACAGTCAACCAAATATTGATACAATTGACAAACATGATACTTGTAATATTTTAATACGACACATGAAGACTGAATTTAGTACAAGCCAGACGACAGCTCGTACCGGCAATGCTTCATATTTTGAGTCTGTATTTTACATTTTTATTGAGTCTAGACTTATGTAAACTGAGCTGTGATGAGCATCTGAGACTTAACCTATATCCATACCTAAAATCAAAAGCTCCACAAAAATCCAAATAAGCCCATCTACCCATTAGGCATATTCTGTGCTCTAGAGATAGAGTTCGGGCCGAACTCTGCCTCCACACAGAGTTTGGGCCGAACTCTGCCTCCTAAAATCTAGAACCCTAATTTTTAGGGTTGGCTGGATGCAAGTTGTCCAACGGCCAAATTTTTGAATATTCCAACCAAAATTCTGGCCGAATTCTGCCTGTATGGTATCCTATAAATAGGCCATGAATTCTCTCATTTTTCAATCATCCAATCTTCTCTTCTCTTCTCTCTAAAGCCTTATACAAGCCATACCCTTCTCATCTACTAGCCACAAGCTCCCTAAGCCTTAAAGTGCTCAGTACTTCTCAGTTAAGTGTTTGTAGAACAGTATGGCAACTCTAGAGGGGGGAGGGTGAATAGAGTTTATATAGAAAAATAGCCAATTAAAAATAACTCTTTCACCAACAATAAATAATCAGAGTAAAGTGCGGAAAATAAATGAAGAGCAGAAGAGCATACGCAAACACAGCGATTTTAACCTGGTTTTCCTCGTGGAGGACTAGTCCAGGCCTGAGAACTCTAGCTCAGGATTAAATCCACTATTTGTGAAATAGTAGTTTACAACCCGTGTCTTTTCTTCAGAAGAGCACGTCAACTTCTAACAGATGATCGCAGTGGCGATTTGCTTGGAATTGTCCAAGCGACTTCTTCGACTCTTGCACAAGAATCCTAACTGAGAGATGCTGAGCACTCGACACTTAGGAGGCTTGTGGCTAGTAGATGGAAAGGGTATGGCTTACTTGAGCTTATAAGAGAGAAGAGAAAAGAAGATTGGATGGATTGGAATGAGAGAATTCATGCCCTATTTATAGTGTTTTTATAGGCAGAATTCGGCCAGAATTCGGGTAGGAAAATTCAAAAATTTGACCGTTGGACAACTAGCAACCAGCTAACCCTAAAATTAGGGTTCCTGATTTCTAGGGGACAGAGTTCGGCCCGAACTCTGTGTGGAGGCAGAGTTCGGCCCGAACTCTGTCTCCAGAGCACAGAGTGGTTCTAAGGGGATTTTTGGGCAGTGTTTGGTTCAGTGGAGCTTGGGATTTTGGGTAGGCTGTAGACTAAGTGTCAAGAGCTCAGCAAGACTCAGAGTACACAAGTCTAGACTCAATGAAAATATAAAATACAGACTCGAAAATACACTGAGAGCCGGAGACTGAGCTGTCGTCTGTCTTGAACTGTTATGCAGACGTCGTGTGTCGTATTGAATTAATACAGATATTATTTAGTCAATGTAGTCAATATTTGGTTGACTGTGACTTTGTGTCAACAATCTCCCCCTATTGATAATTGACAAAATAATATATGTATATTCAATATTCATACCTGGACACAGTTGATTATAGCAACATAGCTCCCCCATACTTGATGCCGAGCTAGAATGTAATAGCTCCCCCGTAATCAGTGAATGGTGCTGAGCTAGAAGCAATAGCTCTCCCGTAAATAGTGCATGGAAACTTGTATAATATCTCCCAAAAAGCACAAACAAGCACAAAAATACGAAAAGATAGGATATGATACCAAACAAGTATATCCAGCCATATATATCCAGGCAGAATATACATAGTTCTCCCCCTTTTGGCAGTTAGCAATATAGACTGCAGATGAATGAATAATAAAAGAAAACTGCAGTAGACAATTAATAGTAATACAACCACACCAAGCAGAGAAGAAACAGTATAGAAATAATCAAAAGAAGTACTAGCATAAAGTGTCATAACCTGATGTCAAACACACAACCAGAGTTTAAAAGCATCCAAGTACATAAAACTGAAACTAACTAACTAGAAATGAAAATGCAATAACTAAGATCATCATCAGTAGCAGCAGCAGCAGATAGTAGCCAATCTCCATCATGGAGCACGAGATGGTCCAGGAGTGTCAGAACGTCTGGGATCCACAAAAGCAGCACTCGGATCCAGGTAACGCATGACCCACGGATCATCAATGCGATAGCCCTCACGATCGGGATCCCGCTGCATGAGAATGGGCATAGTAGGATGATGGGATATGGAGTACCGAATATCATGCAGCGAGTTGCTGAGTGCACTCATCTGCAGGGTAGTGCGGTAGTCCATCTGAGCCCACCGATCGGCCTCTAAGTCGAAACGATCTCGGAGCATGGTCTGGATGGAGTCAAGAGTGGCAGGTGGAGGAGGTGCATCCTGACCGAGTGGAGGGGCGTCTGGCTCCTCATCATCAGAATGCTCAGAAGCCTCAGGAGAGGCGACGACTGCTTGAGTACGTCGTGCCTTGGACAAGAAAGCAGGAGTAGGCAAGAACGGACAGATATCAAGTGGTATGTTAAATGCACGAAAGATCATAGGCAGGTACAAAGGATAAACCAGAGCTCGTGGTTTCTTCCTACAGTGAATCATCCACTCCATCATTGTACGTGGAAGATTGAAAGAAATTCCAAAGTGAAGATGATAAAGAGCAGATATCTCAAGATAAGTGATATCATCATGGGAACCTGTTTTGGGTAGAATGGTGTTAGAGATAATCCAATGAAGATCAGAAAAATATGGGTTGAGATATTTAGCCATGAGCTTGCGAGGACGTGTGTATGGAGTACACAAATCGTCCTTGAAGCTCTCAAGGGAAATTCCGTCGGGAAAACGAAACGAGCGAGCGTCAACTAGCTTTTCCTAAGAATTGGGCTCTTGAAGATCAAGATATTCGGCTAAGTCAAAGTCATCAAAAGATATATTGATACCTGCAACTCGTGAATAAATATGGAGATCATCAAAGGTCATGTTGCAGTAGAACATTTGGACAGCATGACGATAGATAGCAGAAGTGGTAGTGATAAGCTCATCAAAAAGAGGTCATGAAATAAAGCATCATATTGAGAGAAGATAGAAAAATTAATAGGATGTCCTGCGAATACCTGACGATTCCGATAGTCACTAAACCAGTTGTTTGAGGCATCTAGTGAGACAAATAATCGGTTGTCATAGGTAGAAGGATTTCGAGGACGAGGTGGGTTGAACAATGGATGAGGTGGTTGAAGTTGTTCAATGATCTGTTCATTCGTTGGAGGAGAATCCGAAGAGGAAACACTCTCAGTTCGAATCCTCTTTCCACGATTGAACAAGCGAGGAGCCAAAAAAAAACTTGATAGTGTGAAGTATAGAAGAGAAGAATGATACCTCAAATAATCAATAAACAGTGGAAGAGAATGATGAGAAACTCATTTCCCTTGATTTTGAGGAGTAATGGAGCACTCTAGATTAAAAACTAGGGTTAGGGTTTGAAGGAAAGAGTTTGGAGAGGTGGAGAAGAAGGAAATATGGGAGGAAAGAGAAGGAATCCCGAAATAAAATAGGGGTTTGTCTTTGGTCGGATAGAATATTGACCATTGGATCTAAAATGATCCAACGGCAGAGGCTGATCCCGACTCTGGAACAATTGGACCGAACTCGGCCCGAACTCTGTTGGGGGCAGAGTTCGGCCCGAGTTCTGGATTAGTGGTCCAGAACAGAAAACAGGCTGAAAAGATAGAAAAATTGGTTAAGTGTTGAAGAAAAAAAGTTTGATAAATTCAATGAAGTACATAGAGAGGTACTCAAAAGTCAGAATGAACTTTAGAATGTAATAATTAGACAGTATTAAGTCGAAACAAACCATATAATAAATAAGGAAATATATTGTAATTCAATATTTCAAATTTGCCATGGGTTAGCTGCAGGGGCCGGATCCCAGCTAGCGGTAGTCCTGAGGACTAGTGTACCGTGTCGCTTAGGCTTTTACGCCTTGTTGTCAGAAGGACCCTTTCGGCTTGTACCCACACCAAATTTGTCGTAAAAGAATCAAAATATACTCGATATTTATGCAGGTGAGTCTCAACTTATAACTGCTTCATCCAAAATTCCGAGTTCACGACAAAGGAAATTGAAGCGCTCTTCGGATAATGGCTTAGTAAAGAAATCTGCTAGCTGATGATCAGTGTCAATAAACTCTAAGTTAATCGTGCCATTTTGCTGATGATCACACAAAAAGTGGTGTCTGATCTCAATGTGTTTAGTGCGTGAGTGACAGACAGGGTTCTTAGTCAAATTAATGGCACTAGTATTGTCACAGAATATAGGAATATGCATAAAAGATAACTTATAGTCTTCAAGGGTTTGCTTCATCCACAGAATTTGTGCACAACAACGTCCAGCTGCTATGTATTCAGCTTCTGTTGTGGATAGTGCGACAGAGTTCTGCTTCTTGCTAAACCAGGAGACTAAAGCTTTTCCTAATAAATGACACGTGCCGCTCGTACTTTTACGGTCGACCTTGCATCCAGCGAAGTCAGCATCGGAATAACCAATAAGATCAAATGATGTTGACTTGGGATACCATAGGCCCACAGTAACCGTACCCTTAAGGTATCGAAAGATACGCTTAACCGCGGTCATGTGTGATTCCTTAGGATTAGCTTGATATCTAGCACATAGGCAAACACTGAACATGATATCGGGACGACTAGCAGTTAAATAGAGTAAGCTGCCTATCATACCTCGATACTTACGTTGATCAACGGGTTTGCCGCTCTCATCTGGTTCGAGTTTGGTTGAAGTAGCCATTGGCGTGCTGATTGGTTTGACGTTGTCAAGATCGAACTTCTTCAGCATGTCCTTGGTATACTTCGATTGGCAGATGAAAGTTCCATTAGCCATTTGTTTTACTTGCAGACCAAGAAAGTAGTTGAGCTCTCCCATCATGCTCATCTCAAATTCTGTCTGCATACACTTGGCAAATTCTTGACAGAGGGTTTCATCAGTAGAACCAAAAATAATATCATCAACATAAATTTGAATCAACAGAATAGTGTCTTTAAAAGATTTTATAAACAGTATAGTGTCAATTTTCCCTTTTGAAAAACCTTTCTCAAGTAAGAAGCTACTTAGCCTTTCATACCAAGCTCTGGGGGCTTGTTTGAGGCCATAAAGCGCTTTCTTTAGCTTGAACACGTGGTCGGGAAATTTATGATTTTCAAAGCCAGGAGGTTGTTTCACATAAACTTCCTCCTTAATAAAACCATTCAAGAAAGCACTTTTCACATCCATTTGAAATAATTTAAAGTTTTGAAAATTAGCAAAAGCACAAAGCATCCGAATGGATTCTAGTCTAGCAACAGGAGCATACGTCTCATCGTAGTCGATACCTTCCTCTTGGTTGTATCCTTGAGCTACTAGACGAGCTTTGTTACGTGTGACTGAACCATCTTCATTTACTTTGTTTCTAAAAATCCATTTAGTACCAATTATCGAGTGATTAACCGGTCTAGGAACGAGTTCCCATACTTGGCTTCTCTCGAATTGGTTGAGTTCTTCTTGCATAGCAGAAATCCAAAATTCATCATTAAAAGCTTCAGAAATGTTTTTAGGCTCTACTTGTGAAATGAAGGCAGTGCTAGCAACGGAGTCTCTTAGTGATGATCTAGTAGTTACTCCACGTGAAACTTCTCCTATAACTAAATTTTCTGGATGAGAAGGTTTGAAAGAGAATTTCTTAGGCAAACCCTCCAGAGAATTAGTTTCGGTTGAAGTATTCATTGGAGTAGAAGTTGATGGCTCAACGTCATCATCAAGAGTACTTACTGCACTGTTGTCTTCATCAAAAGTCACATTTGTTGACTCTTCCACAATAAGTGAGCGTTTATTAAAAACTCTATATCCCTTACTCTTGGCGGCATAACCAAGAAAGATACCATCGTCAGCTTTGGCATCAAATTTGCCTAAGTTGTCTTTGGTGTTAAGAATAAAACATCTACAACCAAAAACTTTAAGATAAGAAACATTGGGGGTTCTCCCAAACCAAAGCTCATAGGGTGTTTTCTTCGTAATGGGACGAATTAGCACCCTATTCAAAATGTGGCATGCTGTACTGACAGCTTCTGCCCAAAAGTATTTCGGAAGTGAAAATTTATTCAACATGACTCTGGCCATATCGCCGAGAGTTCTATTCTTCCGCTCCACAACACCATTTTGTTGAGGAGTTCTAGGACAAAAAAATTCATGATCAAAACCATTTGCATTACAAAAATTTTCAAAATCATAATTTACGAATTCGCCTCCATGATCACTTCGGATTCGAGTAATCATGTAGCCTTTTTTGTTTTGAACTTTCTTCACAAAAACTTTGAAAACAGAAATAGCATCGCTCTTATTAGCGAGAAAGAAAACCCAAGTAAATCTTGAAAAATCATCAACAATAACAAATGCATAAAGTTTGCCACCAAGGCTAGCTATTCTACTAGGACCAAATAAATCCATATGAAGTAATTGCAAGGGTCTAGTAGTACTTACAGAGTTGATGGAATGAAACGAGGATTTAGTTGCCTTGTTTAGTTCACATTCGGCACATACCGTGTCCTTTTTGAATATGATGTCAGGCAATCCTCTCACTAGCTTCTTGGTAGAAAGCCTGGATATAGCATCCATGTTGGCATGACCAAGACGCTGGTGCCAAAGTAGTCGTTCGTCTTTGTGGGCATATAGACATCTACCTGCATTGTTAGTATTTACAGAAAGATAGAAAATATAGATGTTGTCCTCTCTTTTCCCTTCAAAAGCAATGTCTTCTGTTGACCTATCATAGATGTAGCAACTGTTTTGTCCAAAGTTAATATCATATCCATGATCAGCAAGATGACTAATGCTGAGCAGGTTATGCTTTAACTCGGTCACTAGGCAGACATCCTTTATTACAGGAGAAGGAGGATGACCAATGATACCATTACCTATTATGTGCCCTTTGAGATTGTTACCGAAGGATACATATCCTTCTCTCTTCATCGATAGTGATGCAAAAAGATTTGCGTCTTCCGTCATATGTCGCGAGCATCCACTATCGAGAATCCACTTACTTTCAGTTGAAGAGGGAAGGTCCACCTACATCAAGAGTAGATGTGACCTTTGGTACCCGAGTTCTTAAGGGTCCTGAAAAGTTAGTCTTTGGAAACCAAGTATATATCTTTTTATCTACAAGTCTTCTAAATTTGCACTGTGGTAAGATGTGTCCATGTAATCCACAGTAAGTACAGATAGCATTCTTATTTATACTAGGAGTATGAGAATAATATCTATAAGCAACAGGATGAGGATGGTCATGATGTGAAGAGTTAGCATGGTGATGATGATTATGCATAGAATGAGTGGCATGGTGATGGTGTCTATGAGGCATATCATGATGGTATTGTCTATGATGTGTGACATGCTGATATTGTCTATATGGCATGGCATGATGATTTTGTCTATATGGCATGCCATGATGATTTTGTCTATATGGCATGGCATGATGATTTTGTCTATATGGCATGGCATGATGATTTCTATGTGTGGAGTGATGTTGATTGTGTCTTTGTGCATGATGATTGTGTACTGAGTGAGAATTGTTCTTACGTGCACGTGGTTTGTGAAAGTTTGTGTATATAAATGCATGTTTATGTGCTGCATGAGAATGACGTGGTTGACTAGCATGAGTGGTGTTGTGCCCATGTGATTGGGTTTGAGGTTGAACAACCTGTTTACCCAATTTGGTTTCTAATCTTTTAGAAACAGCTTGTAGTTCATCAACCTTAATATTTAAGCCATATATCTTAGTCATGGAAATCTTGTGTCTACTCTTTTCTTCAGCAAGCAACGTGTTGAGTGTAGTGATTTCTTGAGTTTGTTGCTCAATACGTGCTTCAGCATCATGTAAGCTTAATTTAAGCTTGGATACTTCATCAGTGTCATTTGTGGGTGTCGTGTTTCTAACATTATCAAGAAGTAAAGAAACTCTTTGTATCTCATCTTCAAGACTTTTGATTTTGTCCTTGGCATGTTTGTATTTACCGATGACCTTTTTATGATCATCGAGTAAATCAGTGAAAGCATCGCCAAGTTCATCAAAAGAGAAGTCATCTAGAGTTTCGTTAGATACCTTATTGGAAGTTGCCATTAAGCACACATTAGCTGTATCTTGAGGAGAGTCCTTTTCTTCCTCGGAGTCACTCGCTTCACTTTCATGCCAAATGCCTGTGTTGGCATATTTCCTTGATGAGTTCCTTTTGTATGGCTTCTCATGGCGGTTGCTCTTCTTCAGGAATGGGCAGTCTTTTCGGACATGTCCAGTTTTTTTGCAACCGTAACAAGTTGGCTCTTCTTCATCGTCTTCTTGAGATTCCTTCTTCCTTCGATTGAAGCGAAGGAATTTTCTGAAGTTGCGAACCATGAGAGCTTGGTCTTCATCATCCGAATTATCTTCTTCGATCTCATCATGATTAGCTCTTCGTTGATGAGCTTTGAGTGCGATCTCCCTGGTCTTCAGAGCGGGCTCTTCGAAGTCCTTGAGGTCAAGCTCGTGAGTCATGAGTTTACCCATCAAGGTCTCCATTGACATTGTTGTGAGATCGTTCCCTTCTATGATGGCTGTCACCTTAGGGTTCTAAATCTTTGGTAGCCCTCTGAGCAACTTACGAATCTTCTCGTGGTTTGAGTACTGCTTTCCAAGCAAGGATAGAGGATTGATGATGTCGAGGAATCTTGTGAACATTTGAGTGATCGTCTCACTTGGCTTCATCTTGAAGGCTTCGTATTCTTGAGTGAGACGGCTTATTTTAGATTCCTTGACCTGTGTGGTTCCTTCATGCGTCACTTCTAGAAGTCTCCATACTTCATGAGCAGTGGTGCATGTAGAGACCCTGTTGAACTCATTCCTGTCTATAGCACAGAATAAAGCATTAATAGCCCTAGCATCTAGACTTGCCTGTTTCTTCTCCTCGACAGAATATTTGTCGTGTGGTTTCTCAATGAGGTCACCATCGACAACTATCCTGGCGGGCTTTTTGTAACCGTCAGTGACGACAGTCCACAGGTCAAAGTCTAGAGACTTAAGATAGAAGCTCATCCTTGTTTTCCAATATGTATAGTTAGTTCCATCAAATAGGGGAGGCCTATGAGTGGACTGACCTTCACCATGATTGGAAATCAAGGATTGTGTGGTTGCCATGGATCAACTCTTAGGATGTTAGTCCTTATAAAGAGAACAGAGCTCTGATACCAATTGAAGAACAGTATGGCAACTCTAGAGGGGGGGGGTGAATAGAGTTTATATAGAAAAATAGCCAATTAAAAATAACTCTTTCACCAACAATAAATAATCAGAGTAAAGTGCGGAAAATAAATGAAGAGCAGAAGAGCATACGCAAACACAGCAATTTTAACCTGGTTTCCCTCGTGGAGGACTAGTCCAGGCCTGAGAACTCTAGCTCAGGATTAAATCCACTATTTGTGAAATAGTAGTTTACAACCCGTACCTTTTCTTCAGAAGAGCACGTCAACTTCTAACAGATGATCGCAGTGGCGATTTGCTTGGAATTGTCCAAGCGACTTCTTCAACTCTTGCACAAGAATCCTAACTGAGAGATGCTGAGCACTCGACACTTAGGAGGCTTGTGGCTAGTAGATGGGAAGGGTATGGCTTACTTGAGCTTATAAGAGAGAAGAGAAAAGAAGATTGGATGGATTGGAATGAGAGAATTCATGCCCTATTTATAGTGTTTTTATAGGCAGAATTCGGTCAGAATTCGGGTAGGAAAATTCAAAAATTTGGCCGTTGGACAACTAGCAACCAGCTAACCCTGAAATTAGGGTTCCTGATTTCTAGGGGACAGAGTTCGGCCCGAACTCTGTGTGGAGGCAGAGTTCGGCCCGAACTCTGTCTCCAGAGCACAGAGTGGTTCTAAGGGGATTTTTGGGTAGTGTTTGGTTCAGTGGAGCTTGGGATTTTGGGTAGGCTGTAGACTAAGTGTCAAGAGCTCAGCAAGACTAAGAGTACACAAGTCTAGACTCAATGAAAATATAAAATACAGACTCGAAAACACACTGAGAGCCGGAGACTGAGCTGTCGTCTGTCTTGAACTGTTATGCAGACGTCGTGTGTCGTATTGAATTAATACAGATATTATTTAGTCAATGTAGTCAATATTTGGTTGACTGTGACTTTGTGTCAACAAAGAAGTCGCTTGGAAAATTCCAAGCATCGCCACTGCGATCTCTGTTAGAAGTTGACGTGCTCTTCTGAAGAAAAGGCATGGGGTGTAACTACTATTTCACAAATAGTGGATTTAATCCTGAGCTAGAGTTCACAGGCCTGGACTAGTCCTCCACGAGGAAAACCAGGTTAAAATCGGCTGTGTTTGCGTATGCTTTCTTGCTCTTTACTATTTTCGCATTTACTCTGATTATTACGGTTGGTGAAAGAGTTTAATTTTTAATTGGACATTATTGTCATAAACTCTATTCACCCCCCTCTAGAGTTGCCTATTTGTTCTTCAGGTGTCTCACGTCTCAGTTCTTCTAGAACAACTCTACTTGTGGGTTTATGGTTCATCACGTAGTCTTCCTCTAAGAATCAGATATTGGTTCTAACAATGACCTTCTGATCCTTAGGACTATAAAATAAACCTCCTTTCGTTCCTCTTAGATAGCCTACAAACAAGCGTACTTCTGTACGAGATTCTAACTTATCTACTTTTCCATTCAGCACATGTGCTGGACTACCTCAAATGCGAACATGTTTTAGACTAGGCTTATGCCCAATCCCCATCTCTGTGGGAGTAAGAGGTGCTAACTTAGAAGGAACCAAGTTCAAAATATAAGCTGCAGTCTCTAAGGCATATCCCCAAAACGAATCTGGCAAATCCGAATAACTCATGATTGATCTAACCATCTCCATAAGAGTTCTATTCCTTCTTTCGGCTATACTATTCTGCTGGGGCGTTCCAGGTGCAGTCAATTGGGATACAATCCCAGCCTCTGATAAATAATCCATAAACTCTCCAAAGAGGTACTCGCCACCACGATCTGATCGTAATGACTTGATATATTTTCAATGGCGTTTCTCCGTTTCAGCCTTGTACTCTTTGAATTTCTCAAAGCACTCAGACTTACGGCACATCAAATAAATGTATCCATACCTTGAATAATCATTAATAAATGTGACAAAATATTCAAAGCCACCTCTAACTTGGATAGTCATGGGTCCACACAAATCAGAATGAACCAATTCCAACACATCTTTGGCCCTATACCCCTTTGCCGTAAAAGGCCTTTTGGCCATTTTACCTTCCAAGCAGGATTCACAGACTGGTAGTGCCTCTACTTTCAATGAACTCAAAGGTCCATCTTCAACCAGTTTTTGAATCCTTCTTGGGTTAATATGCCCCAATCGCAAGTGCCAAAGATATGTTTGGTTCATACAATAATATTCTTTTCTCTTATTTAATTTAGATGACATATTATTCATTTTCATAAGTTGCATTGTGGGCAAAATAGGATTAATTACATACAAATTATCAACCAATGCACCAGAACAGATAAAATGTTTATTCTTTCTAATAACAATATTGTCATTAAAATAAACTGAATATCCATCCTTAACTAACATAGAAATAGAAACTAAATTCCTTCTAAGTGAAGGTGCATAAAGACAATTTCTCAATGTCAAAGACTTATTTCTACCAAAAGATAAAGTAACATCTCCTAATGCAACGACCGATACTTTTGTAGCATCACCCATGAACAAGCATATCTCTCCATCACTGAGCCGTCTGGTTTCCTGGAACCCCTGCAATGTATTGCAGACATGATTAGTGGCTCCTGTATCTACACACCAGGTACCGATAGATAACACCATTAAACATGTTTCAACTACTAGTAAATGAGATATACCTTCTTTGTTCCCTTGTTTGAGAAGTGGACAATCAGTCTTCCAATGTCCTGACCCTTTGCACTTGAAATATTTGCCTTTCGGCTTTTTCACCACGCCTTGAGGTCCTATGCCCTTCTTTGCTGAGTTTTCCTATTTCTGAATGTTATTCTTCTTCTTACCACCTTTTGGCTTAGAAGTAGAAGTCTTTTCAGAAACAAAAATATGACCACTCTGCCTAAAGAGAGATTCAGCATCCTGTAGCTCTTTTGCAAGTTCTGCCAAACTATACAACCTTTTTGTTCATGTTGTAATTAAGGCAAAAATTGTCAAAACTTTTAGGCAGAGTCCCGAGAATGATATCGACTTCGGATTCTCCATCGATTTCAGCTCCAAGGATCTCCATCTCATTCAGATGACCCATCATCTTGAGAACATGATCCCTTACTGGTGTACCCTCAGCCATTTTTGTATTCATCAAACATTTCATAGCAAACTGCCTAGCTGCTCTACTCTGATGTCCGAAGAGTTCCTTGAGGTTATACATCATGTCATAAGTAGTGGCCATGGCCTGATGCTAATATCGCAGTACATTTGACATAGATGCCAGAATGTAACACCGCGCCATCTCATCTGCCTTTTTCTACTTCTTATAAGCCTCTTTGACCTCTTCATCAGAGTTAGCATCAGGCTTAGGTGGGCATTCCTCAACAAGTACATATTTGTACTCTTCAGCAGTCAGAACAATGTCCAAATTATGTTTTCAGTCAATATAATTAGGTCCAGTAAGTTTGTTTTCTTTAAGAATCACCATAAGTGGACTGAAAGAACCTATTTTTGAAATCCTGAGAATCACATAAATAAAATTATGTAGGGCAAAAAGACTTTTTGAATTAACTAAATATTGATTCCCTCAAAACAATAATAAAAAATTCACCAACACCTTGAACACCATGAATTTAGCATGCTACGATAGTGTGGACGTATACAAATTCAACTTTGTTCAAGTAGGTTTTTCTTATTAATTTTACTATCATGTCAATATAACTTTATGACAAATAAAATTAATATGCTGGTCTTGCTCTGGTCGTACAAATAATAGTAGTGACTCCGATGAGGAGGATACCATTATTTGTATCTAAGTGTATACCATTACTTAATACTAAGTCCATTACCTTGTAATGAGTTCCTTCAGATGGAGAAGTGAACACATACTAGGTAACTTTCTACAATTATCCCTAAGGAAGTTTGTACTGGTGATCCATAATTATACTCATCCGATATGGAGGAAAGCGCTAAAGCCAACACGCAAGTATAATTACGTTACCTATAAACCAGTAATGGAGACCATAGGATTATACTAAATAAATATCCTCTCCCACTTAGTTATTTAACAACGAGGGTTTTTCTACTAGTTGATATTATGTCCATGTTGTCCATTATTAATGTAGGCTTGGTTTTTCAAAAAAAAACAACCACACAATAATAAACATACATAATCAGAAAAAGCAAAATGACAAAAATTAGAGAAAATATCCAACTATTATGGCCATCTTTGCTGCTCCGTCCTCAACTATCCGAATCCAAAATCTGGCGCTGCGTAGATCGATTTTTTTTAAGTTTTGGCTGTCGATTCCTTCATCGAAAATCATCTGTCTGTCTCTGGACTGCTTAAAACCAGCATCTCGTCCGACATCAAAAACAGAATAAATACACCTTGGGCTCCGCCAAATGGAGGCCCGATAGGGCAATCCTTTATCTGTTGAGCAGGGATCCACAGAATAAATACACCTTCAACCTAATGGAACTGGGGATTCCCAGGACCCTTCCTTTGGTGTGCGTATTGATCGATAGAAAGTTAAACAGATCTAATACGTGTTCTAACCCTTCATAGGTGAAAACTAGGGTTCACGAATTATACCTGCGGCCGAAAGGAGATAAGTAATTCTTGGCAATCTCGAGCGGACGACCCCAAGATCTTCTGCACGTATCCTTTCCCCGAGTAGGACGTCGTGTGGACGACGATCTTCCTACCTTTTCTTCTCCTTGGCAGCCCTCTCTTTCTCTCCTTACGTGAATCATGAATTTAGAGAAAGTTTCAGATTTATGATTTGTAATCTGGCGGCCAGAGAATAGAGGATATATATAGGCTACGACAGGGGCCATAAGGAAAAATTAGGGTTAGGCCTCCTAACGATTCTGGATATCCCGTGTTCAGCCCGAACACACAATCCAGGCCCATTAACAATAGCTCAGTCACTAATGAGCTATTGTTGCACTACCTCCCTAATCCCAAATTATGTTTGTGGGCTTCTTTTATTATATGCTCGTTTGGCTCCCCATGTTAAGATATCGTATGTCCGTCGATCAAATTAAGTTACTGACAAATATATTGATTCGACATCTTTTATCCTTAAGTAGTATCGCTCAACTTTATTTATCATGTCGGATATAATCCACCTGTAGGGTTTACATGACAATCCTTATGAGCTCCTTAAGGGGACATCATCAACCCGATGTATCGGGACATGGATTCCATTTATAATCAATAGCCCATCATACATACAATATTATTACCTAATTCATAGAGGTTGTTGATCCATAATGAATCTCACTCTTTTATGAGTCAAAGTAATGCACACTGCATATACATGTCCGTTATTATATCCGGATTAAGAGCACAAGTATTCATAATAACAAAGGTATTTGTTCTCTTATGTAGTCAGTACAAAGAGAACAACCTCAAGTGGTCCTGTTCAATACACACAAAGTGTACTAGTGTAAACCTATATGCAAGATAGACTAATACCAAATTCACTATAACCTTTCCAATAGATTGTCCAAGTCCATCTAGGTTGTGAACTATTTATATACTCCATAGGGAACTGATAATATGATCTTCTGTGTGACACCGCATACCATATTATCTACAATATAGAATATCAGACATTTGCATTAACAATTACAACAAATATAATATGTAAACATTTTCCTATATGATTCTCATTCAAAATTTAAGGAAATAAGGTTACTACAAAAGTGATGCTTTTAGTATATAACCCTAACACAACTTTCTCCTGCAACAATCCCAAGTATGTCCCGACTTACTGTAGTTGGCACAAGCGGGCACCCTCTGGTCATGTCCTCGAGGTTGATGCTGTACCTGCTGAACAGGAGCTCTAGCCGGTGCCAACGACTGCTGGGGCTGGTGCACTGCCTTCTACATAAAGGGACACTTCGTACTACCGCTCTCACCTTCTGAATTATCCCTACCTCTCTTGGACTTGAGCTCCAAGTCATCCTCAGCTGCCAGAGCGCCCGCCAAGATCTGCTCAAAAGTAGTATCGCGTTCACTCTTGGTCAGTGACTTGACCTCCTTGATCAAGCCTTTGCGAAACTTCCTAGCCTTTGCTACATCACTCAGCCCTTCTATGAATCTGCCCAGATGGAAAAACTCTCCAACAAACTCCTCTATTGTCCTGTTACCTTGGACGAGGCTCTCGAACTGGCCCTCCAAGGCACTAAGAGCCACATCCGAAAAAAACTTTTCATTGAAAAGTTTCTTGAATGCCTCCCAAGTTTGCCCTTTAACCCCGACCCTTGGATTAGTGCGGTACCATGTCAAGGCAAGTTTGCACATCAGACAGCCCGCCGTCTCAATTTACAGACTATCTGGAATCTGCGCCAGACAGCAGATCCCCTTAATGTGCTCAATCCAATCGTCCGTATATAAGATACCCTCCGTATCATAGAAGTCCTTAGGCTGCATCATCTGAAAGTTGATGATAGTTCCCGACCTCGGATGCTGGGTCTGACCTTCAGGTGGCTGGACTTGAATTACCCTTTCAACTGCCGCCATGGCCACCGGGTAGGCATTATCAATGCCCTACCTTATGTCGGCGGACTGACGTTGCTGAGCATCCATCTACTCCTTGAAGAGCATAAACAGTTGTGCGACATTCATCGGAGCGAGGCTGAAGAATATCAGGAATAACTGGGGAAATCCTCAGAACAGGTGGACGAGGACCCCCGAAAGCAGCATATACTCCCACATGAGCAGACGTAAGGAGCGGAGCAGTCCCAACTGCATGCTGAACCGGACGAGAGGTAGCAGGCCTCTCAGTAGCACTCTCTGGGACAGAGCGGTGTGATCGAGTCTTCGACGACATTCTAAAGACAGATCAAACAAAAGGTCAATAATGGAGCAAAGATGATATTAACAAAGAAGGACAGGTATGAAAATAGATTTTTGTATTTGAATAAGTGTCAGTAGATTCAAATCCATAGAAATTCTAGTTGTGATTTAGTATTGTCTCATCTAAAGTCTATTCATTATCTCCTATCGCAGGCTCGCAGCCGTACAACCAAATCGTTGCACTACCATGACATCGCATAGATGTGAATCTCGACCTGCATGGGACACCACTAAAAATGTGTCACGACCCGCACCCGGTATAGGGACACGAGTGCGTAACAGTGCCCTTCCTACACCGCAGAATCGATGGTAAAATGTTGTCTAGGTCACTAACTGACAAACTTTTACAATGATATAATATACATGTAATAGATCCCAACTACAATTGGAGGACAAGTATAAAAATATGGTAAATACTCAATCGCAATCTAATGCACGATAAGATATAAAAAGTCTAAATAACTATGAAGACTCAACAACAACAACTAAATAATATCCAAATTAAAATTTAAAATACAATATCGAAATCTCTATTATCACAAGTCAAGTTTTAACAGAGAATCTAAAACAAGTCAAACTAGAATTAGGACTCTCGGTCACTCCTGAAAATTCAGACCCACAGAAGCTATCCCTTCCTCGGATCCGTAATAAGTAAGACACGGATCCTCCGAGCAATCATCTGAAAAATATATCCAGTCAGGATAGAACGAGCACATCTCCTCTAGCAGTTCCAAATAAATGACAAAGACTATAAAGTAGTTAGAGCAAGTAATATTTTATGTACATGGAAAGTTTTAGACATGAAGCGAAATAGAACAACGGTTTAACTAAAGAACAAGGAAAGTAGATACAGTGAATCAGGAGAGCATGGCAATGAAGACTGTAAATAGAGATAATTGAACTAGTATAGGGGTAATATGAATCCAGATACTATAACATGAAACAAATGTGAATCTAGGACAAGACACTAGTCCAGTGTGTTTTAAAATATCAAGTTCAACATATAAACGGCTAGAAATAAATACGGTACATTGTACGCTTGGCAAGCATACGACAACTATCTTTCCAGATTAGACCATTAGGAGTGATTCCATTACGTTTAGGAATCTTTACATGTCTACTCGAGTATTTTTTTTGCCTCGACCAGTACAAGTGAATCCATATCCCAACACATAAATAGAGTACAAGTCTAGCGAGAAGTAAGTGGTGCCCGTAGGTATTTCCAGTAGGTGGTTCCAGTGAGTAGTTCCAATAATAGGGGCCAGAAAAGTTTAATACATGTGTCGCTAGTGAATGAATCCAGAATACCAATCCGTGTTGTGACAGAGAATCAAATAGAACTATACTAGAAGCTGAATCATAATAATCATCATGTAAATGAAAACTATCAGATAATGTACTCGTTTGTCATCCAGAGTAATAAATGGGGATCGATGTCCAAAGTGGTGTCACACAAACCTATATTGAGATATACAGAGTTATTTAGTATTCTAGAGTGAACATTATGTTTGAATGCACTAATTATATGCTTCTAGGTCTTTTCTAGGTTATGGAAGTAAACTGAGTCAACACTAGTCTATCTTGGTCAACACTTGGACAATCCTAGTCAAATGTAGGTCAAACTTGTTTAACTTAGTTTGTTTAGCCTAATCTAGGGTTTTGACTAACTAGGCTATTCCAGTGAGTGGCTAATGTGGTATCAAACCACATCCGATTACTCATCAATAAGTTATATATATATATATATATATATATTTTTTTTTATTTAAGTTATATATATATATATATATATATATATATATATATATATATAAATATATATATATATATATATATATATATATATATATATATATATATATATATATATATATATATATATATATATATATATATATATATATATATAGCTACATGGCACTATAGCTTATAGCCTACAAGTTATCCTTCTATTTATATATGTATACCTATATGTGATTATAAAGGCAATATCTAATCTTATTATATTGACATTACCTATACCTACATTAACCTTTATACCTATATCTATGCCATTATCCCCCTCTTGTCTCAACACACACAAAACCTAATGCACACACACATATACAAGTACCAAATCCTAGTTTTTCCTTATACATATTTTTCATGATTTTCCCTCTTACTAATACACTCACACAAAACCTAGTATACTATCAAACCTCTATACCTGTTTGCCATGCCAAAAGGTTATACGAACTATTTGTATTTTAAACGTAAAAAAAGTACAATCGATTCCTAAACATGAGATGTAAGTACAAAATTTCTAGGATAGTGTGGTAGTGGAGATCGAACATTGCAGCGGCTCCTTTACTCCATTGATGATCTGACGACGAGTTGAACTTGCTTTGGCTTTCTGGTGCTGGTGATTGAAACTCTAGGGTTACCAGTTAAGAGGATGCCAAAGTTGAAAATTACGAAGCCTTTTTATCGAAGGAAAACTCTTTCTATTTATAGGAGAAACCACATATGCGATGTATATAAGGATTGTGCAGATATGCTGTACATGGAGATATAGGAGAATCTTTGAGGCAACACAGTGAGGGCTACTGCTGAGCTGCCACATGGCAGGTAGTAGAATTCTCTTCTATCGAGATCTTAGGGGAGTTATTATCATTACTGAATAAACGACACATAGCGTGTGCTTATTTGTTGATCAGATGGACCTGAACAGATTCTGTTCCTATCACCGAAGTAGATTGTCTTATCATAGAGGGCCATTAGTTTAAATAAACCACTTGGATATGGCCCTCGTCCATAAGAATAAACTTCGTCCTTATCCGTGGTTTAAACAAACTAATAAGATATTGCTCTTATTAACAGAATCAAACTTTATCTTATCTTAAGAGCAGCGGCTTAAACAAACTGATAGGATGGTATCGTGGAAGATATGAGCACCCATCTGGCCACGTGGAGTTACGTCGTAAACCTGTGTTGCTATGCGAGCTGCGCTTCTGGTGAAGCTTTTGATGCCATTGTGCTTCTAGCCGACGAACGGGCTTATGCTTTAGGCGATGGAGTCACTATGCTTTTAGGTCTATGAGTAGACTTGTACTTCATGCGATGGAGTCACTGTGCTTTAGGGCAACGAGTGGACTTTTATTTAAAACAACGGAGTCACTGTGCTTTAGGACGACAATAGACTTGTGCTTTAGGGCGACAGAGTTATTGTGCTTTAGGGCGACGAGTGGGCTTGTGTTTTAAGCAACGGAGTCACTGTGCTTTAGGACGACGAGTAGACTTGTGCTTTGGGCAACGGTGTTACCAAAGTATCAGATGATGGGGGCTGTTGAATGGGCCAAGCTTTTGGTTACAGCGAGGGTCTGCGCTTATGAGTTGAAGAAGGTCACAGTGCTTCTGGGTTTGAAGGTTCTGCGCTTTTTAGACTAAAATAAGGGCTCTATATGAAGAAATGAGCTATCTGCGCTTCTGAGTCGAAGAGGGGGCACAGGTACCTAGCTGCGCTTCTGCGTCAAATGAGCTAGTTCATATCGAAGTCTTTGAAGAGCAATTAATGGCTACTCTTCTTGATGGCCGTGTCGATCCTCCTTCTCTTTAATTGTCACCGTCTTTTAGGAAATTCACAAAGTCTGTGGCCTAGGACTCAGTAAAATGAACCTATTAAATGAGGTTCATTGTGCTGAGTTCTAGGTTCATTCCATTAATTTAGGCGTCTTAATTTAGGCGTCTTTGACTGAGGGTCACGTGGCATGTTGGTTGGACCACACTCACCCTATATAAAGGGGAGTTTTTCTAAAGAGTCATCTTCCTCTCTTAGCATTCCAAACGCTATGCTCGATCCTGACTTAGCTTCGAACAGCCATTGGCCTTGTACAAGTCTGCTGTTGGTTGTGGATCCCTTCGTTCAAAGATGTTGTGCCTTTGTAGAAGAACTGCTACTGAGTTTCGAGATGCACTTGGGCGTTTGGTATAAGGAGTTCGAACTTGAACAACATCTTGGAGGTCTTTGAGATCTAAGCTTTCATATTTGGATTGGTTGCCAATCCGAAGAGCCATGCTCTACCCTACTTAATGGTGTTGGCGCGGCCTGTGCTATAGAGTGAGTTCTTGTTCGGGCCAATAACTGCTTCAGGAAGTTGCTCGCTCTGACAGCGTTGTGCATCTGTGAAGATTAACCCCCTTGTATAGTGCCTATGAAGATTAACCCTCTTGTAGATCTTTAGATACCTTAGTTCTTCTCATGATGAATCTGTAATAGATCCTTGCAGGTAAAGATCTTGTCTTATAATCATAATGAATCTGTAATAGATCTTTGTAGGCATGATTTAATAAAGAGCTTTTCATGAATTGTGATCTTCTGTCTATGCTTTTATCTGCGCTTTTATGAAGCTTTGTGTAGCGAGAATACTACCTGCACTTTTGTTATGTATGTGCATTTTCATGCTTCTACAAGACCCCTTTCAAAGTGTTCGAACTTGAATGAAGCTCAAAATTTTTTGAACAGAAGCATGACATGTTCTTTTCAAGTGAATGCTCGGCGTGCCTACTAACAGGCTGTCGTCACGCTTAGGCTTCTTCATTAAATGCCTTGAGCCATCACTTCATAAAAGTTGATCGTAGTCCCTCGTTTCTAAGGAATGGTCATCATGATCCCAACTTTTCGTTCCTACGTTGTTCAAAGAGTTCCCTTGATCACGAAGCGTTTCGTCTTCTTTCGCCGACGTGACTGCACCCTATAAGTAGGGGTTGTTAGGGAGAGAGAATACCTTTCTTGCTTTCACCTACCTTCCCACAGAAGCTTTTCGTCAGAGTCTTATTCTTCTTTCAAACCCTAACTTTTTTTGCCATGGCTTCCAAGAAATCAAGAACCCAAAAAGCACCTGCGGCGAGCTCCAAGAAGGCTAAAGGAAAGCGACCTGCTTCCGAGGCCGGTTATCTTGGTGACTTATCAAACGTTGGTATGGTAGTTCATATCGACGTGCGACCGCCTGTCGCAGGTAATGAACTTTGACTCCCTATTCTGCTGATGCACATGAGCAGTCACTCCTCGGATTATCGTCTCGTAGATGTGCTGAAGCTTTTCCTGCTGAGGCGCGTGGTCACTCGTTCTTTGGATGAGTGTCTATAGATGTGATGAAGCTTTGTTCAACCGATGAACATAGTTGTTACTTTTAACAAAGTAACTTACTGTAAGATGTGCTGAGGTTCTTGCTGACGTGCAGGATACACTACCTGCGTAGATGCTCTACCGTTGAAATACAACACTACTAGGTAGTATCTGCCCGGATGCTTACATGCAGAAGCGCAGTGCTACTTGGTGATACTTGCGTGGAAGATAACTTGCTGAAGCGCAGTGCTATCAGGTAGTACCTGTACGGATGCTATGCTTTACTTAAAACAAATCTTGGACACCTATTTCTTGCTTTTGTGCAGTTTTCGTGACCACCTCCCTAAATGAGATTTTTTACGACTTCTCTATCTATGCGCTGGGGACAAACGTCGAGCAAGAACTCGTCGAGCCAACCAGAAGGTTGATTACGAAAGATTAACCGATGGGGCGACTGGATGAAATACAGAAGCAGCATCTGGGCTATTTTTGCCGCATGCTAGATCAGGGTAAGCTGACTCCTTTTGATGCCGACGTGGGGAAGTTAAAGCCCCAGTTTCTCTTTGGTGATCAGTTGGCTCTGAAGGAAGTGGACCTCCTTACACTTAAGTTGGCTTGGTATTTTGAGAGCAATGGCCTCCCCTTGTATATTTCGACGAATGACCGTCATCTTTCGCTGTCCATTTTCTCCTGTTTCGTCTAAAGACGACGTCTGGAGTAGGATCTAACCCCTAGCCAAGGGGGTCTAATCGCAGGCCATATCAAGGTAGATAAGGTCTCCAAGGGGAGAGATGCTTTTATGGCCATTCAGGGTGGTTCATCATTCTCCTTACGGTTGCTACACCCTGGTCGTAGGTTCAGTGATATTCCTGCAGATGTGCATCCATTTGGTGCTTCAATTTTAACAAATAGACTTCTGGCGGCGGGTTGCACATATCTGACGGACGCCTATCGGGTCGAAGGTTGGGTTCACTCTGACAAAAAGTGGGGTGACTTGATTCGGTGGGCATTGAGCACTTTTAAGGAGGATATGAGCGGCACTGGCCTTCGTCGTGCCATAAAGGGTACTGAGTATGGAATCCCCATCAACCAGTCCTTATTCTTGGCTGCTGGAGTTGTTCAATCACCATACCAGGACTTTCTTTCTGTCATATAGGGAGATGGGATTAGCTCTCCATAAGATGTTTGCCATCTTGAAGCTTCCTTAGGGTGAGCAACCATACGACGAGTATTGCCCTACTCCTAATGAACTCGCGGGGTTGGAAAGCAAGTATCCAGAGATAATGGCAGTATACAGGAGCAGCTTTTCCACCATCAAGTTTGTGTACGCCAGGACTCTACAAAGGGTCAGCCCCAATTCAATGCATGGAGGAGGTATTTCTTTGGTGATGATCGTCAGAACGTAGATCGGTTCGTCTTTCCTCTCGTAGGGCGTATACCACCGTTGTGGAAGAGGAGATGGATGTAGAGGCCAAGACGTGAGCTTCCTTGCTGGATACTGAAGGAAGACCCGACTCCACGGTCCGTAGTTGTTTTTACCAAAATTTAACTCCCGTAAGTCCGAAAGCGACGCTAGCTGCCTACCTGATGATGTGGCTGAGGAAGGTTGTAGTGCCTGGAGGCTCAGGCTCTGTAGGGCGATTGAGTAGGGATCTTATCATGCCAGGCGTGAGGTTAGCTTTTGGTCATTCTCTTGCGCAGCTTCTGGCCATGGTTTGTGACATTCTTCGAGGCCGACGGGACCTCTTAGAAAAGATCATATAGTATCGTAGGTGTGCCAGCGAGTTTCCTCGAGCGAAGTTGCTCTACCATTATTTGATAGCCTGGTTGGCATTACATCATACTGGTTTGATTGTCTCTTCCACCATAGACAGTCACGAGGAGGGGGATGCACTTTTGTGCAACTATCACAAGGTGAAGTGGTGTCATGACGGTGTTTCTGCCTGTAGACGGGCGTTGAACCGCTTGGACAGTTATACTTTTAGCAAGGTTTTCTCTTTCTACGATGGTCATGAAGCTAGTGATAAGCTGGTTGAACGGGCTGGCGGAAGGGACGAGTTAACTGTCAATACTTTTCGCTGGTTTTTATCCATTCGTCCTTCGCACCTGGCGTATCAGAGCCAGAATAAGGCATATCTGGAGCCCTATCTGTCGAGTCGCTTCGTGCGACAGTTTGGTTACAGCCAAACTATGATGAGCATTCCTAGCCCGTGTCTTGTCTATGAGGGAAGTTTGTTGGACGACGCCCGCGCTTGGAGTTATTACAATGCCAAATCTACTGGGGTAGCGTTTACATTCGCTGACGTGTATGGGGAGCCCCGTGTCTTGATTCCGCTGTAAAGTTCTACTATTTGGTGAATAACTTCTTTTTGGATTATGATCGAGAATGGAGCTTTATTGTAGGTATGAAGTTTGAAAGGCCCCAACGGCGGTCGCAGGAGTCTGAAGCTGCAGGATATGGGTCTTCCGATAACTCTAGTGCCCCTGGGAGCGAAGGGAAGATGTGGCGCCCCTAAGTTCTCCACTGAAACGTCGAGCTCGTTCGGCAGCAAACCCTCCTTCTGGTAAAAAGGTAAAAAGAGTTGCATCCAAGGGTCGTACTCCCTAGCGGCCTAGAGTGCCGCTTGTTGCGTCGACCTCAAGGGTATATTTTAGTTCCCTTTTTTATTCAAATTTTCATTCACAGCTTTTCGTTTATCCTTGTTTCGCTGGTGCAGGTGAGGGAGACGCAGAGCGGTCAGAGGAGTACCATATTCTTGAGGAGGTCCCAACCACTGAGGCAGAGGGGGTTTCTCCTCCTGTCTCTTTTGGCTATGAGGTAATGGCTTCCCAGGGTGGCTCTATAGTAATACCCGGGGTTAGCCTCGCATTTTGTGAAAGTACCGTTCGAGAACCCGGGTTTGAGATGGGACGATCAGTTGGGGATGCTGAAGGCGCTTCTACTGGTTCCTTCCGGAAGCCTCCTCCTTATGGAGGCATCGAGGGACCAGTGTTGGAAGATTTAGTCCTGGCATATATTGCACCTCAACCCCGAGTGGCAGTTGAAGAGAATGTCAAAGATCCGGTGGTGGACATTGTCGACGATCGGGCTGGTCGAGGCGATGTGGTCACAGATGAGCCACCTGCCAAGGCTATAGCCGGGCTGGTCACTATTAACGATGCTATTGATAAGCCTGTCGATTAAACCCCTAAGGCTCCGTCTGAGGATGGGGAATTGGTCGAGGAAGCTGCTGAAAAATAAGTTGAAGAACCTTCCAATGTAGTCTCTCCAGGACCGTTTGAAAAGATTATGCTCGAGCCACCGGTTCTGGGTTCGGTCGAGGAGACTATGGACGAACCGGCTGCTGACACACCGGTTGAGAAGCTGTTGAGGAGTCGGTTACAGTGACCATTGAGATGTCGACTACTGTGATTGCTCAGGCTCTGATTATCGTAGCTTCGGCTGAAGGACTGGCATGGGAGCTTGCTGAGGAGTCAGTTGCACGTCAGACAGTGTTGGCTCCTACTATCCCTGTACCACCAATGACCTCTGTTACGGTGATGGTGCCGCCTACTTCAGTTGTGATCCCTAGGCATATATTGGCTACTGCTGCCATCCAGGGGCCTTTTATTGCTGTATCTCCGGTAACCCCAATGAACTTGGCTGACAATGCATATTATATCAACGTCATTCTGAGCATAATTTGTCATGAATTGACACGAGACATAGAGGGTGTTTTATGAAGCAACCAATCTCTCAGACGGGTCAAAAATATAGTATTAGCCCAGTTGGTGGCCTTGTACGACTAACCCGAGTGTGAGGCTAAGGCTGATGCTATAGAAGGTCTGTTGGCTGAATTGGAAGACATTGCCTTGGAGCTCCAGAATCTAGAGTGTGGTCTTCCGACTCTATCCGCTGCAGAGTTAGAAAAGATGGTCTCCGAGGCATCTCACTATGAGCAGAAATGCCGGGCACTAACTGATCGGCTTGTCGAGGTTGAGTCCGAGATTGAAGCAGTGACTGATGCCAAAGAGGCTCGAGTTTGTCACCGTGCAGCTATGGAGGATCAGTGCAAGGCCCTCTAGGAGCAGATCCAAAAGTTAGAAGAGACCCTAGCCCTTGCTGAAAGTGACCTAATCAAAACTTAGGACCAGAAGGAGATCCTTCGCCAACATTTCGAGAACTTGGCTCGGGAAAAGAAAAGCATTGGCATTCGTCAAGCCGAGCTGGCCCTTGCATGCCAAAGCCTCTCTTCTGTTGGAGATGAAGCCGCTCGTCGTCAGGAGGCCAAGCGTCGAGCCCAAGCATTGGTTGGCCCCCAGGTTGCTCTTTTGAAGAGTCGGCTGGAAGAATTTTAGTGTCGATCTTCTCAGCTTTGATCTTCTTTCTGTCTTCTTGTCTCTCGGTTTGTGAGAGAGAAATTTTTTGTAACCAAAGAAAGAAAACCTTTTCACTTTATAAATGAAAATATTGGCTTTGTTTTTCTGCTTATCTTTTTTACTTGTGAACTTTTCCTGTCACAAGAATGAGGATTTCCTCAGAGTAGCATGTCATGAGGGAATGCAGATAACTCCATTGGGAATAGGGTGTTTACTCAGAGGTTATATGGATATGGTAAACACAGAATCCTTTGGTGGTAGACTTTTTCTTATTCAGAGGTAATATGGACGTGGCAAGGATAGACTGTACGGGTGTATATAACGACTCAGAGGTAATATGAACGTGAAAGTTTCTATAGATGAACATGACAATTATGGTGGATTGTCATGGAAGAGACGTCTACTCAGAGGTAATATGGACATGGTAGGCACATCTTTGCTAGGCTATAGAATGACAATTCAAAGGTAGTATGGACGTTAAATATTTTCTAGGGAGTTATGACAACACGAGGTCATCATAGAAGAGACAACTACTCAGAGGTGATATAGACGTGGTAGACGTAAACTTCGCTAGGGTGTAGGAAGACAACTCAGAGGTGATATGGATGTGAATTATTTTTCTACAGGGGTGAAGTATAGAAGGGGTGAATTTCTTTAACAGAATCCATGAATACCCATAGGGGATGTGGGAGCCTATGCTAGCTTGAAACTCAGACATAGTATTTCTTCAGGAACTTGTCGTTGATTGGCATCATTAGCAAGTCGTCGTTGGGTTTGTCCAGTCGGTAGGTACCATTGGAGTAGATCGTCTCAATGACGAATGGTCCCTCCTACTTAGGCTCAAACTTTCCAGTCGTCTTGTGAGTCATTACCATTGGTCTTTGAATTGATAAGACAAGGTCACCCACTTGGAATGTTCTTTCTCGGACTTTCTTGTTGAAGGCCCCAAAAATCCGAGCTTGGTAAAGCTCGATTTGTTGTCGAGCTAGCAGACATTTTTCATCCAACGCCTCTAACTCTTATAGCCGTCGGCATTGATTCTCTTCGTCAATCAGCTGGCTGGTGATAGCTACCCGTAAGGACGGGATCTGGATCTCTAGAGAAAGCACTGTCTCGCTTTCATAAATAAGAGAGAATGGTGTGTTGCCTGTGGGTGTTCGAACGGGAGTATGGTAAGCCCACAGACATTTGCCGAGCTTCTTATTCCAGTCGTGCTTATTAGAAGAAACGACTTTTTTAAGTAGTTTGATGATAGTCTTGTTGAACGCTTCGGCTAGTCCATTTACTGCAGGATTGTAAGCCGTTGATGCCACATTCTGTATTCGATTTTTATCGCAGAACTGATGGAAAGTGTGGCTCACGAACTGAGGACCATTGTCATGGATGATCCTTCGAGGAACGCCAAAGCGGTATATGACGTGATGTTTGACAAAGATGATCACATTTGCGACTTTTACCTCGGCCAGAGGTACTACTTTCGCCCACTTAGAAAAGTAGTCGGTGATTCTAGAGGATGGTGGACTTATTGGCCCAATGATATCCATTTCCATGCCTCAAACGGCCAGGCGGCCGTCGTGGTGTATAGGAACTCCGAAGGCCGGTAGAGGAAGTCAGCATGCAACTGACATACCCGACACTTTTTTACATAATTAACGGCGTCTGCCATCATAGTGGGCCAGTAGTATCCTATGTGATGCAATCAGTCTTACAATTTAGGGCCAGGGTAATGGGCTCTGCAGGTGCCATCATGTGCTTCCCTGAGTGCTTTTTGTACTTCTATCTTGGATAAACATCGCAGGAGAAGCCCGTCGTATGAACGACGATACAACATCTTGGAAGCTGTGTCAAAGAAGAATCGGAGAGAGCACCTCTTGAATGAAGTAGCTTTCTTCGGGTCTTCGAGTAGGATCCCGTAGACTACGTAATCTATGAACAAAAATTACCAATTTGGAACGTCCATATTAGTATCTATTTGTACTGAGTAACTCAAACACGTATGTAGATTATTCTTCAGGCAAACTAGCTCTCGACCCATTACCGTGGAGGTATATTGGGTTCCGACATGAGCTGCTAAAGAAACGGAGAGGCCGACGAACGACATGAGCTGCTAAAGAAGCGGAGAGGCCAACGAGTTCGTCGGCCTCCAAGTTTTGTAATCCAGGTACATGTTCTATAAAGAATCCCCTGAAGGTGGAGATGATACGATTTTTGCCTGGTGGTATGGAACCAGATCTTCATGTCGGACTTTGTATTGTCCCCAAACCGGGTTGATAATCAATTTCGAGTCGCCACAGGCCTCGATGCAGTCAACCCCCAACTGTTTAGCGAGCTGGAGTCTGATGATGAGAGTATTATACTCATAGACGTTATTGGTGCATGACTCCATGACAGAATATGTACGGTGGATGACCAAGTCGTTGGGTGTGATGAGGACCACTCTGACCCCTGCAACGATATCGCCTTTGGGTCCTGTTCTAGAAGCGCCATCAAAGAACATTCACCAAACCGAGTTGTCTAAGATGGTATTGGACTCTAGGACTTCATTATGGATGTCATCATAAAGATTTGATGTCTCTGGCACGGGATATGCTACTAAGAAGTCGGCCAATGCTTGGCCTTTGACTGCCTTTTATGGGACGAACACCATGTCATAAGGAGTCAGAAGTATCGCCCATGTGGCTAACCGTAAGTTTAAGGCCCCTGGCTGGGTCATGAGGACCCTGAGGGGATTGACCAGGAAGATGACGTGGATCGTTTGTCCAGCCACATAATGACGCATCTTCTGGATGGTAAAGAGCAGGACAAGACACTCCTTCTCTACAGGATTATACCGATGCTCGACCCAAATCATGGTCCTGCTGAGGTAGTAGATTGCCTGTACGTGGCCTTCATTGCTCCTCTGGGCTAGCAAAGCACCGAGAGAATGGTCTATGGCTCGGACTTACAGCAGAAAATATTTTCCTACGACTGGTGCCACCAGTACTGGAGGACTAATGAGGTACTGTTTGATGTCATTGAACGCACGCTGGTATTCTTCTGTCCAGACAAAAGAAACTCCTTCTTCATCAGTTTGGTGAAAGGTTGACATCTACCAGAGAGATTTGCTACGAATCTTCTGATATATGCTAAGCGCCCTTACAGGCCTCGAAGTTCACGGAGATTCTTCGGAGGGGCCATGCCCAAGATCGCCTTAGTCTTCTCTGGGTCTATATGAATACCCTTGGTTATGAAGATAAAGCCCAAGAATTTGCCACTGGAGACCCCCGAAAATGACTTGGTTGGGTTTATCTTCAGTTGATGTGTTCGCATTAAGTCGAATACTGTTCTCAAGTCATCCAAGTGACTGGATTTCTTTTTGCTTTTGACGGTAATGTCATCAACGTAACATTCTACCATCTTTTGGATGTGCTTGTCGAATATGATGCTCATTGCCCGCTGGTATGTTACTTCCGTATTTTTCAACCCGAAGGGCATCACTGTGTAACAGTATATCCCTTTTGGAGTCCGAAATGAAGTATGCTTCTTGTCTTCGAGAAACATCTTGATTTGGTTATAGCCTGAGAAACCATCCATAAAGGAGATATGCTTGAAGCCACAAGTGTTGTCGATCATCACGTCGGTGATCAGGAGGGGAACTCGTCTTTTCAGCAGGCCGAGTTGAGATCCCTGAAGTCTATGCAGACCCAAAATTTTCTGTTCTTCTTAGTGACTGGGACAATGTTGGCCACCCAATCTGGGTGTTGTTCTTCGCAAATGAAGCCACTCTCTAAGGGTTTGTCGACTTCTTCCTCGATAGCATCTACAATATTGGGACATAAATGACACTATTGATATTTGATAGGCTTAGCATCGGGTAGGATGTTGAGACGGTTCATGGCGACTTGCGGGTCTAAACACGACATGTCTTCGTAGCTCAATGCAAAGATATCGATGTATTCTCGGATAAGCTATATCAGAGAATCTTTGTCTTCCCATGTTAAGCTTTTGCTAACGAAGATGGGTTTAGGGGAACCTCATCTTCTAGCTCGACTTGGACGACTTCGTCTTCAATAGGAGGTTCGTGCTGTTCGAAGTGCCATTCCCGTTGGGATTTCAGTCATTGAGCCCAGGGTTCATCCTCGAAGTATTCGAGTATTTGTATTTTATCCTCAGCTGGGGGATCTGCAGAGACCATATTAACGGACAATATCTTCTTGAGGGCTTGGCCGATACTGGTATCGAGTCCCAGGTTGAGGAATCGGAGGAGTGTGAATGCATCATAGCCTCCGGCTCCGAGCTCTCCGAAGTTATTGTGGGCGTAACATAACCCAACCCCGGGCGAGTACGCTGATAATAGTTTTGGGACTTTCCCTTTGGAGCACGAAGTCGCAAGGAAAGGCATCGGCCTTTGCCATAGTTCAGTCCTCTGTCACTGTTTAAGTCGTAACCCGTTTTCTTGATGAGATTTTTGGCTTGAGTAGTGTAACGGTATAGTTGCTCTTGCCGTTATCGGGTTCTGGTTCTGCCGAAGCCAGTCGATAAGGGTGCTCCAATCGGCCGAAGATGATGGGTTCCTCCTCCTTCCTCCTTACTGGAACCAAGAAACAGGAGCCTTGAGAAGGGACAACTCGACTTGTGAGGTTGGCACTTGTGTTTACAGCATATATAGAGCGTTGTCTAAGAAATACCTAGTATTCTAATGCGCACAAGAGTAATTCAAAGACAACTTCCTATTAATGAAATGCAAAATTTTATCCCGAGGGCGTACATCATCTAAAGAATATGCTTCGGTATTGGCGCATATGTAGTCTCCTAACTCTTCATCCGTGAGCCCCAGGGTTGTTGTGGGAAAATATGGAGGACGTTTTCCCTTCAGCTTGACTACCAAGGAGGCTGCAGTCGGAGGTTCGTGTGACCTCAGAGTTGGCTTTGGAGCCATCCGAGGAAGACTTATTTGCATAGGCTCCTGACCAGCCTCTGACATGCCGAGGATGATCTAACCGGAGCTTTGCCTCAGAGCTTGATGATGAGAGGAGCTGATGTCTTGGAGGTTTCCCCCACAATTGAACCCTCAATGGTTCGTCAGCGATAGCTGCACTTTCTGCCTCGTCGTTGGCATCATCGTCCCATGGGACTGATTTGTACAGATCAGTATCTGTACAGTATACTTCGATTCCTCTGAAGGGATCGATGTCAGCAAACTCGGTCTTGATAGTCCTGTCGCTGGCCACATACTTCATGCACTAATGGAGAGTGGAGGACACGATCATGTATTCATGAATTCATGGTCGTCCCAATAGCATGTTGTAGTTTATATTGGCATCAATAACGTAGCAAGTAACGTCAGTCTGGAGATCGCCTATTTGGCTTTTCAGGCGAATCTTGCCTAGGGGTTCACTTTTTTTAGCGTTGAAACCGCTGATTGTACTGTTCGACGTAGTTAGTCGATGTATCGGGATCCCCAAAGCTTGGAGTAAACTTTGAAGGATGATGTTGAGAGAAGTGCCATGGTCGATGTGGATGCGATCGACCTTAATGGCACCAACGTACCCTATATAGTACATGGGTCGGTTGTGCCGATTGTTTTTTAGTAGCATGTCCTGTTGAGTGAAGGTGATGTTAGGGATTACCTCGACCACACTATGACAATATGGACATTTAGCAGGGTTCTCCTAGTGCGGTTGCACTTGAGTGAGGAAGGAGTCAGCGTTCTGTAAAGCTTCGCTGAGGGTGTCTCGAGTCTTTTTGGAGAGACGGAGAAGCTCGAAGAGTGATAGTCGAGGTGGAGTGTTGGCCAGCTGTGCCAATATGTCAAAATTGTAGGCTTGATTGGCCCTACTGCCGAGTCTTTTCTTAGAGGATTTTCTAATCAAACCTCCTTCTGTTTTTGTTTATCTGCAGCAGGCGCTTGGGACAGGCCTACTTCCGATGTGTCAGGGATGTTGGCCGCAACGGGTGGAGGTACCTCTTCAACTGAAGCTTGGTTCTGTTCTCGGTGGTGAGTCGAATGAGTGGTAACCAGGGTGTCATCAGTTGTCATGGAGATCATACGACATGACCTGACCATCTTTCCCTTAACAGAGAGAGCTGTAGGCGTCATCATGTCTAAAGTAAGATCAGAATGGATCTACATTACTTCGCCTCATGGTATTGTAAATGGGATGAGGCCTTGGACATTGTCATAGGCCAGTGGAAGATTGACTACTTCTATCATCGCTCTCGGGATGGGGATAACGTCGTCTTGAGCTTCAGTTCTCAGAAAACTTTCGAACTGAAGTATGACCATGTTGGCGGTAACAGTCTTCTCCTTGTAGTCGAGTGAGATGACTTTAACATCGATGAGGCACTGGATTTGTCTTTTCAACAAGTAACAATCACACGTCGAATTGTGGACATACTGGTGGTAGTAGCAGTATTTTGGATTGTCCACCTTTTCTACTTCATTGGGACGCTTAGGCGACGAGAGATGAAGTTTGCCACTCTTTGCCAATATATCGAAGAGCTCTAGTATGTCTTCGTCATTAAAAAAGTAGGTCTCTTTCGGCCTCTGCGCTTCGGTCGGCTTCGGGTTCGCTGATGTCGAACCTTTGGAAATATTTACGGTCATGGCTTGCTTCCCTTTTCCGTCTTTGTTGCTGGATGCGCTTCCCTTTGTCTTCGAGGGAGGGGAAGTTTAGTCCCAGCAATTGTGCGTCCTGCACTTTGCTTTGAGCTACATTCATCTTTGTGATAAAAGGCGTCCACTCTACGCATGGAGAACTGTGCCAGAACTTGATTGCAGGAAGCATGTTCTTGCGACAGGAGTCCATAAGCATGGGCTCAGGTATACCAGGAGGTAACCTCAACGCGGCGTAGCGGAATCGCTCAATGTATGTGCGCACCGGCTCTTTCTCCTTCTGAACGATGTCCATGAGATTCGACATCGTCATGTCCATTCCTCCTTCGTAGAAGCGATTAAGGAATAGGTTCTTCAAGTCTTCAAAGGACGAAATATAGTTGTCCCGAAGGCTACAAAACCATTCGTAGGCCACCCCTGCAGGGCTCCTACGAATATGTTAGTGAGGAGGGCATCATCCTTTGGTAGATGCCCCGTTACTGAGGCAAAGTATCTCATATATCGGCGGGAAGACTCTTTTGCATCAAACGACGTGAGCGTCTGAGGATTATATTTGGGAGGATAGATCACATTATCCTATTCGATAAGATATGGCTGTCGAATCTCGATCTTTTGGAGTATCGTTCGCTTTTCTTTGGCATCATAGCGAGCGTACCTGCTGCATTTTATTTGACACTGTAGGCCCGGTTGTTGATGGAGTTGATGATGCTGGCACTGCTTGGCTCACGATGAGAAGCACATTGGACCCACCGTTAGCCGTTGGGTCTGGAGCAGGAGTGGAGCCAGAGGGGGTCAATTTCTTCTTGATCTCCAGGACAACAGAAGCTAAGGACTTCATAGTAATGTTCAATGTGTTTATGCTCTCCTCGAGAACCTCTATACGTTTCTGCTGACTAGAGCCTTTGCTACTTTCCGCGTTGTTGTCACCTTCGACCATAAACATGGACATCATATGCGGGTGGGTAGAAGGCATATTAAATCTTTCACTCGCCGGTTCAGAAGGCTGAGTCCCATCGTCTTGATGATAGATTAGCAGGTTGCAATCATCCTCTGACTCGTTGTAATTGCTTTCCTCCGCTTTTTGGCTACCTGTGCCTGCGGAGCTATCTAGGTCATACAATCCTTCGTTGGATTAGAATGCAGAATTGTCATGAATGGTGAAGGACAGGCCACCACCAGCATCTGACATGGCATATTTTTACGACAAGGAGCTAGACTTGGCGCATGTGTGTTGGAACACACCTGTGCTGGGTACTTTCATCTTGCTACTCCCAGGCCGCTTATTGGGCTTGTTGGCCGAGATTTGAGGATTTTTTAAAGCTGTTTGAGAGATAGAGAACCCCGTACCGCGTTGCATGGAGCAACACGGAGTTCCTCTTCCTCCTCGTTCGACGACCCTCGGTCGAGTCCCTGATGTGTAGCCACCATTGGTTGTAGTCTTTGGAAGACGGACTGTCTCCTCGGTAGCGATGTGGCTGCCTGGTGACAGCAACAGTTGATGGTGATCTGGGTGCAAGTATGCCTTGGTTTAGGCATTCCTTGCTCCGTAGGCTCCTCTTCTGCTTTACGCTTATGGAAAAGCGTTGGGATCTTCATTCCTGCACTCCCATTGTACATGCAGGGAAGCTGTACGCATGAGTGAGGATACGGAGATAGCTTCTCTCTTCTTAGTTCCTGCTTGCGGGACACACTTAGGTCCTGATTAGAAAGTTGCTGATGAGGTAGACTCCTTCAATAGTTACAAGAACACTGTTCGCGTGAGTCTTTCTCAGTAGAGTGTACCCCCTAGTTTGAGTTGTGCACATGAGTGCTCGAGTGATAGCGAGGTTCTATCGGTCGAGGTGTTGAGGCACTCGAACCAGTTTTGTAACGCTTTTTATTGGTTGCACATGTGACTATCAACACGGGCCTTTGGTCGGCTATTGGCATAGCACATTGTTTGCACATGGTACGTGCTGCCTTGGATTTCTTCTACTACCCCCAGAGGGTGCGTAGTATTCAGAATCCAATGAAGTAGTTGGCATAGCACTTTGGCTGCGTAGGGTACGTGCTGCCTTGGATCTCTTTAAGTTACCTCTAAGAGGTGCATAACGTTCAGAGTCCAATGTAGCCTTACCCGATAAGTAGCTAATTCTGTCAAAGATAGATCTTCTCGTCGGTACTGCTCTTGCAATAAGTGGTTGAGCCACTGCGCACTTCCTTCGACGTTGTGCCTTTGTTAGGCCCGCCACAGGAGAGCCACACTCTTCGCTGCGCTTTCCCGGAGTAGGAATTGAATGAGGTGGCATGGCAGCCGAAGTCTTCTTCTGGGCTTCGTTGGTCAGGGGGTTCTAGAGCGCAGTCCCATCTATAGTGCTACTCCTCGCAGCCGCCTTCAGTACCCAGGGGCGTCGAGTCTTCTTCGGTTTTACAAAATGCTTCGAAGGACTCGAATTCTCCTCAGAAAGGAGATCTTCAAAAGCTTGTTGGTCGAAACGTACGACCAACGTCTTCTGGGAAGATCCCAACAAGTTGTTGTCAAATTATGCCACTACTTTCTCGTTGGAGGAGAAGGAAGCCCCCAGCAGAGTCGCATCTTGTTTTCCATGACAAAGGTTATACAAACTTTTGGTATTTTAAATGTAAAAAGAGTACAATCATTCCTAAACAGGAGATCAAGTACAAAATTTCTGGAAAAGTGTGGTGGTGGAGATCAAGCACTGCAATGGCTCCTTTACTCTGTTGACGATCTAACGACAAGTTGAACTTGCTTTGGCTTTCAGGTGCTAGTGATTGTAACTCTAGGGTTACCAATCAAGAGGATGCCTAAGATGGAGATTTCGAAGCCTCTTTATCGAAGGAAAACTCTTTCTATTTATAGGGAGAAGCATATATACGATGTACATAAGGATTGTGCAGGTACACTGCACATGGGATATAAGAGAATCTTTGAGGTGGCATAGCGAGGGCTACTGCTGAGCTGACACGTGGCAGGCACTGGGATTCTCTTCTATCAAGATCTTGGGGGAGTTATCAACATAACTGAATAAACAGCATGTGGCGTGTGCTTATTTGTTGATCGGATGGACCCGAGCAGATTCTGTTCCTATCCTCGAAGTGGATTTTGTCTTATCTTAGAGAGCTATTGGCTTAAACAAACCACTTGGATATGGATCTCGTCCATAAGAACAAACTCCATCCTTATATGTGGTTTAAACAAACCAATACGATATTGATCTTATCAACAGAATCAAACTTTGTCTTATCTTAAGAGCAGCTGTTTAAACAAACCGATAGGGTAGTATCCTGGAAGATATGAGCACCCATCTGGCCACGTGGAGTCATGTCGCTTCGTAAGGCTGTGTCGCTATGCGAGCTGCGCTTCTGGTAAAACTTTTGATGCCATTGTGCTTCTGGGCGACGAGCGGGCTTGTGCTTTAGACGACGTAGTCACTACACTTTTAGGGCTATGAGTAGACTTGTGGTTCAGGCGACGGAGTCACTGTGCTTTAGGTACTGTTTGGGAAGGGGGAAAATGGAAGGAAGGAAAAAGTTGAGGTAAAAGTGAGAGAAAAATTAGAAGTGATGGTGTTTGAAAAGGAGGAGGAAATATGGGGGAGAAAATTTTGAGGGGAAAAAGTAGGTGGTTCCCACTAAAAAAATTTCCTTCCAAAAGTGGGAGAAAAATAGAGAGAGATTACAGGAATTTGAGTGAATTTTCTCCATCACCCCTCATAAAGGTAATAATAAATTATCATTTGAGAATACCAAGGACTAAATAGTAATTGTATCTCTATTCCTAACAAATAAAAAATTATTTTTAAACTTTTCCTTTTCCTACTTTTTGTCCATCCAAACAAAGGAAGGGAAAATTAACTTTACCTTTATTTTACCCTAGTTCCTGTCGAAGTCTTTGAAGAGCAATTAATGACTGCTCTTCTTGATGGCTGAGTCGGTCGTCGTCCTCTTTAATTGTCACCGTCTTTTGGGAAATTCTCGAATACTATAGCCTCGGACTCAGCAAAATGAACCTATTAAATGAGGTTCGTTGTGCTGAGTTCTTGATTTATCCCATTAATTCGGGCATCTTTGACCGACGGCCACGTGGCATGTTGGTTGTACCACACTCATCCTATATAAAGGGGAGTTTTTTTGAAGAGTCGTCTTCCTCTCTTAGCATTCCAAATGCTAAGCTCGATTTTGACTTAGCTTCGAACAGCCATTGGCCTTGCACAAGTCGGCTAATGGTTGTGGATCCCTTCGTTCAAAGAGGTTGTGCCTTTGTAGAAGAACTGTTACTGAGTTTCGAGATGCACTTGGGCGTTTGGCATAAGGACTTCGAACTTGAACAATGTCTTGGAGGTCTTCGAGATCCAAGCTTTCGTATTTGGATTGGTTGCCAATCCGAAGAGCCACAGGTTGTGCTCTGCCCTACTCAATGGAGGTGGCATGGCCTTTACTGTGGACTGAGTTCTCGCTCGGGCCAATAGCTGCTTCAGAAAATGGCTCGCTCTGATAGAACAAAGCGTCTGTGGGGCTGCGCGTCTGTGAAGATTAACCCCCTTGTATGGTGCCTGTGAAGATTAATCCTCTTGTAGATCCTTAGATACCTTAGTTCTTCTCATGATAAATCTCTAATAGAAACTTGTAGGGAAAGCTCTTTTCTTGTAATCATGATGAATCTGTAATATATCTTTGTAGGCATGATTTAATAAAGAGCTTTTTATGAACTGTGATTTTTGATCTTCTGTCTGCGCTTTTCGGGTATCTGCTCCTTTATGAAGCTTTGTGTAGTGAGAATACTACCTGCACTTTTGATATGTCTGCACATTTTCATGCTTCTACAATACTAAGCTGCTAATACTACTGTCACGACCCGCACCCACTGTGAGGGTACGAATGCGTAACAACGCCCAGCCTACGTCGCAGTGTCGGCGGTAGAACGCTGTTCTAGGTCACTATCTAACCATCAACTCACGCAATAAATAATGTACTCATCATGATCAACTCCGAACGGAGGACAAGTATAAGATATCGTAACTCAATCACAGTCTAAGCACGATAAGATAACACAGAATAATAATAATAATAATAAACTAAGACTAAATACAACAATAAATCTAACTACTAAAATAACATAATCTCCAACAATCTCAAAACATCATGACTCAACTTATTTACAACTCAAGTTTTAAAACATAAACTCTAAACCAAGACAACTAGCTAATCTCCCGATCACTCCTGAGTGTCGGGCCAAAGGTAGCTAAGCCATCTTCTGGTCCATAATATGTAGGGCATGTGTCCTCAGGGCAATCATCTGTAAAATTTTCAACAGGTCCAGTTAGGACAGGAACGAGCACATCTCATCTAGAAAACTCAAGTAAATGACAGAAAACTATAAAGCAGTTATAGACAGTTGTATTGATGAACATGGAAGTTTGTATACAGATGATGGTATAGAGAAACAGTTAAGATACAAGGAAAGTAAGGTAAGTAAAACAAGAGAAGAATCATAGCAATAAGGACTGTAAATAGAAACTAGTTGAACTAGAGCAACATGATATAAGTGAAGAATGTAAATGTAAACAAGTGCAAAACCCAAGTAAATCCAGACAACATGAATCTGATACCAGGTGATTCCAGTACAAGATGAGTCCAGTATAAGATGATTCCAGTCATAGTGATCAATGATTCCAGGGTGAGTCCAGCCTATACTCTAACGGTGTGTTTTAAAATATCGAGGTCGACATGTAAACGGCTGTAGGTAATACGGCACATCATACACCTGGCCGGGTGTGAGATGGCTATCATTCCAGTAGATTCCAGTAGATTCTAGTTGGAAGATTCCAGATTGGGGTATGTCTACATGTCTTACTCAAGTATTTCCCCTCCCAGTAAGTACAAGTGATTCCAGAATACGACACGAGAATCGAGATGAGTCCAGCCAAATATGATGATACCAGCAATGATTCCAGAATGATTCCAGTAGATTCCAGTAGATTCTAGTAATAGATTCCAGAAGGTGATACCAGTAGTGATTCCAGAAATAGAGGCCAGATAAGATGGTATGTGTGTCGCATACATAAATCCAGAAATATCCATACGTGTTGTAAGAATCACATAAAACTAACTAGAACTGAAGTACAGTAATTAACAAGTAAATGAGAGAACTATCAGAGAATGTACTCGCCTGATACTCTGAAAAAGTAGTATAATGTCAGATGTCTACACCAGAGTCACAATGTCCTAAATAGAGCAATACAGGTTATAATGTGTTTAAAATAAGATAGATGATGTTTATGATGCATTCTATATGATTTCTAGGCCAATCTAGGTCAAAGTCAACTCTAAGTCAATCCTGGTCAACTGTCTAGGTCAAACTAGGTCCAAGTCAAGCTTGGTCAACTCTAGGTCAAACCTGAGTCAACATCTAGTCAATCCTGAACTATTGGGTCAAACTTGATCAATTCTAGGGTTTGGTCCACTGTTGAGTCAAACCAAGTCAACCTAAAACCATTGGTCAATCTTAAGGTCAACTAACATATCCTATAGGGTAAAGCTTATTCTAGGCATATATACAATATATAATACACACACTAATTTCATATTTATGCATACTATATATTTGATACATTCATTACCTACATTACATATCATACATGCTTTGTCTCATTTCCTTGCATTACATGCATTTACATCTATTCACTACCCTTACACATATTTAACATGTATCCTACCCTACATTACTTGTTACACATACTTGCATTTTACATATATATAAACTCATATATATATGTGGCATAAATACATTACATTGCATTGATACAATGATATATCCATACCCATATTAGAAGGGAAGGAAATTAGTTAAATGTGTGATGTGGTGTGTGTGTTAGCTGATAACTAAAATGTGTGTGTATCTTGGTGAGTGTCAAAAGTGTGTGAATCTAGAAAACAGTGTTGTGTGTATAGAGGGATAGACTAGGATGTGTGAGTGTGTGCAATGTGAGCAATACAAATGAGTGAATGAGTGAATTGACAGTAGGTAGTGTGTTGTTCTCAGAAAATAGGCAATATAAGGATGACTTATTCAAGCTATACCAATAGAGAGTGAAATATCAGTTTAAAATCATAAACTCAGATTTAGTGAGAACCATCAAGTTCAAACCAAAATCTAATCTCAGGTTACTAGTCACTGAGATTTTCAGATTCTCTAATAGAGAGAGTGTGTAAACATGTGTGAGGGAGTTCAGATTTCAGTGTGTGAATATAGGTGTCAAACTCAGATTTAAATTGGAAATTTCTCAGATTTCACATAAGGTATTGAACCTCAGTTTTAGTTTACTGAAATATCAGACAAATGTGTGTGTTTGTGTAGAGTGTGTGTGTATCTGTGAATTCTCAGTTTTTTCAGAATTAGGAATTTATCACATGTGTATATGGAAAAACAGTAACAAACTCGGGTTTTGCAATGACAGCCCATACCTTAATCAATCCCATTCTCCTATCCCAACACAATTTGAATCTCAGGAATCCTCTAACCATGAAATCAATCCCCAATATCAAACCCAACTAACCACATTCCCAGATTGAAAATTCTGAACCCTATATTATTTCAAAGAAAAACCTGTCATGAATTATTATGTATAAATATCCAAAATTCGAAACCAATACATTATCAACTTGAACCTAAACTCAGGTTTCAGTTTACATTTCCAAATCCCAACTAATTTAACATTCAAAATCGGAAATAGGTTCATATATAACTGACAGTTCACAATATCCAACTGAACCCGACTGATACATAACTTCCCATTTCAAAAATCATAATTTAAACCATTGAATTTAGGAATCAGGTATGTAGGTGTGTTAAACATATGTTCACGTCTCTAGGGGGTGTCATTCGTGTCCACTAGAGTGGACACGAAGTGTCCAAACAGAGAGTCAAACCAGTATCAGAGACAGTACAGTGCACTATCTCGTGCACGTGTGCAGAACTCGATAGGACACGACGTGTCCTACCCTAGGTCTCGTGGTCGAGTCTAGAGCTAGGTAAAGTCTAGGGGTTCGTGTCTAACACCCTGAAATGGGACAAAGTGTCGCCGTGTCCGAGAATCAAACCCGTGTCAGTGGGCCTTTACACGTGCGTGTGTGTGTGTGTGCACGACCCGTGCAGTCGAGATATCTTCCAAAATACTTGATAATATTGCCTGAAATTTTGTGTTTTTAATGACAGTGATTGCCCGCACCCACACACAAATTTTCGTGTGTCTAGGTGCTGTGTCGTGTCCGCTAGGACCCCCGAGCAGCAGGACACTGCACGACAGTGTCGTGCTGAGGCCCCGTGTCCAATAACAGTGTACAAAACACCCTAAATTCAACTCAGTTGACTACAAATCAATTCCCCACCTATTAGGCTACCCAAATCTGAAATTTGTTTTGAAATTGGTTAAAATTCAATCCATTGAGACATTTAATCAAACACCTACACAACACTACGACACGTGTCCGATACGGACACCAAACGAACACAAAATTGACCCAAACTTCAGGGACAGCTAGGGGACTCCTAGATCTAGTCCTAAATGCAAAAAAACTGAAATATTAATGCAATTTAAAGGGTTTTACCTATATCTGCAAATAGCAAGAAAAAGCCCCAAAATGAAGTGTTCCTCCTTGCTAGCTCGGATCCCCAAATTGCTCAAAATCTGGGATTACTCTCCACCAACAGTAAATAAACAATGATTAGGTCCTAATGCAAAAGGCTAGGGTTAAAAAGGAGTTGAAATGAAAGTTATGGATTGGGGATGATGGCTCTTTACCTCTTTCTTCAAAACTTGGAAAATTAATAAAAGAGGCAAGAACAAATGGAAGAGACATTAAATAGGGGTAGAAAACCCTAGGTTGGCTGCCATGGGTGGGCTTGTTGGGGTTTGGGCTTAAGTCATGGGCCTAATTACACTAGTCATGGAATTAAAATCATGTCATGAAATTAATGCACCTATTCTATTCCTCCTATTTGAAAACTAGATTCTAATGGCTAGGATGAGGTTAACTTAAGTTAGACTAGGGTCACACCATTGTCTACCAAGTAACCATAACTAGGGTTAGCTTCTAGATTAGTTTTTTAAGTCATAACTAGTCAAAAGTCAAAATTAACAATCACCAATGCAATAAATCATGAAATAATTCAAAGAGGCCAAATGACCAAAATTTCCTCATGCTCAAAAGTAAAAATAAATTATCCTAATGACATGGTTAGGCTCTAGGTCAGACAGTCTCTCAGGTTACACTAGCAAGGCATCAAAATCACAAGCCATGACTTAAAACAGTTTTAAATTGATTAAAAATTACCAAAAATCATAATATGATTTAAATGAAATAAATAATAATTATAAATACAAAATTTCAAAATACCCTCATTTCAGAAACTGGGTGTTACAATCCTACCCCCCTTAAAAAAAATTCGTCCTCGAAATTTAAGATGGTCGTACTCCTTCTAGGTCAACCACCCATAATCAAAGTCTCTAAGAAATTTCTAACTCATACAATTTAAAAGAATAATATATAGAGTCATGGTCAACCATAGCAGTTGAAGGTCTCATCTAGATGGACTAGTCATTTTAGATCAAACAGTCCCATGGTATCAACATACAAGCAATATAGGGTGTTCTGTTGGAAAGATAAGGAAGCAATAAATCATTAAGGCGTGGGACAGTCTACCATCCTACATGAAACTGGTAAAGACAACTAGGAATTAATTATGAAGGATTACCATTCCAAAGATGATCAAAATCGAAAGTTTAAGGCACGAGTGTCAATAGCATTGAAATCCAATAATACAATATGTAAAAGAAGATTTAGTCCCGGTATGATCTAAGTTGATCAATTTCAGGATAAATCGAAGTTTGGGCAAGATGGAGAACGAGGCCATTGAAGTCTGAGCACGAGTATCCAAGATTTGATTTCCATGTCACAATTGAATTAATTCAATTGAATAAGTCTCCAAATACTGGATGATAAGGAGGATGACCCGGTCGACTGGTCACGATCAAGGAATTAGAATTTAAGGGATGATGCAAGGATATAGAAATAAGTCAATTTTCTCCTTTGGATAGGGAAACTAATCGTGATACCTTGGGTTGATCTATCAAGTACAGTGCCTTTTCTATCTGAAATATACGAAAGGCAAAACAAGAAAGAGTTCAAAGACGATGCTATTAAGTACAATACGTGGTTCATAGGCGATGGAAATAATTCAAAAAAGAATTGCCAAAGCTGTCGTGGATGAGACTCTAGGGCAATTTAACTATGTCTCCCTCTACATAGAATAACATATGAAAAGCGAACCAAAGTGCAATAGGTTGATCAGACCATCATGCATCGGTTCTGATTAGACAATATGTTAGTGGGTGCCAGCCCCCAATAAAATATGTCATGATCAAGCTCGAAAAAGATAAGCTTGCAAACTGGTGCTAAATTAGCAACATAAGATAGACAAAATATAAGTAAGGGTAATGATGAAGGAAGTTAATAGTCTAAAATCCTTTAAACATCAAGGAGTGAGGGTGAATCAAAACAAGAGGAAAAGGATTTTCAATTCAAAGTTTATAATGAGATTCTCAAGGGTCGTCCAGGAATCTCTCAAGTAGTCCTAACTGTGATTGAGTAACCTTTCTGCTAAAGCCTATTCCTTAGTTCCTATCGCAGGCTGTAGTGATACTCTAGTTCGAATACCACTACATAAACTTGACCTGCATGGGCTACCACTAAAAACGTGTCATGATCCGCACCCACTGTGAGGGTACGAATGCGTAACAACGCCCAGCGTACGCCGTAATGTCGATGGTAGAATGTTGTTCTAGGTCACTATCTAACCATCAACTCACACAATAAATAATGTACTCATCATGATCAACTTCGAACGGAGGACAAGTATAAGATATCGTAACTCAATCACAGTCTAAGCACGATAAGATAACAAGAATAATAATAATAAAAACTAAGACTAAATACAACAATAAATCTAACTACTAAAATAACATAATCTCCAACAATCTCAAAACATCATGACTGAACTTATTTACAACTCAAGTTCTAAAACATGAACTCTAAACCAAGACAACTAGCTAATCTCCCGATCACTCCTGAGTGTCGGGCCAAAGGTAGCTAAGCCATCTCCTGGTCCATAATATGTAGGGCATGTGTCCTCAGGGCAATCATCTGTAAAATTTTCAACAGGTCCAGTCAGGACAGGAACGAGCACATCTCATCTAAAAAACTCAAGTAAATAACAGAGAACTATAAAGCAGTTATAGACAATTATATTGATGAACATGGTAGTTTGTATACAGGTGATGGTATAGAGAAACAGTTAAGATACAAGGAAAGTAAGGTAAGTAAAACAAGAGAAGAATTATAGCAATAAGGACTGTAAATAGAATCTAGCTGAACTAGAGCAACATGATATAAGTCCAGAATGTAAATGTAAACAAGTACAAAACCCAAGTAAATCCAGACAACATGAATCTGATACCAGGTGATTCCAGTACAAGATGAGTCCAGTATAAGATGATTCCAGTCATAGTGATCAATGATTCCAGGGTGAGTCCAGTCTATACTCTAACAGTGTGTTTTAAAATATCGAGATCGACATGTAAATGACTGTAGGTAATACGGCACATCATACACCTGGCCGGGTGTGAGATGGCTATCATTCTAGTAGATTCCAGTTGGGAGATTCCAGATTGGGGTATGTCTACATGTCTTACTCAAGTATTTCCCCTCCCAGTAAGTACAAGTGATTCCAGAATACGACACGAGAATCGAGATGAGTCCAGCCAAATATGATGATACCAGCAATGATTCCAGAATGATTCCAGTAGATTCCAGTAGATTCTGGTAATAGATTCCAGAAGGTGATGCCAGTAGTGATTCCAGAAATAGAGGCCAGATAAGATGGTATGTGTGTCGTATACATGAATCTAGAAATATCTATACGTGTTGTAAGAATCACATAAAACTAACTAGAACTGATGTACAGTAATTGACAAGTAAATGAGAGAACTATCAAAGAATGTACTCGCCTGATACTCTGAAAAAGTAGTGTAATGTCAGATGTCTGCACCAGAGTCACAATGTCCTAAATAGAGCAATATAGGTTATAATGTGTTTAAAATAAGATAGATGATGTTTATGATGCATTCTATATGATTTTTAGGCCAATCTAGGTCAAAGTCAACTCTAAGTCAATCATGGTCAACTGTCTAGGTCAAACTAGGTCCAAGTCAAGCTTGGTCAACTCTGGGTCAAACCTGAGTCAACATCTAGTTAATCCTGAACTATTGGGTCAAACTTGATCAATTCTAGGGTTTGGTCCAATGTTGAGTCAAACCAAGTCAACCTTAAACCATTGGTCAATCTTAAGGTCAACTAACATATCCTATAGGGTAAAGCTTATTCTAGGCATATATACAACATATAATACACACACTAATTTCATATTTATGCATACTATATATTTGATACATTCATTACCTACATTACATATCATACATGCTTTGTCTCATTTCCTTGCATTACATGCATTTACATCTATTCACTACTCTTACACATATTTAACATGTATCCTACCCTACATTACTTGTTACACATACTTACATTTTATATATATATAAACTCATATATATGTGGCATAAATACATTACATTAGATTGATACAATGATATATCCATACCCATATTAGAAGGAAAAGGAAGGAAATTAGTTAAATGTGTGATGTGGTGTGTGTGTTAGCTGATAACTTAAATGTGTGTGTATCTTGGTGAGTGTCAAAAGTGTGTGAATCTAGAAAACAGTGTTGTGTGTATAGAAGGATAGACTAGGATGTGTGAGTGTGTGCAATGTGAGCAATGCAAATGAGTGAATGAGTGAATTGACAGTAGGTAGTGTGTTGTTCTCAAGAAATAGGCAATATAAGGATGACTTATTCAAGCTATACCAATAGAGAGTGAAATATCAGTTTAAAATCATAAACTCAGATTTAGTGAGAACCATCAAGTTCAAACCAAAACCTAATCTCAGGTTACTAGTCACTAAGATTTTTAGGTTCTCTAATAGAGAGAGTGTGTATAAACATGTGTGAGGGAGTCCAGATTTCAGTGTGTGAATATAGGTGTCAAACTCAGATTTAAATTGGAAATTTCTCAGATTTCACATAAGGTATTGAACCTCAGTTTTAGTTTACTGAAATATCAGACAAATGTGTGTGTTTGTGTAGAGAGTGTGTGTGTATCTGTGAATTCTCAGTTTTTTCAGAATTAGGAATTTATCATATGTGTGTATAGAAAAACAGTAACAAACTCGGGTTTTGCAATGACAGCCCATACCTTAATCAATCCCATTCTCCTATCCCAACACAATTTGAATCTCAGGAATCCTCTAACCATGAAATCAATCCCCAATATCAAACCCAACTAACCACATTCCCAGATTGAAAATTCTGAACCCTATCTCATTTCAAAGAAAAACCTGTCATGAATTATTATGTATAAATATCCAAAATTCGAAACCAATACATTATCAACTTGAACCTAAACTCAGGTTTAAGTTTATATTTCCAAATCCCAACTAATTTAATATTCAAAATCGGGAATAGGTTCATATATAACTGACAGTTCACAATATCCAACTGAACCCGACTGATACATAATTTCCCATTTCAAAAACCATAATTTAAACCATTGAATTTAGGAATCAGGTATGTAGGTGTGTTAAACATATGTTCATGTGTCTAGGGGGTGTCATTCGTGTCCACTAGAGTGGACACGAAGTGTCCAAACAGAGAGTCAAACCAGTATCAGAGACAGTGCAGTGCACTGTCTCGTGCACGTGTGCAGAACTCGATAGGACACGACGTGTCCTACCCTAGGTCCTGTGGTCGAGTCTAGAGCTAGGTAAAGTCTAGGGGTTCGTGTCTAACACCCTGAAATGGGCCAAAGTGTCGCCGTGTCCGAGAATCAAACCCGTGTCATTGGGTCTTTACACGCGCGTGTGTGTGTGTGCGCGACCCGTGCAGTCGAGATATCTCCCAAAATACTTGATAATATTGCCTGAAATTTTGTGTGCTTAATGAAAGTGATTTTCCGCAACCACACACAAATTTTTGTGTGTCTAGGTGCTGTGTCATGTCCGCTAGGACCCCCGAGCAGCAGGACACTGCACAACAGTGTCGTGCTGAGGCCCCGTGTCCAATAACGGTATCCAAAACACCCTAATTTCAACTCAGTCGACTACAAATCAATTCCCCACCTATTAGGCTAGCCAAATCTGAAATTTGTTTTGAAATTGGTTAAAATTCAATCCATTGAGACATTTAATCAAACACCTATACGACACTACGACACGTGTCCGATACGGACACCAAACGAACACGAAATTGACCCAAACTTCAGGGACAGCTAGGGGACTCCTAGATCTAGCCCTAAATGCAAAGAAAACGAAATATTAATACAATTTAAAGGGTTTTACCTATATGTGCAAATAGCAAAAAAAAAAGCCCCAAAATGAAGTGTTCCTCCTTGCTAGCTCGGATCCCCAAATTGCTCAAAATCTGGGATTACTCTCCACCAACAGTATATAAACAATGATTAGGTCCTAATGCAAAATACTAGGGTTAAAAAGGAGTTGAAATGAAAAAGTTATGGATTGGGGAAGATGGCTCTTTACCTCTTTCTTCAAAACTTGGAAAATTAATAAAAGAGGCAAGAACAAATGGAAGAGGCATTAAATAGGGGTGGGAAACCCTAGATTGGCTGCCATGGGTGGGCTTGTTGGGGTTTGGGCTTAAGTCATGGGCCTAATTGTACTAGTCATGGAATTAAAATCATGTCATAAAATTAATGCACCTATTCTATTCCTCCTATTTGAAAACTAGATTCTAATGGCTAGGATGAGGTTAACTTAAGTTAGACTAGGGTCACACCATTGTCTACCAAGTAACCATAACTAGGGTTAGCTTCTAGGTTAGTCTTTTAAGTCACAGCTAGTCAAAAGTCAAAATTAACAATCACCAATGCAATAAATCATGAAATAATTCAAAGAGGCCAAATGACCAAAATTTCCTCATGCTCAAAAGTAAAAATAAATTATCCTAATGACATGGTTAGGCTCTAGGTCAGACAGTCTCTCAAGTTACACTAGCAAGGCATCAAAATCACAAGCCATGACTTAAAACAGTTTTAAATTGATTAAAAATTACCAAAATCATAATATGATTTAAATAAAATAAATAATAATTATAAATACAAAATTTCAAAATACCCTCATTTTAGAAACTGGGTGTTACAACTACACATCTAATGTGCAGAGGACTGATACCAAAGAGCTATGGTCTGGACAACTGGTGAACTAGGGCAGACACATGATGCAATGACTGGACTCAATGGAAACACATCCAAAGACTGAACTCTAAAAGGAAAAGGAATCTGTCCATCAAGATACTGAACCAAAGTTAATACATGACTGACTTCAGTTAAGAACAACACATCCAAATAGGTAGGAGACTTGTATAGTCCCATTTAAGATTGAACAAGATAGCCTAATCTAGGAAGGGGTTTAACAAATACAAGGTCAACAGTACTTTATATCAGAACAGGGCTCACATCAGTATTGCACTCAAATGACACTGTCCAACTATGGGCAGTGCCTATACTCACTTCTGATCACTCATACCTTGCTTGTGTGGTTCCCCCAATGGACTGAGTAAGTTCAAGACTGAACAATAGATTCCAAGTAGTTCCTCATTAAACCACTATACGATGCATATATATTTCATGTATTCTTACCTGTACATTCTATCTACCCATTGATATGGGGGGTTCAAGGATTGAACATAAACTCAATAAGATGATACCAATATAGGTATCAGAAATAGAACTCAACTGAACCAGAAATGAGGTAATTTCCTCATACTGGACTGAACCACACAGATAGGACTGATCCTAGTATGGATAGACTCCTCTCAAATGCCCCTATTTCTATTAACTGATACAAAGTCAGTATCAAGACTGAACTAAAATGTTAAACTCAAGCCACTACCTTTCCTTTATATAACTGATATTATATATATCATATATAATTGATACGATATGGCATACATATATAAATGGCTCTTACATGGCCTGTCCTATTTGCAGTTTGCTGCTGCTATGGCTTATCTTTCCCTTCCTATGGTCACCTACTACAGGGAGGAAAGAACCAATTCCTACTTTCTAACCAACTGATACATAAGGACTTAACCCAATAGCTATCACATCTACACACACACAAATGACTGATACACTACAAAAGAATTTGATCAATACATAATATGACTGATGCAAAATGGAAGTAGGTAGGATATGAAGTAATATGTTGCTCATCACATGGACAGAACAAATAGTTTGTAGGGATTGAACATCTAAGCTGTGGGGACTAAACTGATGGTTTGAGAGGGTGGAATTGGCATACAAGGCAAACACTAAGTAATACTACCATGATAAGGTAAACTCTCATCCTAAATTCTTTCCTCTGATTCTAAAGAAATAAGGTTGCAGTCTTCCCAAAACCTAGACTGAGCAATTAAAATGGATATGGTATGTTTATGAGAGGTTAAGCATATGAGAACAAGAACAAAAAAAACAGGCTCGACTGAACATGTGAATGAAGTTACAGTGGGACAGAGTTAATAAATGAACTGAACAAAAGGGTTTAACTCCCATTTCTTACTCCTTTGGGACTAATCTCAGTTGCAGGACAGGGACATATCATACATCAAGTGGACAAAAACTCTAAATATGAAGGACTGCACATAGCAATATGGACAGAACAATATATACTAGACAAAGCTAAGAAACAGTGAACATGAATTACACTTGATGGCTAAACATGTGTCTAAGTGTCTGGAATATGCAAGGAAATTAGGACTCCTGGTGTAGGGACAGAGCAAACAAGTTCTGAACCAATATCTAAAGGGGACAAAACAATGCTTATGGGGTGAACAATGTCCTGTAGAGTGATCAAAGGAGTGAACTGGATAGTTATCAAATACGAAATAACCAAGTAAGGATTGATGCTCTACCACTGAGCTAAATAGGTCTAATGATACCAAGGTGACAGATAACACGTCAAAAGTGGACTGCACAAACCAATGTACAGAAATCAAACCACAGTGAACAGTATTCTTAAGTGGCAAACCCCCAAATCCATAATAATCTTTCAAACCATTATAATATCGCTATATAATAATAGTATTGGTAATCTCAAACAATGTAAGCCTAAAAGGATTCCAATCTAAAAATTAAAATGAAACTCTTTGAGTCATTTTGACAACTTGGTGTGCGTATCCGATACCTCGTGATACGCACTCCAAATAGATCCAAACTTGACCCAAAGCATGTCTACATGGTCTATAACACTAGCATGACCTAATTTATCAATCTCACAAATCCTAATTTTGGGTTTTTTTCCATTTGTATCAAAATGCAATAGAAAGAAACCTCAAATAGGAAGAGGAGAGCCTCAACTCCTCTCTAATGGTAACTTAATGCAAATGGGATCCTAAATGAATGTAATTACACTAAAGAAATGAAATACAGGGTTTAGAGTGCTCTTACCAATTAGAGATGGATTCCCAATGAACAAATCCCTAGATCTAGAATCCCCTCAAGCTCCAATGCTCCAAATCCTTCCAAGCTAGCCAAGAGAGCCTTCTCCTCTCCAAGGTGAAGATAATGAAGTTAATTTGGGGAATTTGGATGAGAAAAGGGTGTAGGAAATTTGGGAGAAAAGCATCCAAATTAGGGTTAGGTTTTGAATGAAAGAGGAGGAGATGAATAAGTAGGGCTATTTAATAAAGGTGGGCTACCATTTTAGGTTTAGTTTCAAGTTTGGTTCATTAGTGAAAAATCTAGAAGGCCCCTAAGTTGTCATGACAAGTTCTAAGAAAAGGGTCCATTCTAACTTAGTATTTTTAGCCTAAAAGTTCAATTGACTATCTAATTAGAATAGAGACTATTTAACTAAATGAAATTGTTTTTGGTTTTGTTAAAACTCACAATCTAGTCTACCATGGTCATGTCTAATCATTTAGTCAAGGTGGTTCTAGGTTTTACCAAAATAACATCACTAACACAATTCAATTAATTAATGATAACTAAAATAATTAAATTCACAAAAAGTCAAAAATACCCTCATTTTAGAAAGTGTGGTTACATTAACTATCAATCTCGTCCCTCCTACTGAAAAAGTGGAGCAAAGGGAGCTCACCTCTTCTGAGCCTCTTGTTATTGACCTTCTTCGTAACAAGCCTACTACTTTTCTTTCTCCTCCTTGTTATCGACTTGGTAATGTCTTTAGCCAAGGTCGAAAATGCTATTGTAACTGTTGAAGCAGAGAAAAGTATCAATAAAGTAGTATCCGCTTCATAGTATATCGATGTCGATTTTTATGCACAGTGTTACTTAAAATTTGGATAATTTTGAACTCTCACCTTGGTAGCAATTCAACCCTTCCAGGATGATATAGCATTTGAAACTGTGTTCTTTAGTTCCTCCTTGGAATAATGACGAACATACGATCCTTCAGTAGAGAACGTAATCAAAGGATTATACTCGACAACAAATCTGACAACGATGATTGTGGATGAATACAACTACGTTGTTATAGTCAATAATCCAAGAATATTATTCAAAAAATGGGTTACAATTTTAGGTTTGGACTTAATGGAGGTAAAGGTAGAAACTCCTATTCGACTACCCGTCCTGAAAGGAAGGTTATCACAATTATAATAAGAATAAACGGGTTAGGTTATACTATACCAATCACAACCCCAGATAGATCTGAATCAGACAAGAGATGTGGTCTCGTTCTTCTAATTCCTTCTCATGTGACTCAGACACCAGTAGGAGATGTCCATCGACTGACTTTATCTGTCAATATGTGACAACTGAATTTCCAGAAGATGATGATGAATTTGTCGAGATATATGAGAACGAGTCTTGGGCACAAAGAATGGATACTCAATGGAAACTTTGCTTTGTACAACGTAAACCACCCACTAAGATGAATTAATCCAGATCAACATTGGAGATGAAGCTTCTCCAAGGCCTATCTTCATCAGTAAAAGCCTTTCTGAGGCAGACAAACAAGAACTGATTTAGCTCATAAAAGAATATATTAAAATGTTCACCTGGAGCTATGAGGATATATCGGGACTAGATCCTCAGATCACTACTCATAAGCTCAATTTATGCCAAATGCCTGTTAAACAGCAACATCGATAATTCTGACCTGATATAATGGACGATGTAGAAGCTGAAGTCAAGAAGCTCATCGCCTGCGACTTTGGTAGGGAGGAACAGCATCCCGGCTGGGTGGCTATTGTCGTCCCGGTTATGAAAAACATGAAAAGTCCGAGTTTTCATCTACTTCAGAGACCTTAACACAGCTTGTCCCAAAGTCGAGTTTCCTCTCGCAATCACCGATGTCATGACCAATAATACCTGCAGATTCGAATGAATGTCTTTTATGTGTCACTACTACATTTCTAGTTTGAGGGTATTTTTGTCATTTTTGAATTATTTGGTTTTTATATATTTTATTAGAAATTTAAATTGATTAATTAGAATGGTGTGATTTAAATATTAATTAATTAATTTTCATGTGGTTAGATTAGCCTAACCTAGATTGGACCTAACCTAGATTAGTCATAGCTAGTCTAGTTAGCCACAATGAGTCTTAGTTAGTATTCCCTAGTGGGTTAAGTCATGATTAGTTAGGTTGGAGTGGTTTGCAACTTGACTAGGAAGGAGCCCTAGATTCTAGGCCATTCAAATAGGCTTTATGCATTGCTAGCCCTTAGATGCCCCCTAAAACCCTAACCCTAATGGTGGCGGCCTAGGTATCTTTCCCCCCTTGCCTATAAAATCTCTCTTGGTAGTTGTGCCTCTTTTCATCCATTCTACCATTTTCTAAGAACAAGGTTTGCTTCATTTTAATTTCTTAATAGTTTATTCAATAATATCCATTTTCATTGAGATTTCTTCCATAGTATTCTAAATGTTGTTCTCCTACTGTTGGTGGAGTCAAATCTCAGGTTTACACAATTTGGAGACTTTGAGTAGCTAGTGGAGAGCTCATCTTTGAAGGCTTTTGTTTGTGAAGAGCACACCTAGGTAAAATACTATTCCTCCCATGAAAATCTAGTTTCTTTGCATAAACACCAAGCCCTAGGTGTCCTTGTACTATAGGAATAGGATTTGCACCCTCTCGTGTCCTGTACGTGTCCATATCAGATACGTATCAGTAGTGAACGCAGGTGTTCGACAAAATGCCACAGTGGGTATTTCGATCGAGTTTTTAAATTGTTTGAATAGGAAGTTGTATTTTGATGTGGCTTATGTGTTTTTGCTCACTGAGCGTGTCTCGTGTCGATGGTATCGTGTCGCACTCGTGCACATGCGCGCAGCGTGCTGCGTTCCCCAGCTACCAGCGTGCTCGTGTTCAGTACACGGGCACGTGGACACGTGTGCTTGGACACGAAGTAAGGGGCAATGTCTGTCATGACACCCCCGAAGTTTGTGTCCAACGATACGTGTCGAGTGTGTTTGGACACGTGCACTGGTCACACGATTCGTGCCAGTCTCGTGCGTGAGTGGTGAGTTGATTTTGGACATGGTGTGTCCTGATTTTGGACACCATTTTGGTTGTGTGACACGTGCCTATATGTTACTTAATTTCCTACCTAGGTTTCATCATTGATTGTTAATTTAATGTGGAATGGGGAAATCCCCCAATCGACTGAAACTTCCTGTATTAGTGAACTGTTCTTCATTTTCCTATTTTTTAATGATTAATAATATTGTTGGCTAGAGTTTAATTGCTAAATAGCTAGTTATCATGTTAAAGTTTATGTGTTGGATTGTTGGTTCATGTGGAGTATTAATTGGGATTTGAATGAGGACCATTGCTATTTAATGTGCTTCAAAATTTCATATGCACTGATATTTGATTTCAGAGACATGTTGAATCTGAGAACTGAGTTCTTCTCAGTTACAGTTGAAATGAGTCTTAGATCAAATGTTTACAATGTTGTGATGGCATTGGTTCAAGTCTTGGAATTGCTATTGACTTTCCTAAACTGCTAAGTCAATTTAGTGTGACTAACTGTCGAAATGTTTGGATTTACATTTGTTTTGAACTGTCAAGTTGATTTAAAACCTGAGAATTCTTGCATTCTATTTTAATCTAGTTTTGACTAATGTTATCAGCTGTCAATTAATCCTACATGTATCTAGTTTATGATTAGTTCGATTACATTAGACTAGGCTTATGGCATGAAATGATAATTGACATTGAGTTTGGGTTTGCAATTGTTTCAACTGTTAGGTTGATAAATTCCTGTGAATGAATGGAAAACACATTGAAATGGTTCTCTAAATCTGAACACAGTCATTTTTTTCCTGAGAACACACAGGGTTCACATTGTTTTTGGATTACACACACACGAGATGATCCTGACACCTGAGCACTGTCACCTAGGCTCTTCACTCACACTCTGAGTTAAATGAGACACTGAAAACACACATGTACCACTCCTCTCACACATACACTAGTTTATGTTTCCTGTTACTTAAGAACCCTTTAACACATATGTTCCTGCACACTGATTTCTATCCTTGAGTTCCTGGGAATTGTTCCAACTGCTATATACTCACACACCTATCTAAATCACATACACACACACATGAACACTAAGACACACACATTGCCTGCAGTACACACATGTTTTCAGTCCACACACATACACAGGTTTTATTAGTTCACACCCTCTTGACACTCTCACACACACACATGCTCACATGTACACTATCACATATGCCTCTATCTATCTCTATGTATATTAATATGTATGGCTATATGTATGTGAGCCTATAGCATATATCAATGCCTAACCTAATGTAAGAATGTGAATGGTAGTGAAGGGTGTATAGGAATTTCAATGTGTAACAGCTAAATATGATAGGCATATTCTTTTTTGTATTATAATATATATATAATATATATTATATATATTATATATATATATATATATATATATATATAATATATTTTATATATATATATATAGATATATATTATATATATATATAGATATTATATTATATATATATATTATAATAATATTATAATATATTATTTATATTCATGTATATATTTCATGTGTAATAGCAAATGTGATATATCTTTTTGTGTGTGTATATATATATATATATATATATATCTATATATATATATATATATGTGTATATATATAATATATATATATATATATATATATATATATTATATATATATGGTGTTGACCTATATGTTATGGTTGTATTAGCTCATGGACATCATGGTTGTGTTTCTACCTAAGTTTATGGCCTATTGTATGCTATTGCCTAAAGGATTGGGCCTATGGCCTATAACCTAGATGACATAGCCTATGGTTGACCACCTAGACTAGTTTGACCTAGTTTAAACCTGTTTGACCTTGGTTGACCAATCTGGACTAGAGTTGACCTAGTTTGACTTCTAGGGTTGACTAGAGTTGACCAAAGGTTGATTTAGCCTAGGTTGACCCAAACATCATGTAGATGCATTGTAGCAGTCTATTTCATTATTTTAGTCATGTTGTGACTTGTGCTTTCTGATTAGGAGCCAGACACCACTCTCAGGCAGTATTTTCTTCTGGACATCCAGGATATCAGACGAGTACATTTCTACCGTTTTATTCTTGCTTGGAGTACTTTCTCGCCTAGATTATCTTACTTGATGCTGACACGATGTAACACGGATTAGTACTATATGGATTTTTCATACGATGTTATCCCCTCGGGAGCATCAGATACATCATGTCATGTGCATTTCACTTTCATCATGTACTCTTGTGCTTTCACCTTACATGTGCACTCTCGTGATTCATGTACTCTCATGAACACGGAGCCCCCATGTTTTATTTACGTGCACCCTTATATGGGCCCCATGTGAATCATGCAATAACATAACTTGTCTAGATCCTTGTGGATTGATTGGGGTACGGGGGTATAAATAGTCATGTGATAATTTCAAAGTAGTGTAGCCATGTACGACCTCTCATATTTATTATCAAGCCGTTCACATGTCTAGCTTGTACTCTAAATCACTGTTCACTGTAGCTCTTTACTTATAGTAGATATTTCATTACAGTCTTCTTTTACTCATGTATACTCTTCACGTTTCATGTATTTTACTCTATTGTTATATTTATTCCTGTCATATATGAACTGCGTAGATGTACTGTGCTCGCTCCTGTCCTGACTGGACCTGTTGAAATATTATAGAGGATGAGGATGAGGCATGCTGCCCTGCCTATTATGGGGCTACCCTTGATGAGCTGTGACTTGGACCAGCAGCGGACCCTATAGCAGTGGACGACACTCCTCTAGACTAGGATGTCTTCTTTTAATTATATTCTGGATGACTGTATATTTGATACTTAGGATTGTGGATTGTGATATCTTAGACACTTAGACTCTCTGTTTGTACTTATGTGGATTCATTTATTTCAGCAGTATCTATCTATCTTTCTATCTTATCTTTCTGCCTTAGATGTGATTGAGACTGTATATTGCTATGTCACCCCCATTCGGAGAGTATAAACTGTTTAGCCTTATCCTGTTAGATGCATGAGACCTAGGACAGCGTTCTACTGCCGACACTATGGGTAGGCTGGACATACTCACCTCGTGCCCTTACTCTAGTGCGGGTCGTGATTATGGACGGATTTTCTGGTTATAATCAGATTGAAATGAATCCTAAAGATGAAAAGCATACGTCTTTCCATATCCTCTCGTTGTATATTGCTATACATCATGCCGTTCGGTCTCAAGAATGTTGGTACCACCTATCAGCGGGCCATGAGTATATTTTTTGTGAATATTTAAAAATAGTTGAATTTTGTCGATGATATTGCTGTCAAGAGTCGTCTAAAGGAAGATCACATCCAAGACCGGAAGACTATCTTCGATCTAATACATCAACATCAAATCAAGATGATTCCCACCAAGTCATTCTTGGGTGTCTCTAGTGGCAAATTTCTCGATTCGTTATTACCTCTAAGGGTATACACGTTGACCCCAGAAAGTCAAAGCCATTCAAGATGCACATCCACGGAACCTTAAAGAGCTACGAGGATTCCAAGGACGACTTGCCTATATCAGGAGATTCATCTCAAATCTCTCTAGACGCTGCAGACCATTCATTCAAGTAATAAAGAAAGGTGTATATTTCATTTGGACTGATGAATGTCAGCAAGCATTTGTGGACATTAAGCGTATTTGATGAACCCTCCAGTCCTAGTTTCTCTAATTACAGGAATACCCTTCTTGATGTACGTTCGAGCAATAGATCATTCTCTTGGTGCCCTCGTAGCCTAGAAGAACAACCAAGGCCATGAGCAAGCAATCTACTACCTCAGCCGCCAATGGTCGATGCTAATACCGATACAGTCCAGTAGAAAAAGATGCTAAGCCTTGATGTTCTTTGTCCAAAAGACACGTCATTACATCACGGGCCAAACCATCATGTTATCTCCAGAGTCAATCATTGCGTGTCCTGATGAAAAAGCCTAGTACACTCAATTCTAGACTTGCACATGGATGCAGTTAGCACAATATATATGCTCTACGTCCCACAGAAGTATATCAAGGGTCAAGCCCTAGCTAATTTCTTGGCTGCTCATCCAATTCTTGAAACTTCAAAACTCTATGATAAGATTATCGACAAAACCTTAGAGTCTAATACGACTTCAGAAGGAATACTCGCTTGGCATCTATTCTTTGATGGTGTATCTAGAATCGGACTAACGTATTAGCATCGCTGAGTAGTAATTGTCCTCGTATCCCCAGAAGGACTAGTCATACAGAGAGCTTATTCTCTAGACGATCCATGTTCCAACAATGTTGTCGAATACAATGCCTTGCTCATCGGTCTCTAGTTAGCTAAACAGCTGGATATCGATTATCTTGAAGTATATAGAGACTCTAAACTGATTGTCAACCATGTTAAAGGTACGTATAAGGTACAGCACCAAGATCTTATCCCAACCAAGAGGTAGTTGTTAAAATTGTTATATCATTCAAAAGTTTCCTTATTAAACATGTATGCCAGCGTGCAATACAGAGGCCGATGTACTTGCTAATCTAACAGTAGTGTTAGCTATTCCTTTGAAAGGACAACAGTTAATCGTCATCGCTAATAGAGAATTATTCTGTCTTGAGAATACTTAAATATTAATTCAGTAATACAGTCAAAATTTGTACTACTAGTGAAGATTGGAGGACTCCCTTCATCAACTTCGCCGTACATGACATTTTGCTAGAAGACCCTAAAGAAGTAACAAAAATTTGTCGTCGGTCATTCCGATTCTATTATAATCACTCGTCCAAGATACTTTACCGTCGATCTTTTGACGATATGCTTATGCGCTGTCTTGCGGTGATGAGGCAAAATAGATACTATATGAAGCTCATAATGGTGTCTGTGGTGCACATTAGCATGGTTCTAAGGTACAAGACTGTATTAAACGCATGGGATACTGTTGGCCCACTATGTGGCAGATGTAATTAAGTATGCAAGGAAATGCAAGGTATGTCAAAACATGCAGATTTCATCCATCAACCGTCAGAATTCTTAAATCCAACTGCAGCTTCTTTGCCCTTTGAAGCTTGGGGCATGGATGTCATTGGTCCTATTAATCCAACATCATCCCGAGGACATCGGTTCATCCTGACTATAACCGATTATTTCTTAAAATGGCAAAAGTTTTCCCCTCGCCGAAGTCAAGACAAGCAATATCTGTTGCCCTATTGCCTAAATGGTCACACTGATTTTGTTAATCAATGACAACTTAAGTCGATACGTAAAATTTATGATTGCTACTAAAGTTATAGGTTGCTGATATCAATATCAAAGAATGTACTACGTCTACATCCTGCATCTATAAAGAGCATTCGAGTCATCATCCAAAAGCAATTGTATCAAATCCAGATTGAGTCTTTCTATATTTCGTCTGTATTTTACTTTTATTGAGTCTAGGAAATATAATATAAGATAAAAGTGATACTACTGGCTTAGGATTTTCTAGTCCATGTATCCAAAAAGTCTACCTATATCAAGAAACTATATCCAACATCCCAAAAAACCTATGCAATTTGGATCCAAAATCCTATCTACTCGTTCTGTAGGTGGACCCTTAACCCTTCCATGCTGGAAGCAAATGGATCCTCGATAGCGGATATTTGTGGCACATGACAGGTGATGCATCTTTGTTCGCTACATTATCGATGAAGAAAGAAGGATACGTTTCCTTCGAAAATAACTTGAGAGGTTAGATAATTGGAAATGACACTGTTGGTATGTCTCCTTACCTAGTAATAAAATGTTTATCTAGTTACGGAGTTGAAACATAACCTACTGAGCATAAGCCACTTGGCAGATAATGGTTATGGTATCAACTTTGTAAAACACAAATGCTCTATATATGAAATGTCATCTGATAATCCCGTATATGAAGGGATTAGGGAAGACAATTTATGTTTTCTTTTTAGAAAGTACTAGCAATGCAGGAAGGTGCCTAGTAGCAAATCAAGATAAAAGTTGGCTATGGCACAGGAGGTAGGATATGCCAATATGGATATACTATCTCACGGCTATGCACCAAAAGTTGGCAAAAGGACACCCCGAATCATATTCAAAAAGATATGGTATGTAATGACTGTGAAAAAAATAAGGCAACTAGGTCATCTTTTAAATCCATCAACGTTGTAAGTACTTCTAGACCCTTGCAGTTAATTTATATGGATTTTTTTGGTCCTAGTAGAGTCGCTAGTCTTGGCGATAAGCTCTACACTTTTGTGATTGTTGATGATTTCTCTCATTATACATGGGTTACTTTTTATGAAATAAAAGTGATGCTATTTTTGAATTTCAAATATTTTGTAAAAATGTACAAAACAAAAAAGGCTTCATAATTACTCGTATCCGAAGTGATCATGGTGGCAAATTTGTAAATACTGATTTCAAAAAGTTTTGTGATGGTAGTGAATATTACCACGAGTTTTCTTGTCCTAGAACTCCCTAACAAAATAGTGTTATGGAGCGGAAGAATTGTACTCTAAGCGAGATGGCTAGAGTCATGCTGAATCAGAATAATCTTCCTAAATATTTTTGGACAGAAACTGTTAGTATAGCCTGTCATGTTTTAAATAAGGTGTTAATTCGACCTATCTCAAAGAAAATACTATATGAGCTATGGTTTGGAAGGATTCCTAATATTTATTATTTCAAAGTTTTTGGATGTCGCTGCTTTATCCTGAACACTAAGGATAACTTGGATAAGTTCGACTCAAAAGCAGATAAAGGAATATTTTTTGGATATGCTGCTAAGTAAGGGATATAGAGTTTTTTAATAAAGGATCTATGATTGTTGAAGAATCTATTAACGTTACCTTTGATGAGCTCAATCGTCACAGATCTAGCAACAGTGATGATGAAGATGCACAAATTAAAACCAAATCATCTAAAGATACTGCTACCAAGGAGAGCCCGATGGAAGATCGAACAAAATTCAAATCTTGGAAATTGTTGCCAGATCATCCAGAGACGTTCATCATAGGTGATGTATCAAAAGGTGTAAGTACATGTTCTTCTACTAAAGGTACTGATATAGCAGCTAATACAGCTTTTATATCTCAAGTAGAACCTAAGACAGTAGAATATGCTTTTAATGATAAATTTTGGATTAATGGCATGCAAGAGGAACTTAATCAATTTAAGAGAAAGTATGGAAACTTGTTCCTGAACCTATTGGTCAAACGATAATTGGTACCAAATGGGTGTTCCAAAATAAATTAAGTGAGGATGGTCAAGTTCTACGCAATAAAGCACGTCTAGTGGCACAAGGTTATAATCAAGAGAAGATATTGATTATGACGAGACATATGCTCCTATTGCTAGACTAGAAGCTATCCGCATATTTTCTGCATTTGCATGTTTTTATAATTTCAAACTATTTTAAATGGACATAAAAAGTACATTTTTAAATGGATTTTGAAAGAAGAAGTTTTTGTGAAATCCCCTGGTTTTGAAGATTTCTAAAAATTCGATCACGTCTTCAAACTTAGAAAAGCACTCTACGGACTCAAACAAGCACCTCGTGCTTGGTATGAACGCCTAAGTGCATTTCTACTTGAAAATGGTTTTTTAAAAGGAAGAGTTGATACTACTTTATTTATCGAGTCTTCAAATGATGCTATTCTTCTTGTACAAATTTATGTAGATGACATAATATTTAGTTCTACTAATGAAAAACTTTGTCAAGAATTTGCTAAGTGTATGCTGAGTGAGTTTGAAATGAGTATGATGGGAGCTAAAGCACTCCTAGGACTCCAGATCAAATAGCACTCACAGGGAACATTCATCAACCAAGCCAAGTATACGAAGGATTTGTTGAAGAAGTATGACTTTGACAACGTAAAGCCTTTCGGAACTCTAATGGATACATCAATCTGCTTGACATTGATGAAAGTGGCAAAGCTCGACCAGCATAAGTATCGAGGTATAATTGGTAGTTTATATATCTAACTGCTAGTCGCCTTGATATCATGTTTAGCGTTTGCATTTGTGTTAGATATCATTCTAATCCTAAGGAATCACACTTATACACCGTTAAGCGTATCTTTCGATACCTTAAAGGAACTTCTACAGTCGGTTTGTGGATCCTAAAATCACATCTTTTGACCTAATCGGTTATTTAGATACGGATTTTACAGGATGCAAAGTAGACCGTAAAAGTACCAGTGGTACATGTCATTTCCTAGAAAAAGTTTTAGTTTCCTGGTTTAGCAAAAGCAAAATTATGTAGCGCTACCAATGACTGAGGCTGAGTATATTGCCACAGTATGTTGTTGTGCTCAAATTTTATGGATAAACAAACCCGAGAAGACTATAATCTGCACTATTCTAAGATTTGTATATTGTAATAACACTAGCATAATTAATTTGACTAAGAACCCTATTTGTCACTCATGCACAAAGCACATAGAGATACGTCATCACTTTTTACGTGATTACCAACAACATGGATATTTGTTTAGAATTCATTGACACGGATCATCAACTAGCAGATATTTTTACAAAACCACTGGCTGAAGACCGTTTCAATTATCTGCAACGTGAACTAGGCATACTTGAATTTTAGATTCATAATGCATTATGTTTACTAAGATTCTTATAACTTAAGATTTTGATATTTATTAATTAAAGTTATTTTGGGTACAAGCTGAAAGGGTCCTTCTGTCAAAAAGACGTAAAAGTCTAAGCGACACGGTGCCAAGTGTCTTCAGACTACCTCTAGCTGGTCTGGACCCTATAACTAACCCAAAGTAATGAATATTATTAAATTGGAATTAAAGGTTGTTAAGTCTATTTATTATTCATTATGCATAAAATGAAGTGGGAATACAAGTGGCCGAACTCTGTCAGAACTCGGGCCGAGTTCGGACCTAGTTCGGATCGAGTTCGGTTGGTGTGGTTCAAATTTCTAGAATAGCATAGCCGGCCCTAACCCCATTAACAACCCTCCTTCTTCCTCCTTCCTCCATTCGAGCACCGAAAACTCTCCAAAAACCCTAGTTTTCATCTCCTTCAAACTTCCTTCCTCCTTCCTCCTAAGGTCTACGAAGCTCAAGAAGGTGACATTCTTCATATTTTCTCCATTAACTTTAAGGTATATCTCCTTTCTTCTTCCTTTTCAATTCTATGGCTCCTAAATTTCACAAAAGGAAGAAAGTAAATTCCGCGACGGGTTCATCTTCGACCTCTGAATACGAATCCGTCAATGTGTTCAGTCCAGATCGCCCTACTGGCGAAAAGGAATTTGACTCGTTTTTATTTCCATGTTTGGAAATAGCAGACTCATGGTTTGATGCTTTTGTTATCAAAAAATTTCCCTGGACGATACGTCACTTTTACTATTTTTTCGGAGTACGCCTCCACTTTTGATAGACTTAGTCTCCGAGATTTTTTTGAAACCTCTAGTGACATCTATGATAATGTCGTACATATGTTTTACTGCAACATGCAAGTCAAACCTGACGGTAGTATCTATTCCTGTGTCGTTGGACATGAAATTGAATTCAATTCGACTGACCATAGTGAGTGTTTTTATATGCCGGATATCGATGAGGCGTTAGTTGATATTCATAAAGTCTAATTTCCTAAAGACATGACCCTTGACTCCTTTAAGGTTGCAATGTGTCATCCTTGTCTTGTTCCTCGCAATGGTAGGTTATACGCAAAGCACCTTAATCAAAACTTTATGAGTTACATCGATTCGTATTCTCTATTTTGCTTCCCAAGAAGGATTCTTCTGACGAGATCACCTTCTATGAGATGTCCGCCATGTACCATCTTCATTTTGGCATTCCTTTCTCTGTCCCCAAGACCTTCATGGCTTAGATGACTGGTTGTAGGCAAGTGGGGCGTATCCTTCTGTACCTTATGCATCTATGTACCCTATGCATCTAGCAGCTATCTTTGGGAGATTTGAGATCAACCTTGCCTTGTGTCCTATTCCTTATCATCTTCTGAGCTGACTAGATCTAGAAAATATCCTCTACCTCCACTTTGTCCCGGTGCTGCACCTGCTAAGGCTCAGGCTGACCCAGATGCTCTTGTTCCTGCTCTAGGATTTGATCTGCAATTTTATCAGTACATTGATGATTTTGTCACTCTCTTGGGATAATGTCATCAAAGTTATATCGATACTGAGTTCCGTCATACCTCATAGGCTCAAGTATTGAGGAACAACATTCCTGATTCTACACTAGAGTCTGGCGCAACATCCTACTTCTCCTATTTTGATGGTCCATCATCCTGGATTCGATGGACCGAGGTTCGATGATTCGACTACCTACGGATATTTTGATCCGATAACTTCTTACTTCGATCCACAGCCACCTGCTCCAGCCGATGATGATGATTTTCGGATGTGACGAGCTTTCAGTTTAGAGTTTTTGAGATTTCTTTTGCGAGTGATGATCTATGTAGTTGTACTTTGTAGCAGTCCAAACTTTCACAGTTTGACTTTTTATTAGTAGTTTTTAGCAGTCATAAACTCTTTCAGTTATGACTTTTATGTTGTACTTCCTTTCAATTTTATTTTATGCTATGTGAGTTTTTAAGTTTATTCCACTGCTGCTACTAGTTCTACTATTTTGTGACCTTTGTATTATAGACATTACTCTTTTTTTTTTCTTGTCTATGTTAAAATTATTGGCTTCACACATTGCGCGGGAGCTAATCATTTAGCATACATGACAAAGGAAGAGAAGAACAATACCAAAATTTCAACAAAAAATTCAATCAATGAACAAGTCAGGTATTTTATTTCAGAGATATATTTTAGTTACATTTTGGTCAAGTTTGTCAATTACCAAAATGGAAGAGATTCTTGGCCCATTGCCTAAATGGTTACACCTGATTTTGTTAATCAACGACAACTTAAGTCGATGCGCAAAATATATGATTTCTACTAAAGTTATAGGTTGCTGAAATCAATATCAAAGAACGTACTACATCTACATCCTGCATCTACAAAGTGCATTCGAGTCATCATCCAAAAGAAATTGTATCGGAATCCAAATTGAATCTTTTTATATTTCTTCTGTATTTTACTTTTATTGAGTCTAGGAAATATAAATGTAAGATCGATCGGGATATTACGGGCAGAGGTTATTTCTATTCCACTTATCCAAAAAGCCTACCTACTTATCTCCAAACTACAAATCCAAATAGCCCAAAAACCTATGCAATTTGGACCCAAAAAATTCTAATCTACTTAAACAGAATTCAGACAGAACTCTGGCCGAGTTCGGTCCGAGAAATTTTAAATATATGTTGCCTCTAAATCTGTATCCAACGTTCGTTTGCGAGATCTTAGCATCCAAACTCAGCCCAAATTCTGCCCAAGTTTGGTCAAGAAAAATACTATAAATAGAAAAGGATTTTGTAACACCCAATTTTCCAGATGAGGGTAATTTTGAAATTTTGTAATTATAATTATTATTTATTGATATTTATTTCGTATTATAATTTTTGGTGATTTTTAATCATTTTTAAACTATTTAAAATCATGACTTATGATTTGGTGTCTTGCTAGTGTAACCCTAGAGCAGCTTGACCTAGAGCTTAGCCATGTGATTAGGATGTTTCATTTATCATTTTTAGCCTAGGGGTATTTTGGTCAATTTGAATTTATTTGAATTTAATAGAATTTATTAGAATTTATTAGGATGCATGTGAATTTATTATTAATTAAATATTGTTATATGTTATGTTAGTCCTTAACCTAGAAGTTTAGCCCTAACCCAGATTAGACATGGCCTAGACTAGGGTTAGTTAGCTTGGATTAGTCATGACTAGTCATTGGTTAGAATGATCAAGTTAGACTAGCTAGTTATAGTTAGTTGAGACTAGCATTGAAACCTAGGTTCCATCCTAGCCATCGATTTGATATGATGTGAGGGTGACCATTTGATGGGATCCCAAAACCCTAGAAGTGGCCAGCCCAAAACCCTAGGTGAGCCTATTTAATCCCTCCCAAATCATTGCCTCTTTGTTCATTCTCACTCTTTTCAAGAACAAGGTGAGCTCAACTACATTTCTCCATAACTTCTCCATTCCTCATCCTTTTTCAACCAAACTTCTTGCATTATAATCTAACCATCACCCTCTTGCTGTCCATGGAGGTAGAATACTGATTTGGAGAATCCACAGTGCTCGGGCTACAGTAGAAGTGGGCTGTTATTGAGTTTTAAGCTTGAGGAGAAGCCATTGGTTATCTCTCAAACCCTATCTAAACTAGTGATTTATTATCATAGATACATAGACCTAGGTCCCCTCTAGCTTCGAGTAGGATCTGAACCCAACCTGTGTCGGATACGTGTCCGTATCGGACACGTATCAGTAGGCTAATAGGGTGTTCGACCTAATGTCTCAATGGGTTGAAGTTTGCTATTTTCGAAATGTTTTTGAATAGGAAAATAGGTTTTTATGTGGCTTATGGATTTCTTCATGACTGAGCATGTTTTCGTGTCGTTTTGTGTCACGTTTGGCTCTTGGACACGCTGTACAGTAGTCTGGGTCGGCTGTCCTGCTACTCGAGTCACACACAGGATACGACACAGGTTCTTTGGACACGAGATTTGATGGAGACCTAGGGGCAATGTCTGTCAAGACATTCCCCAAGTTATTTTGGATTTCATTTAGTATCGAGAGAGATATCTCGATGTCCATGGTCGACTGGACTGACTGTTCAATCCAGTTTTGGGGATTTTTTTGGTTCCTAGCTCCTGGACACACCTGTGTCCAGTCCCTTGGACACGTGAGGGACCCCTATGACACGTACACATGTGCTAAAACAATTACCAACCTTTATATTTAATTATTAAATTGTTTTACATTCGAATCCAGGAAAATTCCTAATGTACTGATACATGGTTCCTGTTTCCTAATTGTACTGATATTCGAATTGATAAGACTGAGTTGAATAGGTTTTCTTTGAATGTAAAACATAACTGAGGTTAACTTACATGTTAGGGGTTTACATGGCATAATAATTTAGTCTTTGTTTTGCAGTTTGGCTTTGAGATTCATTGACTGATACACTGTCACATACATGCACTATCGAACCTGAGAATTACTTGTGTAAAACTTGAGAACTGATGTAGGTTGCACTGATTTCCTACATAGCTCTACACACACCTGAGCATCTATGAAACCTGAATTGAGTTCCTATCCTTAAATGTTTGAAGGTTGAATCATGGATTAAATGTCTGGGATTTATTTGTTAATTGATAGTTATGTTGTTAGCTGTCAATTGATTTTATTAATTCACTATTTTGTTTGAACATTTAATCCATGTTGACACTGTCATTGAGTCCCATCCATTCCAGTTTTAAACTGAATTAAATGATTTATTTCTTGATAACCTGAGTTGAATTCCCATACATTGTATTGTCTTGTTTTCATGTGATTCGAATTGGGTTGAATGGTGAATTGAGTTATGTAGGAACTATTTTTTCCAGGATTCCTATTCACTGTCAATGTGTTACAGTTTTCCTAGATCACTGAATTCCTGTTTTCCTACGCTGTTCTTATAGTAGTTCACTGATTAGTAGTTTACTGATTACCTATAGTTAGCTCACTGTTTTATTGATCACTGTCAACTAAATTTTAAGTTTAGATTGATTAAATGCTTGAGGATTGGTTGACTGATTTTTAATGATTGGTTCACTGTCATGTGAACCAATGAATCCTTCACTTTTTTTCAGGAATTCCCCACACTTTTATCATATGTGTTCACTATTTTTCCAGGATCCTTGATAACCTGTCATGTATTCTCAGTTTCCTTGTTCACTGATTTCCAGGATATGTTGTTAGCTCACTATTTTGGTTCAATTGTTACTCTCATGTGTTTTCCAGAATATCCTTCACTAATATTCTATTGATACATAAATACTCTACTGTTTTCATAACTCTCACTCACACACACATAGATATCTCTGTCACTCATACACCCACATGTCCCCTCACACCCTCATGTCACACACACACTACCTTAAACTCTCAACAACACACACATATATACACACACTCATAGCAATACAAATGTAATGAATGGAAATGCCATGATTGATTAGAAATGCCATGATAAATGTATAGCAAATGCAAAAGTATGTTAGATAATGTAAATATGCAATGTTAGCCTATACAATGTTGTCTATGTATGTTTTGTCTAAAACTAAAATGTAGGCCATGTAGATACAATATGGAATATATGATATGTTTGAATGCCATGATTTAGTGTCTAATTCACATGCCATGTTATATGCCTAGCCTATGCTATGCAATATAAGCCATGTTATGTTAACTTAGCTAAAAATGCCATGTAATGTATGAACCCATGCCATGTGTGATATGCCTAGTGTTCTAAACTAATATGGGCATGTGTAGATATGAGTAGACATGTACACTCTATGTGAATGTTGCCTAATGTATATCCTATGATACTAATGTATGCATGCTACATAGATTGGGTGTTGTTGGCTTGTATAGCCTTGGAATGGAGTGTGCTTGCTAGGATAGTCTTGGCTAGACCTAGAATGACTTGTTAGTCTAGATTTAGACTTGGAATGGTTTAGTTGACCTAGTTTGACTAGTGTAGTTGACCATGGTTGACCAAGAGTTGACTTTGGCCTAGTTCGACCTGGACAGCATGCATTGTAGATTACATTTATCATCTCCTGTATACATCTTGACTTGTGTTGCTCTAACTAGGAGTCAGGTATCTCATCTCGGACAGTACATTTACTTTATACATTTAGATACCAGACGAGTACATTCTCTGATCATTTCATAACTTGCTTAGAACTATATTTCTGTTCTAGTTTACCTTATTTGATGCTGTCACGATATTATCACGAATTGGTACTATATGGATCCCTACATTGAGATGTTATCCCCCTCGGGAGCATCGGATACATCATGTCATGTGTTTCATGTACATCATGTATTCTTCGCTCTCATGTTATTCATGTTTCTCATGTGCTTCATGCTCGTTCATGCATGCTCGTGTACTCTCATGTGCTCTCATGTTCGGTCATGTTTCCCATGTATCTCATGTATAACCTATACTTTATGTGCACTCATTTATGAGCCTTCATGTGAATTTTATGTGCACCCATTTATGGGCCCCCATGTGAACTTCATGTGCACTCATTTATGAGCTCTCATGTATACTTCATGTGCACCTATTTATGGGCTTCATGTCAAAACCATGTACGTAACATAACTTGTCTGGATCCTTGTGTATTGATTGGGATATGGGGGAGTATAAATAGTCATGTGAACAATTCCAAAGTAGTATAGCCATGTACGCCTCTTTAGTATAGCCATGTGCAAATCAAGCCGTTAACATGTCGACTTTGTACTCTAAATCACTAGTCACTGGTAGCTCTCTACTTATAGTAGATATTTCTATTACAGTTCTCTCTCTGTTTACATCATGTACTTCTTTCAGTTTCATGTATCATACTCTCTTGCATGTTTATATTCTCTAACCTGTTATGATCTGTGTGAGATGTATTGTGCTCGCTCCCATCCTGACTAGACCTATTGAAAATTTTACAGAGGATGATGAGGAACCCTGTACCCCTTACTATGGAGCTTGCCTAGATGACACTCGCGACCTGGACCCCTGGGGAGGTTCAGGCAGCTGCTGAGGATGATATCCATTGCATAGTTTAGATAGTCTAGATTGTTTCCTTTTTCATGTTTAGCTATTGTCCTTATTTTCAGAGTTATATATTTAGAGATGTTGAGACTAGTAGTTGTTAACTTGTTATTTCATTCTGCTATACCTCAGTTGAGGATTTCTTTATCTATTTCATCGTGCCATATTCTATCTTTAGATTGTGATTGAGTTGTACCTCTGTGTTGGCCTCCTTATGGAGAGTATTTTATGTTATGTTAGTTATAGTTCATGACCTAGAACAACGTTCTACCGCCGACACTGCGGCATAGGCTGGGCATTGTTACGTACTCGTACCCTCACAGTGGGTGCGGGTCGTGACACGTTTTTAGTGGTGGCCTATGCAGGTCGAGTTTATCTCATGGTATTCGAACTAGAGTATCACTACAGCCTGTAGTAGGAATTAGAATATTTTTGAAGGTACTCAATCATACTAGGAAAAACTCTTAATCAGATTCATTTTATCTAAATTATTACTTATTGACTTCCCTTGAATATAAACTGTCCTCCTTTGAATTTTTGCGTCATTCTCAGAAATTACTTCTTGTTTTGATCTGTCTTCATGATGGTTATGGAGACACAATCTCATCGCTCCGGTTCAGGGAATACTATCGAGAGGCTGGCCACCTCTCGTCCTGTTCATCAGGGCCTCGAGACCGTAGCTTCTGTTGTGCCGACTCAGGTTAGCGTTTATGCTACATTGGAGGTGCACCTCTGTCTATACAGAGACTTTTTCCCGTCATTTTCGATTTTTTTTAACAGCAGCGGTTCATGCAGCATCAGCAGCAGACCAGGAGAAACCAGCAGGGGCGAGCTATCGTCAAGACAGTCGAGGATGTACAGACCATTGGAGATCTTGCTACAAGTTTCGTTCTTATCGATTCCATTTCTGTAATTGTCTTTTATAACTACCTTGAAATCCGATTCCATCTGTTCATTGCTGATTGATTAATGTTTGTCATGTTGCTCTTTTGTTATGTTTGTTTTTCTTCTAAGAAAATCATATGGGCTAGGTCACCTCAGTTATGGGATCTAGAATCTTCGATAGTCGTGTTAGTTGGCATAGAGAGGACATGTAGTCAGATTTTGGATGTATTTCTCGGGTATAGGAATTTAAGATTTTCGTCGTCGCATACGGCAATGCGAAAATTTTAAATACCATGAACCTAGAGGTATGTACCTTAGTCAAGGACTCTGTGATTATCGTAGCCTTGCTTATTAGCATGATAAAGACTCTGGACAACATAATTTTGGACAGACGCATATGATTAACAGATTGTATCTTGAGAAGGTTTTAAACATCATACCCTTCTGTTGTTATAAATAACTTAGGAGTAGGGATATTTTAGTTTGTAGAACTTATTCATAGGTAGATCTTCATAGTATAATGATATGATGACTTGTAGAGTGTCTGTACCCTAGAGATGATAGTTAGTAGTGGTATTAGAATAGTAACCCATTGTAGATGATTTCCCTATTATTTATAATACCAACCAGTTTACATATAGGATGTTAGTATGCCTTACAGCCTTGATAATTGTTATTATTTTCCTTACCTTTTTCCAGTGAGGCACCCATGACCAGAGCCTGTCCTTGAGTATAGTTGTACTTCACCTAAGACTGAGAGGCCTATATACATATAGATTGTAGATGATATACTTAGGATATATGTGATGGATTGTTGTTCTTGAGCATATATATATGTGGTATTTGGGATTGGTGTGCTCAGCTTGTAGGTACTTAGTTATGGGTGACTTGATAGGATTGGGAAGTTAAGAGCTAGCCTATTATAGAGTTTCTCTTTTTGCTAAATTTTAGTTGCCAACACTTAGGTAGCTAGCATAGGTAAAATCCTAAGAAGTTGACCAGCTGATGACCAAGTACTAGGATGTTGAAAAAATTGACTAGCGATTGACCCTTGACTATGTTTGACCTAGAAGGGGGTACGATCATCTTAATTTCGAGGACAAAATTTTTCTAAGGTGGGTAGGATTGTAACACCCAGTTTTCCAGATGAGGGTAATTTTGAAATTTTGTAATTATAATTATTATTTATTGATATTTATTTTATATTAAAATTTTTGGTGATTTTTAATCATTTTTAAACTATTTAAAATCATGACTTGTGATTTGGTGTCTTGCTAGTGTAACCCTAGAGACAGCTTGACCTAGAGCTTAGCCATGTAATTAGGGTGTTTCATTTATCATTTTTAGCCTAGGGGTATTTTGGTCAATTTGAATTTATTTGAATTTATTAGAATTTATTGGGATGCATGTGAATTTATTATTAATTAAATATTGCTATGTGTTATGTTAGCCCTTAACCTAGAAGTTTAGCCCTAACCCAGATTAGACATGGCCTAGACTAGGGTTAGTTAGCTTGGATTAGTCATGACTAGTCATTGGTTAGAATGATCAAGTTAGACTAGCTAGTTATAGTTAGTTGAGACTAGCATTGAAACCTAGGTTCCATCCTAGCCATCGATTTAACATGATGTGAGGGTGACCATTTGATGGGATCCCAAAACCCTAGAAGTGGCCAGCCCAAAACCCTAGGTGAGCCTATTTAATCCCTCCCAAATCATTGTCTCTTTGTTCATTCTCACTCTTTTCAAGAACAAGGTGAGCTCCACTTCATTTCTCCATTCCTCATCCTTTTTCAACCAAACTTCTTGCATTGTAATCTAACCATCACACTCTTGCTGTCCATTGAGGTAGAATACGGATTTGGAGAATCCATAGTGCTCGGGCTACAGTAAAAGTGGGCTGTTATTGAGTTTTTGAGCTTGAGGAGAACCCATTGGTAATCTCTTAAACCCTATCTAAACTAGTGATTTATTATCATAGATGCATAGACCTAGGTCCCCTCTAGCTTCGGGTAGGATCTGAACCCAACCTATGTCGGATACGTGTCCGTATCGGACACATATCAGTAGGCTAATAGGGTGTTCGACCTAATGTCTCAATGGGTTAAAGTTTACTATTTTCGAAATGTTTTTGAATAGAAATATAGGTTTTTATGTGGCTTATGGATTTTTTTACGACTGAGCATGTTTTCGTGTCATTTTGTGTCACGTTTGGCTCTTGGACACGCTGCACAGTAGCCTGGGTTGGCTACCCTACTACTCGAGTCACACACAGGACACGACACAGGGTCTTTGGACACGAGATTTGATGGAGACCTAGGGGCAATGTCTGTCAAGACATTCCCCAAGTTATTTTGGATTTTATTTAGTATCGAGAGAGATATCTCGATGTCTATGGTCGATTGGACTAACTGTTCAATCCAGTTTTGGGGATTTTTTGGTTCCTGGCTCTTGGACACACATGTGTCCAGTCCCTTGGACACGTGAGGGACCCCTATGACACATACACATGTGCTAGAACAATTACCAACCTTTATATTTAATTATTAAATTGTTTTATATTCGAATCCAGGGAAATTCCTAATGTACTGATACATGGTTCCTGTTTCCTAATTGTACTGATATTCGAATTGATAAGACTGAGTTGAATGGGTTTTCTTTGAATGTAAAACATAACTGAGGTTAACTTACATGTTAGGGGTTTACATGGCATAAGAATTTAGTCTTTGTTTTGCAGTTTGGCTTTGAGATTCATTGACTGATACACTGCCACATACATGCACTATCGAACCTGAGAATTACTTGTGTAAAACTTGAGAACTGATGTAGGCTGCATTGATTTCCCACATAGCTCTACACACACCTGAGCATCTATGAAACCTGAATTGAGTTCCTATCCTTAACTATTTGAAGGTTGAATCATGGATTAAATGTCTGGGATTTATTTGTTAATTGATAGTTATGTTGTTAGCTGTCAATTGATTTTATTAATTCACTGTTTGTTTGAACATTTAATCCCTGTTGACACTGTCATTGGGTCCCATCCATTCCAGTTTTAAACTGAAATGAATGATTTATTTCTTGATAACCTGAGTTGGATTCCCATACATTGTATTGTCTTGTTTTTATATGATTCGAATTGGGTTGAATGGTGAATTGAGTTATGTAGGAACTGTTTTTCCAGGATTCCTATTCACTGTCAATGTGTTACAGTTTTCCTAGCTCGCTGAATTCCTGTTTTCCCACACTGTTCTTATAGTAGTTCACTGATTAGTAGTTCACTGATTACCTATAGTTAGCTCACTGTTTCATTGATCACTGTCAACTGAATTTTAAGTTTAGATTGATTAAATGCTTGAGGATTGGTTGACTGATTTTTAATGATTGGTTCACTGTCATATGAACCAATGAATCCTTCACTGTTTTTCAGGAATTTCCCATACTATTCTCATATGTATTCACTATTTTTCCAGGATCCTTGATAACCTGTCATGTATTCTCAGTTTTCTTGTTCACTGATTTCCAGGATATGTTGTTAGCTCACTGTTTTGGTGCAATTGTTACTGTCATCTGTTTTCCAGAATATCCTTCAATGATATTCTATTGATACATGAACACTCTACTGTTTTCATAACTCTCACTCACACACACACAGGTATCTCTGTCACTCATACACCCACATGTCCCCTCACACCCTTATGTCACACACACACTACCATAAACTCTCAACAACACACACATATATACACACACTCATAGCAATGCAAATGTAATGAATGGAAATGCCATGATTGATTAGAAATGCCATGATAAATGTATAGCAAATGCAAAAGTATGTTAGATAATGTAAATATGCAATGTTAGCCTATACAATGTTGGCTATGTATGTTTTGTCTAAAACTAAAATGTAGGCCATGTAGATGCAATATGGAATATATAATATGTTTGAATGCCATGATTTAGTGTCTAATTCATATGCCATGTTATATGCCTAGCCTATGCTATGCAATATAAGCCATGTTATGTTAACTTAGCTAAAAATGCCATGTAATGTATGAACCCATGCCATGTGTGATATGCCTAGTGTTCTAAACTAATGTGGGCATGTGTAGATATGAGTAGACATGTACACTCTATGTGAATGTTGCCTAATGTATATCCTATGATACTAATGTATGCATGCTACATAGATTGGGTGTTGTTGGCTTGTATAGCCTTGGAATGGAGTGTGCTTGCTAGGATAGTCTTGGCTAGACCTAGAATGACTTGTTAGTCTAGGTTTAGACTTGGAATGGTTTAGTTGACCTAGTTTGACTAGTGTAGTTGACCATGGTTGACCAAGAGTTGACTTTGGCCTAGTTCGACCTGGACAGCATGCATTGTAGATTACATTTATCATCTCCTGTATACATCTTGACTTGTGTTGCTCTAACTAGGAGTCAGGTATCTCATCTCGGACAGTACATTTTCTTTATACATTTAGATACCAGGCGAGTACATTCTCTGATCATTTCATAACTTGCTTAGAACTATATTTCTGTTCTAGTTTACCTTATTTGATGCTGTCACGATATTATCACGGATTGGTACTATATGGATCCCTACATTGAGATGTTATCCCCCTCGGGAGCATCGGATACATCATGTCATGTGTTTCATGTACATCATGTATTCCTCGCTCTCATGTTATTCATGTTTCTCATGTGCTTCATGCTCGTTCATGCATGCTCGTGTACTCTCATGTGCTCTCATGTTCGGTCATGTTTTCCATGTATCTCATGTATAACCTATACTTTATGTGCACTCATTTATGAGCCTTCATGTGAATTTTATATGCACCCATTTATGGGCCCCCATGTGAACTTCATGTGCACTCATTTATGAGCTCTCATGTATACTTCATGTACACCCATTTATGGGCTTCATGTGAAAACCATGTACGTAACATAACTTGTCTGGATCCTTGTGTATTAATTGGGGTATGGAGGAGTATAATTAGTCATATGAACAATTCCAAAGTAGTATAGCCATGTACGCCTCTTTAGTATAGCCATGTGCAAATCAAGCCATTCACATGTCAACTTTGTACTCTAAATCACTAATCACTGGTAGCTCTCTACTTATATTAGATATTTCTATTACAGTTCTCTCTCAGTTTACATCATGTACTTCTTTCAGTTTCATGTATCGTACTCTCTTGTATGTTTATATTCTCTAACCTGTTATGATCTGCATGAGATGTATTGTGCTCGCTCCCGTCCTGACTGGACCTGTTGAAAATTTTACAGAGGATGATGAGGAACCCTGCACCCCTTACTATGGAGCTTGCCTAGATGACACTCATGACCTGGACCCCTAGGGAGGTTCAGACAGCCGCTGAGGATGATACCCATTGCATAGTTTAGATAGTCTAGATTGTTTCCTTTTTCATGTTTAGCTATTGTCCTTATTTTCAGAGTTGTATATTTAGAGATGTTGAGACTAGTAGTTGTTAACTTGTTATTTCATTCTGCTATACCTCAGTTGAGGATTTTTTATCTATTTCATCGTGCCATATTCTATCTATAGATTGTGATTTAGTTGTACCTCTGTGTTGGCCTCCTTATGGAGAGTATTTCATGTTATGTTAGTTATAGTTCATGACCTAGAACAGCGTTCTACCACCGACACTGTGGCATAGGCTGGACGCTGTTACGTACTCGTACCCTCACAGTGGGTGCGGGTCGTGACAGATTTTTACATTTCTAATCACTCATTCACTCTTCTCTATATCTATTCCCAAGTGTTTTTCAGAGATCTAAAGCTTTCACATTTCACCTATACTACTCTTAGCCAAAGCCAGTAGACATTTTGTTCGATTTAGAGTCTTTTGTTTATAGAATTGTAAAGACGTTGCAAGTCAAAAAACTTTTCAGATTTTGGAGTCGGTCGTACGCTCGTCACCAAGCACAGTGTTGTGAAGTCAGTCGTGCACTTGTCGACAAGCATGGTGTTGTATAGAGACGACAAGCTCTCGTTTAGCTTACAAATAATGGATTAATAGCGGGCAAGAGTACTCGCGACTGGATTAGTCCTCTTAGAGAAAAATGAGTATATATCGCAGTGTTCACTGAGTTTGATCTTCTATCTCTTACTGCTATTTAATTTACTGTCTCTTATTCCTACCGTAACTTATAATATGGTAATTTTTTTAGTAGTGACTATTTTTTGCTGCACACGCACACACTCTATTCACCCTCCCTCTAGAGGTGCTCAATGGTCCTATAATCTCATTAGCTTCATCAAGCACAATGTGATCTATCGATTCGGTGTTCCTCGAAGAATCATTCATGACAACGGACCTCAGTTCGTAAGTCAAACATTTACTCGATTTTGTAATGACACTCGAATCAACAACATTGCTTCTACAGCTTATAATATTGCAGCCAATGGTTTAGCGAAGCATTTAATAAGACAATCATCAAGCTTCTCAAGAAATTCGTTTCTGCTAATAAACACAACTGGAGCAAAAATTTAAGAGAATTTCTATAGGCATACCGTACTACTGTACATACCCTGACTGGTTGTACACCTTTCTCTCTAGTGTACAGATGTGAAACTATTTTACCATTGGAGATTCAAATTCCATTTCTAAGGATAGCTATCGCTAACGAATTAACAGTAGAAAATAATGATTGCCTTCAACTTCAAAAACTTAAAGCACTCGATGAAAAATGGTTGCTAGCCCAACAACACATTAAGCTATGTCAGGCCCGTATTTCGAAAGCTTTCAACCATAAAGGCAAAGTACGGATCTTTCAAAAGGGTGAACTAGTCCTTACTGTCAGACGTCCTATAACTATGACGCACATGAGTAATGACAAGTTCGAGCCAAAGTGTGAGGGCCCCTACGTCATAAGCAAAGTCTCCTCTAACGGAGCTTACTAGTTGACCAGGATGGATGGTCGAGTAGCTATGATGCCTATCTACGACAAGTTTGTAAAGAAATACCATGTTTGAAAGCATGTATTATATTTTCTAGCAAAATATTGTACATACACAATCTTCGAATTATTATCTTTTATTCATTCATTCGTGAATAAATACATAGATAATAAGCCCATAAAAAATTCTCCAGTAGAGTCTAACCTAGATCTTGTGGTACATCCTCAAAAGATTGACCCATAACAATCACCAAAATATATCATCAAAACATTATCTTTTGAAACCCAGTTGTTTTAAAAGATATCTTATTCTTGAACCCTAGTTGGATTAAGAATAATCAACAGATACAAGAATTTATGTCCATATTACCTCGGAATTCTATTGTCTGTATCAACGACTTGTCACGTCTACATTACCTCTGATAACGTCATCCCAAAATAACATCACATCAAGTGGTATTCTGTTACGTCCATATTATCTCTAATAGATATAATAAGTGATGCTATTTTCAAGAAATATGTCATGTCCAAGACCTCTGAACGTATTTCTACACTTCTATCTATTGCTTGTGTCTCAAACAGATACAAAATAAGTAATAGAGTTACAAAATCACCAGTTTTTTATTTCATTTCAAAATCTTGAGAACATAAAATATTATATTTCTCAAAAATGTGATAAAAATTGTTCCAAAAGATTATTACATTCATTCATTGGGGAGGTAGAGTGCTGAGGCCAGAAATAATCTTCTTTAAGGCTTCGGTACGTTCCACTCTGGTAGCAAGCACCTTTTCCCTAGCCAAGTTTCTCCTGAACTCTGGAGTCAATGGATGCATCGATAAGATATGATACTCGATCTCCGTATTTTGAGCTCGAATAAGGTCATCCCTCTGTCTATTCAAGTCATCCAGATGGCTCGAGGCAAATTAATGCAGTTCTATAACTTCTTATTGGTGTTTTCTAGCCGCTGTGACCGATACACGGGCTCGGGCCAATTCAGCTTCTAGTTCTTGGATGCGGGCTTGACCTTCAGACACCTCTTCATCATTTTTTGCTTCCTCAGCCTTATAGAGTTCAATAGAGGAAGTGGCCTTAGCTACACCAGACTCTATGTCTTTAGATTGTACAGCAAATGCTGTCATAGTATTGTCAAGAATGGCTTGCCATTTTTCATGCTCTCGAGCTAAGGTCTCACATTCAGTATCCACCAGTCTGTTTATATTCCCTCTGATTAGATCCTAATAAGACTGGATAGGTTCCTCTAGCTCTGGCAGGATCTGCTCTAAGGTCGTGGCCCTCTATATGTCACAAAAATTGCGTATGGATTCAATTGGATAAATAGAAGACCTCACAAAATTGTAAGTATAGTTCTTCTCTATGGCCAATTGAACCAAGGATCGCAGAGAGGTAAAGAAGGTATCCGTATAAGTACGGATGAGGCTACCCATCACTGCCTGCACACCAGGTGTCGCTGTTGTATCTGACACTTCTCCTTCTACAAAGGCCGGAGGAATATTGGCAACCAAAGTAACATCAGCACTTAGAAATTTCACTATAGGCATTCCTGATGAGCTCCCCTTCATGGCATGTGATGCAAGATTCCCAGCATCTAAGGGAGCCATAGTCGAACTGATGCTGAATGCAGTAGAGGCTATTAGGACTTCAGCGAGTGTCCCTATATGACTTGCTATAATTCAAATTAAAATTGTTATATCACATATCATTGGATAAAAAACAATGGTAAATAAAATCAAAAATTTACCCGGGCCTGTTGGAATATAAGTAGTATTGATAGGCTCGGTATCTCTTTCTGCAATAAGCCTTTCCCAATACAGAAGCAGATATTGCTGCACCTGCTTGACTACTCCCAGTCTCCGAGCCTCCAGACATAAGACGGCTGCTCTCGGCTTCTAAGCCAGTATGGCTGCCCCTAGCAGTCGATTCAGCTTAATCTTCATGGGCTCCTAATTCTGCCCTCTCCTCTTCAAAAACATGTTCAACAGGGCTTAGAGTCTCCCAAATATCAGTATCAGGATGTTCGTCGCCCACAGGGCGAATCTTTATTGGATGGGCTTCCAACGCCTTCAATATCAACATCAGATTTCTCATCGCTAAGGGGCTCATTAAGACTCTGGTCATCTCCACCAGGGCTCTGGTCGCCAACAGGGTGCTCATCACCCTCAGTTGTAATTTGGCCATCTTTGCTCACCAAATCCTGACCCTCCTGGGTCGCTAATTGAACTTTGCTTGATTCAGCCTTCTCAAGACCTGGGATAGCGTCAGCAACGTCCTCCTCTCACTGCTCATCCCTATAGTTAAAATGCTGCAATACCCCTATAATGTGGGAATTCTGACCGTCGGTGCGCCCTGGGCCATTCTCGGTCCTATAAAAGGGGAAGTTCTCCTCTGAAAAGTTGATGTCTACTTTTCGGCATCCTTTACCACCATGCGAGATCCAAACTTAACTTTGAACGACGATCGGCCTTGTGTAAGTTGGCTGCTGGTTGAGGCCTTTCTTGTTTGTAGGAGCCATGTTCTTGTAGAAGAACTCTGTGTAGAAGGAGCCATCGCTGCTGTTGAGAAGTATATAAATGTCCTTCTTAGGGAGTTCGACTCTGAGCGACAACTGAGGGCTCTTGGAGGTCCAAGCCATGGGTTCGAGATCTGTTTCTCACCCGATGAATAGATGGTCGTGCTCTGTCCTGATCTTGGGAACAATGGGACTTTGTCGTGCTATGGTTCTGGGTCTTCCACTGCTTCAGTATATATTGGAGCTCTAGCTTCTCTTGGTGACAAGAGGGTTAGCTCTGATGACGCTGTGAGTCGGTGGGGAAGAGACTTTGATAGAGACTGTATATCTCTCTTTTGCCCATGATGATCACACAGTGGAGGCTGCCCATCGAAGACGATCCTTTTTTTATGTTCATAAAATTTCTATTCTCACTTGTGTAACAAAGACCTTATAGTTGATCCTTGTAAATGAGATTCAGGAAACTTCTTTCTTATGTACTTGCGATAAGAAGAGTGCTTTTTGAACTTTATCCTGAGAATGTCTTCATCCTTGGTTGGTCTGTGCATCTCACTGTCTGTGCCTCTGTGATGTTAGGTCGGTAGTGGGGACACTAACATGTGACATATATCATCTGAAGCATGGTAGGAAGAGGGTGGGCGACGAGAGCACCCTAATGCGCCTTACATCAGCTGTAACTTTTCATGCTTCTACAGTATCAACTATATGATATGTGTAGTAGTTATTTAGGAAGGGGCATGTATCAATTTGATAGTATATACATGTATCTGTCATTTGGGTTAAGTATCAGTCCCTATAGATGGGTTGTGTGTTCAATTATGGTGGGGGTGGAGGCAAGACAGTAATAAGTAGATAGGTAGGGGGTTCAATCCTGTTTACAACAGCAGATGAGAGGTTAGATAAGTGGGTAATGAGTATAGGAGAGGCTTAAGTGGTGGTGTGTCTATCATATGTGAGGTATAGGAGAGTATCAGTTAGGAGTAGGTGTCTTGTGTTAAAGTGTTAGTGAATTGGAATGAGTATGAGAGGAGCCAATGCACTGGTGTGCAGTAGCCAACTGCTGTTGGCAGCAGGACAGGACAGAGCAGAGCAGGCTGTGCACATCACAAGTGTGCACCTGTGTGCATTGCAGAGGCAGTGAGGGGGGTCCTTTTCCTCCTATAGAGGCAGGCTTTAAGTGAGGGTCTGTATAGGCAAAAGCAGTAGGAAAATAATAGGATTTTGTATATGTATCCCTATATAGATATAATTATGTGTGTGTATTGTATAGAGGGAAAAATATGTTAGGATACCCAATTTGATATCAGAGGTTGTGATGAGTACCACATGGAGTGTACTGGCACCATAGAGGCTTGTATATGTGTGATATATATAAGCATATGTATATGAATAATGGTATAGTGATGTGTGGAATTATCTATGTATAGGGTTGTATTTAATGCCAAGGTATTCACCAATATGTCAAGGAAATTAAGGTATTAGATACTAGAATAGGGTGGTGCATAAGATACGGGGTATTACCAAGGTATCAAGATATTAGCCAGATATTGAGGGTATTACGCTAAGTATTGATATCTAGACCGAGGAATTTGATAAAATGATAATTAAGAGCCTTTTTATGAAATTATGATAATTTAGCATTATATAGAATATTTAGATTAACCCAATATAGCCTAGTAATTAGCTTGTTTGGTCTTATGATCAACATAGAGGGTGGTTATGAACTATAAAATAGACATTGACCTAGTTTGACTATTTTGAATTTGAGTTGACCTAGTATGACCTAGAAAAGGCCTAGAAGTATGTAATTAATGCATTTAAATACATTTTTTACTCTAGAATACCAAATAACTATGTATATCTCATATATAGGTTTGTGTGACACCACTTTGAGCATCGATCCACATTTATTGCTCATGACCGCAGGCGGGTACATTCTTTGATAGTTTTTATTTATTTGATAATTATTATGAGTCAGCTTCTAGTATAGTATTACTTGACTCTCTGACATGACACGGATTAGCATTTCTGGATTCATTACTTGTGACACATGTATTATACTTGTCTTTTCCTAATTTTTGGAATCACCTACTGGAATCACCTACTGGCATCACTTACTTTCTGGCTAGACTTTTACTCAATTTATGTGTCAGGATATGGATTCACTTGTACTGGTCAGGGTGGAAAAATACTCGAGTAGCCATGTAAACATTTTCAATCATGCTGGAACCACCTCTACTGGTTTAATCTGGAAAGATACGTCGCACGCTTGCCAAGTGTACGATGTGCCGTATTTACCCCTAGCCATTTACATGTCGAAAGCGGTATTTCAAAATACACTGGTTTAGTACTTCCCTATTGGATTCATATTACACTCACTGGACTCACATTATACTGGCCGGTCTCACATTACATCTACTCTAGTTCAGTTATCTCTATTTACAGTCTTTATTGCCATGTTCTTCTGATTCACCATATTTACTCTCCTTGTACTTACTTAGTTGTTATTCTAATTCATTTTTGACTCACTCTTTCCATATTCATCAAGTATTACTTACTATAACTGTTTTATAGTTTTTGTCATTTAATTGGAATTGGTAGAGGAGATGTGCTCGTTCCATCCTGACTGGATATATTTTTCAAATGACTGTTCAGGAGACTTGTGTCCCACATACTATGGATTCGAGGAGGGGATAGCAACCATGGGTCCTGATACTCAGGAGTGATTACCGAGAGACTTAGTTATTAGTTTTAGCTTTGTGTTAGATTCATTGTTAGAACTCTTGGCATGTAAATATAATGAAGATTTTGCTATTGTATTTGAGACTTGGATTTTAATATTATATTAGAAGTTGTCGATGTTGAAGACTTGTAGTTGATTAGACTTCTTTGATATCTTATCGTGCTTTAGATTGTAGTTGAGTATTCAGTATTATCTTTTGCACCTTGTCCTCCATTCGGAGTCGAGATCTATGACAGGTACATTATATTACTGTGTGAGATTGGTAGTTAGTGACTAAGACAATATTCTACCGTCGATATCGCGACGTAGGCTGGGCGTTGTCACGCACTCGTACCCCTATTCTGGGTACGGGTCGTGACAGTAGGAGCACCGCGCGCATGGTTCTGGAACTGAATTTTGTTGCAACTGTGCGCATTTGGCGCAGCCAACCACCACGTGGTCGTGGTTAGGATTTGGGCAGTTGCTGAGATCAAGCGCTGTTGATGCCCGAACATAGGCATGATTGAGTTAATGACACGTGGCGCATGCCTATTGCTCAAAGATCTCGTTTGGTTATAACCAAAAAGATTCCTATGCCACGAGAAACGATGTCCCTTGGAAACGTTATCCCTTACTGATTTGGCATATGATTCCTTCTTCTATATGGAATTCTGGGCATAGGAGATATAAATTTGTTTACTAGGTTTGTTCCTAAAACTTATTTAACTTTGGAGGTGTATTATGGAGTTGATTTGGATCTTGGATGGATTATTTAGTATTTATATCATTTGAGACTTGTAGGCCTATTGTTCTTTCTTTTCATATCTTGTGACCTTACATTTTGTGGAAGTTTGCTTACTGAGATTCTGTGGATATAGATTTTTACATATGATTTATGGATTAGTTATTATGATTGGTGGATATATTGATATAGATAGAGTACTACCATTGATTATGCGACGTAAAATGGCCGTATCTACATACTCGAACCTAAGTATTTGGGAACGAGTCTTGACGAATATAGTGTGTGATGGTTCTTGATAAAGGTAATAATCATCATGGCATGAAAGACATAGGTAGGTCAAGGGTATCATGTCTTGTATCATGAAAAAATACTATTGCCAGCCCATCTCTCCCAACCCTTATACATAAATATACCAATACTTGCGATCTCATATACCAAAATGGCTCATAAACAATCTTGTACAAGTTGTCTGTAGGCTCATGTCACGACGTTTCAATAATGGCTTGTCATGGAATGGAAATATAACTTGTACATACTTTGGACTTTGTAATGTCCCAAATTCGTGATACGTATTTAGTGTACGTATACGTGTTTTGGACCCATATTTTATTTATTCATGGTTAGTTATCTTGGTTTATTTTGCATTGGCATGGTTTTATTGGCATTGATAGTTTAATTGGTTTTAATGGTTCATTGGTTTATTTGGGCTTGGTTTATTCTTGGTTTGGGTTGGCTTGGTTCGGTTTGGGATTGCTCTTGGTTCATGATGAACCCAAGGTGAACCCCCTACCTACCACCACCATTTGTATTTATTAGCCCTCTTCATTCTCTCTCTTCATTATTCATCTTCTTCTTCTATTTACTCCCTTCACCTACCAAAGAGAGAAGAGAGAGGTCTAGGCAAGTGCAACTTGCTTCCACAAGAGAACCCATTTTTATTGTTCCATTAGCTTCTCCTCATGTTTCTAAGACACATTAGAACTTGTCATTTTCTATTTTAAAGCTTTAATTTTCGTAGATCTAGAAATTGTTTATTTTCGTATTTTGGTGGTTTTGATCTATCAAACTTCTTTGTTTTCAAGTTTTGAGGGTTCCATGCTGTAGAGAATTTTATTCTACCCAATTTTGACCTTTGAAAAGTTGGATTTGGACTTATTTTGACCAAGTTATGGACTTTTGAAGTTTTAGGTTCCAACCATGGAGTTCTTGCTGTTTTGGAGAAGACAGTGAGCAGTGCTCGAGCTTTTTAGCTTGTGCCACTGAGTTGCGTGCGCTCTTTAGTGCAGCACAGTCCCCATACGCTGCCTTTTGGAAACGTATGGATCTCATACGCGACCTTGATGAGGAGTCGTATGGACCCCATACGCTGCCTTTTATGAGCGTATGGCTTGCATACGCTGACTTGTGTGACAAGGAGTCGTATAGACCCCATACGCTGCCTTTTGTGAGCGTATGGCTTACATACGCTGACTTATGTGACAAGGAGTCGTATGGACCCCATACGCTGCCTTTTGTGAGCGTATGGCTTGCATACGCTGACTTGTGTGACAAGGAGTCGTATGGACCCCATATGCTGCCTTTTGTGAGAGTATGGCTTGCATACGCTGACTTGTGTGACAAGGAGTCGTATGGACCCCATACGCTGCCTTTTGTGAGCGTATGGCTTGCATACGCTGACTTGTGTGACAAGGAGTCGTATGGACCCCATACGCTGCCTTTTGTGAGCGAATGGCTTGCATACGCTGACTTGTGTGACGAGGAGTCGTATGGAGTGCATACGCTGCCTTTTGTGAGCGTATGACCTGAGCGTATGACCTGAGCGTATGCTGACTGAGCGTATGCTGCCTGAGCGTAGCCTGATTACCCTGGATCTTCTATGGCCCTGTATATTGATATTTTATTAGATATTTAACGTCCATTTTATATCCTTACGCCTTTTGTCCTGAACTTGATAATCATGAATTTACTTAATATGTTTGGAATTGATAATTGAGCATGACGTGATAGTGACCCGTAGTGGTGCACTCCTGACATAATAACCTGACATGACATGATAGTGGCCCGCCGTGGCGCACTCCTGACAAAGTACACTTGGCATGATAACCTGACCTGATATATCTTGAATAGCTGTTGCGACGGCTACCTGACATGACATGATCTGTTTAATTAATCCTGACATCGTGGACGATTGTGCTTGTACAAATAATCCAGTCCTGTCTTGCATCATGTCTAGGAGGGGACTCCTGAGTACCACGGTCAGGAGTACCTACTGAAATGGACTAAGGTTAATGACTAGTATAATTCATTAGACATGAAGAGATGTTCTCTAGTTACAGGCGATCCCGTTATCCCGGCCGCAAATGTTTGGACTTGTAGCCTGCCGACGAGTAGGGCACATTTCCAGCCTACTGTTATGTGGGGCACCTGCCATTGTCACTTAAATGATTGAACTCTATTGTCACTCTAATGCATTGTACTATCTAAATTGTCACTATAATGATTGCCTAGATAACCTGGATAGCTGCAGGGCCTGTGACTACTTGGAGCATCTCATTGCATCTTGCTAGTAACTAGGATTGTAATAACCCTAGTTAGTTAATGTAGAAAGCCGTAGGCAATGATTGGCCGTGATTGCTTGGATGGGGTCTAGTCCAGTATAGTATTGTCTAGAAGTGATTGATTGAAAGATTATACCATAATGATTGAATGATTGTCACTCCAGATTGTCACTATAATGATTGTCACTCCAGATTGTTATTATAACGATTGTACTCTATTGTCACTCTAGTGTATTGCACTCTTCATTGTCACTTTTATCATTGTACTCTCTCCTTTTACCTTAATAATTGGCACCTTGAGCAATAAATGATCAGAGACTAAGTTCTGTTCAGGTGAAGGGTTACAATCTCGGTCCTTGTTTGGTTTAAGGATTGTAACCTGGCTTCCGGAATAGTACCTTCGTTTTCTCTTCATATATTGTCCAGCTATATTTTATTTAGCATGATTCTCCAGTTCTTTTATGTCAATGATGCCTCACTTAATTATTTTCTCTGATTGGGATAAGTGCATTGGTAGTGCACAAACCTCAATCTGTGTTACTTATTATTTTCTTACATGTTGAATGCTAATGATTTGTTGGTTTTAGTTCTTAAGTGAAGCCTCCTTTGTGGCACTTGCTCTTTCTGGGGTCTGACCCAACTGGTTTTGTATGGCCAGATACCGGAGCAGCACCAAAGGATCTCCCTGCTTTCCAGCCCGATGGTGGTCACCAGGCGTAACCAGGGCATCGAGTGGGTTTCTTTTGTTCTTCCACTGTAATATTGTAAATTATTCTTTTGAGACGTTTAGCCGACGAGCAAGTGTTAGCTCGATTGTACTTACTTACTGTCTGCCTACGCGCTGTAACATGATTGACAAGCCCCGGGGGTTGATCATGTATGACTGAACTCTTGCTAGTCCTCACATTTTGTAACGACTAGCTTCATGATCATTCCGGATATATAATGTATGGGACGCCTTACTATTGTGTATTTGGTGGTCTGACATCTTGTAATTATTATTAGTTGGTTGAGATTGAGACAATAGGCTATTTTATGACCTTAAGAGACTGATGGATTGTAGTGAAACCCTCACATATCTAGACAGCCGTGACCGTATAACGGTGTGGATTCCATTCCGTTATACGTAGCTGGCTATGTCTGCCCCCGCTCTCCAGTATTCTGGTTCTGGGCGTGACAGACTTTCACGTGTCAGTGTATGAACTTCTAAGCTAGCAAGTGTCGCATGTATCCAATCATATCTCATTTCCAAGTCTTGGCTTGAAATGTACTTGGCTACGCATGGCATGTGTATAACATGACATGCTTGGTTTTATACACGACATGATTTCTTATATACATCTATACTGCTATATAACAAGGAATGTTAGCTTCACCGTAATTTTTTTCTTTCAAATATGTCCTTACCTAACTTTACTAATTAAAATTTTCGATAAATTTAATAAGGACAACTAGGTAATAACATATAAAAAAAATTTAAACATTGTTGTTATTATGATTCCATTTGCTCTTGCAAAATACAAAAAAAAAGTTAATTACGTGCAAGACACGTGCATATATGCTAGTATATAATATAATAATATAGCTAGACACACATTTACCATGTTCTAGTATATACTTGACATGTTCTAGTCATGATCTATCTAATCCCAATCACTTATCTCATATTCAAAACAAACAAAACAAGAATCAAAACAAAATAAAATCAGTATCAGTATCGGTATCGATGTTATTGAAAAGATTATACAATCATGTATAACTAATTAATCTCTGGAAAGATTAACATACCCCACATCCCCTACCCAACCCCTCCCCCACCCTCCTCCCCGACAGCACCCACCCCCCTCCCCCCCCCCCCCCACCCCCTCCCCGACCCCCCTCCCCGACAGCACCCCCTCCCCCACCCCCCGCTCCCCGACCCCACTCCCCAACCCCCCTCCCAGACAGCACCCACCCCCCACCCCCTACCCTACCCCTCCACCCCCTCCCCGACAGCACCACCTCCCCGACCCCCCTCCCCCATCCCCCCTCCCCGACAGCACCCACCCACCCCTCCCCCACAACCCTCCCCACCTTCCGACCCCACCTCCCCGACCCCCCTCCCCCCGGCCCCGACAACAGCCGACCGCCACCCCCCCCCGAAACCCTAAAATAGAGAGAGAGGGAAAGAGAGAGAGAGAGAGGGAGAGATAGCTTACCTGCGAGATCGACGGAGGGAGAGAGATCGCCGGAGGGAGTGAGATCGTCGGAGGGAGTGAGGGGGAAGAGAGAGTATGTTTGGGGGGGAATGAAAAATCTCCCCCCCCCCCCCCCCCCCCCCCGTCGGTTCAATTTAAGTTAGGGTACATTATTTAGCGACGGACTGGCGACGGATATATCCGTCGCTAGTCCGTCGCTAAATACTGACAAGATTACTGGCGGAACGTCCGTCGCCAGTTAAGCGCTAATTTTTGCGCCTTTTTTCAGATTTTGCCGCCAAAATGTGCGACATATTAGCGACGGAGATCAGTCCGTCGCTAAATTTTCGTCAAATTAGCGACGAAATTGCGACTTTGACACACAAAAAATAAAAAAATTATCCATTGCTTTCTGACGGTAGACCGTCACAAGGTAGCCGGTAGTCCGTCGCTAATAGTCCGTCGCCAAATTGCTGTATTTCAGTAGTGTAATCCCCCACTTAATAACCACAATATAATTTATATTACGGAAAAGAGTCCATTTTTGTTCACCCACCAAAACTATGGTGTTTCTTCACCCTACACTAGAAAAATAACACGTGTCAAATTAAAAGTGAAAACCACTTTGGTGGGTGAACAAAACCACTCTCAAAGTGGTTTTATATTTGTTGAACTGACATATGTCATTTTTTTAGTGGGGGTGGAAAAAAAAAATCATAGTTTTGGTCGGTGAACAAAAATTGGAAAATACTTTATATACCTCCAAAATCTCATCCCTCCATGTCCTTCCGCCACGTGCCCCTCTTCTATTCGCTCATGTCTTCCCCCAACCCCCCCCCCCCCCCCCCCCCCCCCCCCCTCCCATATTTGCTTGGATCAATAAGAAAGTGATATGTGGCGGAGGGACATAGAGGGATGGTGTTTTTGGAAGTACGTATATCATTACTCTTATATTATCACTAACCCCATCATATCAATTTCTTAAACCAAGACCCCAACATAGAATCATTTTGCACATCTCTCTCCCTCTATATAACACACCAGCACCCCTCTGATCCCATTCTAAGTGCTCGACCATATTTTCTTTGTTCTCTTTGCAAGTTGGAAAGAAAGAGAGGGTGAGTGAGAGAGGAATGGAAGGGAAGGAGGAAGATGTGAAGCTCGGAGCCAACAAGTACTCCGAGAGGCAGCCCATAGGGACAGCAGCGCAGGTGGCGGACAACAAGGACTACAAGGAGCCCCCCGCAGCTCCACTTTTCGAGCCGGGAGAGCTCGTGTCGTGGTCCTTCTACAGGGCCGGGATCGCCGAGTTCGTGGCCACCTTCCTCTTCCTCTACATCACGGTCCTCACCGTCATGGGCGTCGTCAAGTCCAACTCCAAGTGCTCCACCGTGGGCATCCAGGGCATCGCCTGGGCCTTTGGGGGCATGATCTTCGCCCTCGTCTACTGTACTGCTGGCATCTCAGGTCATTACTACTACTACTTGACTAATATATTATTCTGGTGTCCATTCTTAATATTGCACAATCCCCCCTCCAGCCTGATGATGTTGGACCCAGAACGTCTGCAGAAGCGATGCCAACCTGTGAAAAGATAACAAAACACCGTCTAACACAAGTACCAAGATGTATCAAACACAATATTTCTGGTGACTATTTCACCTGAACAAATCTCAATCTATATAACTTCGAAAGATACAAGATTGATACAAAATATGTTGAACACTTTGCCCAAAAGTTCAACCACCCACCAAACTCGAGAAGAAAGCAAAAAAAAAATTACAATTGAAACCACTCAACCACTAGCACATGCACGAATAAGACATCATATGGTATGGCGATATAATATGACACTTGTTTTAGTGTGTCAGTGTATTTTTAGAGTGATCGAGTTTTGTCCAATGCGATACAATTCATAATTTTTTACGGTGTATGTGCTTCCTAGCTCTTTATTGTTTAGGAGAACTTGGATGATACTCGATTGCTCACATGGTGAGAAGTAGGTCTATCTTCCTACCAACTAGTCATATAGGTTTTTGGCATGACTCGCTCATGTTTATAACTATTTTTGCCAGAAATTTATAGAAAATTAGTGTTAGGTTAACTACCCGTCATACAAACTTTGTCAAATCTTTTATGATATTTCTTAAGCTCCATATCCGGCCCTTATTGTGATGGAATATGGCTTGGATAATGACGATAATTCTTTCATCTCTTTCCTATGACATGGAGATGACATGGCATGATATTTTTTCGGTGTGTCCTAGTATATTTTGGACTGCATAATTTGTCAGAGATACGTGTCCGATACGCATCCTATATGAACGATCCAGATTTGTGTAGTGTCCGTGCTTCCTAGTATTCATAGGTGACAAATTTTGGTGGGGGTACTAATTTAATTTGTTTATTGATCATGATTGAGCAGGTGGCCACATCAACCCTGCTGTGACCTTTGGCCTCCTGCTGGCGAGGAAGCTGTCCCTGACAAGGGCCATCTTCTACATGGTGATGCAGTGCCTGGGCGCCATCTGCGGTGCTGGGGTGGTGAAGGGCTTCAAGAAAACCCTCTACATGACCCAGGGTGGTGGTGCCAATGTTGTGGCCCCTGGCTACACCAAGGGTGATGGCCTGGGCGCCGAGATCGTCGGCACCTTTGTTCTTGTCTACACAGTCTTCTCTGCCACTGATGCCAAGAGGAATGCCAGAGACTCTCATGTCCCTGTATGTTTAATTTACTTGTCTCTGTTTGTTAATATTCGTGTTTTCTTATATGGCTTAATTGATCGGATGTGTGAGTTCTAACGGTTTTGTTCCAGATCCTGGCTCCCTTGCCTATTGGGTTTGCTGTGTTCCTTGTCCACTTGGCCACCATCCCCATCACTGGCACTGGCATCAACCCGGCTAGGAGTCTTGGTGCTGCCATCATCTACAACAAGGACCATGCTTGGAATGACCATGCAAGTGTCTTAAAACCCCTTTCTTTTTCTTTTCTTTTTTCCTTTTTTAAAATTTTTGTTTCATATACTGCAAAAACTTAATTTATACATTATTTGTGGTTATACACGTAGAATTAATTGTTTTTTTTTTCTTTGAAATCCCACGCACACACACAATTGGGAGGCTCGAACCTTGTCGGCCCCTCCGGGTGTCCGCTCTAATACCACTAGACTAGAGAGCTCGGACCACGTAGAATTAATTGTTAATAGAATATAGAATAGACCATCCATGAGCGACCATGGTCCATGAGTAACTCGGCCGCTGGTGTATGAAATATAATAACTTTCATTATTTTTTTTTTACTGGGCAACTCCTGAAAGCTAATGTGTGCCTTTGTTTTTCCTTGCGCAGTGGATTTTCTGGGTTGGACCTTTCATTGGGGCTGCCCTTGCTGCCATGTACCACCAGATTGTCATCAGAGCAATCCCGTTCAAGAGCAGGTCTTGAAGACTAATAATTGTTTTCTTGTGCTCGTATCATATGGCTTTCTATGTAGTGGTAGCACTTTCTCCTTTGAGAAGCATAAGTGTGGTCCTTTCTATGTATGATGTATTGTCAAATGTGCAAACTAAGTAATGCTATCTATCTAGTACTAGTGCATGTCCTTTTCTTCTCAATTGCTGCCTGTTGATGGACTCTGATAAAATTAACTTTCTATCTATAGTTATCCACCCTACTGTTGAAGAAATATGCACAAGAGAGACTAGCAATCACTCAAGAGAGAAGGAATAGAGTTGAGTACACTTTTATGTGTTTATTCATTGAGTTTGAGAGCCTTTAAATAGGCTTTAAGGAAAAACAATAAAATACAAATGTGTGGTTAAAAGTAAAACAAGAAGCTGTTGGAAGCTCCTGGAAAAATGCTCTCCCAACGTTCACATGAACGTTGGCTTCAAGGGGCTGTGAAAGGTTCTCCCAACGTTCACATGAACGTTAGCTTTTGAATCATTATCCAACACTCCCCCTTGATTCAAAGTCTATAACACCAAGGAGATCTCTGAATTTGACAAACTTTTCATAGGATAATGCTTTAGTGAAGCCATCGGCAATTTGATCATTTGTCGAGCAGTGCTTCAGCTCAACGACTTCTTTTGCAACAGCTTCGCGTATGAAATGGTGACGAAGCTCGATATGTTTTGTCCTGCCATGGAAGGACGGATTCTTTGCCATACAGATCGTTGCCTTGTTGTCGCAATAGACAGGAGTTGGAGATGTCTGCCTCTCGAACAGATCTTCCATGATTCTTTTCATCCATGTGGCTTGGCAGACAGTTGAAGTAGCAGCAACGTATTCAGCTTCGGATGAAGATAGTGCAACGCTTTCTTGCTTCTTTGACATCCATGAGACCGCACCCGAACCAAGGTTGAAGATGAATCCACTTGTGCTCTTTCGGTCTTCTAGGGAACCTGCCCAATCACTGTCAGTAAAACCAATTAAATTAAAAGTGGAGGAAGGATAATATCAAATCCCATAGTTCTTGGTTGCGTGAATGTAGCGAAGAATGCGTTTTGCTGCTCCAAGATGATGCTTAGAAGGTTTGTGCATGAACCTCGATATCAAGCTTACTGCAAAAACAATATCAGGACGAGAGTGAGTTAAGAACATTAACCCCCCAACGAGCATTCGAAAATATTTTTCGTCAGCTTTCTCTGTGCCATCTTCTAATACCAACTTCTCATTTGGGTTCATTGGAGTTGAACACCCTTTTCAATTTTTCATCTGAAATTTATTGAGCAAATTATAAGCATACCTCTCTTGAGAGACAAAAATACCACTTGATGTTTGTTGGACTTGAAGTCCAAGAAAATATTGCAATAATCCTAGATCTGACATTTCAAACTCATTCGTCATAATTGTTCTAAATTCCTCAATAAGAGATGAGGAAGAACCCGTGTATATTATGTCATCAACATATACGCAAACAATGAGTATTTTATCATTACCTTGTGCCTTCACATATAGTGTAGGTTCATTGTCGCTTCTATGAAATCCGTGTTTGTGAAGATAAGAGTCAAGTCGACTATACCATGCTCGTGGTGCTTGTTTCAGTCCATACAAAGCCTTCTTTAATTTGTAAACTTTATTTTCCTTTCCTTTGATAACAAAACCCTGTGGCTGTTCAACATAAACTTCCTCGTTTAAATAACCATTTAAAAAAGCAGATTTAACATCAAATTGAAAAATATCCCACCTTTTATGAGCTGCTAGAGCTATAATTAATCTAACTGTTTCTAAACGAGCAACAGGTGAAAAAGTTTCATAAAAATCAATACCATATACCTGTGCATATCATTTAGCGACTAGACGTGCTTTATATCTTTTTACGTTACCTTCTCCATCATATTTTACCTTGTACACCCATTTCACCCCGATTGTGTCTTTTCCATGGGGTAGATCCGTCAGTTCCCATGTTTGGTTTTTTTCAATTGATGTAATTTCTTCTTTCATAGAATTTTTCCATTCTTCTTTTCCATGTGCTTCTTCGTAGCAGATTGGTTCTGCAACCATTAAAGCAAATTGACATGAAGTATAAATTTCTGACAAGGATCTTACCTTTCTTGGAGGACTTTCTTCATCAGAAACATGAGGACTTCTGTTTATAGAAGAAGTACTAGATGATGTTGATGATGAAGATGTGATCGGTGAAGCATTTCTGTTTGTAGGAGAAGCACTTGATGTTGATGGAGATGCAATCGGTGAAGCATTTCTGTTTGTAGGAGAAGCACTTGATGTTGATGGAGATGCAATCGATGTTGAAGATATTGGTTGGGTCATAACCTCTTCATTTGGAGGATGTGGTATAAATCCTTGATCACCAGTCTTCTGAACCTGTTCACTATCACTCCACATCCAGCTAGCATTTTCATCAAAAATTACGTCTCTACTAATAACTAGCTTCTTGGTTATTGGATTATATAATCGATACGCCTTTGATTCATTACTATAACCAAGAAAAATGCATTTTTCACTTTTATCATCTAATTTTCTACGAATTTGAGGCTGAATAAATGCATAAGCAATACAACCAAATATCTTTAGATGACTTACTCCTGGTTTTCTGCCAAACCAAGCTTCATACGGTGTCATCTTTTGTACAGCTTTTGTTGGCGATCGATTTAGTAAATATATCGAAGTTGCCACAGCTTCTGCCCAATAATCATTAGGTAGATTCTTTTCTTTCAGCATGCTTCGAGCCATCTCCACAATAGTTCTGTTCTTTCTCTCATCCACTCTATTTTGCTGAGGTGTGTACTTTACTGTAAGCTGCCGGAGTATACCATTTTTCTTACAAAAATTGTTAAACTCATTTGATAAGAATTCTCCCCCTCTATCAGTTCTGAGGATTTTGATAGCATTTCCACTTTGTTTTTCAACAAAAGCCTTGAACTCCTGAAACTTAGAAAAAGCTTCAGACTTTTTTGATAAAAAAATAAACCCAACTCATTCGAGAAAAATGATCAATAAAGAGTAAGAAATATCTATTCTTATTCAATGATAATGTCTGCATTGGACCACAAATATCAGCATGAATAAGTTCTAAAGGCTTAGTAGATCTCCATGATTTTACTACAGAAAAAGATGAACGGTGTTGTTTTCCATAAACACAACCTTCACACACAGTATCAACACATTCAATTCCTTGTAAGCCAAGAACCATTTGTTTCTGACTCAACAACCTTAAGCCATTGAAATATAGATGTCCATAACGTAAATGCCATAACTGAGAATCATTCTTCATATTGGAAACTAAAGCATAATTATCAAGGCATGAAATTTCAAGAGGAAACATTTTATTTTCAGCCATATGAATCTTCAACGTAGGCCTATCAGAATTTTTGGACGTAATAAAGCATGTGTCATTTTTGAAAGTAACTGAATAACCCTTTGCAATCAACTGACCAACACTTATCAAATTATGAGCAAGACTAGGAATATAAAAAAATCATGGATTACCTTTTCCATACCTGACTTTGTTCTTACTACAACTGTACCTTTTCCTTCAATTTGCATAACTGCATTATTTTCCAGCCTAACTTCTGTCTTCACAGATTCATTCAGATCACAGAAGAGTTTTTTGTCTCCTGTCATATGGTTACTGCAACCACTATCTAAAAACCAAACATTACTTCTAATTTTGTCAGAATTAGAACAAGTCATAAAAAGATTATTATCTTCTTTACCTTCATCAGCACCATTTTCTGCGTAATTCACTTGTTGCTTACCTTTGGCAAAGCAGTATGCCTCGGTGTGTCCAAACTTTTTACAAAAGTAGCATTGTTTTTCTTTGTAGCTTTGGTGTTGATTACCTCCATCATTGTGGCCGCCGTGTTGATTGTTCCAGTCAGACCGTGAATGATTACCTCTATCATTATGGCCGCCTTTTTGATTGTTCCAGTTAGATCGTCCTTGATTTCCTCGATCGTTGGTACCTCCTCTTTGATTGTTCCAATCAACTCTTCCTCTTCCTCTGCCTCTGCCTCTGCCTCTACTATGTCCACGATAGCCACCTCTTGCAAATCCTCTTCCTTGATGTGTTTTTGTGTTTTCCACTCTTGTCTGAAATGCACTTTCAACGTTCTTTTTTTCTGTCCTGTTTAGTCTTTGTTCATGAGCTAGAAGAGAACTTGTTAGTGCGCTAAAAGAATATGTAGATAAATCTTTAGATTCTTCTATGGCAGCTACTACATGGTCAAATTTAGGAATGATAGTCCTTAAAACTTTTTCTACTACCTTTTTATCGTCGAACTCTTCACCAAGAGTTCTTAACTGATTAACAATATTTGCAGCTTTGGTACAATAGTCATCAATTGTGTCAGCATCCATCATACAAAGATTTTCAAAAGCACTTCTAAGAGTTTGTAATTTGACAGATTTTACCTTGCCATCACCTTCATATTGCTGTTTCAAAATTTTCCATGCATCGGTTGACTTCTCAGCATTTGCAATTCTTGGAAAGATGGAGTCATTTACCGCTTGTTGTAATATGAGTAGTGCCTTCGCATCCTTTTTGCGAATATCCCTCATTTCAGCCGCCTTGTCCGTCTCTACATAACCATCCTCTACAAGCTCCCAAAGATCTTGTGAGATAAAAAGTGTTCTCATTTTGATACTCCAAAAACTGTAATTTTCACCACTAAACATATGAATCAAGGATTGTGCAAGATTTAGGCTGTTTCCAAAATTCATTTTTTTATGAAAAAAAATAAATCAACCAACAATAAATGTACCGAAAAAATACCTTTTCTCCCCAAAAAAAAACTTGCTAGCTTACTTACTTCGAATCTTCAAAATTCAACGGCAGCAATTTTCTACGATGAAAACTTACTCCCAGCTTCACAACGTACCCAAGCTCTGATACCAAGAATGTTGAAGAAATATGCACAAGAGAGACACTAGCAATCACTCAAGAGAGAAGGAATAGAGTTGAGTACACTTTTATGTGTTTATTCATTGAGTTTGGGAGCCTTTAAATAGGCTTTAAGGAAAAACAATACAATACAAATGTGTGGTTAAAAGTAAAACAAGAAGCTGTTGGAAGCTCCTGGAAAAATGCTCTCCCAACGTTCACATGAACGTTGGCTTCAAGGGGCTGTGAAAGGTTCTCCCAACGTTCACATGAACGTTAGCTTTTGAATCATTATCCAACACCTACTAGTAAAATTAGAAGAAATATATCCAAAAGCAAAAGAAAGCAAAATCTGTGCGTGAAGGGCTCTTTTTTTGTTTCCTTCTTCCTTTGACTGACCGACACTAGCGGATCCAGGATTATAATTCACTAGAGGCACAATCATATGGAGTTTGGATACGACTTAAAAAGAAAATTTTGAGTATAATAATATATTTTTTTAAATCATTGGGCCACCCACCTCCCCCCCCCCCCTTCCCTCCATCCACTGCCTCCCATGTAGATCCGCCAGTGCTGACAGATGCACAATATACAAATCCAGTGCTCTCTACTTGCACAAACACAGAAGTCTTGCTCTAATAGCAGGAGATGTTTAGTTGCATGTTTGAGATAATGACATTAATGATGGAAGTGGTTGCCTATGGATATAGTTGTTCCATGGGCTGGACGGCCTGGAAACCAGCATGGGCCTAGTCCTGTCAAAACCATGACTATGTTGGGTCACTGTATATATATGCACGTACCTTGCACTTATCTCTACTATTATAAAGGGGCTTCAAAACGGGTCAAAATTGAGCCGTCTAAGCCATATATATCATCAACCATTTTCTTTTAGAAAATTTTTAAAATTATGTAAAGAAATTGTTATAAAAAAAACTTTAAATTTGTTATATATATGCATTAAATTTGTTATATATATGCAAAATGGGGAATCGAAATCAACCAAACAAGAAGAAAACATCCCACCTTAACCATATGAGTTAGAAACAATATTTGACTATAATTGGATAATATTCTTATTATACGTTATCACACGTGCAAAGCACATGCATCTACTAGTATTTTATAGTACTTGGGAAGAGCAAACAACCTTTTTAATTTTTCTTCTTCTATACGTAATACATAACTATTCATATTAAATTTAATAAACAATTAATTAGTAAATATAGATGAGGGTATTTTTGGAGGAAAAAAACTTCCACGAAGAATCTTAATTTTCACATTAATATGTGTGTGTGTGTGTGTGTGTGTGTGTGTGTGTGTGTGTGTGTGTGTGTGTGTGTGTGTGTGTGAAACAGAGGAAGAACTTCCATACTATGCGCAACAACCTTGCTCAGTGCAGCAACCTCATGCGCAAAATTTTCTATGTGCCAAAGTCAGTGAACTTTGGGATGTATGTAGAATTCCATGCACCCATTTTCAAGAAGCCATGCACCAAAGTGAATGAACTTTTGAAGTCATTCGCATACCATAAGCTGTGCTTTATGCGCCAGGAACCCATATGATCAAAGATAATGAACTTTGGTGTTATGCTCAGGAAGTCTTATGCACGACTTATATTGAGCAATTACGAATTTAAGGAGATCATGCACATTTAATGCCTATAAATGCGCACACATTTCAAAGTTTGAAGCGGTCTTTCCTCTAACGGATGCCGCGTGTTGCATAGCATGTCCCATGCGTAGGCATTCATATCCGTAACATGTATGGTCGTTCAAGACTTGAGTCATACGCTGAAGACTCGTAACAGACGCCATGTGTCAAGCAGACCATGTCATGCGTAGGCGTTTAAATCCGCATTTTTCAAATACTGAATGTTTTAGTTACATGTGCAAAGAAGTATTTTCATGCGCAAAAGACAGAAAACAGTGTGTTTCCACTTAGTTCCACACGCATAAGGGCAAACACAATACATATTAGCCATTACAAGTAAGAATTGCTATAAATAGCTTTGAACATGTGCTTTCCCTAAGTCCAAAGTCTTTTCCTTCTATAGTGTGAGAAGTCTACTAAGAGCCTACGTGTTGCCAAAATTCTGTCAGTGGGCCAGAGTTAGCAAGTTACGACCAATTTTTGCATCGAATCGTCAATGGAGCAAAGAAGTCATGTGCCGACTTGATCTTCATCACCACACTTTCCCAGATATATTATTTTACGTAGAAATGTTATATATGATTCCTTGTACCTTTCTAAAAACCAAATAAAAGTTAGTATAACTTTTGTTGTGAAACAAAATGGCAAATTTGCTAGGAAAATAGATTTATCCTCGAATGTGAAATTAGTGGCACAATCCGTTGTTATGAAGATTGGTACTATACAAGAGGTATTGGTAGTACAATTCGACCAACAAGCCTTTCAAACGAATTACAGCAGATATTTACTCTTTCATGAACCTCGACCCGAAAATAGCACGGTGACGAGGTGAGGACGACCACAAGGCGAAAGCGGCACGAATCCTTCGGGTTGAGGCGTCGAGGAAGCTACGCTGGGGCGGCGCTGAGATGATGGCGACTTCTCGAGGTCAAGAATCGCCGGTGAGGTTCTTGGACAGCCGTGGTCACCGAAATCCGTCGACAACCTGGTCTGGGCTCGACGAAGAAGACGATGGATAGGCGACGGGGTTGTCCAGTGAGTGGTTCAAGACTCTCGGATGGTGGTGGTGGTGTTGGTCGATTTGATGGAGGCTGTGGAGACTGGGTGGGCGGCGGTCGAAGTTGATAGTATAGTGGTGGGGAGATGGCTGATAGGTAGTTTGACTCGATGATGATGATGGTGAGGGTGGCCGGAGTGGTGGACTGTGTCGGAGGGGTGTTAGAGGTACTGATGAAGAGTGGTGGTGGTCGAAGGTGACGGGGATGTGTTACGGCCTCGCCGGAGTACGGCGGCGTCATCGGAGTATGGCGACGTCACAACGACTGAATAAGGACAGAAGAGAGAGAGAGAGAGAGAGAGAGAAAGAGAGAGAGAGAAAGAGTGACAGAGGATTGATGTGATGGCTGTGAAATGATTGTCTATTATTTTAATAAGAAGAATTGGAGTGTTCTCCGAGGCTAGTGGCAGGATTGTAATAATTGGCAAATTTGGGGGTAATTGGATAATGGCCCTAACTAATCCTAACTGATTTTGGCAGCTAGCTATTAGTCTCTAACTAATCAGGTGATTAATAACTAAAAAAATAGTTTAAACTAACTAATAATTTAATGACTACTTAGTACAAATCAGTACACTTGTGTCCCAAAAATTTCCCACTTGAAAGACTGGCCCAACAGCCGACATTCGGCCTTAGACCAAACCAATATGTTAGAGTCAACCATTACAAATAAATAGGCTCTTACTACATTATTTGTATAAACTTAAATGGATTTTAAATTATTATTGATTAATAATAATAATAATCAAATTATAATCAGTAATAGTCATAAACTAAAATTAACTTAAATAATTAAATATTAATATCTTGAATAGTAAATAAATTTATAATAAATTCAAATAATGATTTTGTAAATTCCCAAAAATATTATTGATTTTCAAAAATAGAAATCCAAATTTAGGTAGTTACAAGTCTACGCACCTTAAAAGAAATTTCGTCTTCGAAATTTAAATTATTCATTCAAACATAGTTCATACATAGCAAACATACAATCACTCAGCAAAAAGACTAGGAAAATGTTCTCTCATCTCATCTTGGCGTTCCCAAGTCGACTCGCCAGGAGAGTTATGACTCCACACCACTCGGACGAGAGAAATCGTCTGGTTGTGCCTTCTTCCGACGGTCAATAATCCCAACAGGCTCCTCCTGATATTTGAGGGTAAGACCCACTTTGACCTCTGAATGGTCAATCACATGAGTTGGGTCAGAAATGTAGCGCCTCAACTGTGACACGTGAAATACATCATGTACACCCTCCAAAGTAGCTGGTAGGTCAAGTCGGTAGGCGACAGCCCCGATCCTTTCAAGAATGCTGAAAGGCCCAATGAATCTGGGGCTAAGCTTCCCGCCTCGACCAAAGTGGATAGTGCCATGTGTCGGGAAAATCCTCAGGAAAACTATACCTCCCACCTATAAATTTAAATAAATCTTAGAATATAAACCTTAATCAATAACTAGAAGAAAATTAGAATCTAACTTATTACCTTAAACTTTAATGGTCTCCGGTGGCTATCAGCCCAGTGTCTCTGCCTATCTTGAGCCAGATGAAGTCTCTCCCTGATCTGCTTTACTTTCTCGGCAGCATTAGTAACCATCTCGGACCCCAATAAGGCTCGCTTTTTCACATCATCCCAAGACAATGGAGTGCGACACCTTCGTCCATATAAGGCTTCGAAATGAGTCATCTCAATACTGGCTTGGTAGCTGCTGTTGTATGAAAACTCCACCAAGTGTAGATAATCCTCCCAAGAGCCTCTGAAATCTAGCACATAGGTCCGAAGCATGTCCTCCAGAGTATGGATAGTCCTTTCCGACTGTCCATCAGTCTGAGGATGATAAACGGTACAGAATTTGAGATGAGTGCCCAAACTAGCCTGTAAGCTCCTCCAGAAGTGAGATGTAAATCTACTATCCCGTTCAGATATAATGCTCATAGGTACACATGCAATCGAACAATCTGTCTCACATATCGCTCTGCAAACTTTTCTGTAGACAGTCCCACTTTGAATGGTAAGAAGTGGGCCGATTTGGTCAGTTTGTCAACAATGACGCAAATCGCATTCTTTTCTCTAGGAGTACGCGAAAGTCCAAAAACGAAATCCATAGTGATATGTTCCCACTTCAACTCTAGAATAGGCAATGGTTGAAGCAACCCACCTGGTCTCTGCCTTTCGGCTTTGACCTGCTGGCATACTAAGCATCTAGAACAGAAGTGAGCCACATCCCGCTTCATTCCATACCACCAGACATGATCTTTCAAATCATTGTACATCTTGGTAGCGCCAGGATGTATAGTATACTGAGGGCGATGAGCTTCCTGCAATACTTCTTCTCGCATATCACCACTAGGTACACAAAGCCTAGTACCATGCCTCAAAGAACCATCTTCAGCAATAGAGAAGTCATCAGTCAGTCCAGCCTGTACCTGAACTTGTAGACTCCTCAAGCCATCATCCTGGTACTGAGCCTCCTTGATTCTGTCCTTCATCCCAGACTGAATCTGCATGCCCATCATCTGCATCTCAACTCCAGGAATCACTATCTTAATACCTAGACTCTCCAAGTCTTCTAACAGATGTCGATCCATCGTCAGATACATAGCTACAGGATAACAGCTAAGTGCATCATCTACCACATTAGCTTTCCCAAGATGGTACTGCAATGAGATATCAAAGACTTTCATCAGCTCAAGCCATCTACGCTGCCTCATATTCAATTCCTTCTGGGTGAATACATACTTCAGACTTTTGTGATCTGTAAATATTTTCACCCATTCACCATAGAGGTAGTGTTTCCACAACTTTAGAGCAAGGATCATTGCTGCAAACTCTAAGTCGTGAGTGGGATAATTCTACTCATGGGGTCATAGTTGTCTTGAAGCATAAGAAATCACTCTCTTGTTCTGCTCCATTACACAACCTAAACCCTTTCCTGAGGTATCACTGTATATAGTAAAACCTCCAGTTCCTGATAGCAGAGCAAGAATGGGTGTTGTGGTCAGTGTCTTCTTTAGCTCATCAAAGACTGTCTGGCACTCATCAGACCAAATAAACTCCATGTCTTTCCGCGTAAGCCTAGTCATCGGCTCTACGATATGGGAGAAATCCTGTATAAACTTCCTGTGGTATCCAGCTAATCCCAAGAAGCTCTGAATCTCTGCTACTGAGGTGGGAGTGGTCCAAGATTCGACGGCATCAATTTTCTTTGGATCTACTGAAATACCCTCACTAGTAACTACGTGTCCGAAAAACTCCACTTTGTCCAGGAAAAACTCGTATTTGGAGAGTTTTCCATAAAGCTGCTCCTTGCGGAGAGTCTCTAACACGATCCTCAAGTGCTCTTCATGCTCCTCAGGGGTCTTCAAGTATATTGGGATGTCGTCAGTGAACACCACAACGAACTGGTCAAGGTATTGATGGAATACCTTATTCATCAAGTTCATAAAAACAACAGGTGCATTGGTTAACCCGAATGGCATCACCATAAACTCATACTGGCCATACTTTGTCCGGAATGCAGTCTTCTGGATATTTTCATTCTTTACTCTCACCTAATGGTAGCCAGACCTTAAGTTTATCTTTGAAAATACCCTGGCGCCGCTCAACTTATCGAATAAGTCGTCGATCCTCGGCTGTGGGTATTTAATCTTGATAGTGAGGCTATTAAAAGCCCTATAGTCAATGCACATCCGCACTGACCCATCCTTCTTTGGCACAAATAATACTAGAGCTCCCCAGGGTGATGAACTAGATCTGATGAATCATTTCTCAAGCAATTCATCTATCTGCTTCTTCAGCTCCATAGGCTCATGATTGTTGACTCTGTAGACATTTTTAGCTTCCGATTCAGCTCTCCGAACTAAGTCGATAGAGAATTCAACATCTCTAACAGGCGGCAATCTCAGCAGTTCTTCTGGAAAAACATCTAGGAATTCCGTAATGAGTGGGTGAGGCAACCCCTTGTCTTCAACTATAGCTCTACACATAATATCATGATGCTACTCCACTGCTCTAGCAAATTCAAATGTAGGCTTCCCCGGAGGACTGAATACAAATACATCCTCGACAGCAATCAATAGAAGCAAAATTACTACTCAACCAATCCATCCCGAGTACAATGTCGAAACACGGAAGTGACAATACGAGTAGGTCAGCACGCAATTCCCTTCCACCTAGGGTTATGTGACGCTGGACGTAGAGATCTTTTACTAAAAGAATACCTCCGCCAGTCATGATCTTACTGTGTCTGAACACAAATGCTAAAGACATAAAACTATGTGTAGCTCCTGAATCAAACAAAGCATTAGCTGGATATGAATATAAAAGAATAGAACCTGCAATCACATCACCAGTGCCTCGGCCGCCTCAACAGTAGTCATAGCGAAGGCCTTGTCCTTCTGAGGCGCTCCCTTCTGCTGATGCTGGGCAAAGCACTGCTGCTGAGTGGGAAAAGGTCCTCTTGCTGCTGCGCCATATGTGGCCTAGCTGGCTGGGTAAAAGCCATCCTCTGAATAGGACGAGCTAGTGGACAATCTCTCAGCTGAGGTCCGCTAGAACCACAATACAAACACATCCCCAGCCTTTTCCAGCAATGCTTTCAGATAAGTCCTGACATCTTACGATAGCCACATGGTGGTCCTGTATTGTTCTGCTTCTGCGGCTGCTGCTGCATAGGGGCTCTAGCCGACTGCTGCTGCTGAAAAGTCATTTGCTGAAACTGTGGACGCTTCTCTGATCTAAAATTATAATTCTTCCCAAATGTATCTCGGCCCCTCTTGGTCCTAAGATCATGATCCTCCTCAATCCTCCGTGCCACTGCTAAAATCCCAGCATAATTAGTCTTGCTTTGAAGAGATGTGAACCTGAATCTCTTTGGACAAGCCTTGACGAAATCTGCGGGCCTTGACCTTCGGGTCCTGGACCATAAAATCTGTAAATTGGCCCAGCCTGCCGAATTCTGTAGCATACTCTCCCACTAAAAGTTGGCCATGAACCAAACTCAAGAACTGTGCCTCTAGAGCTCCTTCTGCAATCTCTGGATAGAAATTTCTCTTAAAGAGGCTCCTGAACTTGTCCCAAGGTAGATCTAGAACTATCCGAGGCTCACTCCCGAACTATGTGCGAGCAATATCCTGAAGCTGTAGGCCAGCTGCCTCAATCTGCAGATCCTTGGGGATCCTAGCAAGCCTCATAATATGCTCGATGTATTCAAGCCACTCATCTGCGTACATGATTCCCTCAGTGCCCTTGAAGGTCCGAGGATTTATCTTCTTGAAGTCCATAATATCTTCCTCCTTCGGGGTAGAGGACTACTGCTGCTGGGTCTACTGAGGTGCAGGAACAGATCTCTCCAGAGCTGCAAGGGCTAGCTTATGCACCTTCTCAACACTGTCCTGCATGGCGGCATTCTGCTCTCTCTGAGCCTCAGCCTGATTGCGCTGGGACTTGGCCTGAATGCGATGAGACTCCATCATCTCACAGAGGAAGCCGAATAGCTGTACACTGTCAGCAGGCATACTCTCATAGGATAATGACACTCATGTCCCTCGCTGAGGTGGAGGAGGAGGGAGACTCTCTAATGCAGCTGATGCCTCCTCCTGAACTGTAGAAAAAGTAGGAGATGGAGGAATAGTCTCAGACCCTCTCTTCTGGGAAGATCGAGAGGACGACCATCCAGATCGCTCAGGAGCTATAACTACTACCAAACCATGGGATCGGGTCTTCGAAGGCATTCTGAAAAATAGGATAGGATGGAGTTAAAAGATATCCTAAATTCAATAAAGACAAGATTATTCAAGAAGGACATCAATTCAAGATAGAAATTAGTCAGAATTGATTAAAATAATCGAATTCAAATCAGAATGGAATTCATATTTTGTGATTGAGTTTTCCTATATTTTTCCGTTTCCTATTTGTTCTGTGGCAGGCTCATAGTGATACTCTAATCCTAAGTACCACTATGACATCGCACTATTTGCGACAACTGACCTGCATGGGCCACCATAAAAATGTATCACTACCAGTGCCCGGTCACGACCCGCACCCGATTTTCGGACGCGAGCTCGTGAGCAAGCCAGCTACGTATCGAGCGGACTCCAACCCGACTCGAGTACGTATAAGCTGTCAAGATCAGGGTATAATGTCTAATCTAAACTATATCTCAATCCACATGAATCATATAAACAAGAATGAACAAGTATGGGTCGTGGTCTGCAGCCCACTAGCATATATGTCCGATAAGACTCTAAGAAAGTAACAAGAGTCTAAAACTGAATCAGGAAATAGGATATCTCATAATAAGGTATGAAAGCACGAGCTGATAATAAATGCAACACGATACCTGAATCCCGCAAGCGTATCATCCCATCCGCCTTCCAGTACTAATAGCTAACTCCATGTACTCACTAAACCTGAAGAGATCATCAGGTCCTCAGGGGACATAGCAAGATACATAAAAACATGCCTATCTAGCAGTTTATCATGCAATAAAGAAAATACAGGAAAATAAACGGGAAAAGACCAATCAATACAAAACACGACTATACACAACTGGAAGAACCACTACGCCTAAACGAACTGCTGGAGAGGAACAAGAGAACACGATATCACGATGTCAACGGATAACCAATCGAATAACTCAAACCCTCGTCCCTAGTGTGGACTCGCAGGTTTGGACAACTACTAGCCCTCGCCCCTAGTGTGGACTCGTAGGCTAGCATCACCCTCGTCCCTAATGTGGACTCGCAGGTGTGAACCATATACTACTAACCCTCGTCCCTGGTGTGGACTCGCAGGCTAGCATCACCCTCGTCCCTAGTATGGACTCGCAGGTGTGGACAGATAACTACTAACCCTCGTCCCTAGTGTGGACTCGTAGATTAGCTTATTAACTCTCGCCCCTGGTGTGGGCTCGCAAGTTAGCTTAACTACTAACCCTCGTCCCTAATGTGGACTCGTAGATTAGCTTACTAACTCTCGCCCCTGGTGTGGGCTCGCAAGTTAGCTTAACTACTAACCCTCGTCCCTAATGTGGACTCGCAGGTTAGCTTCAAGATTTCAAGACAAGGAGGTAAAGTAGTTCCGATATGACTTATTCAATCCTATGACACGATGCGACTCAGTCCAAGTACAAGTGACGACACGACATGACCCAATCACGATACACGAGAAAACCAATCCAAAATGGACTGCAAAGTTAACTACGAACAAGAACTATATATACGTATATCCAATATGAAATACAAAGCTAATTATAAACAAGGCTATATATATACTAGCAGGCATGATATACAAATCACGTATAAATAATCAACTAATAAACTGTATAATAATATAAATATGCATGTAAGTAAACTGTAGAGGGAGGCAAGGTATCTTGCCTGGAGGGTGCACGCAGATCCCACAAAATATAGTCAACAGGTGAGCCGTAAAGTCCGAGTCATCACAACTGTCTCCGAAAGCTGAAATAAATATTACCATTGTTCTCAGAATAGTCAAATTAGCTAGAATTGCCTGTCCTTAAGTCCATTTCTAGACACAGGGGCAAAATGATAATTTCGGGCAAAAACGATGTCCGTCGTTGGACCCGCTTTGCACCGAAAAGCGTGCCAGAGTCAAAGGTCTCTAAAGTCGTCAAACTACATGTCTACGGATCCGATTTTCCGATACGAACCCAACCGAATGTCCAAAGTTGGATTCCGGCGGGCCGTGCACAAAATCGCACGTTGAGTGGGACCGTGGGGCCCGTAAAACGGCGTTCCGATTCCACTGTCTCAGAATCGAACCAAACTTGGCATGCAGGACCAGAAAAACGATACGGTCCTGATGGCGCAAGTTTCGTCTCAATCTGACGAGCGTGTCCAAAGTAATTGAGAAATTTGCAAAGTGCACGATACGGTGAATTTCGACGGATACGTATCAAATTCGTCGCGCACACGCGACCAATTTGAATTCCGTCAAAGCCCACACGACCACGAAGCTGTTACGCACCTTTCGATGCTTTCGGTTCGCGACCACGTCGCCCCGAGTGGCGGAACGCACGTCGTGTGGATGAATTTTTATGATTTTAATATTCTGAAAACGGGTTTTTTGGTAAACTTCGTAATCGAATAACTTCCTACATACCCTACTAAAACAGAGTCTATCAAAAGGGTTGTGATCATGTATATATTGTCTAAAAATTTGCTCAATTAGAATTCTCAATAAGTCAATGGTTCGGCAGGAATTCGCCTTCCAACTGGGGTGTTGGAACTGTCCTATACGTTCTGTTTTTGACCGATTTCCGCTCGACTTCGCATCGATATTGCAGACGGGTTTTCCTACGATTATCAAAGTTATGTACTGGGGTCTAAAGAGGGTTATGAGGGGTTCATACCAGAGTTCGTATCTCGGAGTTTCGTTGAGAAACACGGAAGAAAAGGTGGCGCGAAGTGGTCCTTCATTGCTGCAACTGCTGCTGTTGCCGAGCGCCCTGTTTACTGTCGGTTCTTGCATTCCGGCAGGCCGTGGCTGTGCGCGGCGGCGCCCGGGGTGGCGCGGAGGCCGCACGCGTGCGCAGGGGTTGGGGGCGCCGAATACTTTAGGGTTTACGAGAGAACGATCTCTCGACTAAACCGAGCGATATATACTCGTGTATATGTAAACTGGGGTCGGGTGGATTTGCTGAGTCTGCTTCAGGCCGAGCGGGGTGTCTGTTGTTGGTGCTTTTGTGGGCTGGGTTTATTTCTTAATAAAGTATCATATTATGTTGGTTTCAGAAACATCTGGTGCTGTATTATTTGACTATGATGTGGAAACAGTCTTGTACATTCCTCATTATTTGATGTAAAGACAGTTAGTTAGGCTGGCTGGATATTTAGCCTAGTATTCTAGGTTAAGTAATTATCTGTTTATTTACTACAACTTGAGTTGAGCCTGCCCAACCCAATAATGACCTGGATTTACAAATCAAATTGGTATTCATAAATCCAAACCTAAACTTGGGCTGTACTGAAACCCTGATCCAACTCGAACCTGACCCAACTTGCCCCAAAACAACCACAAACCAACCCAGTCAAATTCAAATATTATAAATGTACAAGTGTAAATAAATTTTATATATTGCATTTAGATATGGACGCATAATAATCTTCATGAAATATGAAATCAATCCCATAGTTACATATATATACAAAAATACTTGCATTTACCAAACATGTCTACAATGTCGTATTTGGTCCCACTACATGCCTACATGGGCTTGGATTCGACTTGAGCCCAATCTGGTCAGGTTCGATACAACCGGGTTCCCTAAAACTCAATAATATAATTAAATAATAAATAAACTCTTCTGTACGGTTAAGTCGCAACTTGGCCTGATTTTCCTAGTTAGGACGTCTCTATGGCTCGGTCTTCCCTACCATGGCTAATACACTAGTCAAGGCACACTACTGCACTACCCGTGCCATGATTTCTAGCCATCTTGTACTCAAATTCATAACCATGGCTGAAATCATCTACCGTAATAATTAACTAAATAATTATTTATAAAACTATAAATTTAAGAATCACCATTTAAATCAAATAAAATTAGAATTAAAATATTTTCAAAAATTTCTGGGAAGGGAAGCTACAAATCTACCCACCTTAAAAATAATTTCCTCCTCGAAATTCTAATTCATACTATGCCTTAAAAATCAAAGTCTACTATTACTTTAATCTCTTCAAATTTAATCTCCTCAAAATTATTCTATGACCTTCTCTAGCCATTTTATAACTCCGAATACTTGGGGACTTCTACCCACCTTTGGTCACACTACTCCTCAAAATACGGTCATTAAAATCTTATAATCTTCTAACTAGTTGCTAACAATTCTACCGGCAGATATCTAGGCATATGTCAACTATAATCCTTATATCTATAAACAACCAATTATTCAAAATCAAGCAATATTCTAACATAACTTAAGAATCTCTGATGAATTCTAGACAGCACGATCATTCGTCACATCGAAATAGGAAGGGACGAGAGTCAAGGGTACGGAAAGCAAGGAAGTATATTCGAGAGCTAATATGGAGTTTTCAAGGACGTAGAGAATTTCTAGGAGAATTTTCAAGGCAGAGTGGATTGAGATTTCTAAGGTTTAGTCATATTCGCAGGCTCGTACCAGTACAGTTACTTAACCGGTACGATATGCTCTGACCTGCATGGGCCACCAAAAAAACTTGTCACGACCCACAACCAGTTTTCGGACGTGAGCTCGTGAGCAAGCCAGCTACGTATCGAGCGGACTCCAGCCCGACTCGAGTACGTATAAGCTGTCAAGATCAGGGTATAATGTCTAATCTAAACTATATCTCAATCCACATGAATCATATAAACAAGAATGAACAAGTATGGGTCGTGGTCTGCAGCCCACTAGCATATATGTCCGATAAGACTCTAAGAAAGTAACAAAAGTCTAAAACTGAATCAGGAAACATGATATCTCATAATAAGGTATGAAAGCAAGAGCTGATAATAAATGCAACATGATACCTGAACCCCGCAAGCGTATCATCCCATCCGCCTTCCAGTACTAATAGCTAACTCCATGTACTCACTAAACCTGAAGAGATCATCAGGTCCTCAGGGGACATAACAAGATACATAAAAATATGCCTATCTAGCAGTTTATCATGCAATAAAAAAATACAGGAAAATAAACGGGAAAAGACCAATCAATACGAAACACGACTATACACAACTGGAAGAACCACTACGCCTAAACGAACTGCTGGAGAGGAACAAGAGAACACGATATCACGATGTCAACGGATAACCAATCGAATAACTCAAACCCTCGTCCCTAGTGTGGACTCGCAGGTTTGGACAACCACTAGCCCCCGTCCCTAGTGTGGACTCGCAGGCTAGCATCACCCTCGTCCCTAATGTGGACTCGCAGGTGTGAACCATATACTACTAACCCTCGTCCCTGGTGTGGACTCGCAGGCTAGCATCACCCTCGTCCCTAGTGTGGACTCGCAGGTGTGGACAGATAACTACTAACTCTCGCCCCTAGTGTGGACTCGCAGATTAGCTTACTAACTCTCGCCCCTGGTGTGGACTCGCAAGTTAGCTTAACTACTAACCCTCGTCCCTAATGTGGACTCGCAGGTTAGCTTCAAGATTTCAAGACAAGTAGGTAAAGCAGTTCCGATATGACTTATTCAATCCAATGACACGATGCGACTCAGTCCAAGTACAAGTGATGACACGACACGACCCAATCACGATACACGAGAAAACCAATCCAAAATGGACTGCAAAGTTAACTACGAACAAGAACTATATATACGTATATCCAATATGAACTACAAAGATAATTATAAACAAGGCTATATATATACTAGCAGGCATGATATACAAATCACGTATAAATAATCAACTAATAAACTGTATAATAATATAAATATGCATGTAAGTAAACTGTAGAGGGAGGCAAGGTATCTTGCCTGGAGGGTGCACGCAGATCCCACAAAATATAGTCAACAGGTGAGCCGTAAAGTCCAAGTCATCACAACTGTCTCCGAAAGCTGAAATAAACATTACCATTGTTCTCAGAATAGTCAAATTAGCTAGGATTGCCTGTCCTTAAGTCCAATTCTGGACACAGGGCAAAACGGTAATTTCGGACAAAAACGATGTCCGCCGTTGGACCCGCTTTGCACCGAAAAGCGTGCCAGAGTCAAAGGTCTCTAAATTCGTCAAACTACATGTCTACGGATCCGATTTTCCGATACGAACCCAACCGTATGTCCAAAGTTGGATTCCGGCGGGCCGTGCACAAAATTGCCCGTTGAGTGGGACCGTGGGGCCCGCAAAACGGCGTTCTGATTCCACTGTCTCAGAATCAGACCAAACTTGGCATGCAGGACCAGAAAAACGATACGGTCCTGATGGCGCAAGCTTCGTCTCAATCTGACGAGCGTGGCCAAAATAATTGAGAAATTTGCAAAGTGCACTATACGGTGAATTTCGACGGATACGTATCAAATTCGTCGCGCACACGGGACCAATTTGAATTCCGTCAAATCCCACACGACTACAAAGCTGTTACGCACCTTTCGATGCTTTCGGTTTGCGACCACGTCGCCCGGAGTGGCGGGACGCACGTCGTGTGGATGAATTTTTATGATTTTAATATTCTGAAAACGGGTTTTTCGGTAAACTTCGTAATCGAATAACTTCCTACATACCCTACTAAAACAGAGTCTATCAAAAGGGTTGTGATCATGTATATATTGTCTAAAAAGTTGTTCAATTAGAATTCTCAATAAGTCAATGGTTCGGCAGGAATTCGCCTTCCAACTTGGGTGTTGGAACTGTCTTATACGTTCTGTTTTTGACCGATTTCCGCTCGACTTCGCGTCGATATTGCAGACGGGTTTTCCTACGATTATCAAAGTTATGTACTGGGGTCTAAAGAGGGTTATGAGGGGTTCATACCAGAGTTCGTATCTCGGAGTTTCGTTGAGAAACGCGGAAGAAAAGGTGGCGCGAAGTGGCCCTTCATTGCTGCAACTGCGGTTGTTGCCGAGCGCCCTGTTTACTGTCGGTTCTTGCATTCCGGCAGGCCGTGGTCGTGCGCGGCGGCGCCCAGGGTGGCGCGGAGGCCGCACGCGTGCGCAGGGGTTGGGGGCGCCGAATACTTTTGGGTTTACGAGAGAACGATCTCTCGACTAAAACCGAGCGATATATACTCGCGTATATGTAAACTGGGGTCGGGTGGATTTGCTGAGTCTGCTTCAGGCCGAGCGGGGTGTCTGCTGTTGGTGCTTTTGTGGGCTGGGTTTATTTCTTAATAAAGTATCATATTATGTTGGTTTCAGAAACATCTGGTGCTGTATTATTTGACTATGATGTGGAAACAGTCTTGTACATTCCTCATTATTTGATGTAAAGACAGTTAGTTAGGCTGGCTGGATATTTAGCCTAGTATTCTAGGTTAAGTAATTATCTGTTTATTTACTACAACTTGAGTTGAGCCTGTCCAACCCAATAATGACCTGGATTTACAAATCAAATTGGTATTCATAAATCCCAAACCAACCTAAACTTGGGCTGTACTGAAACCCAGATCCAACTCGAACCTGACCCAACTTGCCCCAAAACAACCACAAACCAACCCAGTCAAATTCAAATATTATAAATGTACAAGTGTAAATAAATTTTATATATTGCATTTAGATATGGACGCATAATAATCTTCATGAAATATGAAATCAATCCCATAGTTACATATATATACAAAAATACTTGCATTTACCAAACATGTCTACAATATCGTATTTGGTCCCACTACATGCCTACATGGGCTTGGATTCGACTTGAGCCCAATCTGGTCAGGTTCGATACAACCGGGTTCCCTAAAACTCAATAATATAATTAAATAATAAATAAACTCTTCTGTACGGTTAAGTCGCAACTTGGCCTGATTTTCCTAGTTAGGACGTCTCTATGGCTCGGTCTTCCCTACCATGGCTAATACACTAGTCAAGGCACACTACTGCACTACCCGTGCCATGATTTCTAGCCATCTTGTACTCAAATTCATAACCATGGCTGAAATCATCTACCGTAAGAATTAACTAAATAATTATTTATAAAACTATAAATTTAAGAATCACCATTTAAATCAAATAAAATTAGAATTAAAATATTTTCAAAAATTTCTGGGAAGGGAAGCTACAAATCTACCCACCTTAAAAATAATTTCCTCCTCGAAATTCTAATTCATACTATGCCTTAAAAATCAAAGTCTACTATTACTTTAATCTCTTCAAATTTAATCTCCTCAAAATTATTCTATGACCTTCTCTAGCCATTTTATAACTCCAAATACTTGGGGACTTCTACCCACCTTTGGTCACACTACTCCTCAAAATACGGTCATTAAAATCTTATAATCTTCTAACTAGTTGCTAACAATTCTACCGGCAGATATCTAGGCATATGTCAACTATAATCCTTATATCTATAAACAACCAATTATTCAAAATCAAGCAATATTCTAACATAACTTAAGAATCTCTGATGAATTCTAGACAGCACGATCATTCGTCACACCGAAATAGGAAGGGACGAGAGTCAAGGGTACGGAAAGCAAGGAAGTATATTCGAGAGTTAATATGGAGTTTTCAAGGACGTAGAGAATTTCTAGGAGAATTTTCAAGGCAGAGTGGATTGAGATTTCTAAGGTTTAGTCATATTCGCAGGCTCGTACCAGTACAGTTACTTAACCGGTACGATATGCTCTGACCTGCATGGGCCACCAAAAAAACTTGTCACGACCCACAACCGGTTTTCGGACGTGAGCTCGTGAGCAAGCCAGCTACGTATCGAGCGGACTCCAGCCCGACTCGAGTACGTATAAGCTGTCAAGATCAGGGTATAATGTCTAATCTAAACTATATCTCAATCCACATGAATCATATAAACAAGAATGAACAAGTATGGGTCGTGGTCTGCAGCCCACTAGCATATATGTCCGATAAGACTCTAAGAAAGTAACAAGAGTCTAAAACTGAATCAGGAAACATGATATCTCATAATAAGGTATGAAAGCACGAGCTGATAATAAATGCAACACGATACCTGAACCCCGCAAGCGTATCATCCCATCCGCCTTCCAGTACTAATAGCTAACTCCATGTACTCACTAAACCTGAAGAGATCATCAGGTCCTCAGGGGACATAACAAGATACATAAAAATATGCCTATCTAGCAGTTTATCATGCAATAAAAAAATACAGGAAAATAAACGGAAAAAGACCAATCAATACGAAACACGACTATACACAACTGGAAGAACCACTACGCCTAAACGAACTGCTGGAGAGGAACAAGAGAACACGAGATCACGATGTCAACGGATAACCAATCGAATAACTCAAACCCTCGTCCCTAGTGTGGACTCGCAGGTTTGGACAACCACTAGCCCTCATCCCTAGTGTGGACTCGCAGGCTAGCATCACCCTCGTTCCTAATGTGGACTCGCAGGTGTGAACCATATACTACTAACCCTCATCCCTGGTGTGGAATCGCAGGCTAGCATCACCCTCGTCCCTAGTGTGGACTCGCAGGTGTGGACAGATAACTACTAACCCTCGCCCCTAGTGTGGACTCGCAGATTAGCTTACTAACTCTCGCCCCTGGTGTGGACTCGCAAGTTAGCTTAACTACTAACCCTCGTCCCTAATGTGGACTCGCAGATTTGCTTACTAACTCTCGCCCCTAGTGTGGGCTCGTAAGTTAGCTTAACTACTAACCCTCGTCCCTAATGTGGACTCGCAGGTTAGCTTCAAGATTTCAAGACAAGGAGGTAAAGCAGTTCCGATATGACTTATTCAATCCTATGACACGATACGACTCAGTCCAAGTACAAGTGATGACACGACACGACCCAATCACGATACACGAGAAAACCAATCCAAAATGGACTACAAAGTTAACTACGAACAAGAACTATATATACGTATATCCAATATGAACTACAAAGATAATTATAAACAAGGCTATATATATACTAGTAGGCATGATATACAAATCACGTATAAATAATCAACTAATAAACTGTATAATAATATAAATATGTATGTAAGTAAACTGTAGAGGGATGCAAGGTATCTTGCCTGGAGGGTGCACGCAGATCCCACAAAATATAGTCAACAGGTGAGCCGTAAAGTCCAAGTCATCACAACTGTCTCCGAAAGCTGAAATAAACATTACCATTGTTCTCAGAATAGTCAAATTAGCTAGGATTGCCTGTCCTTAAGTCCAATTCTGGACACAGGGCAAAACGGTAATTTCGGGCAAAAACGATGTCCGCCGTTGGACCCGCTTTGCACCGAAAAGCGTGCCAGAGTCAACGGTCTCTAAATTCGTCAAACTACATGTCTACGAATCCGATTTTCTGATACGAACCCAACCGTATGTCCAAAGTTGGATTCCGGCGGACCGTGCACAAAATCGTCCGTTGAGTAGGACCGTGGGGCCCGCAAAACGGCATTCTGATTCCACTGTCTCAGAATCAGACCAAACTTGGCATGCAGGACCAGAAAAACGATACGGTCCTGATGGCGCAAGCTTCGTCTCAATCTGACGAGCGTGGCCAAAATAATTGAGAAATTTGCAAAGTGCACGATACGGTGAATTTCGACGGATACGTATCAAATTCGTCGTGCACACGTGACCAATTTGAATTCCGTCAAATCCCACACGACCACGAAGCTGTTACGCACCTTTCGATGCTTTCGGTTTGCGACCACGTCGCCCGGAGTGGCGGGACGCACGTCGTGTGGATGAATTTTTATGATTTTAATATTCTGAAAACGGGTTTTTCGGTAAACTTCGTAATCGAATAACTTCCTACATACCCTACTAAAACAGAGTCTATCAAAAGGGTTGTGATCATGTATATATTGTCTAAAAAGTTGTTCAATTAGAATTCTCAATAAGTCAATGGTTCGGCAGGAATTCGCCTTCCAACTGGGGTGTTGGAACTGTCCTATACGTTCTGTTTTTGACCGATTTCCGTTCGACTTCGCGTCGATATTGCAGACGGGTTTTCCTACGATTATCAAAGTTATGTACTGGGGTCTAAAGAGGGTTATGAGGGGTTCATACCAGAGTTCGTATCTCGGAGTTTCGTTGAGAAACGCGGAAGAAAAGGTGGCGCGAAGTGGCCCTTCATTGCTGCAACTGCTGCTGTTGCCGAGCGCCCTGTTTACTGTCGGTTCTTGCATTCCGGCAGGCCGTGGCCGTGCGCGGCGGCGCCCAGGGTGGCGCGGAGGCCGCACGCGTGCGCAGGGGTTGGGGGCACCGAATACTTTTGGGTTTACGATAGAACGATCTCTCGACTAAAACCGAGCGATATATACTCGCGTATATGTAAACTAGGGTCGGGTGGATTTGCTGAGTCTGCTTCAGGCCGACCGGGGTGTCTGCTGTTGGTGCTTTTGTGGGCTGGGTTTATTTCTTAATAAAGTATCATATTATGTTGGTTTCAGAAACATCTGGTGCTTTATTATTTGACTATGATGTGGAAACAGTCTTGTACATTCCTCATTATTTGATGTAAAGACAGTTAGTTAGGCTGGCTGGATACTTAGCCTAGTATTCTAGGTTAAGTAATTATCTGTTTATTTACTACAACTTGAGTTGAGCCTGCCCAACCCAATAATGACCTGGATTTACAAATCAAATTGGTATTCATAAATCCTAAACCAACCTAAACTTGGGCTGTACTGAAACCCAGATCCAACTCGAACCTGACCCAACTTGCCCCAAAACAACCACAAACCAACCCAGTCAAATTCAAATATTATAAATGTACAAGTGTAAATAAATTTTATATATTGCATTTAGATATGGACGCATAATAATCTTCATGAAATATGAAATCAATCCCATAGTTACATATATATACAAAAATACTTGCATTTACCAAACATGTCTACAAGGTCGTATTTGGTCCCACTACATGCCTACATGGGCTTGGATTCGACTTGAGCCCAATCTGGTCAGGTTCGATACAACCGAATTTCCTAAAACTCAATAATATAATTAAATAATAAATAAACTCTTCTATACGGTTAAGTCGCAACTTGGCCTGATTTTCCTAATTAGGACGTCTCTATGGCTCGGTCTTCCCTACCATGGCTAATACACTAGTCAAGGCACACTACTGCACTACCCGTGCCATGATTTCTAGCCATCTTGTAATCAAATTCATAACCATGGCTGAAATCATCTACCGTAATAATTAACTAAATAATTATTTATAAAACTATAAATTTAAGAATCACCATTTAAATCAAATAAAATTAGAATTAAAATATTTCCAAAAATTTCTGGGAAGGAAAGCTACATTCCCGGAAGTTCGGACGCAAGTGCGTAGAAGCACGCCTAGCCTATGCCGCAGAGTCGGCGGTAGTAAGCTGTCAAATCTAAAGTGTAACTAATTCAATCCAGAATATGGCATCACATGATAACAGAATCTAACTCAGTCACAAATACTAGTAGCAAGATATGAAAAGGAAAGGAAATAATCCATATAGTACATCTCAAATGGTTAGGTACAGTCATCCTTAAATTATACAACTCAGAAAATGTTCTGGAATGAAAATCTAAGAGACAGAAATGAAGTCTAAGCTAAGTATGCATCTTCCAGTGGTTCATCGGTAATGTCGTCTCCTACATCCTCAGTTAAAACATGATTCGCCACAAGAGAGTCATAATAAGTAGTGCACCAGTTTCTAAATCCTCTCCTAAAAATGTTGTTATTCCAGTCAGGATTGGAGCAAGTACAACACGGGAACTACTACCCATAACATGTTAATAATTATAAGACAGAAAATAGAAGAGATAATACTGGTATGAAATAGTAACATGGTGAAAGTAGATAAAGTGAGCAGGAAATCATGGTGAGTGACATAACAATATGAAATGCAGGAGTCATAGCTACACTACGTGGGGTTGAAGTATTGTGTTCTATATGTGATCGGTTGAGGGATCTACTTGGTCAGACTCAATCATACGTGTAGTATATGATTAGCTAGCATGCACAAAAACACGAAATCACGGATTATACAGGATTTTGATCACATATATACTAAAGTACTTCGCGACTAACTAGCATACATGGATTCTAATCATGGCATGAAAAATAGGAAATAAATAAGCAGGGAATATGGTGAATAAGGTAACATGAATATGATGATATGAATCCATAAATACTAAACTCATGTGGATATCGTGACAGAATCATGGGATGCACATCTAAATCGTGAAATACAATAACTATACATAAAATGGGAGTGTTCGCTGGAAGTACTTGCAATTGGTATCTGAAGTTGACGTGCGCGATACGAACGTGTCGACAGAAAAATGATCACAATCTATAGTCCATAAGAAATCCCAAATAAGTCGCAGAGCAATATGTCCAACGGAGTCCACGATCCCAAATCCGATATCCAAATATCCCAATAAGTCCAATAAGATCATAATATCCAATATCGTTCCAAATCGGGTCCATAGTCCAATATCCCAAGTATAGTCCAAAGTCGACGATGGATAGAGCACAAGTCACAACATAGAAAATATGATTAGAATAAGATTAAAACTAACAATAGAAGAGAACGGCACTACCCTTAATCTATAACTTATTTATAGAGAAATATTATTAATATTTGAAATTAGGTTTTTACTTGGTCAAAGTATTAATATTTTGAAATTACATAAAAAATTATTTGGTAAAGCGAATCTTGGTAACCATTAGGTAATAATACTAGCTAATATAACTACCCAATTATTATACTATACATGCAGTACAAATAATATTTATACGTAATATTATACATAAACTATACACATTTTCTACCAAATATTATTATATATAATCTAACTTTACTATTCGGCCTAGAAAGTAATCCATAGGAAATAATACCAAACAGGAAGTTCATGATGATATACATATGGCCCTTCAACAATTGAAAGGTCAAAAGTCCTTTGGTTCTATAACCAAAGGTAAAGAACAGTATATATGTTTCTATTCTATGACATAAGATATAAATTACTGTGCTCATTAATTGGCCCATCAAATGCATTGGCCAACACAATAACATGTAATATATTAACAATATACTCATTTAATACCTAAATTATTGTCACTAAACCCAATGAATAATACAGATCCACTGCTCTATTGATTCCTAATGACACCATTCATATTCCTTGAAAGTTGACCTTCCAAATTTGGAAAGATCAAAGAAAATGCCCCTTCATGAGCCAAAGGGTCAAGTGCAAGGTTAAAAGAAACAAAAGGGTCACAGCATGAAACTGGCTTCATTGTGTGAAGAGAGGACCCATTGGTCTTTTGACCCAACCATTTGGGTTTATAACCCAAAATCTTCTCTCGAAGAAGAGAGAGAAAACAACATCAGAACCGCAGCTCTGACTTCCGAGGGTTCGAAACCCTACTCTTCATCTCGAAGAGGGGAAGGAGGATCCAAAGAAGAAGAAGAAGAAGAAGAAGAGGTCGAGAACTGAGAGGGTGGAGGCTCACCTAGGGGTCGCCGAAAATTGCACGGTGACTAGGTGAGGACGACCACAAGGCGAAAGCGACGCGGATCCGTCGGGTCGAGGCGGCGAGGAAGCTACGCCGAGGCGACGCTGAGTTGACGGCAACTTCTCGAGGTCGAGAATCGTCGATGAGGTTCCTGGACAGCCGTGGTCACCAAAATATGTCGACAACCTGATAGGCAACGGGGTTGTCCAGTGAGTGGTTCAGGACTCTTGGATGGTGGTGGTGGTGGTCGATCTGATGGCGGCGGTGGAGAATGGGTGGACGGCGGCCGAAGTTGACAGTGTGGCGGTGGTGAGATGGCTGATAGGTAGTTGGGATCGGTGGTGATGACGGTGAGGGTGGCTGGAGTGGTGGACTGTGTTGGAGGGGTGTTGGCGATGCTGATGAGGAGTTGTGGTGGTCGAAGGGGAGAGGGACGTGCGGCGACGTCACTGGAGTGCGGCGGCGTCGCAGGGACTGAATGAGGCCGGGAAAGAGAGAGAGAGAAAGAGAAAGAGTGACAGAGGATTGATGTAATGGCTGTGAAATAATTGTCTATTATTTTAACTAGTATATGTGCACGTGACTTGCACGTATTTTAACATTTCTTAATTAGTTTAGAAAAACTCTTTAGGAAGACCAAAGGGTAATCTTCCTAATTACTAAGTTGTTCTTATTAAAATTAATGAACTATTTTTAATTAGTATAAGTATGTAAGGGTATTTTCGGAATTCAAAAGTTTAACCATCTAAGTTTTTCTATTATATAGTAGAATAGATAAGAAGAATTTGAGTGTTCTCCAAGACTAGTGGCAGGATTGTAATAATTGGCAGATCTGGAGGTAATTGGATAATGGTCCTAACTAATTCTAACTGATTTTGGCAGCTAGCTATTAGTCTCTAACTAATCAAGTGATTAATAACTAAAAAATAGTTTAAACTAACTAATAATTTAATGACTACTTAGTACAAATCAGTATACTTGTATCCCCTAAATTTCCCACTTAAAAGACTGGCCCAACCGCCCATATTCGGCCTTAGACCAAACCAACATGCTTGAGTCAGTCATTACAAATAATTAAATAGGCTCTTACTACATTATTTGTATAAACTGAAATGGAATTTAAATTATAATTGATTAATATTAATTATAATCAGTAATAGTCATAAACTAAATTTAACTTAAATAACTAAATATTAATATCTTGAATAGTAAATAATCAAAAAATAATTTTGTAAATTCCCTAAAATATATTATTGATTTTCAAAGATAGAAATCTTAATTTAGGTAGTTACAATACGAAAGATCATCGCGAACACACCTGAAGGAGTCCCTCTTCCTATAACATGTATCCAGCTTAAAATAGCCCGTCAATAGACCCCCTGAGACAGGGTCAAATCCCATTCCATGTGCCATTTTCGGTGAAGCCAAAGAAGATCGAAAGCGAGAGGTGTCGATCGATCGCTGGAACATACAAACTGAGGTTGTAGATGCCAAAGTACCAATCCTCGTTAAGCTTCAAGAGATCTGCCTCCTTCAAGATCAACTTGTCGCCAAAAGGGAACTGAAGTTTCAGCATCTCACCCCCTGTATCACCTACGACTGCTAGCTTGCCTCGATCCATCATGCGACGGAAGTAGGCGAAGTGTTGTTCGTGTCTCTTAATCAATCGTAGTTTCGGTTGGCCTCGAGTGATCAGCTTCCTGGCAGGGTTAATTACCTCCTTATCATAATTCACGCCTAAGGAGCAGACCGACAAGTCAAAGAGGATCTCGTCAAAACGGGGGATCATCACAGAAATTGCATACAAGACAAATAAAGTCAGAAAATATACTAAAAAGAAGAGAGAAAGAAAGACGCACAGGCACTAATTTTTAGCCCTGCGCATCAGCAAGCAAAGTGTTAGCACAACCACTATTTTAAAGATCTGTGCATCACCAAGCAAGCACCAGCGAAGGCACCGTCCTTATAGCCCTGCGCATCAGCAAGCAGGCAGAAGCGCAGGCACTATCCTCATAGCCCTGTGTATCAACAAGCAAGCATCAGCGTAGACACTATTCAGTGACTATGCGCGTGAGCTAAAGCATCAACGCATCTTTCAGACGCTACTTCAAAAAGTAGTGCCTATGCAAATCAACAAGAGAAGCGTCAGCGTATCTTTCATACGCTACTTCAAAAAAGTAGAGCCCATGAGCGCTAGCGCATCTTTCAGACGCTACTTCAAAAAGTAGCGCCCAAATGCATCGACAAATAGGACATCGATGCACAATCCAAACCATTGCTCAGAAAGCGAACGCTTGTGCATCGATGCCCCAATTTGGACATTTCTGTTACGAAGACCTACTTGCAACAGCCGGTCGCACATCTTCGTGCATGCCGGCATCAACAACAGGAGAGTCGTCGACATTGATAGCCTCGGTCGCCGGTCGCTTCCTTTGGCCATGCTAGTGCTCACCGAAGTCTTGGGGGCTCTCAAAGCTTTGCGGGCCATAGAGAGAAAGGTAGGGTTTTTTGATTGGGGAACAAGGAAGTATTTGCTCAGAAGAAAATGAACATAGTGAAAGTTCTCTTTCTTCTCAAGCACCCCTACTTATAGGGCAAAGATGGAACGAAATCATATTTGATCTCTTCCTAAAAACGAGGAGTCATTATCATTTAAATGAAATGACTGCTCAAAGCATTAATTTTCGACGGTTACTAAAACTCTCGTAATGATGATGAAATCCTGTCAGTAGCGTGCTGCGTACTCCCTGTGCCACGTATCAGTTTCATGCTTCTTTTTTAAAGTGTTCCAAACTTCATCCAAAGTTTGAAAACTTTGAAGGGGGTTGTGTAGAAGCATGAAAAGTGCAACATCTACATAAGCGCAGACAAATTGCTATGCACTTCAGAAACAGAAAGTAAATAAAGCACAAATGCATAACGAAGATTCTTTATTTAGTCATGGTTACATGAGTCTATTACATATTCTTCATGATTACATATAAATCTATCTCAGCATACAAAAGCTTAGTACATCATACAAAAGCGCATGACACTAAATGCACAGCAAACAAGGACGTCAGAGCAAATCATTCCCTTGTTAGAGCGAATCACTTCCTCGTCTCAGCACAGGCACGTCACATGCTGCTCTGCGGCTCTTCCAACATAACGAAGGTTGAGAACTTCAAAACTCCCAAAGCCATTGTTCACCGTTAATGACACTTGGGGATGTTTGAACCCAAGCTCAATTAGCACACAGGGGAAACTCTTCTCATGAACAACAACGTTCTTCTCGAAAACTACTTTATCAAGCTTGCTACTTTTGTGAACAAAGAGTTCTACAATCCTAGCCTCCGACTGGCATAGGTTCAGCCAAGCTCGGCAAGGAGAAGACTTATCCAGGAGCAATATGTGTCTGAAAGAGAGAAGGGTGCACGAATGAGTTAGGCCCTTAGTATGTCCCAATATATAGGTAAAGTGTGGTCAAACCCACGTGCCAAGTGGCAGCTAGTCAAAGACTCCGAGTTAATTAGATGAACCTAGAATTCATCACAATGAATCTCATTCAATAAAGTATTTGACTAAGTCCGTAGTCACCACTATTCGAACCCCACAAAGTGGCAGGAATTAATGAGTTGTTGACTCAAAACACCCCAAAAAGCACTGTCACGACCCGCACCCTGTTTAGGGGCACGAAAACGTGGGTACGTCCAGTCTACGCCATAGTATTGGCGGTAGAACGTTGTATAGGTTATCTATAATATCTAACATCTGTAGGACCGTTGAGCACCTCTAGAGGGGGGGTGAATAGAGTGAGTACGAGTGCAGCAGAAAATAATCACCAATTTAAAATTTTAAACTATGGCAATAAATAGGAGACAATAAATAAATAAAGCAAGAGATAGAGAGATCAAACTCAGCGACACAGCGATGTATACTGGTATCCCTCTGAGAAGACTAATCCAGTCTCAAGTACTCTTGTTCGATGTTAATCCACTAAGGCACAAGCTAATTAAGAGCTTGCAGTCTCTTACAATACCGTGCTTGGTAACAAGTGCACGACCAACTTCACAACATCGTGCTTGGTGACGAGCGCACGACCGGCTCTACAACAAAAATAATTGTTGTACACCTCTTTACAACTCTTGAGAACCAAAAGACTCTAGATCAAAATAGATATTACTGGCTTTTGGCTAAGAGGAGTATAGGTGTGATATGAAAACGTTTGATAGGGTGAAAACACTTATTGAATAGAGAAGAGAAGATAAAGAATGAATGAGTGATTTGAAATAAAAAACTCTCTCCTATTTATAGGTGTTTTCTGGGACCGAACTCGGGCAGAGTTCTGGCAGAATTTTGATGCAAAGATTTTGCATATGAACGTTGTATGCAGATTTGGAGGCAACGAATATTTGAATTCAAACAGACCGAACTCGGGCAGAGTTCAGACCGAACTCGGGCCGAGTTCTGTCTAGAAGAATTTTGAATATTTGTCAAATTCTGTTGCAAAAATGAATTTGAACTATTGGCAAAATGGAATATGAATATGTAGGCTTTATAGAAAGGTGGACTGAGATTAATCTAAGCCAGTATTACCTAGTCGATCTTACAATTTAAATCCTAGACTCAACAAAGATAAAATACATAATAAATTATAAAATGACTCGGACTGGATCCCAATGAAAGTAATCTTCAGATAGATGACTTATGTGCTTGATGATACAGTAGTCACACATCCTGAAATGATTACCAGCAGTTTGTATATTTTGTGTACTGACTTAAGTTCATTTCGATTATTAAAATCGGGTGTGACCATGGAATGGGCCAACAATCTCCCCCATTTTGATAATTGACAAACTTGAGTCTATACCAAAATATATCTAAAAATAGAACAAATAAAATGTACCTAAAAATGGTTTTGGTTTGGATTGTACTCTTTCTCTGATTTTTGATTTTTGGTATGTACTCTTTCTCCCCCTTTGTCAATAAAAAATAGCTTTGGCTCTCCCATAATGTGTGAAGCCAACAATGTTCAACAGACAAAGTGATACAAAAGAGAGAACCAAATAACACAAAGTGCATAAAAAGATTACTAGTACTGAAATAAACTGAGAATATCATGCATAAAAATGTCTAACTGAAAGGAAAGATACAATCATCATTATAAAGTGCTAATAAAATGTCTAACTGAAAAGTTTAGACATAACAAAAAAAAACTACATCAAAATATAGATCATCAGCTAACAGTCCTATCCACTATCCACCAGTTTAAGTCCGTATCACATAGTGGGGTCGTCACCGCTAGGAGCATCCAGAGGAAAGTAAGCAGCAGTAGGATCGAAGTAAGAAAAAGTTGACTCATCTCCGAACCTGGGTCCTGGGAAGCCTGGGTGAGGAAGGATAGTAACTAGATGTGATGGGTCCTGTGAGAGACTCCAGTGTAGATCAGCAATACCATTCCGCAACACCTAAGCCTGGGTGATGTGGTGGAACTCTGAGTCGAGGTAGCTCTGATGACATTGCACAGAGAGAGCAACAAAGTTATCAAACCGCTGATAAAATCCAGGGTCAAAACCCGGAGCAGGGGCTGGAACAGGAGCATTAGGAGGAGGAGGAGCCTCAGGATCAGCATCTGGAACGGGCTCAGCTCCAGTAGGCAGAGAAGGAGTAGGGTTTTGACGAGACCTGCTGAGCTCTATGGCTGTGGAGGAGTAGGCATAGGTTTGAAGATCGATTTTAAACCTTCGAAAGATGGAGGCCAAGTGCATAGGATAGACTAGGTTGCGCCCTACATTTTTGCAGTTCAGCATCCAGGCCATCATGGTCATGAGAACCGAAAAAGGAATGTTAAAGTGGATATGATACATGGCGGACAGCTCCAAGAAAGTGATCTCATCAGATGATCCTTTCTTTGGAAGAAGAACTGAGAAAATAAACCTATGTAGTTCATAGAAGTTTTGGTTGAGATATTTAGAAAAGACTCTTCTAGTAACAGGTCTTGGATGGCAAAGCAGTTCTTTGAAGGAGTCGAGAGTGACACCTTCAGGGAATTGGATATGATGGATATCCACTAATGCTTCACCCACATCAGGAACATGGAAATATTCGCTAACGTCGGTGGCGCTGAATTCGAATTCTTGCCCAGCAACGCAAGAATAGAAGTTTCCGTTTGATTTTGCTTGCAAGTTGCAATAAAACATACGTACAGCGTTGTCATAGATGTTCTCGGCTACTTTCACGATAGCCGAGATGGTCAAATTTGGAGCGTATTCAGAAAAAATAGTAAAGTTTACACAAGCTCCAGCACATATTCTACAACCAGAGAATGAATCAAGCCAAAGGTCAGAAAATTCCTTATCAGGAAATAGATCGGAATCAAAATCATCGAAACCTATGGGTCTAGCTGGATTGAAAAGACTAGTGGGGACATAATCTGAAGAGGAAGATCCTACTTGTGAGGGATCAAATTGTCTTCTCTAGCGCTTGGGTGCCATAGATGAGAGGAAAAAGAAATTAGAGTACCTTAGAAAGGAGGAAGAAGATGAAGTAGAGTATCCCGATAGAACTCCTTGGAAGCATGAAGGAAAGGAGGAGGAAGAACTTTTGGGATTAGTAGAGGGTTTTTCACGAGGTTGATGAGTGAAAAAAAAGAAGAAAGGAAGGGTTTAAATAGATCTAGGGCCGGCTGTTCGGTTCTGGAAGCTGAACAACGCCGACCGAACTCTACTCATTAATATAATAGGAAGACCACTCACTATGTGACCTATTCCAATCCTCTTCAGCACTATCATCATCCTCGCTACTCTCCTCGACGCTACGCGCCTCGCTAACGCGCCTCGTCGTCACTGACGAGGATTGGAGTCTTTTTATACGCTTCCAGGCTAGTCTCGGGGATGGTAACTCAGAGCTTGGGTTGAGAAAGGAGATGCACTCATTTTCTCCTCCCTCTGAATCAAACTTTTTCTTGCCATAATGTATTAGTGGGATGGATGGTCAATCATTTGCATTTCGTCTTTTTCGGTATGACCTAGACAGGGAGGTTCGGGAAGTAGCGCGTGCCAGCATTCACTGGTGGAAGGACTGGCAGTAGCGAGAGCATCATAGTTGACATGGTCGGAGCGTCAGTCCCAATATCCTTCTCTACTCTTTCTCTAATTGACTCCCTCCCGCTCCTGACTCCGCGGGAGCAGAGCAGTCATAGAATGGAAATTACAATGATGGAAGACTTATTCTTAACATTCGTTCTGGAAATATGAAATGAAGATGGCTTGGAGTCTCAAGATGCAGAGACAAACAATAAGACTGCTACTGAGGAAGAAAACACCAAAATGAGAGAAGATGTCCTTTCTAAAGATGATTCGACTAATAGGGTAGGGGTTGATCTTGATAACTAGTGGACAAGAAGGATGGGCAATGAGAAGGAATTAGATGACTACAAGCAAGGAAAGGTGCGGAGCGAGAACCTTACGGCTCTATGCCTTGGTCTTCATGGCTGTGGCTATCTTTTCTTCAGTTGGTGAGGTGCGATCCGACCTACCAGATCTTTCATTGGAAGAAGGTTTTCGTAGCCGAGAGTGAGCCGGACGAAGGCGAGCGAAGTTCGACTCACTACGCTCTAAGTGAGTGAAAGAAGAAAAGAAATGAACGTGAAAGAGGAAAAAAGGGTGGTTCTCGCGGCCCTGTGCCCACCATGGTGGGCGAGTTCGGTTCGAGTGTTTATCGATCGGGTTGATCTATATGTTCCGGAGGAGAGACGAGGTGTAGCGCAGTCTGGTCAGCGCATCTGGTTTGTCGTCTGAGGAAGAGCTTATATGGCCTGAAGCAAGCTCCTCGACAATGGTACAAAAAGTTCGACTCGTTTATGGTTGAACATGGGTACAATCGAACTGCCTCTGATCATTGTGTGTTTGTTAAAAGATTCTCACTCCGATACCATTGATGTCCAATAGCTTTTATAGTAATGGCTGGATCTACGACTACCTCGTCCATTGAGTATAAGAGAGCAAACGATGGTATAGCAATGAACATTAGGATGATACTTGGAAATATGGTCCGAATAATCTCAATAGTAGTTCCATGAACAAACCTTTGCGGGATTGGATTTGTTTGCTCGTGGAAATGCCATAAAGCGCGAACCAAGATCCGTGATACGAAACGATCGGGCGGGCTGGTTGGGAAGGGGTGATTAGCAGAGAAAGGAATCGCTGAGAGATAGATTAGTTTGGTCGGCCCGAATTCGGTCCGAACTCGGTCAGAGTTCAGTTCGAGTTCGGCTACTTGTATTTCCGAGGCCATAAATGCAGTTTTGGTGTTTAAACTGTAACTTTATGACTGTTGACTTCTACATTTAATACACTACTAAAATATGCTCTATTAGCGACGTAATTTAGCGACAGAATAAAATAATATCGCTAAATATCGAATATAGCGACTCCTTTCTATAGACATCGCAAAACGTCGCTGAATAGCGACGTTCAGCGACAGGAGATAAAATACGTCGCTAAATAGCAACGTTCCATGACATATTATTAAATATGTCGCCATATATTAAAATGTTTGCGACGTTTAGCGATGTTGCCCCTTGACGTCGCTAACTTTTTTACTTAGGGCACACTGCTTCCTTTTTCCCCTCAAAATTTTTAGAATTTTATTTCTTCCCCTCGACCCCCGGCTACTCCCTTCCCCCCCCGGCGACCCCTTCCCCCCCGGCGACTCCCTCCCCCCCCGGCGACCCCTACCCCCCCTCCGTCGAGCTCCTCCTCTCCCAATCTGAGCTCCTCATCTTCCTCAGGTAAACTCTAACCTAACTCCTCTCCCTCCTCCTCCTCCTTCTCTCCCAGCTAGCGGTAGTCCGAAGACTAGTGCACCGTGTCGCTTCAGGCTATTTACACCTATATGACAGAAGGGCCCTTTCGGTTTGTACCCAAAATAATTTTCGTTAAATAAATTTTGAAGTTTCGAGTCATAAGATTAAATTTAATTACCATGCTACATTATGAATCTGAAAATTCAAGTATACCGAGCTCTCGCCTCATTATGTTAAAACGGCCTTCCGCTAGTGGTTTTATGAAAATGTCTGCTAGTTGATGATCTGTGTCAATAAACTCTAAGTAGATATCCCCGTGTTGTTGGTGATCACATAAAAAGTGATGATGAATCTCAATATATTTTGTGCGTGAGTGACATACAGGGTTCTTAGTCAGGTTAATAGTGCTAGTGTTATCACAATAAATGGGAATCTTAGTGTAGTGCAGATTGTAGTCTTCTAGGGTTTGCTTCATCCATAAAATTTGAGCACAGCAACATCCTGCGACGATATACTCAGCCTCAGTAGTTGATAATGCTACATAATTTTGTTTCTTGCTAAACCAAGAGACTAAAGCCTTTCATAGGAAATGACACGTACTACTGGTACTTTTACGGTCTGCTTTATATCCTACAAAATCTGCATCCGAGTAACCTATCAGGTCAAAGGATTTGGTTTTAGGATACCACAAGCCGACTGTAGAAGTTCCCTTAAGGTATCGAAAGATACGCTTAACGGCACTTAGGTGTGATTCCTTAGGATTTGCCTGGTATCGTGCACAGATGCAAACACTGAACATAATATCATGGCGACTAGCAGTTAAATATAATAAGCTACCAATCATACCTCGATTCTTACGCTGGTCGACAGGTTTGCCACTTTCATCAGTATCAAGCTTTGTGGATATAGCCATTGGAGTTCCGATAGGCTTTATATTATCGAAATTGTACTTTTTTAGTATGTCCTTCGTATACTTGGCTTGACTTATAAATGTTTCCTTTGAGTATTGTTTGATCTGGAGTCCTAGGAAGAAGTTCAGCTCTCCCATCATACTCATCTCAAATTCACTCTGCATACACTTAGCAAACTCTTGACAAAGTTTTTCATTAGTAGAACCGAATATAATGTCATCAACATATATTTGCACAAGAAGAATGTCATCATTTAAAGATTTGATAAACAAACTTGTATCAACTCTTCCTTTTAAAAAACCATTATCAAGTAAGAAGGCACTTAGGCGTTCATACCAAGCACGAGGTGCCTGTTTGAGTCCATAAAGTATTTTCTTAAGCTTGAAGACGTGATCAGGTTTTTGAAAATCTTCAAAACCGGGGGGTTGTTTTACAAAAACTTCTTCTTTTAGAAATCCGTTCAAAAATGTACACTTCACGTCCATTTGAAATAATTTAAAATCATTAAAACATGCAAATGTACAAAACATGCGGATAGCTTCTAGTCTAGCAACAGGAGCATATGTCTCGTCATAATCAATACTTTCTTCTTGATTATAACCTTGTGCCACTAGACGTGCTTTGTTGCGTAGAACTTGTCCATCTTCACTAAGTTTATTTCGGAACACCCATTTGGTACCAATTATCGATTGACCAATAGGTTTAGGAACGAGTTCCCAAACTTGGTTTCTCTCAAATTAATTTAGTTCCTCATGCATGGCATTAATCCAAATCTCATCAGAAAAGGCATCTTCTATATTCTTAGGTTCTATTTGAGAAATGAAAGCTACATTTGCTGCTATTTCAGAATCCCTAAGAGAGGAGCTTGTTCTAACACCTTTTGATACATCACCTATGATGAGTGTCTCTGGATGATCTGGTAGTAACTTTAATGAATCAAATTTTTGAGTCAGATATTCCACAGGACTCTTCTCGGTTTTTGCTTGCACACCTTCATCATCATTGTCGCTAGATCTATGAGTATTGAGCTCATCAAGAGTAACGTTAATTGATTCTTCAACAATCATAGACCTTTTATTAAAAATTCTATATCCCTTACTCTTAGCAGCATATCCGAGAAATATCCCTTCGTCTGCTTTAGAGTCGAACTTACCCAAGTTATCCTTGGTGTTCAGGATAAAACAGCGACATCCAAAAACTTTGAAATAAGAAATATTTGGAATCCTTCCAAACCAAAGTTCATATGGTATTTTCTTCGAGATATGTCGAATTAACACCCTATTTAAAACATGACGGGCTGTGCTAACAGCTTCTGCCCAAAAATATTTAGGAAGATTATAATAATTTAGCATGACTCTAGCAATTTTGCTTAGAGTACGGTTCTTTCGCTCCGTAACATCATTTTGTTGGGAAGTTCTAGGACAATAAAATTCGTGGTAGTACCCACTATCATTACAAAACTTTTTGAAATCAGAATTTACGAATTTGCCACCATGATCACTTCAGATACGAGTAATCATGAAGCCTTTTTTGTTTTGTACCTTTTTTTAAAATATCTAAAATTCAAAAATAGCATCACTTTTGTTTAATAAAAAGTAAACCCAAGTAAAACGAAAGAAATCATCAATAATAACAAAAGCATAGAGCTTACCAGCAAGACTAGCGACTCTACTAGGACCAAATAAATCCATATGTATCAACTACAAAGGTCTAGAAGTACTTACAGCGTTGATGGATTTAAATGTAGACCTATGTGCTTTGTTCTTTTTACAGTCAGCACAAACCATATCTCTCTTGAATAGAATCTCAGGGAGTCCTTTTACCAACTTCTTAGTGCTCAGTCGTGAGATAGTGTCTATATTTGTATGCCCTAGTCTCACGTGCCATAGCCAGCTTTCATCTAAATTAGCTATTAGGCATCTTTCTGCATTATTAGTACTCTCCAAAAAGAAAACATAAATATTGTCTTCTCTAATCCCTTCATATACGGAATTACCAGATGACATATCATATATATATGGTACATTTGTCTTTTACAAAATTGATACCATAACCATTATCAGCCAAATGACTTATGCTTAGTAGCTTATGTTTCAATTTTGTGACTAGACAAACATCCTTTATTACTGGATAAGGAGATATACCGACAGTGCCATTACCAATAATATCACCTCTTAAATTATTTTTGAAGGAGATGTATCCTTCTTTCTTCATCGATAGCATGGCGAACAAAGATGCATCACCAATCATGTGCCGCGAACATCCGCTATCGAGGATCCACTTGCTTTTAGCATGAGAGGGTTGAGGGTCCACCTACAAAACAAGTAGATGAATCCTTTGGTACCCATTTACTGAAGGGTCCATATTGATTAGTTTTAGGTCTCCAGAATAAGGTGCGATTGTCAACAAGTTTCCTTGCTAAACAATACTGTGATATGTGTCCATGTGTACCACAATATGTGCAAGTTAGTTTAGAACCAGTGATAGTAGAAACTGTGTTGACATGCTTGTTTGGTTTCTTGGAAAACCTATAAGTGAAAGCATGGTAATAGTCGTGTTTCCTTCGTGCTTTCTGATTTTTACTCCTCTTAGGTGTATGCTTAGCATTAGGACTAAACTTAGGCTGTGTCACAAGTATTGCCTGTTTGCCTAACTTGAGGTCTAACTTTTTAGAAATCGCAACAGACTCTTCATATTTAGCAGTCATGTCTGAGAGTCTTTGTTCTGTGACTAGGTGCTTCTTCTTCTCTATGTTATATAACTCTTGTATTTTGACATAGTCTTTTTCTTTCTTATCAACCTTGAGGATAGCCTCATGATAGTCTACTTTGAGTTTGGCTATCTCTTCCGTGTTACCGGTAGTAGACGTCTCTTTAATATCTTCAATAAGACTGGACAGTCTAGCTATCTCGGTTGTGTATGCCTTAATCTTTTTTCGGGATTGCTTATACTTGTCAAGCACAGTTTTGTGTTCTTCAAGTAATTCGCTAAAGGCATTTTCTAATTCATCGAAAGTAAAATCGTCATATAGAGGGTTTGAGGATACCTTATCAAAATCCATAAGACAGACATTGGCATTTCCGCAGGGTCTGTCTTCTTCCTCTGTATCACTGGCTTCACTTTTATGCCAGATACTTGTGTTAGCATACTTTCGACTGATTATTGCTTTTCTGCTTGATCTTGATCTGTCGTATGGACTGCTTTTCTTCGAAGTTGGACAGTCCTTCTTCATGTGCCCTGACTTCTTGCATCCAAAGCATATGGTTTCGTCTTTATTGCTTTCTTGGATATCTCTCTTCCTTCTGTTTGATTCCTCAAACTTTAGGAATTTTTTGAAGTTCTTCACTAGTAGGGCTTGTTCATCACCACTTGATGATTCTTCATCAGAATCATTGCATATAGATTTTTTGGCTTGAGCTTTGAAGGCAATAAACTTTTCTTTTGGGGTTGCTTCTTCAAACTCTTGTAGAACAAGCTCATGGGTCATGAGCTTGCCCATCAGTGTTTCCAGAGACATGGTGGTGAGATCGTTTCCTTTAATAATTGCTGTTGCCTTTGGGTTCAGTTCTTAGTTAGAGCCCATAGTACTTTCTGATCTTTTTATGATTACTGTAATCCTTACCAAGAGATTGCAAAGGATTAGTAATATCAAGGAAACATGTGAACATATGTGTAATTGACTCACCAAGTTTTATTTTAAAAGATTCATACTCATGTGTTAGTCTACTGAATATTTTGGATTCCTTCACTTGGGAAGTACCTTCATGAGTTACCTCAAGAAGTTTCCAAATCTCGTGAGACGTTTTACAGGTTGAAACTCTGTTGAACTCTATTTTGTCAATTGCACAGAACAGTACGTTGATGGCACGAGCATCTAAACTAGCCTTTGCTTTTTCAGCCTTTGTATACTTGTCATGAGGCTTGTCTACAAGCTGCCCATCAACTACTGTAGGTGCCAGTTTCTTATAACCGTCAATAACTATAGACCAAAGATCAAAGTCAAGAGACTTTAAGAAGAAAGTCATTCGTGTTTTCCAGTAGGTATAATTTGTACCATCAAATAATGGAGGTCTATTTGTGGATTGTCCTTCACCGTTGAATATTGATTTCACGGCTGCCATATATACTCTCTGAGGTTTGTTATATTAGAATATAACCTGCTATGATACCAATTGTAGGACTGTTGAGCACCTCTAGAGGGGGGATGAATAGAGTGAGTGCGAGTGCAGCAGAAAATAATCACTAATTTAAAATTTTAAACTATGGCAGTAAATAGAAGACAGTAAATAAATAAAGCAAGAGATAGAGAGATCAAACTCAGTGACACAGCGATGTATACTGGTATTCCTCTGAGAGGACTAATCCAGTCTTGACTATTCTTGCTCGATGTTAATCCACTACGGCACAAGATAATTGAGAGCTTGCAGTCTCTTATAACACCGTGCTTGGTGACAAATGTACGACCAACTTCACAACACCGTGCTTGGTGACGAGCGCACGACCGGCTCTACAACAAAGATAATTGCTGTACTTTGAACAACCTTTTTACAACTCTTGAGAACCAAAAGACTCTAGATCGAAATAGATATTACTGGCTTTTGGCTAAGAGGAGTATAGGTGTGATATGAAAACTTTTGATCGGGTGAAAACACTTATTGAATAGAGAAGAGAAGATGAAGAATGAATGAGTGATTTAAAATAAAAAACTCTCTCCTATCTATAGGTGTTTTCTGAGACCGAACTCGGGCAGAGTTCTGGCAGAATTCTAATGCAAAGATTCTGCATATGAACGTTGCATGCAGATTTGGAGGCAACGAATATTTGAATTCAAACAGACCGAACTCGAGCAGAGTTCGGACCGAACTCGGGCCGAACTCGGTTTAAGTTCTGTCTAGGAGAATTTTGAATATTTGTCAAATTCTGTTGCAAAAATAAATTTGAACTGTTGGTAAAATGGAATGTGAATAGGTAGGCTTTATAGAAAGGTGGACTGAGATTAACCTAAGCCGGTATTACCTAGTCGATCTTGCAATTTAAATCCTAGACTCAATAAAGATAAAATACATAATAAATTGTAAAAATAACTCGGACTGGATCCCAATGAAAGTAATCTTCAGATAGATGATTTATGTGCTTGATGATGCAGTAGTCACACTTCCTGAAATGATTAGCAGCAGTTTGTATATTTTTTGTATTGACTTAAGTTCATGTCGATTATTAAAATCGGGCGTGACCATGGAATGGGCCAACAACATCTAACAACAAGATATATAAACCTGTCATCTCCGCACGGAGGTATAATATAACATCCCAACTCTATATCTCAATCACAAGTCTAGGGAAGATAGAGTACGATATGGAATAAGATAAAAAGGAAGAACTGAATATTTAAGTAAGTCATCACAACACACATATAGATATCCAACACAAATAAATACAAGTCCTGAATATAATTAAGTCTCAACTAACAATTGGATCAATCCGATACAAATAGAGAACTATAAATACTAGACTAAACTAGGAACCCTCTACTGAGCTAGATGCTCCTCAGGCTCCTAAATGTCACCCTCATATGCCCCATAGAAGGTAGGACAGTCACCAGCATCATCTGTAATATTTTCAACAGGTCAAGTCAGGACAGGAGCGAGCACAATACATCTCACGCAGTTCATATCATGTTAGGAAATATAAAGCATGCAAAAGAGTAAGATACATGGACTGTAAGGAAATATATATGAAAACGAGAGAGATTTAATAACTGGAAATATCTATATATATGATAAGTAAGAACTGTAAGTAACCTGTGATTTAGAGCATGAGATGGTTATATAAACGGGCTAGGACAATGCAAGGGTAACTCCATCACACGTGAGTGTACAAAGGACATATACATGATTTTCACAATATTTTACAAGATAGGATTTTGATCACATAACCATTTCCTACTCACCCTCCCCAATCAATACACAAAGATCCAGTCATGTTACGCTATCTTGTACAATAGGTTTTTATCATGTTTGTTCATGTGATCATGAGAGTACAAGATTGCACAAGAGTATACATGAATAGCGGTGTACATGAAATACAAGATGTTTATGAAAAGCACATGATAACTGTATCTGATGCACCCTGAGGGGGATAACATCGCAAGACAAGATACATATAGTACCAATCCGAGATAATAACGTGACAGCATCATGTAAAATAATCTAGAGCAAGAATATAAATTCTTGCAAGTATGAAACGGTCAGAGAATGTACTCGCCTGCTGTCCTAAGCTGTCAAGTAGTGTCAATGCTCAGAGTGATCTCACAGACCTAAAGATGAGATATTATAAGTTAATTAGGGTTTAAATAGAGTTAGGCATAATTTTCTAATGTATAATATTAAATCTAGGTCAATCTCAGTCAACTAAGTCAAACTAGGTCATATCAAGTCAAACTAGGTCAAACTAGGTCACAGGAAGTCAAACCAAGTCAAATCGGGTCAAAGGTTGACTTACAGTTGACTTTTAGTCAACTGGTCAACTCTGGTCAACTCTAGGTCAATACTAGGTCAAACTAGGCTAATGTTGACCAACTGTTGACTTTTGGTCAACTGGTCAACTCTGGTTGAGTTCTAGACCATTCTAGGCAAAGCATTGACTTGTGGTTGACTTTTGGTAAAAAGTCAACTTTGGGTCAACGGGACCAAAACTAGACTAAACATACCCTTTCTAACATTTACCTACCAAGACATCCTGTTCTAGGCCAATCTTGTATTCTGAACCCAATATCTTGATTATACCCCATTACCTTAACTTACCCTTTACCAAGGTAATTACCTTTACCTTGCTAATACCAAGGTAAATCACCTTAACATTGGAGGTACCACTCTTGGTATCCTAGGATACCAAGAAAATAACATTCCTAACCATTACCAACCACTAACTCCCATTAACTAACTCATCTAACGCATCTTTTCACATACCTTAACTTTCAACATTACCTTAACATACAACATGTAACATGTGGCTTAGCTTATTTTCTAGCACTCTAGCCACTAACTTTCTAACCAATCTACACCACTCTAACACTCACAAATATAGGGGTTTTGTAGTAGGATATTTGGTGTCACGACCCGCACCCTAGAGTTAGGGCACGAGAACGTAACAACGCCCAGCCTACGCCGCAGTGTCGGCGGTAGAACGCTGTCCTAGGTCTCAATGCATCTAACAGTATAAGACTAAACAGTTTATACTCCCCGAATGGGGTGACATAGCAGATACAACTCAATCACATCTAAGGTAGAGCATGATAAGAATAGATAAAACATGAAATCCAAAATAAATACAGGAGATAGAAGTCTAAGTGTCTAAGATACATGAACCCAGAAGTACTTCTCAAAACTCAATAAAGATACAGTAATCCACAAAGTAAATACAACTCAAGACAAAATGAAATAACTACCTAAACAAACCCTACTGTGTCTCCTCTAGGCTAGCAGGCACCTCCAGGCTATCTGTAAAATTTATCAACAGGTCTAGTCAGGACTGGAACGAGCACATTACATCTCAACAGTTCATAGCAGGTTAGAAAATATAATCATGCAGTAAAGTAAGATACAAGATCTGAAGAAATACAGTATGTAAACAGGAAGAGAGAACTGTAATAGAAATATCTACTATAAATAGAGAACTAACAGTGACTAGTGAATCAGAGTACGAGATAGCACATGTGAACAGGACAGATTTGCACAGGATGTCGAGGTGCACAGGAATCTACACTACAAGGAATTGTTCACACGACTACTAGCACTCCCCCGTATCCCCAATCAATACACAAGGATCTAAACAGGTTATGTTATTGCACAGGATATCACATGGGGGCCCATATAGGGTGCACATGATAGTATACATGAAAGCTCTGTGAACATGAGAGTACAAGATTCACAAGAGTGTACATGTATGGTGAAAGCACAGGAGTACATGATGAAAGTGAAACGCACATGACATAATGTACCCGATGCTCCCGAGGGGGATAACATCGCATGAAGAGATCCGTATAGTACTAATCCGTGATAATGTCGTGACAGCATCAAGTATAGTAATCTAAAGCAGGAATATAATTCTAAGCAGGATATGAAATGATCAGAGAATGTACTCGCCTCGGTTTGATTGGAGTCGACGTGCGCGACACGAACGTGTCGACACGAGGTAGGTAACATGCTAAGCTCCATAGAGGGTCCCAGACGACGACACGGGCAGTCCCAATGAGTCCAAAGTAGTCCAAATAGCCTAGTTTGGTATATAAAAGTCTAAAATCAGGGTTTGGTACACTAATCAAATCAAGAATAGAAAAGACTATCAAAATCACGATTTACGATTTCAAAAAAATATAATAAATAAATACAATAAATATTTGGAAATCCTTATAATATTTTAAAATCCAGAAAATCATTTCTGTACAATATTCCCATTTTATCAATTATGAATTTAGGCCAAAACTCAATAAACCAATACTATTTTAGAAATACAATTATATATTTTTATATATTTCTAAGTAAGTGATTATGTAATATATTAATACCAATAAAAATAATGATAATAATAATAATACCATCATTATATACTATGTATAAACTAACATACATTTATTAAACTAATATACATTATATAACAAATGTACATGTATTATACTAATATATATTTTTAAACAATTATACATTTGTTATACGAAACTAATATATATATATATATATTTATATATAAAACTATTATACAAATATTATGTTAACAATTTATAAACTAATATATATTAACAATATATATTAATACATAAATTAATATGTGTACAATTATACATTTATTACATAAAAATATATATATTACATATAACCAATACACATTATATAATAAACTAATCTATTATATATAATAAACTAATATATATAATAACTAATATATGATGATAAGGCTGATCCCAACTCAACTCAGAAGAAGGGGAGGAAATGAAATCGAAGGGGAGAGCTTCACCGGAGTTGGGCCGGCGGGGCGCGGAGGAGGGGATCCGTCGACGGATGGGGGGCTCTCCTCGGCCAGGGCTCCGGCGGAGCAGCGCCCGGCAGGAGGAGCGCCGGTCGGAGACGGCGGTACGGCGCAGATCTGAAGGTCGCGCCGACGGAGCGACGACGGATGGGGGGCTCGCGCGGCGGCACGAGCTCGGCCAGGGTGGCACAGGATCAGGTCCCTTCTCTCCCTCTCTCTCTCTCTAGTTGGATTTTTGGAAAAAGGGGGGTGTTGATGGCGGTGGTGGTGGTGAACGGTAGTGGACGAATAAGAGGATGGCAGTGGTGGCGGATCTGATGGTGGCGGTGGTGAATCCGATGGTGGCGGAGGTGAATGATGGTCGGGTGGTGGTGTTGGCAGTGGTGTTCTGGTGGTGGCGGCAGGGAAGGTGATGGTCGGAGTCGATGGACGGCGGTGGCGGTGGTGAATGATGGTCGGGTGGCATTGGTGGCTCTCCGGCGATGGCCGGAGACGCAAGGGTGGTCGGGATCTGTGGCAGGGGTGGTCGGCTGGATTGGGGCAAGAAAAGGAAATGGGAGGCTGCTAGGAAAATACCTAGGGATGTGTGTAGAAACTTTGGGGGCTAGGAAAGTTCTTAGGTTACCACTCTTGGGAATTGTGATATTTATAGGGGAGGAAACCCTAAAAATGTATATGTAATAAATATAGGAAAATAATGAAAAACTAACATGCTAACTGCTAACAACTAACATTTTACTATCTGCAAATTAATTAGTACTAAATAAATATTAGTTATAAATTAGTTCATTATTAATTATGGCTAAATAACAAATGGCTAATTACAATTTAGCCGAAATTTTTCCTAATTAATAAATTACTAATATATTCACTTAATTATTAATTATATTTATCAATCATTTATTTACTAAAATAGTATATTTTGAAAGTTCAAAACTTAATAAACGTTTTTCCTATAGAACAATAATTAAAACTTATGGATTCAAGAAAACGACAGGAAATCCCAACAAGACAAAAATCGCTTAAAATAGTAAACCAAAGCCAACGAGGACCGATAGCAATCACGGTCAAATCGTTTTCCCAAAAATTACAAATTGTACGTTTTTCGAGATTTAGAAAATTCGAAGTTTTGAAAAATACGAAATAATATAAAAATACCAATTTTTGAAAATATCCAAGAATTCAATTTACGGAGGTTACAAATCTACCCTCCTTAAAGAAATTTCGTCCTCGAAATTAAAGCTTGGCAAGGGGGTTAAAACATGATAGAAATTTTAGGCGGTTTGTCAGGCACGATCAAAGAACGACGAGTTGGCACGATCACGATAATCAACTCGAGATTGTTTAGGCACGACTATTGATTTGGCACGATAGAATCATGGTATGGTCGAATCAACTAGGCACGATTTAGAACGAAGATTAAGTATCTTAGGCACGACTCGAGTCACGACTAATATAATCAATTTGTTATTTTGGTTATGATAAGATAGGGTTAAATCTGAGTATAGTACGACCAACAGATAGGCTTGATAAGGTCGGAGTTAGAGTCGCATAAGCACGATCAAAATCAAGACCTGGTATGACCAAGGATAAAATTTTGACACAATCAAGATACAAATTAAAGTCTTATAGGCACGATCGAAATCTAGTGGACAAGATTAATTAAGTAATGAATCAGGGCTCGGTCGTGATTAGAAATTTGAAAAATGATTTAAGTCACCTTGGCACGATCAAGGTTAAGTTACCCAAAGTAAAATCTAGGTATGATTCAGGAATGAATTCATAGCATGAGCAGTTAGAGAATTGAAATCTAGGCATTAACAGAGAATTTGTTCATACACGATCAAAATCAAATTCAGACATGACTAAGTTCATAGCCAATCGGTAGTCAGGGTAAAGGACAAAATTTTCAAGCACGATTTAGAGACAAAAACGATACGATAGTCATGATCGTTAAAATCACGATCATGGAATTTATAGTCGTCTAGTCATGCCGGGTCATCTAGGCATGACTAGTCACAAGGAGTTTAGATATAATTAGAAGGTAAATCATGGTCAGAAAAGAGTTTGGATACTAGTGTTAAAATTCGAACATGATCGTAATCGTTAATTCGACACGATCGAAGATGAAATCAGTCTAATCTTGGTCAAACAGTATTTAGATATGATGAAGAGTATGGTAGTAGCCTAGGCATGATCAAGCATGAAGTTCGGTATAATCAAGGGTAGTATGAAGATAAATCGGAATTGGAACAGAACTTAGTCGTTTCCAAGAATAATTCAGAGTTTATGCACGAGTGATATGGGTATCGAAGTTTGATTTCGATCAAAAATTAAAATATTGACACGATGAAGAATAAGGCTAATCAGTATTGAATTTAGATTCGAAAAAATTTGAAATCAAGATTTTGAGCACGAGCAACATATGATAGAGATCCAAGTCACGATGGAATTCAAATAAATTGAGTACGGTCAAGGGTCAAGACTATCGGTACGACGAAAGGCACTACTCAAGGAAAATCAAAATCAAAAGTTTAAGGAACGAATGTCAATAGTATGGAAATCCAATCACAATAATATTAAGAAATTTTAGTCGCGATATGATCTAAGTTGATCAATTTTGGAAAATCAAGATTAGGGCAATGTGGAGGACAGGTTCATCGAAGTCTGAGCACGAGCATACAAGAATGAAAATTCAGGTCATAATTAAGTTCATTTAATTGAGTACAACCCAAGATATTAATATGATAAGAAAAGATAATCGAAGTCGATTTGGTCGTGATTAAGGGAGCTGGATTCAATGAGATTGAAAAACCTCTTTTTAGAGGAAAATCATGAAAGATTTCATAAGAAGTCAAGGTAATCATCTTTCTCTAATACCATCAAGTTTATCATTTGCCAATCACATTTTATCTCACAAGTCCCAATATGAAAATCAATCTTTATACGACTATCATCGAAATTTTTTATAACCTTCTGTCATCTAACCCTTACCATGACCACCATAGACAAAATTTTCAAACTTTTAAAACGTTTTCCATGAAACATACCCCAACTTATTTAGGAATCATCACGTATTCATTTAATCAAATTTTCAATTTCTTTCACCTCGTTCTAAATTAGATCCGAAACCTCTAACTCCAGTTTATGAAATCCTTGGACTAGTTTAAATCAAGTCTCGTATTTGCTCAACTCCAATACCACCATGTCATACAAATTTATTTATTTATTTATTTATTAATCAACCTTCATATTTCTTCAACGTTCACCCTCAGTGTTATCCTTTTTGAATTCTGTAAATTCCCAATCATCAAAAATTAATTCCTATAACTTAAAATCCTTGTGTTCTCTCTGTCTCTAGTCACCCTCTTACTATATCTAGTTCAATTTTGCAAAGTCATCGAATACGATTAAATTCTCTTTTCATTTAATAAATCTCTACATAGCCTTAGAGTAGAAGTTCCCACAAATCAATAACCAAAATTTTCTAAGTTCTCAAAACTGAGTTGACCTCAAATATCCTCATTAGTTTTTTTTTTGAATACATTCATGAATTACTCATAACCAAATTTCTCCGTGGTTGTTTCTAAACTGATAACATTTATCCTTCGATTTCATTTCAAATCTTTACCACATCTCCATTTCAATTTTTTCATATTTGACATCCAACATTTTGATTCCTACAAAACCATCATATGATAACCAATTACGTCATTTTTGACCTAGATGATTCACGTCACTCCCTCAACATTTCTCAGGAAGGAAAGAAAGAAAATAATAAGGATTCAAGGGTTTAAGGTCTACCCGACAGAATTAGATACGAGTCAGGGAGTTGATATAATCAGGACAGTTATATAAGACAATGAATGATGGTAATAAAGTATTGGCAAGGAAAGAAATGGTAATAAAATATGTTCTACTTATTCGTTTTAAAAGAGGAAACCATTTTAAAATCCAGAGTTAAAATATCAAATTTAAGATAAAGTCTAGCAAAATTTTCGATTCATTGTATTATGAAAAACTCATAGCAAGAAATTTCACAAGGTTTATAAAACCAACTAAACTTACTCCTGAGTTAAATAATAGGAAACTAAACAAACAAACAAATAATAATTCCTTTTTTTTTGAATGACTGAAACAAAAGTAGAGAAAACATGTTTGAAAACATTTAAGGTACAATCTGATAATCATATGCGTCTTATCCAAAATCATGGTACTCTAAATTCTCGTCATACCAGTAAGCAAGGCTACGATAATCACAGAGTCCTCGACTTTGGCACATACGTCTAGAATCGTGGTATTTAACATTTTCGCGGTGCCGCTAGCTTGGCTGCGAAAACCTTAAATTCCTACACCCGAGAAATATATCCAAGTCAGACTATATGTCCTCACCATGCTGACTAATGTGACCGTAGAGGACTAGATTTCCATAACTTAGATGACCTAGCCCATATAATTTTATCTTGCCAAAAATTAAATTAATCAATAATGAATACTCAAAAATCAAATCAAATTTATCAACAAACCTCAAGATTCAAAAATGAACAAAATTCATCAAATCCTATAAATACAAACTCGGATGCAACAGCTAACATCAAGATTCAAAACTCAACAATCTTCAATCAAATCAATAAATACAAACTTCAAATTCAATAATAATTCATCAAAATCAAATTAGACAACAGAAAATAAAGATAAATCAAATCAAGAAAAAGAGAGTTTTCAAATCGAAGTTAAATAAGATTCTCAAGGGTCGTCCCAGGAATCTCTCAAGGGTTCCTAACTGTGATTGAGTATCTTCAAAATATATCCTATTCCTAGTACAGGCTGTAGTGGTACTCTAGTTCGAATACCACTACACTTTTGTCTCGACCTGTATGGGCCACCACTAAAAACGTGTCACGACCCGCACCCTAGAGTTAGGGCACGAAAACGTAACAACGCCCAGCCTACGCCGCAGTGTCGGCGGTAGAACGCTGTCCTAGGTCTCAATGCTTCTAACATTATAAGACTAAACAGTTTATTCTCCCCGAATGGGGTGACATAGCAGATACAACTCAATCACATCTAAGGTAGAGCATGATAAGAATAGATAAAAATGAAATCCAAAATAAATACAGGAGATAGAAGTCTAAGTGTCTAAGATACATGAACCCAGAAGTACATCTCAAAACTCAATAAAGATACAGTAATCCACAAAGTAAATACAACTCCAGACAAAATGAAATAACTACCTAAACAAACCCTACTGTGTCTCCTCTAGGCTAGCAGGCACCTCCAGGCTATCTGTAAAATTTATCAACAGGTCCAGTCAGGACTGGAACGAGCACATTACATCTCAACAGTTCATAGCAGGTTAGAAAATATAATCATACAGTAAAGTAAGATACAAGATCTGAAGAAATACAGTATATAAACAGGAAGAGAGAACTGTAATAGAAATATCTACTATAAATAGAGAACTAACAGTGACTAGTGAATCAGAGTACGAGATAGCACATATGAACATGACAGATTTGCACAGGATGTCGAGGTGCACAGGAATCTACACTACAAGGAATTGTTCACACGACTACTAGCACTCCCCCGTATCCCCAATCAATATACAAGGATCTAAACAGGTTATGTTATTGCACAGGATATCACATGGGGGCCCATATAGGGTATACATGATAGTATACATGAAAGCTCTGTGAACATGAGAGTACAAGATTCACAAGAGTGTACATGTATGGTGAAAGCACAGGAGTACATGATGAAAGTGAAACGCACATGACATAATGTACCCGATGCTCCCGAGGGGGATAACATCGCATGAAGAGATCCGTATAGTACTAATCCGTGATAATGTCGTGACAGCATCAAGTATAGTAATCTAAAGCAGGAATATAATTCTAAGCAGGATATGAAATGATCAGAGAATGTACTCGCCTCGGTTTGATTGGAGTCGACGTGCGCGACACGAATGTGTCGACACAAGGTAGGTACCATGCTAAGCTCCATAGAGGGTCCCAGACGACGACACGGGCAGTCCCAATGAGTCCAAAGTAGTCCAAATAGCCTAGTTTGGTATATAAAAGTCTAAAATCAGGGTTTGGTACACTAATCAAATCAAGAATAGAAAAGACTATCAAAATCACGATTTACAATTTCAGAAAAATATAATAAATAAATACAATAAATATTTAGAAATCCTTATAATGTTAAAAACTATATCTGCATAAACCAACATATTTTAAGTAATATTTTAAAATCCAGAAAATCATTTCTGTACAATATTCCCATTTTATCAATTATGAATTTAGGCCAAAACTCAATAAACCAATACTATTTTAGAAATACAATTATATATTTTTATATATTTCTAAGTAAGTGATTATGTAATATATTAATACCAATAAAAGTAATGATAATAATAATAATACCATCATTATATACTATGTATAAACTAACATACATTTATTAAACTAATATACATTATATAACAAATGTACATGTATTATACTAATATATATTTTTAAACAATTATACATTTGTTATACGAAACTAATATATATATATATATTTATATATAAAACTATTATACAAATATTATGTTAACAATTTATAAACTAATATATATTAACAATATATATTAATACATAAATTAATATGTGTACAATTATACATTTATTACATAAAAATATATATATTACATATAACCAATACACATTATATAATAAACTAATCTATTATATATAATAAACTAATATATATAATAACTAATATATGATGATAAGGCTGATCCCAACTCAACTCAGAAGAAGGGGAGGAAATGAAATCGAAGGGGAGAGCTTCACCGGAGTTGGGCCGGCGGGGCGCGGAGGAGGGGATCCGTCGACGGATGGGGGGCTCTCCTCGGCCAGGGCTCCGGCGGAGCAGCGCCCGGCAGGAGGAGCGCCGGTCGGAGACGGCGGTACGGCGCAGATCTGGAGGTCGCGCCGACGGAGCGGCGACGGATGGGGGGCTCGCGCGGCGGCGCGAGCTCGGCCGGGGCGGCGCAGGGTCAGGTCCCTTCTCTCCCTCTCTCTCTCTCTAGTTGGATTTTTGGAAAAGGGGGGGGTGTTGATGGCGGTGGTGGTGGTGAACGGTGGTGGACGAGTAAGAGGATGGCAGTGGTGGCGGATCTGTTGGTGGCGGTGGTGAATCCGATGGTGGCGGAGGTGAATGATGGTCGGGTGGTGGTGTTGGCAGTGGTGTTCTGGTGGTGGCGGCAGGGAAGGTGATGGTCGGAGTCGATGGACGGCGGTGGCGGTGGTGAATGATGGTCGGGTGGCATTGGTGGCTCTCCGGCGATGGCCGGAGACGCAAGGGTGGTCGGGATCTGTGGCAGGGGTGGTCGGCTGGATTGGGGCAAGAAAAGGAAATGGGAGGCTGCTAGAAAAATACCTAGGGATGTGTGTAGAAACTTTGGGGGCTAGGAAAGTTCTTAGGTTACCACTCTTGGGAATTGTGATATTTATAGGGGAGGAAACCCTAAAAATGTATATGTAATAAATATAGGAAAATAATGAAAAACTAACATGCTAACTGCTAACAACTAACATTTTACTATCTGCAAATTAATTAGTACTAAATAAATATTAGTTATAAATTAGTTCATTATTAATTATGGCTAAATAACAAATGGCTAATTACAATTTAGCCGAAATTTTTCCTAATTAATAAATTACTAATATATTCACTTAATTATTAATTATATTTATCAATCATTTATTTACTAAAATAGTATATTTTGAAAGTTCAAAACTTAATAAACGTTTTTCCTATAGAACAATAATTAAAACTTATGGATTCAAGAAAACGACAGAAAATCCCAACAAGACAAAATTGCTTAAAATAGTAAACCAAAGCCAACGAGGACCGATAGCAATCACGGTCAAATCGTTTTCCCAAAAATTACAAATTGTACGTTTTTCGAGATTTAGAAAATTCAAAGTTTTGAAAAATACGAAATAATATAAAAATACCAATTTTTGAAAATATCCAAGAATTCAATTTACGGAGGTTACATTTGGTGAACATATAGGGGTAAGTATTGAGGGCAAATCAAGGTGTATTGGGATGTCAAAAGGGGGTCAAACATAGGCTGTTGCTGCTGAAAACTGCTGCTGTGCACCTATGCAGTCTCCTTTGGAGACTGCTGCTGCTGCTACTAATGTGCTGCTACAAAAGACAGCAGCTCCCCTTCCTCTCCTTCACTCTCTCATACTCTCTACACTCCTTTCTATCCTTTCATTCCCTCAATCTATCAATCTATCCCACTCTCAAGACACAAACACACTACTACACTAACACTCACACATACATAAAGACACACTCTCAACAACCACTCACAACTCACATACAAAGACATATATACTTCTACAAATCATTCCCTCTACCAACTCATACCCACTCAATATATGGATCTAAACCACAACCAACTCACAATACCACTACATTTATATCTAAACATATATGCACACACACGCAACAACACTAATATACATCTATGTATAAAACAGTCCACTTATCAAATAGGCCTTAAAATGACATATAGAGGCTAGAATGAACCATATAGGCTCAACCACATGGATTCAACCATGGGCATACAAATGGAACTCACTCTAACCATCCTAACTAACATCAATCCACTCTCTAACATGTCTAAAACTGAAATTAGAACACATTAAATCCTATTAGGCAATAAACCAAACACATGGGGTGCCTAATTAGGGATTCTACAAGTAGGACACAAGGCAAAATCCTAACTTGTTCTAGAGGGCTCCAAATGGTCTCAAATTTGAATCTAAAGGGGACACATGCATGAGGATGGATCCTACGAATTCAAAACTAATTTATATACAAAGGAAATCGATTTAGAGGATGGGTTTTACCTATTGGGAGTGGAATCCCAATGAAATCCTTTAAGACACGGCTCCGATACGAAGATCCCTTAAAGTGGACTCTCCTCCTTGCACTTCTCTTCCAATCCTTGGTAGCAACCTTTCCTTGGAGAATGGGAATGATTGAGGGAAGATTTGGTGAAGGAATGATTTGATTTGGAGATCAAATCAAAGGGAAGGCTCTCTAAAATTACGGAAGAACAAAAGGAAAATAAAAGAGGCAAGATTTTAATGAATGAAATAAATCATTCTTCCCTAAAGGTGGCTGCCATAAAGACTCCATTAGGGCTAATAGGAAATGTCCTAATTGCCCCTCTCTAGTCATATATGGTTTGATCTAACTAAGGTTGCAAGTTTGGGATCAAAAGGGCTTAGTTTCGAGTCTCTAACTTAACCATTCTAACATGATAAAAATTAGTCTAACTAACTAACTTAAATGTTGGGTTTTGTAGGCCATGCTTAACTTAATATTGGGTCCCATCTAGAGTTTAAGCTACCCGGGTCACAATACAAGTCGAAACGAGACGAAACTCAAATCCAACTAAACAAATCCAATAAAAATAATATTAAAAATATAAAATTTCCAAAATGTTAAAATATAAAAAATGACCAAAATATCCTTAGCCTAAAAAGTGAAAATTAGCTAATCTAAAATCATGGGTTAGGCCTCCATGGTCATGGTTAGTCTCTAGGCTAAGCAGCTCTAAGGTTACACTAGCAAAAGGACAAAATCACAAAATACTAATTTAATGATATTAAAAATAATTAAAATTCACTAATAAATCAATAACATGATTTAAACCTATTATTAAATGACTAAAAAATACAAAGTTCAAAATTACCCTCATTTCTGAAAACTGGGGTTGACAACTCTACCCTCCTTTGAAAAATTTCGTCCTCGAAATTAAAATGGTCGTACTACTTCTAGGTCAAACAGCCCAACAATCACAGTCTCAAACACACAATTCGTTAATCATATGCGTCTGTCCAAAATCATGATACTCAGAACCTCTGTCATGCTAGTGAGAAAGGCTACGATTGTCACGACCCGCACCCAGTGAAAGGGCACAAGAAGTGACGTACGTCCAGCCTACGTCGCAGTGTCGACGGTAGAACGCTGTCCTGGGTCACTATATCTAACATAGTCTAGAATATGCTCCGAATGGAGAATAAATAATAAGTAACTCAATCACAACACTAAGATGGAATAGAAGAGTAAAACTCAAGAGAGTCACAGATATAGATAAAAGTCTAGGTGTAAACCACCAGAATAAATCTCAAGTACAACTCATAAAGTCTCATATAGAAAGACAATAAATACCAAGTCACAGCTAGACTATGGGCAAGTCCTCAGCGACTGTTGGATCCTTCTGAGGGTCCACGTCGCCAGTGTCATCTAAGCCAATGCCATAATAAGTAGGGCAGAACTCCTCATCATCACCTGTAAAATTTTCAACATGCCCAGTCAGGACGGAACGAGCACATATCTCTCACAACAGTTCATATCAGGATTGGACATATAAAGCAAGCTATAGAAAACTATACATGAATTGCTGTAAAGAAAGTCAACAAGAGAGAGAGACTATAAAATGAGATATAATATGATAAATAGAGAAATGTAACCATCTATGTGATTTTGAGCATGAATTGGTTATGTAAACAGTTTGGGTTGCACATGGATACAGCTGTGGAGTGCACATGGATACCTACTGGGGATAATGATCACATAACCAACTACACTCTCCCAGCCCCCAAACAATACATAAGGATAAATACATGTTATGTTATTGCACATGGATAACAACTACTTTATACATGGGGCTCATATGGTCATGAGTGTACATGAATAACACATGAGTGCACATAGATAAATATGAATACATGGAGTACATGATGGCCATGATAAAGTACATGAACATGATATACTCGATGTATCCGAGGGGATAACATCGCATGAAAAGATCCATAGGGTACTAATCCGTGTGAACATCGTGTCAGCATCAAGTATACTAGTCTATAACAAGAGAACATATCCAAAGAAGTATGAAAAGATCAGAGAATGTACTCGCCTGACAAACTGAATTGCTGATGATGAAGTGTAGCTAAACTGGGGCAATATAAACCTATTTAAAGTACACACATGTCACAACCAAGTCTAAAATATCAAAAGAAATAGCTACAATGCAAGACTACATGCTTCTAGGTCCATTTTGGTCAAAGTCAACCCTCGGTCAACTCCGGTCAAACCTGGTCAACACTGGTCAAACCTGGTCAAACTGGGGTCAACTAGTCCTTCTACTAATTTCTAGGTCATACACAAAATTCTAGGTTATTTGGAGTTCGTTTGAGTTGAATTGGATCAAGTTTGACCCAAAGTTGACTTTTGTCAATTTGGTTAACTTGTCGGCCAATTTGACTGAACTAGGCTCAAAATGACAAACCAAATCTGTCCTAGGACTCCTATAGTCATATACACAACTACAATCTATTCTAAGAGAATTATCAAGCATAAATATCTATATACATATAGGTATATACACATATGTGTATTTACAATACAAACAAAACCTTAAATCTAACAAATGATGGTGTGTGTGTGTGTGTCCGAGAGCTTACTGAAATGAGGTAATTTCTGATATTAAAAACAGCGAACACAACCATGGTATATCACAGTTTAATATAATATTTTATACATATATACAAAATAAGAAAACTACATATATATATCTATATATACAAATGCTAAAAAGGAAGAATAACCAATGGTTTTTGAAATAGGTTTAGTGAATCCAAATATGGAATTAAAACCATCTTGACCCATTCTCAACATGTATACATTAGCAATGGATTTCAACGGGATTTTATATATATAAATATAAATATAAATATATATATATATATATATATATATATATATATATATAAATATATATATATATATATATAAATATATATATATATATAGAAAAGTGCAATTACTCATAATTGATAAGAAAATATGAAATAAACCCAAGTGTTGGTCCCCACAAATCCGAAAACTCATATACGTATTGAAAACTCAGATTTTTAAGCTAAGAAGCTGGAAATCAAAATATCGCATTTAAACTCAAAAATTCATATTTAAAGAAAAACCCGTTTTCTACCCAACGACCCAAAATGCAAAATACACCAAACGAACCCGCGAAACTCGGCATACACGTTGGTCTTGACCCACGTGATGCGCTCGTATACTCTCAGGTTCGAAATCGTGTCCGTGTCGTGTCCACAGAACGCGTATCAGAATTTTTCGATACCGCGTGACAACGCGTGCGTTCTCGTTCGATTCAGCGCCGCACACACAACGAAAAAGCCCGTGCTTGTGCTCGTAGCTGGGGGGTCCTGGGGTAGGTCTAGGATACGGTGACACGACGACACGCCGTGCCAAAGCGACGCACGCAGCACGCACCCGCGCGCGGCCTGCTGCGCGCGTGCGCCCTCGTGCGCGTTGTTCCGCTCTCGTGGCTCTCTCTTCGGGCCATGCCGTGGATCGGGGTTCGTTCCTAGGGTAGTCTAGGTATAGTTCAACGTGTCCCAGGTACTGGAACAGGTCTTCGCTGCATCGTGTGCGCGCACGAAGTCCGTTTCAGCGACAAAAATAACAGGCTGAATGCACAGTGGCTGAGCGGTGCACGCGCGATTTCTCCGCGCTCGCTCAACAAAAAGCCGTGAAATTTTATGAGCATGGGGGAAGAGGTTGCCCCCATGTGCTCAAGAAATTTCACGCAAAAATACAGCCTGTGCATCGAGAAACAACGCGCGAACAACAGGGCACGCACGGCCTCGTACACGGGATCCATGCACGTACGTCCATTGCCTGAAACGCCGCTGATACGTTGTCAAAACCAAATCCGTCTTCGCAAAAGTTTATCAAAATAATATTATCTAAACATCCATGAAGACAGAATTGAAAAACAGCAACTTTCTATCCTAAGCGGCATTTCGCCGAACTCGTGCCGTAAGGGACCGACACGTGTCCGATACCGCCATCAAACGAAGTCAAAATCTAACCAAATTTCGTGGGCAAGTCTAGGACACCTATATGGATTAAAAAATGAAAGAAATTCCAGATTTATAATGGTAGATTAGGTTTTACCTATTGAGTTTCAAAAACTCAATGAACGGGGCTCCTCGGTTGCCGTGTCGGCCGATTTCCCTCCAGCAAAAGCCTCCGCCTCTATGCTAGAAATGCTCCAGCAGATCCTCCTCTCCTCGATGAGTGGAACAGAGTTCGTTTGGAAAGAAACAGACTCCGTATGAAGGAAAAAAAGCTTTGGAGAGAGAGATCTATTAGGGTTTCCTTGTGGAGGCTCAAAACTTCACAAATGAATGCAAAGGGGAGGGGGTTACTTCTGTTGGGCGGCCAAGACTAGGTCTCTAGGGGTTAGGATTTCACTTGGGCCAACTCTTTCTCAAGTAGAAATGGGCCCAAGTCAAAAGGCTTAAAGGCCAGCATGCAAAAAGGCTAAAATAAATCAATTAAGGCCTTAAAAATAATCTAATGCCTAAAATAGATTCTAAAAATAAAAATAAAAATTCTAATGCATGGTTAGGCCCCTATACAATGTCTACTAAGGTTAAACCAGTTGCTAGCATAACACAAGTCAACATATCTAGAAAATCACAAAAAGGCCAAAATGGCTAAAATGACTGAAATACCCTTCTATGAAAAAGTGGATACTACAAGTCTACCCCCCTAAAATAATTTCGTCCTCGAAATTAAAGACAAAATGCATGATTAAAAAAGAACAAAATCATACCTCAAGACTGGAAAAGATAGGGGTATCGTTCGCGCATCTCATCCCCTCTCTCCCAGGTGGACTCTCCTGGAGTGTGATGCTTCCAAGCTACGCGAACTAAGGGTATCGACTTGTTCTGCAACACCTTCTCTCGTCAGTCCAGAATCTTCACAGGCTGCTCTGGATAACTGAGAGTAGGTCCCACCTCAATCTCAAAATGGTCCAGTACATGGTTAGGATCTGCCACATACCGTCTCAACTGCGATACGTGAAATACATTGTGGACTCCCGCTAAGGAAGAAGGCAAGTCCAGTCTGTATGACACGTCACCGACCCTTCCGCTGACAACGAAAGGTCCGACATAGCGTGGGCTAAGCTTCCCTCCTCCACCGAATCGAATAGTGCCTCGAGTCGGTAAAATCCTCAAGAATACCATATCTCCAACCTAGCACAAGCATGGTCTCAATTAACTAAAACAATAACATAATCAACCAAATCACAAACAACAAGATTCTAATCCTAGTCTAAGCTATACCTCAAACTGCAAAGGTCTCCGGTGGATATCGGCCCAATACCGCTGTCTGTCATGCACCACGCGAAGTCGATCCCTGATGAGCTTTACCTTCTCAACTGCGTCAACAACCATCTCAGGTCCCAGTAAAGCTCGCTCTCCAATATCATCCCAAGACAAGGGAGCACGACATCTACGCCCGTACAACGGCTCGAATGGTGACATACCAATGCTGGCCTAGTAACTGCTGTTGTATGCAAACTCTACCAAGTGCAGGTGATCCTCCCATGATCCTCCAAAATCCAGAACACAAGTCCGCAGCATGCCCTCGAGAGTCTGAATAGTCCTCTCCGACTGTCCGTCCGTCTGAGGGTGGTACACAGTACTGAATTTGAGCTGAGTGCCCAAACTAGTCTGCAGACTCCGCCAGAAATGGAAAGTAAAGCGATTATCCCGATCCGAGATAATGCTCACCGGAACTCCTTGTATCCTGACAATCTGCCGCATATACAACTCCGCTAGCTTCTCAGTAGACGTCCCCACTTTGAATAGCAAAAAGTGGGCCGATTTGGTCAACCCGTCCACGATGACCCAAATCACGACCTTCCCTCCTGATGAACGCGGAAATCCAGAAACAAAATCTATCGTGATTGTAGGAGCGTAAAAAGTGCTTCATAGACTGAGTCAAAGAGATAGAGCTTTACACTCAAATGAGCTATTTTACGCCAACTACTTTACGCCAGGGATGGGTCAGCTACTTTACGCCAGGGACAGGCCAACTATTTTATGCCAGAAATAGGTTGTCAAATCATACATTTAATGTTAAGTGATAATGGGTCTGACATAAAGATCTACTGATAGCGTATAACACAGAATTCGAAGGGATTTGTTTTACACAGAAACCAATATTGTTGTTTAGTATGTAGACTGAGCTATTTTACGCTCACAAGATAGCTTCTTTTACGCATGAATACTATATGAGCTTTTTACGCTCAAAGTTGACGTGTGCATAAAGTTTATTTGGGCTACTTTTTACGCTCAAGGTTGTTTTATCAACCATTTTACGCAAGAAGTCCATTTTAGGGCTATTTTACGCCTAGTCTACTACTTTACGCTCAGAGTATATTTGGGTTGTTTTTACGCCCTATCCTTCCTGACTACTTTGGAACGTGGTTTGCCTACATGGCTTTCATGCCACACATCTCGAGGAACATGTGTACGTGCATCCTATTCGTATTAAAATAATGGGAGACATGTCAACGTGTGTAGAGGATGACTTCAGTCATGGGTGGCAGTTACTAGCGTAAATACAGGACTTTGCTGAGTTTTACGCACAAAAAGTCAAGTCTATAAATAGACTTATTTTTTTTTGGAACGGACAACACAGAGACAGAGGGGAGAATACATAGAGATCAGAGCCCAGAGACTTTGATTTTCCAGAGCATTCTTCTTCGACCTTTTTTCTAGAACAGAGTGAAGCAAAGCAGGAAAGCATTCGACCTCGCCATCAGTGCCCAAGTGCGTCGATACCTTTCTCGTGACTTAGTTCTTCCGGCTGTTCATCTTCTAGCAGTGATCTTCATCATCATCGTATGGTCCAAGGAACAAAGTGATCGCCTTCAGATCAGACTTCCATAACAATATTTTCCAGAACAATTTGTACTTCTTGTACTTTTTCTCGTTTTATTTCAAAAGCCAATTTCTAGGCATTTTGTTAAGTGAAACAAAATGGCGACTTTCACTTAACAAAATGGCGACTCTGCTGGGGAAGACCTTCTCCTCTAACGAGGAGGCAATTGCTCAATACGATGATGTGTCAATCGGATCGACAAAGAAGACTCTGGTTGTGCACTTCGACCAGACTGCCTACGAAGAAATGCTCCGGACTGGGGGTAGCACTCGCTGCTCCAATGTTCAAAAATTGCGGAAGGCGCGAAAAGTTTGGGTTCCCAAATCCAAGGCATTCTCGGATCTCCCAACTGTCTCTGCAGGCAAAGGAATCCTTCCTACTCCTGTTGTAGAGGCTCCCATCTGCGATGAGGTAGTCTCTACTTCGGTGATATGCCATGTGCATAAAAACAAGTCTCCCATTTGTAACGTGGCAGACTCTCCAGTATTATGCTCTGAACGTAAAAATCAGGTTTTACGCCCTGTGCGTAAAAATCAGGTTTTACGCTCTGAGCGTAAAAACATGTCTCCCGTCTGTAACGTGGCAGACTCCAATGCTTTACGTTCTAAGCGTAACAATAAGTCTCCCGTCTGTGACGTGGTAGACACACAAAATTTACTACGCGTAAAGGAAAATCTTCCGTCTATGACGTGGCAGATACTCATGTTTTGCGCTCTATGCGTAAAGGTAAATCTCCTGTCTGTGACAGTGTAGATAAAATTCACAATGATGCTTCTGCATCTAAAGTGAATGTACCTGCACGCATGAAGCATAAAAACATAGTTGGTAAAACTTCTATTTTCAACCAACAACCTTTTTATACTGCTGTACACAAGGTACCAAACCTACAAATTATACGCAATGAAGATGGAGTCCTTCATGCTAAAAAATCTCACGATTTACGCACGCAACTCCAAGCGCGTAAAAATGTACAATTTGGTTCTGCGAATGCAGCCAATAATTTTCTTTATACACAAGGGACTAAACATTTTTCTACCCCAAATGTAATAAAGAAGACTATTCCCTCTACTCCTTCTGATTTACGTGAATTGCTAATACAAAAGCGTAAAAATAGACAATCTCCCGTGACACTTCTCCAACAAGAAAATCATAATTATGAGTGTCACCAGATTCTAATTAAATGTTGTTGTTCGTCTTCTAAATAATCAGTTTTTGACCGGTTAAGTTTTAATGCGCCTCAACAACAAGCTGATGACCAAGAACATGAGTTGTCATATGCATCAGTCAATATGGCATCTCATACCAACAGAGGACGACGTCCTAGACGGAACACGTCCCAAACTCCAGGTCAACAACAATTCAACAGACTTCTTAATTCCTTTGAAGGAGTATATCAGAATACTCGATCAAGAAGACAAAGACAATTGCAGACTTCTGATTCAGAAGCTGGGGGTACTCGATCTCTTGAGTCCGAAACTGATAGTGTCGATTCATATCTCTATACTAATCCCTCTGTATCTTCAAGAGAGGTTGAATCCTACGCTATTAGAGATGAACCAGAGACGTCATCTGCTAATACAGAACAACGTCTCACTGCCGTTGAGCAATCACTGAAAGACATGCTTACCATGATGCAAAGCATACACCAGATAATAACAGCTCAGCAAACTACTCAACCGGCAATAGTAACACCGGTGCAGGTAGCAGCACAAACTCAAGATAGTCAAGGGGCTGATATACCTTTGAATATTCAAGAGCCTGCTGTTAACCAAAATTCTGCATCTCTAGATCCCATCATTCCCGAAGATATACCATCTCCGGTAGGGGTTACGGTACATCCAACAACCATTCAATCAAATGTGCTTCCTCAAACAAGTGAAGCCATTCAAGCAGTGCATGAGATCAAAGCACAGTTTGAAGTTTTGAAGCAAAAGGATCAGCTCCAGAGGTTAGGGATTAAGCAACCTTATCCTTCTCATTGTAATGATATACCCTTTCCACCGAAATTTAAGCCACAATCAATGGTATTGTTTGATGGAAAGGCTTCTCCTAGTCAGTATATCAATTACTTTGATATTATGACTGTACATCTGCAGAAAAATAATGCTCTTCTCACTCGGGTGTTCATCGGGTGCTTGACGGGTTCAGCTTACGACTGGTATCGTAGTTTACCCGACAATTATATTTCGTCTTTTGACGAATTTAAGGCAATGTTTCTCTCCCGCTTCTATGAAGGAGGTATGGATATGAACATGTCCTCCTTAATAGAAATCAAACAAAAAGAGAAAGAAGATACTCGGACGTTCATTGAACATTTTTGACATGCAACTCTAAAGATGTCCCCTGGTATGCCAGATTCAGCATTAATTGATACATGCAAGATGAATCTGCGACCATCCATTGCTGTCTTCACGGGTTCCTAATTCACAGATTGGGCTTCGTTTATTATAGCAGCAGTTTCTGCCGAGACCAATGGTAGGTTGGCTCGTGAACATGGAATAATTTTTGCCTCAGAGGATAAAGGAAAGAAAGGTAATCCTGGTAATAATTCTGGCAATCGTAATGCAAAAGAAAATGATACCCTTATGGTTAATCTTTCTAAAAACAAAACGACGCCGAATAATCAGGAGTCTTCTAAGCCAAAAGAAGAATATTCTTTTGACGAGAGTGATATCCCAGGGATATTCCAATGTCTGGTGAAGAGTAGCAAACTCCAGATCCCGAAGCCAAAGAGGCCTAATGAGGTGAATCTGACAGACAATCCCAAATATTGTATCTATCATAGATACATAAATTATCTCACCAGGGCTTGTTATGTTCTAAAGAAGAAAATTTAAGAGCTGATTAATGCCAATGCCATCTCTTTAACTAACGATGAGCATACGGTCACAACCAATATGGTTTCTTTTCAATTCGAAGATTTTCGTTCTCAACAAGTACTAGATGGGATTGTCCCAATTTCGAAGGCGACGATGAAGATTGTGAATATCCTGCCTGCCAGGAAAGAAAATGAAGGATTGTTGCCTCTCACATTAAAGAATGGTGAAATTATGTGGGTATATCCTGACTTAGTACCTGAAATGGAAGATGAAGGTAAAACTTCAAAATCTAAGAAAGGTAAGAAAGTCAAAACCTGCAACATGATTTCTCATATTATCCCAGATCCTGATGATTTGGATCATTTATGGGATGGCATTCCTTTGGAAGATAGACTGAGAGGATTGAACATATGTCCTCCAAGTCTGGCTCCTCCTATCAAGCTTAAGTTGACTCATCAACAGTGGCTAGCTATGAACAGTGTTCCTTTATACAGGACACAACAAGTTTTCGCTGCTTATGAAAAAACTCCTACAGTAATTTTTTCTTATATCCCAAATTATTCTCTTTCTGTAGCTACAGAGGCTTCTATTCCTCATTCTCCTGTAGTTACAGAGATCTCTTCTCCTTCCTCTGTTGAACTACCTGTTAAAAGTCCGCTGCCCATTCATTTATACAGTCATCAATCGGTCCTTCTCATGAAAAAGATGGGCTATGACTTTCAGAAGACGGAAGGTTTGAACTATGATAAAGGAATGCGACTTCCTTTACAGATTCAAAGTCAAATATCCACTGTTTGATTGGGTTCTGAACTTCGTCGAAAGAAGAAGGCCAAGGGAAAGAAGATTAAATCCTACAATATAGTACTTCCTTCTCCTGAGTCTGAAGAAGAAAGCTTTGCTGGTACGAGATCTGGAAAAGAGTACCACAAGGATTATGAGGGATCTTCCAAAGAAGTAGAAGATATAGTGGAAACACTACCAGCTCAACCTTCTCCTGTTCCTGCTAAACCATCTGTGGTTGAAAAGGGGAAACAGAAAGCAGTACGCTTTGACGTCCCATTGAAGTCTGCTTCCAGTCAGGGGGTGGTGATGAAACCCTATAAATTTAATATTCTAGCCCAGTTAGCTAAAACTCCGGCTAGACTATCTATCTTTGAGTTGCTTCGCCTTTCTAAAGAAAGTCGCGAAACCTTGAGTGAAGCTTTGCTGCAAGCTGACTCCTGCTTAGCTCAACTCAAGACTCCTGATAATATGCCAGTGTCATGCCCATAATGCCATAGTGTGATGGAGGTAATTCCTAATATTACCTTCACACAAGAAGATATGCTGTTGAAGCATAACAAACATGACAGGCCTTTGTGCTACACTGGGTATATTGAATCCACTGAAGTTGACAGGATTTACATTGATCCTGGGTCTTCCATTAGTATAATTCTTCAAAGTATGCTAAGACCGTTGAGGATTCCTACTAGTGACTTGACTTACACTAGTACCACAATAGTTGGTTCAAACTCTGGAAAGAGTAAACTACTGGGAAAAATTCGTCTGAAGATTCAGATTGGTGATCTTCGAACTATGGCAACATTCTATGTTATTAATTCAGACGTATCCTACAACATCCTTCTTGGAAGACCGTGGATACATGAGCATAACATCGTACCTTCAACTCTCCACCAATTCTTCAAGTACGTGGATTCCCAAGGGGTTGTGAAGACTGAGTTTGCTGATATCAATCCTTTCAAGGGTGTCGAAGCCTATTTTTCTGATTCAATGCTCTACAAACAAGAGCATGTAAAAGAGATATCAGACATAGCTGAAGATCGATCATCTGCCGAAGATCAGTCCATTAATGAAGATCTGCCAGAAGAGCAACCTTTGAAGATCAAAGTCAAAGGGCGAATTCAACTCCAACCTGTCAACAATCAACCTCTGATGATTAAGGTCAAAGGAAAAACTCAAGCTTCATCTGAGGAATCAGTGAATGTTCCTGCTAAGAGCCAAATTCAACCTCTTATGATCAAGGTCAAAGGGCGTACTTCTCGTACAAATGATCCAGAACCACCATTGATCGTTAATCTTGGCAAGTCTACGCAGAAGACAGATAATGGTCCGTTAATGATCAATCCGAAGCGTAGCAGTCAAATTACAAATGATGTAAATATTGATCATTCGATACTTTTCGATATCAATGAAGATTTCCTTTTTGAGTATATGGCTGTCAAATTTGTTGAAAGAATGATTTTATCTTCTGATAATCAAAGTCATCAGTATAAAGATGACATAGATACAGAGGAAACTTTATACGTTGACCATAAAAAAAATTCTTTTCCTCCTCATGTCGATATTGGACCATATGCTCAAAGGTTCCTAACATCTTCTCCCTATCTTCTTTCTGTAGTCGCTTCATCGCAAGCTTATGTAACTTATAGACGTCACGAAGAATCTTATTTTGTGATTCCGTCTGATAAAAAAAATAAGCACCAAATTGTGTTTGGCCTGGCTAGAAATATCCCTGTTGCTCAGACAGATGATCTGAGAGATAAAGATAAAGGAAAAATTCGAATTGACAAATATAGTCAACAATCTCTCAAGATTATCCAGAATATGGGATATGATTTGAAGACTATGCAAGGTCTCAATCAAGGCAAGGGTAGACGATTACCATTATGTGGTGATTTGTTTTACCAGAAAACTCGTTATGGGTTGGGATATGATCCGTCCCACATGTTTAATGACGATATACAAGAAGAATTTTCTTCTAGCTCTTCACAATCATCAGATTCGGAAGAAATCCAATTCATCGAATATGTTACGTCTCACTCCTCATATGTTAGAGGAGGTTATTATGATGAATCTGAGCAAATATTCTCTGTCAACATGGTTCAAACTGATGGTGAATCTGAACCATTTGAGAATAATCCTTGGGCTCAACAGATAGACACTCAATGGGAACTTCGTTTTGAACAACGACAGCCACCTACAGAGGATGAGATTGTCCAGATTGATGTTGGAGATGGAACTACGTCCAAACCAATATTCATCAGTAAAAACCTTTCTGAGGATGAAAAGAAAGAGTTGATAAAACTGATCAAAGAACATATTGATATTTTTGCATGGAGTTATGAGGATATGCCGGGTTTAGATCCTAAAGTTGCTACTCATAAACTCAATATTCTTCATAATGCCAAGCCTATAAAACAACAGCAATGGCATTTTCGACTAGATATGATGGATGCAATTGAGGCGAAAGTCAAAAAGCTGATCATATGTGGCTTTGTTCATGAAGAACAACACCCGGACTGGGTTGCCAACATTGTTCCTGTTATGAAAAAGAACGAAAAAGTCTGAGTTTGCATAGATTTTCGAGATCTTAATACAGCTTGCCCAAAGGATGAATTTCCACTTCCAATTACTGATGTCATGATAGACAATACATGCAGTTTTGAACGCATGTCTTTCATGGACGGATTCTCAGGATACAATCAAATCAAGATGCATCCAGAAGATGAGAAGCATACTGCTTTTCGTACACCCCTTGGGGTTTACTGCTATACGGTTATGCCATTTGGTCTCAAAAATGCCGATGCCACGTATCAAAGGGCTATGAGCAACATCTTTCAAGAACATCTACGTAAGACAGTGGAATGTTATGTAGATGACATTGCTGTCAAAAGTCGATCAAAAGATAATCATATTCAAGACTTGAAGACAGTATTTGAATTGATGCGTCGTCATCAATTGAAAATGAACCATACTAAGTCTTTCTTAGGCGTTTCAAGTGGCAAGTTTTTGGGATTTGTCATCACTTCTCAGGGTATTCATGTTGATCCTGATAAAGTTAAAGCAATTCTTGAAATGCATCCTCCTCGTAATCTGAAAGAACTCCGTGGCTTTCAGGGTCGCATTGCTTATATCAGGAGATTTATATCTAATCTCTCTGGGAGATGTCAACCTTTCTCCCGTCTATTAAAGAAGGGTGTATAATTTGTTTGGGATAAAGCGTGTCAGAAAGCCTTCAATGACATCAAGTAATACCTTACAAATCTACCTGTTCTGGTACCTCCAGTGGTAGGAAGACCATTTTTGCTATATGTTCGAGCCTTGGATCATTTACTTGGTGCTCTTCTTGCACAAAAAAGTAATATGGGGCATGAACAAGCAATTTATTATCTTAGCCGAATGATGGTCGGAGATGAACACAGGTATACTCTTGTAGAAAAGGAATGTCTGGCCTTGGTTTTTGCTATCCAAAAGACAAGACATTATGTGACAGGACAGACTATTCATGTCATCTCCAGAATAAATCCCATTCGGGTATTGATGAGAAACCGAGCATTCTTAACTCTGGGTTAGCTACCTAGGTGATGTTGCTCACTCCTTATGACATGGTTTATGTACCTCAAAAATCAGTGAAGGGTCAAGCATTAGCTGATTTCTTAGCTGCTCACCCTATACCTGAAACATCAAAGTTATATGAGGACATTCCAGATGAAGTTGTGGATTGTAACATGACTTTGAAGGATGACATCTGGCAATTATATTTTAATAGAGCATCACGAGTTGGACCTAAAGGTAATATTATCTCTGGGGTAGGAATTGTCTTGGTTTCTCCTGATAAAATGGTCTTATACCGTGCATATTCTCTCAATGAGCCATGCTCCAACAATATAGCAGAATATAATGCTCTATTGATTGGTCTCAAAGTAGCAAAACAATTGGATATTGAATCCCTAGAAGCTTATGGAGATTCTCAACTGATTGTTAATCAAGTTAGAGGGACTTATGAAGTCAGAAATCCTGATCTCATCCTTTATCATCAAGTGGTAATCGAGTTGGTCCTTTCATTCAAAGGATTCTTTATCGAATTCGTACCACGTTCTCAGAATGTGGAAGCTGATGCTCATGCTAGCTTAGCTGCAGACTTGGCTATTCCAATTCGAAGACAAAATACAATTACTTTATTGGACCGAGACTTATTCTGTGTTAAAAATAATCTGTATATTGAACAAAGTTATACTACAGAGTTAAGTTCCCAGCAGAGGGATTGGAGAAGTCCATTCATTGATTATGCGGTTTATGGGATTTTACGTGAAGATCCAAAAGAAGCTGCATCAATTAAGAGACGATCATTTCGATTCTATTATGATTCGTCTTTACATATGCTATACCGTCGTTCATATGATAGACTTTTGTTGCACCGTCTCTCCGAAAGTAAAGCCAAGCAGACACTCCGTGAGGCTCATAATGGTGTCTGTGGTGCTCATCAACCAGGTCCAAAATTATAAGACCGTATTCGAAGAATGGGGTATTATTGGCCTTCTATGATAGCAGATGCTGTAGACTATGCCAGAAGGTGTAAAGCATGTCAGATTCATGCTGATTTTATTCATCAACCGTCTGAGTTTCTACATCCTACAACAGCTTCTTGGCCCTTCAAAGCTTGGGGCATGGATATTATTGGGCCTATTAACCCCCCTTATGTTAAATGACATCGGTTTATATTGGCTATAACCGATTACTTTTCTAAGTGGGCAGAAGCAGTTTTCCTTGCTGAAGTAAAAACATCTAATGTGATCAGCTTCATCAAATACCATGTTATTTATCGTTTTAGGATTCCTCGACGGATAATTCATGACAATGGACCACAATTTGCCAGTCAGGCATTTTATCAGTTTTGTAATAAGAATCGAATTCAAAATTTGGCTTCTACGGCTTATAATCTAGCTGCTAATGGTTTAGCCGAAGCTTTCAACAAGACAATCATCAAACTTCTCAAAAAGTTTGTTTTTTCTAATAAACGTGATTGGAATGAGAAACTTGGAGAATGTTTATGGGCTTATCGAACAACAGTCCGAACTCCTACTGGTTTTACACCATTTTTACTGGTTTATGGATGTGAGGCTGTCCTTCCATTGGAAATCCAGATTCTATCTCTTCGAATAGCCATTGCTAATAAGCTAACTATAGAGAATAATGATCGCTTATGACTCCAAGAACTTGAAGGATTGGACGAGAAGCGTCTTCAAGCACAACAGCATATTGAGCTATATCAAGCCCGTATATCTCGAACTTTCAATCGTAAAGTTAAAGAGAGGGTATTCAAGGTTGGCGAACTGGTATTATCTGTTCGAAGACCGATGGTGATGACTCATAAAAGTAAAGGGAAATTCTAAGCAAAATGGGAAGGCCCTTATGTAATCGAGACCGTGTTTTCCAATGGCGCCTATCGATTATCCAAGCCCAATGGAGATCTACTCATGATGCCGATCAATGGTAAATTTCTTAAGAAGTACTATGTATAAAAAAAGAGACAAAATGAAAATAAAATCTCTTTTATTATTATTTTCAACAAAGGATTAAGGACGAGGACCACTGCCTTCCTTATTAGATACATAGTCTGCCAATGCATCGAAGACATCGTAGCCTGAGTTCACAAAAAACTTGCAGGCAGCCATCCTCAGCGCCTCTTCCTCAGGAGTTTTCTCTGGCTCTACTAAGAAAGCGAGAATGTCTTATGGTGGTTTGGACGTAGAAGAACTTTCGCCTATTTCGGTTGGGCCTGACACAATTGGCTCAACGAGGCACGTCTCGATGACGTCCTCAACCTTCATGGAGACTTCATTCTTTTGCTGCATGTCCTTAGAAAACATTTTCGATAGAGGAGTGGAAATAAGGATGAAACTTTACAAAAAGTTCTCATCTATTTATAGGAGAGAGCTATTAATGAACCGGTCTGGGAAATTGAAAACAACTTTTCATTTCCGAAAAGACCTGTTCATTCATTACATCAGATTTATCCATTTAATTGTGGAATTGAATTGACCTTCTTTCCGAAAGAAACGTTGGTTCATTAATTCTTTCATCGATATTGACGTATACTCTCAATGACGTCTGTCTTCTTATTTCCCCAGCTACCAATGTTTGGTTAAGCTGATTACTTGTCTCTTCGGAGAGAAATTTTAATCTTTTATCTTACCAGTTGGTATAAAAAGTTGGATTTATTATTTATCATGTTCTTATGACCTCTGAATAAATATTAAATCTACTTCTTTTCCTATCTATCATGTCCATTTGGCCTCTGAATAGATATTAATCTAGTTTTCTTTGAGTTGTTACGATCTATCATGTCCATATTACCTCTGATAGTATTGTATACTCTGAAACAGAAAACGAGATTTCATTTATGTCTATATTACCTCTGGATAGATACAAATTATTGAGTATAGAAGACTTGTCATTCCCATTCTCACTTTATCATCATAAAAGTCTATTACATTTCTTAGACTTTCTTACAAATCATAATGGAAATCTATTACATCTTGGATTTTTATTCTATACGACAACGATGACCTAATCGAGATCTATTTCTTCTTTAGATCTTCTTCATCGGATTCGTTGTTGGTGTCAATTCCTTGCTGTTTGAGCCTCAATGGCGACAAGAGCAGTAGGAATTAACTCTGGTCTTCTCTCTCAGATGAGAGAAGAACCCCAGAGTATGGCAGCCCGAAGACGCGTTGCTGCCAATACAACTGGTGGAGAAATGACGGCCCTTCAGAAGAAATAGGAATGTATCCAGCATTGGGATACGATTCCTAGTTATGCCGTGAAAGGAACTCTACTACCCAATTTCTCGGGATAGAGTTGACTCCACCATCCAACTTTCCGTGTATAAAGGCTCTTCCTACCATCTGAGGAAGACCCTTTTATCCTACGAAGAGTTCTGAGTTGTCTGGTTTGCGCGTCAAAAGCGCATGAGCTCCCTGATGTTGATGTCAGAAGAATGCTCCCTACAGCATCCAAGTCACCAATGCCGTTTCTGGAAAAGTTTTTCAGCCAAGCTTCTGCAGAAAATAGTAGAGAAAAATTTTCAACAGAAGTATCATTAGGCGCATACTGGCCAATTAAAGACTGATGCTTGCGTACCTTACTTAGGATTTGCGCTTGTGTTTCATGTGCTCCTTATTTATCAAGGATTTGCACTCGTTTTCAGTAGGCATGCCTTGTCTATCAAAGATAGGCGTTTGTTTTCAACAAAAGCTCAAAGGCAGCCGATTGTGCACCCTATTTTAATTAAAAAAAGAGAGAGCGCACCCTGTCCCTTTTATGTAAATCAAACTTACCATCAAAATCAGATGGTTCGGCCCTAAGAGTTGTTGAATCAACGTATGATGACCTGGCGTACAAAGGAACGACATCGTAAAGCATCACCATTATCAATCTCTTGTTGGAGAAAGAAATCTTGCAAAAAGCTATCTTCGGAGAAAAAGAATGAGAATGAGAATGAGAATGAGAATGAGTAAATATTCTTTAACTCAGCTATTTATAAAGGGTCGAAGAAACAGTTGGCGTGAGTCTATTTCAGGAAAGATCCTAATAAGAGGCGCTCATGACCACAGAACAGTTGCCACGTGTTGTTTTGTTTCTCTTGGGAATGAACAAATATGGAAACAGTCAAAAGAGATGTAGAATAATCCTATATTAATGCATCACGAGAATAAAGGTGGAGATAACACCAGGATTTTATTTTATAAAGAGTAGGCCCCTACAGATAAGTTGAGTGTCATAAAATATAGATGACACTCTTACACAAAACATTATTTTTTCTTCTCTCCTTCGTTGGGCTGACGAAGGGAGGCGCCCAACTCATGTACATTGTGGATTCTAGAACGACGCATTAAATTGAGGAATGCTTCAGCATCACCTGATCCTTCGTAGGCAGTTGAGGGACCACCATTTATACGATCGAAGATCGCTGGAGTCAATCCAAAGCACTCCATAAAGTTGCACGCTAGCAGCGATTGATCGACCTCTGCCTCTAGGTCAAGCTTTGATCCTTGAGTCTTTTCAGCCTCTGTTTCTTTCTTCGGTGCCATGATAATATGAAGATGAGAATTGAGAATGAAAAGCTTTTTCTTATATATACAATTAATTAACTCTTCATATTCCCTATGGGAAATTGAACATTATCAATGCAACTCGGGGAGACGAAGAGGCGTTCGAATGTTTCGAGAGAAAATTCATTATGACGGTGAGTATTGACCGGCGCCATATCCCAAACTTTACGCTGACTGGTCAAAACTCGGATTTTATGCTTCTGTTCAAAGTATTTCAAATTTTGAAAATATTTGAAAACTTTGAAGGGGGTCTTGTAGGAGCGTAAAAAGTGCTTCATAGACTAAGTCAAAGAGATAGAGCTTTACACTCAGATGAGCTGTTTTACGCCAACTACTTTACGCCAGGGATGGGTCAGCTACTTTACGCCAGAGACAGGCCAACTATTTTACGCCAGAGACAGGTTGTCAAATCATGCATTTAATGTAAAGTGATAATGGGTCTGACATAAAGATCTACTGATAGCATATAACACATAATTCGAAGGGATTTGTTTTACACAGAAGCCAATATTGTCGTTTAGTATGTAGACTGAGCTATTTTACGCTCACAAGATGGCTTCTTTTACGCATGAATACTTTATGAGCTTTTTACGCTCAAAGTTGACGTGTGCATAAAGTTTATTTGGGCTACTTTTTACGCTCAAGGTTGTTTTATCAACCACTTTACGCGAGAAGTCCATTTTAGGGCTATTACGCCTAGTCTACTACTTTATGCTCAGAGTATATTTGGGTTGTTTTTACGCCCTATCCTTCCTGACTACTTTGGAACGTGGTTTGCCTACATGGCTTTCATGCCACACATCTCGAGGAACATGTGTACGTGCATCCTATTCTTATTGAAATAATGGGACACTTGTCAACGTGTGTAAAGGATGACTTCAGTCATGGGTGGCAGTTACTAGCGTAAAGACTGGACTTTGTTGAGTTTTACGCACAAAAAGTCAAGTCTATAAATAGACTTATTTTTTTGGAACGGACACACACAGAGACAGAGGAGAGAATACATAGAGATCAGAGCCTAGTATCTTTGATTTTCTAGAGCATTCTTCTTCGACCTTTTTTTCTAGAACAGAGTGAAGCAAAGCAAGAAAGCATTCGACCTCGCCATCAGTGCCCAAGTGCGTCGATACCTTTCTGGTGACTTAGTTCTTCCGGCTGTTCATCTTCTAGCAGTGATCTTCATCATCATCGTATGGTCCAAGGAACAAAGTGATCACCTTCAGATTAGACTTCCATAGCAATACTTCCTTCCCAGAACAATTTGTACTTCTTGTACTTTTTTTCGTTTTATTTTCAAAAGCCAATTTCTAGGCATTTTGTTAAGTGAAACAGTGATGTGCTCCCACTTCCACTCCGGAATGGGCAATGGCTGCAACAGTCCTCCTGGCCTCTGCCTCTCTGCCTTAACCTGCTGACAGACTAGACACCTGGCTATGAAGCGTGCTACCTCCCGCTTCATCCCATACCACCATACATGCTCCTTCAGATCTCTATACATTTTGTTTGCACCTGGATGCATGGTGTACTGAGAGCAATGGGCCTCCTGCATAACCTGCTCCTGAAGTTCTTCGCTAGGCACACACAGTCTGGAACCGTGCCTCAATGTGCCATCCTCCGTAATAATGAACTCCACATCTGCCAATCCTGCTCGAACCTACTCTCGGATACACTGCAGGGTAACATCATCGAACTGAGATGACTTGATCCTCTCCATCAAGTCTGACTGAATCTGAAGGCCCCACATCTACATCTGAATTCCTGGCACGATCACCTCGATCCCCAAACTTTCTAAATCTGCTAATAGGTGACGATCCATCGTCAAGCACATAGCTACTGGATACCTACTCAAGGCATCGGCAACCACGTTGGCCTTCCCTGGATGGTACTGCAATGAAATGTCGAAGTCCTTCATCAACTCCAACCATCTGTGCTGTCTCATGTTGAGCTCTTTCTGTATAAACACATACTTCAAGCTCTTGTGGTCTGTGAAGATCTCCACACGCTCTCTGTAAAGATAGTGCTTCTACAGCTTCAGAGCAAAGATAACCGCCGCCAACTCCAAATCATAGGTAGGATAGTTCTTTTCATGCGGACGTAACCGCCTGGATGCATAGGCAATCACCTTCCCATGCTGCTGTAAGACATAACCCAAACCCTTCCCTGAGGCATCAATGTAGATAGTAAACCCGCCTGATCCTGATGACAACGTCAAAATCGGGGCTGTCGTCAGTCGCTTCTTCAGCTCATCAAAAGCGACCTGATACTCCTCTTACCAGACAAACTCCGCATCCTTCCGGGTCAGCCTAGTCAATGGCTCTGCAATCCGGGAGAAATCTTGAACAAACCTCCTGTAGTATCCTGCTAATCCCAGAAAGCTCCTGATCTCTGCGACTGAACTCGGTACTGTCCATGCTTCAACTGCTCTGATCTTCTTCGGGTCGACTGAGATCCCTTCTTCGGTCACCACATGACCTAGAAAATCAACTTGATCCAAGAAGAACTCACTCTTCGAGAACTTGTCGTACAGCTGCTCCTTCTTGAGAGTCTCCAGAACCAACCTCAAATGCTCCACATGCTCCTCTGGGGTCTTCGAATACACCAAAATGTCATCGATGAACATCACCATGAACTTGTCTAAGTACTGGTGGAACACCTTGTTCATCAAGTTCATGAACACCGCCGGGGCGTTAGTTAACCCAAACGACATCACCATGAACTCAAACTGGCCATACCAAGTCCTGAAAGTTGTCTTCGGAATATTCTCCTTCTTCACCTTCACCTGATGATATCCTGATCTCAGATTAATTTTGGAAAATACTTTTGCTCCGCTCAGCTGATCGAACAGGTCATCGATCTTCGACAGCAGGTACTTGTTCTTGATCGTGAGGCTATTGAGTGCCCTGTAGTCGATACACATCCGTACCGACCCATCCTTCTTCGGTACAAAGAGTACTGGCGCACCCCACAGTAAAGAACTCGATCGGATGAAGCCCTTGTCCTGTAACTCATCCACCTGCTTCTTCAGCTCCACAAGCTCACTGTTGTTCACTCTATAGACATGCTGAGATATCGGCTCTGCGTCGGGTACCAAGTCTATAGAGAACTCCACAATCCTGTCCGGAGGCAACCCTGGCAACTCCTCCGAAAACACATCCATAAACTCAGCTATCAGTGGATGTGGCATGCTCTGCTCCTCTGCTGAAGCTTCGCAGAAAACTCTGCTGCTCTGCTCTGACTCCCGCCTGGTGAACTCGAACTCTAGCTCTCCTGGTATGCTGAAAAGAACTCTACCCCCGCGGTAATCTATACTGGCATGGTGCCTGCTCAACCAATCTATACCGAGTACAATATCGTAGTTCGTTAGTGGCATCACGAACAGACTCACATCCAGTTCTCGGTCTCCCAAAACTACTCTCCAATCCTTGCAAACATCACTGACGAGGATAATACCACCCCAGTCGTGATCTTACAAGTCCTAGGGAAAGGTTCAGAAGAAATCTGGTGTCTAATGGCAAAAGATACAGACACAAAGCTATGGGAAGCACCTGAATCAAATAATACGAATGCGGGAAAAGAGTCGATAAGAACAGAACCTGCGATCAGATCGCCTACTGCCTCGGTATCCTTCGCTACCATGGAGAAAGCTCGCCCCTGCTGGCCCCCTCTAGTCTGCTGCTGGTGCTGAACAAACTTCTATTGCTGAGCCAGCAAGGGTCCCCTCTGCTGCTCCACTGGAGCCTTGGTTCCTGCTCCCTGTCCCTTACGGCCGAAAGCCTCAGGACACTCCCTCAACTGATGCTCTGATAAACCACATAGTAGGCACTTGTCTAGCCTCTTCCTGCACTCACTCTACCTGTGCCCTGGCTTCTTATAGAAGTCACAAGTGATAGCCTACTGCTGTCTTGGTGCCTGCTGACCCTGTCTCTGTTGTGCCTGCTGGAATGGCCTCTACTGCTGGAAGGACCTCTGCTGATGCTGCTGCTGGAAATGGGGCTGTTTGGCCGGTCCTTTGCTGCCACCGCCTGCATAAAAATCATGACCTCTCTTCTGTTTCAGCTCCAGATCATCCTCTGCTGCCATGTCTTCCATCAAAATCTCCTCAAATATAGCATTCTTGTTGCTCTTGGTTAAAGACTTGACTTCCTTAACCAAACCCTTCCTGAATCTCCTAGCCTTCGCTATCTCGCTAAGGCCCTCCACAAATCTGCTTAGGCGGCAGAACTCCCCGGCGTACTCCTCTATAGTCTGGTTCCCCTGAACCAGGTTCTCGAACTGCGTCTCCAACGCGCCAAGTGCAGTATTAGGGAAGAGCTTTTCCTTGAAAAGCTTCTTAAAAGCCTCCCAAGTTTGCCCCGTAGTACCAACCATAGGGTCGGTCTGGTACCAAGTGCGGGCAAGATCCTGCATCATGCTGCCTGCTGCTTCCACCTGGAGTCTAGTCGGTATCTCTGCGAGACGGAAAATCTCCTCTATGTGCTCGATCCAGTCGTCCCCGTAAAGGATACCCTCCGTACCTTTGAAGTCCTGCGGCCTTATCTTCTGGAACTCCTGAATACCTGGAGTCATCGACTGGTAAGGCTGAATCTGTCTTCCTTGGGTTGGGCAGTCACCTTCTCTACTGCCACCATCGCCAACTGGTGGGCATTATCAATGCCCTGTATCATGTCCTCTGCCTGGCGTCGCTGCATCTCCATCATCTATTTTATGAAAGTGAAACACTGTGCCGCATCAACTGTCCCCTGGGGCGGTGGTGGTAGCATCCCCTGAACTCCTGGGATAGTCCTTGGAGCTGGTGGAGGAACACCCCCAAAAGTAGCAGATGGGCCCACCTGAGCTGGAACAAGAGGCACTGTGGTCCCTGGGGCCTGCTGAGTCGTACGAGAAGTAGCAGACCTCTCAGTGGTATCCCTAAGACCAGAGCGCTGCGATCGTATCTCCACCATCCTGAAGACAGATCAAACATGGAATCAATTTCTGAAAAAGAAGCAAAATTATCAAAGGAGGACAGTTGTTTTCAATGAAGACAATTAACAGCAAGAATTGATAAGAGTTTTCCTAATGTGATTGAGTACCTTAACTTATATCTTATATCCTACTGCAGGCTGTAATGATACTCTAGTTCGAGTACCACTACGAATCATACTAGTTATGATTGGACTGACCTGCATAGGCCACCACTAAAAATGTGTCATGACCCGCACCCAGTGAAATGGCACAAGAAGTGACGTACGCCCAGCCTACGCCACAGTGTCGGCAGTAGAACGCTGTCATGGGTCACTATATCTAACACAGTCTAGAATATGCTTCGAATGGAGAATAAATAATTAGTAACTCAATCACAACACTAAGATGGAATAGAAGAGTAAAACTCAAGAGAGTCACAGATATAGATAAAAGTCTAGGTGTAAACCACCAGAATAAATCTCAAGTACAACTCATAAAGTCTCAAATAGAAAGACTAAAAATACTAAGTCACAGCTAGACTATGGGCAAGTCCTCAGCGACTGTTGGATCCTCCTGAGGGTCTACGTCGCCAGTGTCATCTAAGCCAATGCCATAATAAGTAGGGCAGAACTCCTCATCATCACCTGTAAAATTTTCAACATGGCCAGTCAGGACAGAACGAGCACATATCTCTCACAACAGTTCATATCAGGATTGGACATATAAAGCAAGCTATAGAAAAATATACATAAATCGCTGTAAAGAAAGTCAACAAGAGAGAGATACTATAAAATGAGATATAATATGAGAAATAGAGAAATGTAACCATCTATGTGATTTAGAGCATGAATTGGTTATGTAAATGGTTTGGGTTACACATGGATACAGCTATGGAGTGCACATGGATACCTACTGGAGATAATAATCACATAACCAACTACACTCTCCCTGCCCCCAATCAATACACAAGGATCAATACATGTTATGTTATTGCACATAGATAACAACTACTTTATACATGGGGCTCATATGGTCATGGTCATGAGTGTACATGAATAACACATGAGTGCACATGGATAAATATGAATACATGGAGTACATGATGGCCATGATAAAGTACATGAACATGATATACTTGATGTATCCGAGGGGATAACATCGCATGAAAAGATCCATAGGGTACTAATCTGTGTGAACATCTTGTCAGCATCAAGTATACTAGTCTATAACAAGAGAACATATCCAAAGAAGTATAAAAAGATCAGAGAATGTACTCGCCTGGCAAACTGAACTGCTGATGATGAAGTGTAGCTAAACTGGGGTAATAAAAACCTATTTAAAGTATACACATGTCACAACCAAGTCTAAAATATCAAAAGAAATAGCTACAATGCAAGACTACATGCTTCGTAGTCCATTTTGGTCGAAGTCAACCCTCGGTCAACTCTGGTCAAATCTGGTCAACGCTGGTCAAACCTGGTCAAACCTGGGTCAACTAGTCTGTCTACTAATTTCTAGGTCATACACAAAATTCTAGGTCATTTGGAGTTCGTTTGAGTTGAATTGGATCAAGTTTGACCCAAAGTTGACTTTTGTCAATTTGGTCAACTTGTCGGCCAATTCGACTGAACTAGGCTCAAAATGACAAACCAAATCTGTCCTAGGACTCCTATAGTCATATACACAAATACAATCTATTCTAAGAGAATTATCAAGCATAAATATCTATATACATATAGGTATATACACATATGTGTATTTACAATACAAACAAAACCTTAAATCTAACAAATGATGGTGTGTGTGTGTGTGTGTGTGTGTGTGTGTGTGTGTGTGTGTGTGTGTGTGTGTGTGTGTGTGTGTCCTGGAGCTTACTGAAATGAGGTAAATTCTGAGATTAAAAACAGCGAACACAACCATGGTATATCACAATTTAATATAATATTTTATACATAAATACAAAATAAGAAAACTACATATATATATATATATATATATATGTATATATATATATATATATATATATATATATATATATATATATATATATACAAATGCTAAAAAGGAAGAATAACCAATGGTTTTTGAAATAGGTTTAGTGAATCCAAATCTGGAATTAAAACCATCTCGACCCATTCTCAACATGTATACATTAGCAATGGGTTTCAATGGGGTTTTATATATATATATATATATATATATATATATATATATATATATATATATATATATATATATATATATATATACATAGCTATATATAGAAAAGTGCAATTACTCATAATTGATAAGAAAATATGAAATAAACCCAAGTGTTGGTCCCTACAAATCCGAAAACTCATATACGTACTGAAAACTCAAATTTTGTAAGCTAAGAAGTTGGAAATCAAAATATCGCATTTAAACTCAAAAATTCATATTTAAAGAAAAACCCGTTTTCTACCCAACGACCCAAAATGCAAAATACACCAAACGAACCCGTGAAACTCGCATACACGTTGGTCTCGACCCACATGATGCGCTCGTGTACTATAAGGTTCGAAATCGTGTCCGTGTCGTGTCCACAGAATGCGTATCGGAATTTCCCGATACCGCGTGACAACGTGTGCGTTCTCGCTCGATTGAGCGCCGCACACACAACAAAAAAAACCCGTGCTTGTGCACGTAGATGGGGGAAGTCCTAGGGTAGGTCTAGGACATGGTGACACGGCGACACGCCGCACCAAAGCGACGCACGCATCCCACACCCGCGTGCGGCCTGCTGCGCGCGCGCCCGTGCGCCCTCGTGCGCGCGGTTCCGCTCTCGTGGCTCGCTCGTCGGGCCACGCCACGGCTCAGGGTTCGTTCCTCGGGTAGTCTAGGTATAGGTCAATGTGTCCCAGGTCCTGGAATGGGTCTTCGCTGCGTCGTGTGCGCGCACGAAGTCCGTTTCAGCGACAGAAATAACAGGCTGAATGCACAGTGGCTGAGCGGTGCACGCACGATTTCTCCGCGCTCGTTCGACGAAAAGTCGTGAAATTTTACGAGCATGGGAGAAGAGGTTGCCCCCACGTGCTCAAGAAATTTCACGTGAAAATACGGCTTGTGCATCGAGAAACAGCGTGCGGACAGCAGGGCACGCACGACCTTGTGCACGGGATCCGTACACGTGCGTCTGTTGCTCGAAACGCCACTGATACGTTGTCAAGACCAAATCTGTCTTCACAAAAGTTTATCTAAATATCATTATCTAAACATCCATGAAGACAGAATCGAAAAACAGCAACTTTCTATCCTAAGCGATATTTCGTCGAACACGTGCTTTAAGGGACCGACACGTGTCCAATACCGCCATCAAACGAAGTCGAGATCCAACCAAATTTCGTGGGAAAGTCTAGGGCACCTATATGGATGCAAAAATGAAAGAAATTCTAGATTTACAATGGTAGATTAGGTTTTACCTATTGAGTGTCAAAAACTCAATGAACGGGGCTCCTAGGTTGTCGTGTCGGCCGATTTCCCTCCAGCAAAAGTCTCCGCCTCCATGCTAGAAATGCTCCAGTAGATCATCCTCTCCTCGACGAGTGCAATGGATTTCATTTGGAAAGAAATGCACTCCGGATGAAGGAAAAAGAGCTTTGGAGAGAGATCTATTAGGGGTACCTTGTGGAGGCTCAAAACTTCACAAATGAATGCAAAGGGGAGGGGGTTACTGCTGTTGGGCGGCCAAGACTAGGTCTCTAGAGGTTAGGTTTTCACTTGGGCCAACTCTTTCTCAAGTAGAAATGGGCCCAAGTCAAAAGGCTTAAAGGCCAGCATGGAAAAAGGCTAAAATAAATCAATTAAGGCCTTAAAAATAATCTAATGCCTAAAATAGATTCTAAAAATAAAAATAACAATTCTAATGCATGGTTAGGCCCCTATACAATGTCCACTAAGGTTAAACCAGTTGCTAGCACAACACAAGTCAACATATCTAGAAAATCACAAAAAGGCTAAAATGGCTAAAATGATTGAAATACCCTTCTATAAAAAGTGGATGCTACAACGATAATCACAGAGTCCTTGACTAAGGTACATACCTCTAGAATCATGGTATATAAAATTTTCTCATTGTCACATGCTTGGCCGCAAAAACCTTAAATTCCTACACCCGAGATATACGTCCAAAATCTGATTATATGTCCTCATTATGCTAGCTAACATGCCTATAGAAGACTCTAGATCCCATAACTGAGGTGACCTAGCCCATACGACTTATTTTAGAAGAAAATTAATCACAATGAAACATTCGAACAAAATTTATCAACTACAAGGAACAAATAGAATCGAATTTCAAGACAGATATAAGGAAGCAATTGCGGAAATAGAATCGAAAAGATTTGAACCTGCAATCAGCTCTCCTTCTGCCGGTACATCCTCGACTGCCATGGCAAAAGCTTGCCCCTGCTGTCCTCCCCTAGCCTGCTGCTAATGCTGGACAAACCTCTGCTGCCGAGTCTTCAACGGTGGTCCCTGCTGCTGCCCAGTCGGAGCCCTAGCTCCTGCTGCTGCCTGAGCTAATCGTGCCGAGTTCTTGAGACACTCCCTCAACTGATGCTATGCTGAACCATAAAGTAAACACCGGCCCTGCCTTTTTCTGTAGTCGTTCCACCCATGAACTTGCTTCTTGCAGAAGTTACATATAGTGTGCTGATGCTTCCTGGGTGACCACTGGTAAAGTACATATCCCTAGCCCTGAAACGGTTGTTGAACTGGCCTCTACTGAATGTAAGGGCGCTTGGCTGGCCCTGCACTAGAACTAGCCCCAAGGCATCACTGCTCCTCTTCGGCCTCAGACCGTAGCCCTCCTCTGCAATCTGAGCATCCATCAGAATCTGCTCAAATGTCGTATCACGACGTCCAGAAGTGCGAGAGCGCACTGCATGAATCAAGCCCCTCCTGAACTTACGGGCCTTCTCTCCCTCATCCTGAATCATCCCTGAAGCAAATCAACTCAGGCGAAAGAACTCTGCCGCATACTCGTCTACAGACGAGTTCCCCGGTACTAGTCCTGCAAACTGGTTCTCGAGCGTGCTAAGAGCTACATCCGGATAGAACTTCTACTTGAATAACCTCCAGAAGTTCTTCCATGTCAATCCTCTAACTGACGAACGAGGATCCCTGCGGTACCATATCAAAGCGATATCAAAGAACTTACTAGCCGCGGCTGGCACCCACAGCCTCTTCGGAAGCTCTGCTAGATCAAAACTCTGCTCGACGTCCCCTAGCCAGTTGCCAGCATAAAGAATGCCCTCAGTCCCCTTGAACTCCCGGGGTACCATCTTCTTGAAATCTAATACTGATCCAGGCCTCAACTGCTGTTGATGCTGCTCCTGGCGCTGAGCTCCCTGAACCTGAGCTGTAGCAACCTTCTCGACTGCTGCTAGTACAAGCTGATGAGCATTCTCCGTGCTTTGCCTCAAAGTCTCAGACTTTCGCTGAGATGCCTTCGCTTGCGCTCGCTGAGTCTCCATCATCTTTTAGAGGAGCGCAAACATCTGCAACGCATATATCGGTATCGAAAGTAGCGACGGAAGAGTCTCTGGAATAACGGTAGAAGGTCTCTCAACTGGAGGTGGAAGACCTTCTGATACTGCTGCTGCTACTCCCACCTGGATGGCAGGAGCAGTAGGGACAACAGAGACAGCCATCTGGACCTTCCCCTCCTCCGGAACAGTAGGCCTCGATGGACCGGACCTCTCCAGGACAGTACTAGATCCAGCTGCCTGAGCTCGAGTCATTGTCATCCTGGAGACAGATCAAACATGAAAACCAATACTGAGAAAGAAGCGATATAACCAAAGGAGGATGGTTTCTTTCAAGAAAACAATTTTCAACAAGAATTTAGATGGCAGGAATTCAGTTAAGAGTTTTTTCTAGATATGATTGAGTACCTCAAAATATATCATAATCCTACTGCAGGCTGTAGTGATACTCTAGTTCGAATACCACTATATAAACTCGACCTACATGGGCCACCACTAAAAATGTGTCACGACCCGCACCCTGCTTAGGGGCACGAGAACGTGGGTACGTCCAGCCTTCGCCGCAGTGTTGGCGGTAGAACGCTGTATAGGTCATCTAACAACAAGATATATAAACCTGTCATCTCCGCACGGAGGTATAATATAACATCTAAACTCTATATCTCAATCACAAGTCTAGGGAAGATAAAGCACGATATGGAATAAGATAAAAAAGAAGAACTGAATATTTAATTAAGTCATCACAACACACATATAGATATCCAACACAAATAAATACAAGTCCTGAATATAACTAAGTCTCAACTAATAATCGGAAAAATCCGATACAAATAGAGAACTATAAATACTAGACTAAACTAGGCACCCTCTACTGAGATAGATGCTCCTCAGGCTCCTGAATGTCACCCTCATATGCCCCATAGAAGGTAGGGCTGTCACCAGCATCATTTGTAACATTTTTAACAGGTCCAGTCAGGACAGAAACGAGCACAATATATCTCACGCAGTTCGTATCATGTTAGAAAATATAAAGCATACAAATGAGTAAGATACATGGACTGTAAGGAAATATATATGAAAATGAGAGAGATTTGATAACTGAAAATATCTATATACATGATAAGTAAGAACTGTAAGTAACCTGTGATTTAGAGCATGAGATGGTTACACAAACGGGTTAGGACAATGCAATGGTAACTCTATCATATGTGAGTGTACAATGGACATATACATGATTTTCACAAGATTTCACAAGATGGGATTTTGATCACATAACTATTTCCTACTCACCCTCCCCAATCAATACACAAAGATCCAGTCAAGTTACGTTACCTTGTACAAAAGATTTTTATCATGTGTGTTCATGTGATCATGAGAGTACAAGATTGCACAAGAGTATACATAAATAGCGATGTACATGAAATACAAGATGTTCATAAAAAGCACATGACAAGTGTATCTGATACACCCCGAGGGGAATAACATCGCAAGACAAGATCCATATAGTACCAATCCGTGATAATAACGTGACAACATCATGTAAAGTAATCTAGAGCAAGAATATAAATTCTAGCAAGTATGAAATGGTCAGATAATGTACTCGCCTGCTGTCCTAAGCTGTCAAGTAGTATCAATGCTCAGAGTGATCTCACAAACCTAAAGAAGAGATATTGTAAGTTAATTAGGGTTTAAACAGAGTTAGGCATGATTTTCTAATATATATATATGAAATCTTGGTCAATCTCAGTCAACTAACTCAAACTAGGTCATATCAAGTCAAACTAGGTCAAACTAGGTGACAGGAAGTCAAACCAAGTCAAACCGGGTCAAAGGTTGACTTACAGTTGACTTTTAGTCAACTGGTCAACTCTGGTCAACTCTAGTCAACTCTAGGTCAACACTAGGTCAAACTAGGCTAATGTTGACCAACTATTGACTTCTGGTCAATTGGTCAACTCTGGTTGAGTTCTAGACCATATTAGGCAAAGCGTTGACTTGTAGTTGAATTTTGGTGAAACAGTCAACTTTGGGTAACGGGGTCAAATCTAGACTAAACATACCCTTTCTAACATTTACCTACAAAAACATCTTGTTCCTAGGCCAATCTTGTATTCTGAATCCAATATCTTGATTATACCCCATTTCCTTAACTTACCCTTTACCAAGGTAATTAACTTTACCTTGCTAATACCAAGGTAAATCACCTTAACCTTGGAGGTACCCCTCTTGGTGTTGACACAAAGTCACAGTCAACCAAATATTGATAACATTTACTAAATAATACTTGTAATAATTCAATACGACACACGACGACTACATCCAGCTCAAGCTAGACGACAGCTCAGTTTTGCAAATGTAGTCATTTTTTGGAGTCTGTACTTTTATATTTATTGAGTCTAGAATATTGTAAGCTGAGTTGTGCTGAGATTTTGAGACTAAACTCATAACCTATCCAAAATCCATAAAGCTCCACATCCAAAATAAGCTCATTGGACCCTTAGACCTATTCTGTGCTCTGGAGACAGAGTTCGGGCCGAACTCTGCCTCCACACAGAGTTCGGGCCGAACTCTGTCCCCTAAAAATCAGCACCCTAATTTTTAGGGTTGGCTGGTTGCTAGTTGTCCAACGGCCAAATTTTTGAAAATTTCTACCAGAATTCTGGCCGAATTCTGCCTGCTAAAAACCTATAAATAGGCCAAGAATTCTCTCATTTTCAATCATCCAATCTTCTCTTCTCTTCTCTCTTAAGCTCAATATAAGCCATACCCTTCTTCATCTACTAGCCACAAGCTTCCTAAGTCTCGAGTGCTCAGCATCTCTCAGTTAGGAGTCTTGTGCAAGAGTTCAAGAAGTCGCTTGGAAAATTCCAAGCATCGCCACTGCGATCCTTTGTAAGAAGTTGACGTGCTCTTCTGAAGAAAAGGCACGGGGTGTAACTACTATTTCACAAATAGTGGATTTAATCCTGAGCTAGAGTTCTCAGGCCTAGACTAGTCCTCCACGAGGAAAACCAGGTTAAAATCGGCTGTGTTTGCGTATGCTTTCTTGCTCCTTATTTATTTCCGCACTTACTCTGATTATTCTTAGATTGTGAAAGAGTTTAATTTTTTAATTGGCTATTATCGCTATAAACTCTATTCACCCCCCTCTAGAGTTGCCATCTGTTCTTCAATTGGTATCAGAGCTCTGTTCTCTTTACAAGGACTTACATCCTAGATCTGATCCATGGCAACCACACAATCCTTGATTTCCAATCACGGTGAAGGACAGTCCACTCATAGGCCTCCCCTATTTGATGGAACTAACTACACGTATTGGAAAACAAGGATGAGCTTTTATCTCAAGTTGCTAGACTTTGACCTGTGGACTATCGTCACTGACGGGTATAAAAAGCCCGCCAGGATAGTTGTCAATGGTGATCTTGTTGAAAAATCACATGACAAATATTCTGACGAAGAGAAAAAACAGGCAAGTCTAGACGCGAGAGCTATTAATGCTTTATTCTGTGCTATAGACAGGAATGAGTTCAACAGGGTATCTACATGCACCACATCTCATGAAGTATGGAGACTTCTAGAAGTGACGCATGAAGGAACCATCCAAGTCAAGGAATCAAAGATAAGCCGTCTCACTCAAGAATATGAGGCTTTCAAAATGAAGCCAAATGAGACGATCACGCAAATGTTCACAAGATTCCTCGACATCATCAACCCCCTGTCTTCGCTTGGCAAGCAATATTCAAATCACGAGAAGATTCGCAAGCTACTTAGGGGGCTACCAAAAATTTGGAACCCTAAGGTGACAGCCATCATAGAAGGAAATGATCTCACAACCATGTCCATGGAGACCCTGATAGGAAAGCTGATGACTCATGAGCTTGACCTCAAGGACTTCGAAGAGCCTGCTCCTAAGGCTAAGGAGATCGCACTCAAAGCTCACCGACGGAGGGCTGAACCCGAAGAGACAGATGACGACAACTCAGAAGATGATGATCAAGCTCTTATGGTCCACAACTTCAAAAAATTCCTTCGCTTCAATCGAAGAAAGAAGGAACCACAAGAAGATGGCGAAGAAGAGCCAACCTGCTACGGTTGCAAGAAGACTGGACACGTCCGAAAAGATTGTCCATTCTTGAAGAAGAGCAACCACTATGAGAAGCCATACAAGAAGACTTCCTCAAAGAAATATGCCAACACAAGCATTTGGCATGAAAGCGAAGCTAGTGACTCCGAGGAAGAAAAGAACTCTCCTCAAGATACGGCTAATGTGTGCCTAATGGCGACGTCCGATAAGGTATCAAACGAAACTCTTGACGACTTCACTTTTGATGAACTTGGCGATGCTTTCACCGATTTACTTAGTGATCACAAAAAGGTCATTGGTAAATACAAACATGCCAAGGACAAAATCAAAAGTCATGAAGTCGAAATACAAAGACTTTCTCTATTACTTGATAACATTAGAGACACTTCACCCATGGATGTCACTGATGAGGTATCTAAGCTTAAAATAAGCTTACATGATGCCGAAGCACGTATTGAACAACAAACACAAGAAATCATAGCACTCAACACGGAGCTTGCAGAAGAAAAGAGTAGACACAAGATTTCTATTACTAAGATGCATGGTTTGAATGCTAAGGTTACTGAACTGCAAGCTGTCTCTAAGAAACTAGAGACTAAATTGGGAAAACAGGTTGCTCAACCTCAAACCCAATCACATGAGACACACACAAAGTATGACACCACTCATACTAGTCAACCACGTCATCCATATGCTGCTCATAATCATGCTTACATATACACAAACTTTCACAAAGGACACAAACCACATGTACGTAGAAATAATTATCATATGTCACAAAATTCTCATGCTACACACAGATACAATCATCATCATATTGCACAAAAACCACATCACCATCACTTTACATATAGACATCATTACCATGCTACTCCATATAGACAATATCACCATGCCACTCCACATCACTCTACACATAGTCATCATCACCATGCTAATTCTACATATCTTCATACTTCTCCTCATCACTATACTTATAGACATCATTAGCATGCTCCTAATATAAATAGGAATGCTACATATACTTATTGTGGTTTACATGGACACATTTCACCACAATATAGAATTAGAAGATTAGTAGATAGAAAGATATATGCATGGTTTCTAAAAACTAACTCTTCAGGACCCTCAAGAACTTAGGCACCAAAGGTCACATCTACTCTTGATGTAGGTGGACCTTCCCTCCTCAACTAAGAGTAAGTGGATTCTTGATAGTGGATGCTCGCGGCATATGACAGGAGACGCAAATCTTTTCGCATCACTATCGATGAAGAGAGAAGGATATGTATCCTTCGACAATAACCTAAAAGGTTATATTATAGGTAATGGTAATATTGGTTATCCTCCCTCTCCCGTAATAAAGGATGTCTGCCTAGTGACCAAGTTAAAGCATAACCTGCTCAACATTAGTCATCTTGCTGACCATGGATATGACATTAACTTTGGACATAACAAATGCCTTATTTATGATAGGTCAACGGAAGACATCGCTTTTGAAGGGGTAAGAGGGGATAATATTTATATTTTCTATTTGTCTGGAAATACTAACAATGCAGGTAGATGCCTATATGCTCATAAAGATGAACGATTACTGTGGCATCAGCGTCTTGGTCATGCCAACATGGATACTATATCCAGGCTATCGACCAAGAAGCTAGTTAGAGGCTTGCCCGATATCACATTCAAAAAGGACACAGTATGTGCCGAATGTGAGTTGAATAAGGCAACCAGGTCCTCTTTCCATTTCATAAACTCTGTAAGCACTACTAGACCCTTGCAACTACTCCATATGGATTTATTTGGCCCTAGTAGAGTAGCCAGTCTTGGTGGAAAACTCTATGCCTTTGTTATTATTGATGACTTTTCAAGATTTACTTGGGTTTTCTTTCTTACAAATAAGAGTGATGCTATTTTCGATTTTTAAGATTTTTGCAAAGAAAGTTCAAAACTAAAAAGGCTACATGATTACTCGAATCCGAAGTGATCATGGGGGCGAATTCGAAAATTCTGATTTTGAAAAGTTTTGTGATTCTAATGGTTTTGATCATGAGTTTTCTTGTCCAAGAACTCTTCAACAAAATGGTGTTGTGGAGCGGAAGAATAGGACTCTCGGCGATATAGCTAGAGTCATGTTGAACAAGTTTTCACTTCTGAAATACTTTTGGGCTGAAGCTGTCAGTACAGCATGCCACATTTTAAATAGGGTGCTTATTCGTCCTATTACGAAGAAAACACCCTATGAGATTTGGTTTGGGAGAACCCCAAATGTTTCTTATTTTAGAGTTTTTTGCTGTAGATGTTTTATCTTTAACACCAAAGACAACTTAGGCAAATTTGATGCCAAAGCTGACGATGGTATTTTCCTTGGCTATGCTGCCAAGAGCAAGGGATATAGAGTTTTTAACAAATGCTCATTAATTGTGGAAAAGTCTACAAATATGACTTTTGATGAAGACAACAGTGCAGCAGCTACTCTTGATGATGATGTTGAGCCATCAACTTCTACTCCAATAAATACCACAACTGAAACCAATTCTCTGGAAGGCTTGCCAAAGAAATTCTCTTTCAAGCCATCACACCCAGAAAATTTGGTGATCGGTGAGGTGTCACGTGGAGTAACTACTAGATCATCATTAAGAGATTCTATTGCTAGCACTGCCTTTAATTCACAAATTGAGCCGAAAAACATTTTAGAAGCTTTCAATGATGAATTTTGGATTTCTGCTATGCAAGAGGAACTCAACCAATTCGAGAGGAGCCAAATATGGGAACTCGTTCCTAGACCGGCTAATCACTCGATTATTGGTTCTAAATGGGTTTTTAAAAATAAAGTGAATGAAGATGGTTCAGTCACATGCAACAAAGCTCGTCTAGTAGCCCAAGGATACAACCAAGAGGAAGGTATCGACTATGATGAGACATATGCTCCTGTTGCTAGATTAGAATCCATTTGGATGCTTTGCGTATTTACAAAATTTCAAAATTTCAAATTATTTCAAATGGATGTTAAAAGTGCTTTCTTAAATGGATTTATTAAGGAGGAAGTTTATGTAAAATAACCCCCTAATTTTGAAAATCACAAATTTTTCGACCACGTGTTCAAGCTAAAGAAAGCGCTATATGGCCTCAAACAAGCCCCTAGAGCCGGGTATGAACGGCTAAGCAACCTCTTACTTGAGAAAGATTTTTCAAAAGGGAAAATTGACACTACACTTTTCATAAAATCTTTCAAAGACACTATTCTTTTAGTACAAATATATGTAGATGATATTATATTTGGTTCTACTGATGAAACCCTTTGTCAAAATTTTGCCAAGTGTATGCAGACCGAGTTTGAGATGAGCATGATTGGGGATCTCAACTACTTTCTTGGGCTGCAAGTCAAACAAATGTCAAATGGAACCTTTATCTGTCAGTCGAAGTATACAAAGGACATGCTGAAGAAATTCGACCTTGACAACGTCAAACCAATCAGCACTCCTATGGCTAATTCAACCAAACTCGAACCAGATGATAGCGGCAAACCCGTAGATCAACGTAAGTATCGAGGTATGATAGGCAGTCTACTTTACCTTACTGCTAGTCGCCCTGATATTATGTTTAGTGTTTGCCTGTGTGCTAGATATCAAGCAAATCCTAAGGAATCACACATGACCGCAGTTAAGCGTATCTTTCGATACCTTAAGGGTACAGTTACAGTGGGCCTATGGTATCCCAAGTCAACATCATTTGACCTCATTGGTTACTCTGATGCTGACTTCGCCGGATGCAAGGTCGACCGTAAAAGTACGAGCGGTACGTGTCATTTATTAGGAAAAGCTTTAGTCTCTTGGTTTAGCAAGAAGCAGAATTCTGTCGCACTATCCACAACAGAAGCTGAATACATCGCAGCTGGGCATTGTTGTGCACAAATTCTGTGGATAAAGCAAACCGTTGAAGACTATAATTTATCTTTCATGCATATTCCAATCTTTTGTGACAACACTAGTGCTCTAAATCTTACTAAGAACCTCATTTGTCACTCACGCACGAAGCACATTGAAATACGTCACCACTTTTTGCGTGATCATCAGCAAAATGGCATGAATAACTTAGAATTTATTGACACTGATCATCAGTTAGCAAACTTCTTCACAAAACCATTATCCGAAGAGCGCTTCAATTTTTTTTGTCGTGAACTTGAAATTTTAGATGAAGCTGTTGTAAATTAAGATAAACCTGCGTAAATATCAAGCATATCTTGATTCTCTTATGATGAACTTGCTATGGGTACAAGCCGAAAGGGTCCTTCTGACAACAAGGCGTAAAAGCCTAAGCGACACGGTGCACTAGTCCTCAGGACTACCGCTAGCTGGGATCCGGCCCCTGCAGCTAACCCATGGCAGCTTCAAAATATTGAATTATGATATAATTCTTTGTTTATTATAAGGTTCATTTTCATTTATCATATGCTGAAATACTAATTTTTCAACTTTATATTGCGGCTTCAAACTCACTATCTGTTATTCTTTTGTCTACCTATTGGATCTTTTCTGTAATTATACTCATGTCTTATATTGGTTTTTCTAAACCAATATTTTGTCATTTTTTGCCTAATTCCTGTTCTGTGTCCAGGACCCAGAATTCGGGCCGAACTCTGCCCCTACCAGAGTTCGGGCCGAATTCGGCCTGACTGTTACAGAACCGGGAACAGTCCCAGCCGTTGATCAAAAATTAGATCCAATGGCCATGATTTGCTCCGACCAAGAGAAACCCTTCCCATATTTTTGGTTTCTCTTCCCTCTCCTTCCTTATTACCACCTTCTCCACTTCTCCAACTCAAGTCTCTCAAAACCCTAACCCTAACTTCTCCTTTCTAGAGCTCCATTCTTCCCCAAACTCAAGGAGAAGGCTTATTTTCAAATTCTCTTTCGTTGTTCATCACTAGTTTGAGGTATAATTCCTTACTTTTCTATATCTTAATTTCTTTTATTATTCATTGTGTTATGGCTCCACGTTTGCTCAACCGTGGGAAGAGACTTCGGACCGAGGGCGCATCCTCGTCGAATGCTCCTCCTCCCGTTGCACCGCCCGTTGCACCACCCGTTGCACCGGCCATTGGACAACAACCACCAATCCATCCGTTGTTCAATCCTCCACGTCCACGTGATCCAAACACTTTTGACGACCGAATTTTTGTATCACTAGACGCCTCAAATGATTGGTTTAGTGATTTTCGGACACGTCCAGTGTTTGCGGACACCCCATCAACTTTACTATATTCTCACAATATGATGCACTATTTCATGACCTTTGCTTTGATGAACTTGTTACCACAAATTCGGTTATTTATCGTAGTGCCATTCAAATGTTTTACTGCAACTTAACCCACGATGACACTCATATTTATTCACGAGTTGCGGGAATTGATATCTCCTTTGATGATTTTGATTTGGCCGAATATCTTGAGCTTCAAGAGCCTAATTCTTGGGAAAAGCTTGTAGAAGCTAGATCATTTCAATTTCCCGAAGGAATTTTACTTGAAAGCTTCAAGGACGACTTGTGTAGCCCTAACACACGTCCTCGTAAGCTTTTGGCTAAATTCCTCAATCCCTATTTCTATGAACTTCATCAGATCATATTCAACACCATTCTACCCAAAGCGGGTTCTACCGATGAAGTCACTTATTTCGAGATCTCAGCATTGTACCATCTCCACTTTCATGTTCCCTTTAATCTTCCACGCACAATGATGGATTGGATGATCAACAGTAGGAAGAAACCAAGATCTTTGGTTTATGCATTATACCTTCCTATGATCTTTCGTGCGTTTCATGTACCCCTTGATGAGTGTCCATTCTTACCTGCCCCTGCCTTCCTCTCTAAGGCAAGGAGGCTTCAGGCGGCTATTGGCTCACCAGTAGTGTCTGAGCATTCTGATGATGAGCCAGATGCCCCTCCTCTTGGACAGGATCCTCCTCCTCCTCTTGCCACTCTTGAGTCTCTTCAGACTATGCTCCGAGATCGCTTCACTTTGGAGGACGATCGATGGACTCAGCTGGATTACCGGACTACTTTGCAGATGAGTGCTATCAGCAACTCGCTGCATAACATTCGGTATTCTATGTCTCGCCATCCTTCCATGCCCATTCCTATGGAGCGAGACCCCGATCGCGAGGGATTTCGTATTGATGACCCTTGGGTTCGTCGCTACATGGATCCGGATGCGGCATTTGTGGACCCACGTCTCTCCTTTACTGATCCATCGGACGGCGCCGGGCCCTCTCATGCTCGATGATGGATATGGACTACTCTTGATGCTGCTACTGAGGATCTTAGATTATGGTTTATGCTTTTTACTTTAGTTGCTTTTATGTACTTGGTTTGTAGTAGTCTTATTATGAGTTGTGACCTTTGAGACTTTGGTAGTTCTATTATCAGTTTATATGACTCTTGAGACATTTTGGTCATTATCTTAGTTTATATGCAGTTTCTTCTCTTTTGGGTGTGTTTGCCAGTTATTAATTGTTATCTCATATTGCTAAATGCCAAAAGGGGGAGACATGTGTATATTCCATATTCTGTTTTATATATGCTTTTGGTTTTTATGTGCTTTTGGAAGAATATTCTTAACAGGCCAACAAGAATCACAGCATTGTTTACGGGGGAGCTATTCTTAAGCTCGGCACTAATTATGGGGGAGCTATATTTTTTGTCGCCTCATGTGTTCATGTATGAATATTGAATATACAATTATTATTTTTGTCAATTATCAATATGGGGGAGATTGTTGACACAAAGTCACAGTCAACCAAATATTGATAACATTGACTAAATAATACTTGTAATAATTCAATACGACACACGACGACTACATCCAGCTCAAGCCAGACGACAGCTCAGTTTTGCAAATGCAGTTATTTTTTGGAGTCTGTACTTTTATATTTATTGAGTCTAGAATGTTGTAAGCTGAGTTGTGCTAAGCTCTTGAGACTAAACCCATAACCTATCCAAAATCTATAAAGCTCCACATCCAAAATAAGCCCATTGGACCCTTAGACCTATTCTGTGCTCTGGAGACAAAGTTCGGGCAGAGTTCGGGCCGAACTCTGCCTCCACATAGAGTTCGGGCCGAACTCTGTCCCCTAAAAATTAGCACCCTAATTTTTAGGGTTGGCTGGTTGCTAGTTGTCCAACGGCCAAATTTTTGAAAATTCCTACCAGAATTCTGGCCGAATTCTGCCTGCTAAAAACCTATAAATAGGCCAAGAATTCTCTCATTTTCAATCATCCAATCTTTTCTTCTCTTCTCTCTTAAGCTTAATATAAGCCATACCCTTCTTCATCTACTAGCCACAAGCTTCCTAAGTCTCGAGTGCTCAGCATCTCTCAGTTAGGAGTCATGTGCAAGAGTTCAAGAAGTCGCTTGGAAAATTCCAAGCATCGCCACTGCGATCCATTGTAAGAAGTTGACGTGCTCTTCTGAAGAAAAGGCACGGGGTGTAACTACTATTTCACAAATAGTGGATTTAATCCTAAGCTAGAGTTCTCAGGCCTGGACTAGTCCTCCACGAGGGAAACCAGGTTAAAATCGGCTGTGTTTGCGTATGCTTTCTTGCTCCTTATTTATTTTCGCACTTACTCTGATTATTCTTAGATTGTGAAAGAGTTTAATTTTTTAATTGGCTATTATCGCTATAAACTCTATTCACCCCCTTCTAGAGTTGCCATCTGTTCTTCACTTGGTATCCTAGGATACTAAGAAAATAACATTCCTAACCATTACCAACCACTAACTCCCATTAACTAACTCATATAACGCATTTTTTTACATACCTTAACTTTCAACATTACCTTAACATACAACATGTAACATGTGGCTGAGCTTATTTTCGAGCACTCTAGCCACTAACTTTCTAACCAACCTACACCAGTCTAACACTCACAAATATAGGGGCTTTGTAGTAGGATATTTGGTGAACATATAGGAGTAAGTATTGGGGGCTAATCGGGGTGTATTGGAATGACAAAAGGGGGTCAAACATAGGCTGTTGCTGCTGAAAACTGCTGCTGTGCACCTAAGCAATCTCCTTTGGAGACTGCTGCTGCTGCTACTACTAATGTGCTGCTACAAAAGGCAGTAGCTCCCCTTCCTCTCCTTCACTCTCTCACACTTTCTACACTCCTTTCTATCCTATCATTCCCTCAAGCTATCAATCTATCCCACTCTCAAGACACAAACACACTACTACACTAACACTCACACATACATAAAGACACACACTCTCAACAACCACTCACAACTCACATACAAAGGCACATATGCTTCTACAAATCATTCCCTCTACCAACACATACCCACTCAATATATGGATCTAAACCACAACCAAATCACACTACCACTATATATATATATATATATATATATATATATATATATATATTTATATATATATATATATATATATATATATATATATATATATAAACATATATGCACACACACCACCAACAACACTAATATACATCTACATGTATAAAACAGTCCACTTATCAAATAGGCCTTAAAATGACATGTAGAGGCTAGAATGAACCATGCAGGCTCAACCACATGGATTCAACCATGGCATACAAATGGAACTCACTCTAACCATCCTAACTAACATCAATCCACTCTCTAACATGTCTAAAACTGAAATTAGAACACATTAAATCCTATTAGGCAATAAACCAAACACATTGGGTGTCCTAATTAGGGATTCTACAAGTAGGACACAAGGCAAAATCATAACTTGTTCTAGAGGGCTCCAAATGGTCTCAAATTTGAATCTAAAGGGGACACATGCATGAGGATGGATCCTACGGATTCAAAACTAATTTATATGCAAAGAAAATCGATTTAGAGGATGGGTTTCACCTATTGGGAGTGGAATCCTAATGAAATCCTTTAAGACACGGCTCCGATACAAAGATCTCTCAAAGTGGACACTCCTCCTTGCACTTCTCTTCCAATCCTTGATAGCACCCTTTCCTTGGAGAATGGAAATGATTAAGGGAAGAATTGGTGAAGGAATGATTTGATTTGGAGATCAAATCAAAGGGAAGGCTCTCTAAAATTAGGGAAGAACAAAAAGAAAATAAAAGAGGCAAGATTATAATGAATGAAATGAATCATTCTCCCCTAAAGGTGGCTGACATAAAGGGTCCATCAGGGCTAATGGGAAATGTCCTAATTGCCCTCTCTAGTCATATATGGTTTGATCTAACTAAGGTTCAAGTTTGGGATCAAAAGAGCTTAGTTTTGAGTCTCTAACTTAACCATTCTAACATGATAAAAATTAGTCTAACTAACTAACTTAAATGTTGGGTTTTATGGGCCATACTTAACTTAATATTGGGTCACATCTAGAATTTAAGCTACCCGGGTCACAATACAAGTCGAAACGAAACGAAACTCAAATCCGAGTAAACAAATCCAATAATAACAATATTAAAAATATAAAATTTCCAAAATGCTAAAATATAAAAAATGACCAAAATACCCTTAGCCTAAAAAGTAAAAATTAACTAATATAACCTCATGGGTTAGGCCTCCATGGTCATGGTTAGTCTCTAGGCTAAGCAGCTCTAAGGTTACACTAGCAAAAGGACAAAATCACAAAACACTAATTTAATGATATTAAAATAATTAAAATTCACCAATAAATCAATAAAATGATTTAAACCTATTATTAAATGATTAAAAAATACAAAGTTCAAAATTACCCTCATTTCTGAAAACTGGGTTGACAACTCTACCCTCCTTAGAAAAATTTCGTCCTCGAAATTAAAATCGTCGTACTCCTTCTAGGTCAAATACCCCAACAATCACAGTCTCAAACACACAGTTCGATAATCATATGCGTCTCTCCAAAATTATGATACTCAGAACCTTTGTTATGCTAGTAAGCAAGGCTACGATAATCACAGAGTCCTTGACTAAGGTACATACCTCTAGAATTATGGTATTTAAAATTTTTGCATTACTGTATACTTGGCCGCAAAAACCTTAAATTCCTACACCCGAGAATTACGTCCAAAGCCTGACTATATGTCCTCACTATGTTAGCTAACATGCCTATAGAAGACTCTAAATCCCATAACTGAGGCGACCTAGCCCGTACGACTTATCTCAGAAGAAAATCAATCACAATAAAACATTCGAACAAAATTTATCAACTATAAGGAACAGATAGAATAGAATTTCAAGACAGTTATAAGGAAGCAATTGCGGAAATAGAATCAAAAATATTGGAACCTGCAATCAGCTCTCCTTCTGCCTATGCATCCTCGACTGCCATGGCGAAAGCTCGCCCCTACTGGCCTCCCCTGGCATGCTGCTGATGCTGGACAAACCTCTGCTGCTGAGTCTGCAACGGTGGTCCCTGCTGCTGCCCTGTCGGAGCCCTAGCTCCTGCTGCTGCCTGAGCTAATCTTGCCGAGTTCTTGGGACACTCCCTCAACTGAAGCTCTGCTGAACCACAAAGTAAATACAGGCCCTGCCTCTTCCTGTAGTCATCCCACCCGTAAACTTGCTTCTTACAGAAGTTATATATAGTGTGCTGACGCTGCCTGGGTGCCTGCTGGTAAAGTACATGTCTCTGGCCCTGAAACGGCTGCTGAACTGGCCTCTGCTGAATGTGAAGACGCTTGGATGGCCCTGCACTAGAACTAGCCCCAAGGCATCACTGCTCCTCTTCGGCCTCAGATCGTAGTCCTCCTCTGTAATCTGAGCATCCATCAGAATCTGTTTAAATATTGCATCATGTCGCCCAGAAGTGCGAGAGCGCACTACATGAATCAGGCCCCTCCTGAACTTACGGGCCTTCTCTCCTTCATCCTGAATCATCCCTGGAGCGAATCGACTCAGGCGAAAGAACTCTGCCGCATACTCGTCCACAAACAAGTTCCCCTGTACTAGTCCTGTAAACTGGTTCTCTAGCGTGCTAAGATCTACATCCGGATAGAACTTCTACTTGAATAACCTCCGAAAGTTCTCCCATGTCAATCTTCTAACTAACGAACGAGGATCCCTGTGGTACCATGTCTAAGCGATATCAAAGAACTGACTAGCCGCGGCTGGCACCCACAGCCTCTTCGGAAGCTCTACTAGATCCAAACTCCGCTCGACGTCCTCTAGCCAGTCGTCGGCATAAAGAATGCCCTCGGTCCCCTTGAACTCCTAGGGTACCATCTTCTTGAAATCGAACACTATTCCAAGCATCGACTGCTGCTCCTGGCCCTGAGCTCCCTGAACCTGAGCTGTAGCAACCTTCTCGGCCGCTACTAGTGCAAGCATATGAGCATTCTCCGTGCTCTGCCTTATAGTCTCAGACTGCCATTGAGATGCCTCCGCCTGCGTTCGCTGAGTCTCCGTCATCTGTTGGAGGAGCGCAAACATCTGCAATACATATGTCGGTATCGAAAGTGGCGGTGGAAGAGTCTCTAGAATAACAATAGAAGGTCTCTCAACTGGAGGTGGAAGACCTCCTGATACTGCTGCTGCTACTCCCACCTAGATGGCAGAAGCAGTAGGGGCAGCAGAGACAGCCATTTGGACCTCCCCCTCCTCCGGAACAGTAGGCCTAGATGGACCAGACCTCTCCGGGGTAGTACTAGATCCAGCTGCCTGAGCTCGAGTCACTATCATCCTAGAGACAGATCAAACAAGAAAATCAATACTGAGAAAGAAGCGATGTAATCAAAGGAGGACGGTTTCTTTCAAGTAAACAATTTTCAACAAGAATTTAGATGGCAGGAATTCAGTTAAGAGTTTTTCCTAGATGCGATTGAGTACCTCAAAATATATCCTAATCCTAATGCAGGCTGTAGTGATACTCAAGTTCAAATACCACTACAAAAACTCGACCTGCATGGGCTACCACTAAAAAAGTGTCACGACCCGTACCATGTTTAGGGGCACGAGAACGTCGGTACGTCCAGCCTACGCCGTAGTGTCGACGGTAGAACATTGTATAGGTCATCTATAACATCTAACATCTAACAACAAGATATATAAACCTGTCATCTTCGCACGGAGGTATAATATAACATCTCAACTCTATATCTCAATCACAAGTCTAGGGAAGATAAAGCACGATATGGAATAAGATAAAAAGGAAGAGCTGAATATTTAAGTAAGACATCACAACACACATATAGATATCCAACACAAATAAATACAAGTCCTGAATACAACTAAGTCTCAACTAACAATCGGAACAATCCGATACAAACAGAGAACTATAAATACTAGACTAAACTAGGCACCCTCTACTGAGCTAGATGCTCCTCAGGTTCCTGAATGTCACCCTCATATGCTCCATAGAAGGTAGGGCAGTCACCATCATCTGTAATATTTTCAACAGGTCCAGTCAGGACAGGAATGGGCATAATACATCTCACGCAGTTTATATCATGTTAGAAAATATAAAGCATGCAAAAGAGTAAGATACATGAACTGTAAGGAAATATATATGAAAATAAGAGAGATTTGATAACTGGAAATATCTATATACATGATAAGTAAGAACTTTAAGTAACCTATGATTTAGAGCATGAGATGGTTATATAAACGGGTTAGGACAATACAAGGGTAACTCCATCATATGTGTGTGTACAATGGACATATACATGATTTTCACAAGATTTCACAAGATAGGATTTTGATCACATAACCATTTCCTACTCACCCTCCCCAATCAATACACAAGACCCAGTCAAGTTACGTTACCTTGTACAAGAGGTTTTTATCATGTTTGTTCACGTGATCATGAGAGTACAAGATTGCACAAGAGTATACATGAATAGCGGTGTACATGAAATACAAGATGTTCGTAAAAAGTACATGACAACTGTATCGGATGCACCCCGAAGGGGATAACATCGCAAGATAAGATCTATACAGTACCAATCTGTGATAATAACGTGACAGCATCATGTAAAGTAATCTAGAGCAAGAATATAAATCCTAGCAAGTATGAAACGGTCAGAGAATGTACTCGCCTGCTGTCCTGAGCTGTCAAGTAGCGTCAATGCTCAGAGTGATCACACATACCTAAAGATGAGATATTATAAGTTAATTTGGATTTAAACAGAATTAGGCATGATTTTCTAATGTATGATATGAAATCTTGGTCAATCTCAGTCAACTAAGTCAAACTAGTTCATATCAAGTCAAATTAGGTCAAACTAGGTCACAGGAAGTCAAACCAAGTCAAACTAGGTCATATCAAGTCAAACTAGGTCAAACTAGGTCACAGGAAGTCAAACAAAGTCAAACCGGGTCAAAGGTTGACTTATAGTTGACTTTTAGTCAACTGGTCAACTCTGGTCAACTCTAGTCAACTCTAGGCTAACACTAGGTCAAACTAGGCTAATGTTGACCAACTGTTGACTTTTGGTCAACTGGTCAACTCTTGTTGAGTTCTAGACCATTCTAGGCAAAGTATTGACTTATGGTTGACTTTTGATAAAAAAGTCAACTTTGGGTCAACGGGGTCAAAACTAGACTAAACATACCCTTTCTAACATTTACCTACCAAGACATCCTATTCCTAGGCCAATCTTGTATTCTGAACCCAATATCTTAATTATACCCCATTACCTTAACTTACCCTTTACCAAGGTAATTACCTTTACCTTGCTAATACCAAGGTAAATCACCTTAACCTTGGAGGTACCCCTTTTGGTATCCTAGGATACCAAGAAAATAACATTCCTAACCATTACCAACCACTAACTCCCATTAACTAACTCATCTAACGCATCTTTCTAGCACTCTAACCACTAACTTTCTAACCAATCTACACCACTCTAACACTCACAAATATAGGGGTTTTGTAGTAGGATATTTGGTGAACAAATAGGGGTAAGTATTGGGGGCTAATGGGGGTGTATTGGGATGTCAAAAGGGGGTCAAACATAGGGTGTTGCTGCTGAAAACTGCTGCTGTGCACCTAAGCAGTCTCCTTTGGAGACTGCTGCTGCTGCTACTAATGTGCTGCTGCTGCTGCTACTAATGTGCTGCTGCCAAAGGCAGCAGCTCCCCTTCCTCTCCTTCACTCTCTCACACTCTCTACACTCCTTTCTATCCTATCATTCCCTCAATCTATCAATCTATCCCACTCTCAAGACACAAACACACTACTACACTAACACTCACACATACATAAAGACACACTCTCAACAACCGCTCACAACTCACATACAAAGACACATATACTTCTACAAATCATTCCCTCTACCAACACATACCCACTCAATATATGGATCTAAACCACAACCAACTCACACTACCACTATATATATATATATCTAAACATATATGCACACACACAACAACACTAATATACATCTACATGTATAAAATAGTCCACTTATCAAATAGGCCTTAAAATGACAAGTAGAGGCTAGAATGAACCATGTAGGCTCAACCACATGGATTCAACCATGGGCATACAAATAGAACTCACTCTAACCATCCTAACTAACATCAATCCACTCTCTAACATGTCTAAAACTGAAATTAGAACACATTAAATCCTATTAGGCAATAAACCAAACACATGGGGTGTCCTAATTAGGGATTCTACAAGTAGGACACAAGGCAAAATCCTAACTTGTTCTAGAGGTCTCCAAATGGTCTCAAATTTGAATCTAAAGGGGACACATGCATGAGGATGGATCCTACGAATTCAAAACTAATTTATATACAAAGGAAATCGATTTAGAGGATGGGTTTTACCTATTGGGAGTGGAATCCCAATAAAATCCTTTAGGACACGGCTCCGATATGAAGATCCCTCAAAGTGGACACTCCTTGCACTTCTCTTCCAATCCTTGGTAGCACCCTTCCCTTGGAGAATGGGAATAATTGAGGGAAGATTTGTTGAAGGAATGATTTGATTTGGAGATCAAATCAAAGGGAAGGCTCTCTAAAATTAGGGAAGAACAAAAGGAAAATAAAAGAGACAAGATTGTAATGAATGAAATGAATCATTCTCCCCTAAAGGTGGCTACCATAAAGAGTCCATTAGGGCTAATGAGAAATGTCCTAATTGCTCCTCTCTAGTCACATATGGTTTGATCTAACTAAGGTTCAAGTTTCGGATCAAAAGGGCTTAGTTTTGAGTCTCTAACTTAACCATTCTAACATGATAAAAATTAGTCTAACTAACTAACTTAAATGTTGGGTTTTGTGGGCCATGCTTAACTTAATATTGGGTTCCATCTAAAGTTTAAGCTACCCGGGTCACAATACAAGTCAGAACGAGACGAAACTCAAACCCGACTAAACAGATCCAATAAAAACAATATTAAAAATATAAAATTTCCAAAATATTAAAATATAAAAAATGACCAAAATTCCCTTAGCCTAAAAGTGGTAATTAGCTAATCTAACCTCATGGGTTAGACCTCCATGGTCATGGTTAGTCTCTAGGTAAGCAGCTCTAAGGTTACACTAACAAAAGGACGAAATCACAAAACACTAATTTAATGATATTAAAAATAATCAAAATTTACCAATAAATCAATAACATGATTTAAACCTATTATTAAATGATTAAAAATATAAAGTTCAAAATTACCCTCATTTTTGAAAACTGGGGTTGACAAGCACAGCATTTCAATACCTCCAAAAGTGTAGTAGTTCAAAGCCCAAAAGCGTAGTGGTCCAGCTCCCCGAAAAGTGTAGTGCCTTGGAAGACTCAAAAGTGCAGCGCTCAGAACACATCACCTACTTTTGGCCATCTCTTCATCGTTGATGGCACACTGACAAAACTGTTCATAAGACAGCTATTTTCAATTGATAGCTATCAAAATGTCAATTGTCAAAGCTTCATATGTCAAAAAATAGGCATCAGTTATCAGTCAAAAGCATGGCCTCCAATGTAACTTTTGACGTTTCTAAAAGTGCAGTACCAATAGCCCAAAAGTACAGCCTCTACGAGCACCAGAAAGCGTAGTCTCTTCGACGTGCATCTCCTTTCACTGTGTGGCACTTTCAAAAGATACCACATGGCCAGCAAGGCAACCATATCTCTTCATATACAATCGAATCTAGTTTGTTCATACTATATCTCTCTAGATACAATCAGATCTATTCTGTTTAAACAGAACGAGATCTTCGAGCAGTGTGCACACAATACGTGTTATTGACTCAATCATGTTGATAAATGGATGCCAATCACCCAGGATTTCAGCAACAAAATAATCCTAACAACTATCATATATTAGCTTATCAGCAGTCCCAACAGTGCAGTTACAACATATTCTCCAGAAATCTTGTGCGTGCAGCGCTCCTGCGCACCAAACACCCATGCGCATATCACATATGTGCCCGCCTATAAATAAAAGAAGTCCCTCTTCATTCAGGGTCTTCAACTGATTCTTAATTGGCAAACCCAGATCACCACTCACAAGCATTTAGAGAGTCAGAGCAAGTACGTCTCGTTATTAGATCGTCAACAGAGTAAAAAAAAATACTACAGTATTCGATCTCCATCATCACACTTTTCCAAAATCAATCATACTTAGATTTCCTATTTAGGATCTCTTTTTTACTTCTTTAAGTTTGTAATATAAAAAGTTCATATAACTTTTGGGCATGGGAAATAGACACTTCGAAAGATTGGCATTTTTTGTGCTCCAAAAAATCAAAGTTACGAAAAAGTACATCTACAGCTATAATTAAAATAAAATATAATTTAATATGTAAAAAATTATATAAAAATAAAAAAATTCCAAAATATGGGTGGTTACAGAAGTAAAATTTTCTTTTAGGGAATGGCTCAATACATAATGACACCTATATCCTCAAATCAAAGTTTTTTTACGTGTCTACTAGGTTTAGATAGATACATATATAAGGTTATAGAAATATATAGTTATAGAAGTAGGTTTAAATATTTTTTTAGTGTATTGTGAGTTGCCTAGAGCGTATGTTGGTACCAAGATACCAAGTATCAAGTATGTTGGTACCAAGATACCAAATACCTAGAGAAGGCGTCACCACCTATGTTTATATTAGAGTCAAGAGGGTCAAGTGTTATCAACACATGTATTTATATTGGATATTTCGAGGTCAAGTATTCCTTGTGGGCTCACAAGTAACACATGACGACAAAGATATTATTATCTAAGTGTCCATGTCAGTCCGCAGTCAAGTGTCCATGTAAGTCCTTCTCTGAGAAAGTAAATTTACAATTGTAAGCTTTTTTGAGGCTTTTAGAGTTATACCACTTTCCGAAAACTAGGAGAAAAAATAAAGAAAGAAAAAGTGAAAAATCATAAAAAAAAATATAGAATGAAAAATCCTAGAAAAGAAAAAAAATGCTATTTGGCTCCTAAAAATTTTGGGTGATACCATTTCCCATTATTTGGCATATGACATGATTGATGACATGACAATTGATATGGCAAAATTAAACATTAAAATTAATACTAATATTAAATTTAATATTAATATCAAATTAACATGAACATTAATATTAAAATTAACATTAATATTAATATTAACATTAACATTAAATTAATATTAACGTTAAATTAAAATTAACATTAACTCTAAAATTAATATTAAAATTATTATTATATCAAATTAACAAAAATATTAATATTAATATTAACATTAATTAACATTAATTCTAACACTAACACTAAAATTAATATTAACATTAAATAAAAATTAGCATTAGTATTAACATTAACAATATAAAAACAATTGGAAATTAATTTTTTGGGTTAAAACATGACATGTCAGCTGCCATGTCAGATGTCATATAATGGAAGATGGCATCACCCAAAATTTTAGGAGCCAAATAGCATTATCGAAAGAAAAATTATAATACTTGGCATTTTCTTGTATTTTTTGAAAATTCTGTATAACTATGAAAGCCTTAAAAGGCCTACAGAAGTAAATTTCCTTTGAAGAGAAGGATTGATATTGAACACGTGATGACACTTATCTGATATGGTTTCAAATCGAAGTTGTCCACATGTCTACTAGTTTTCGGATAGTCATGAATTATAAAATGAATCATGATATGGATACTCAGATATCATGACTCGGATACTCATGCATCAATAAGATTTATTACTTTGATGAACATATGTATCCATCTTTGCATACATTTGGATAATATACTCGAATAATGTGTATTCATCTTTGCAGTATTATCTTCAAATGGATATGAATTACTACCCGCGTCATCATTCGTGGATGTACAATCGTCATCCTAATGATAATTTTGGTGTGCTGGATGAGTTTATACAGGGGTAGAATAGTTCTGCAGTTTGCCAAGACGTTCCCTCATAACATGGACGACACCAAACTTAAGTGTCCATATATGAGATGTCGCAACTTGAAATATCATCTAGAAGTTGATGTGGCATATTATTTGTACTATAGGGATTTCACGCTGAATTACTATCAATGGACCTTACATGGAAAACTTGTTTTTTTAGCAGCGGAGCTGGAGCCTTATGTGGAAACATATATAGAAGTCTACGACCTGGCTGATTACGATAACGGGTGGGTGAACATGGTTTTCGATACTGCGGGGCCTAGTTTTGATCCGGACAATCATGATGCAGCTGATGAGGTACTCAATGTCGATGTTGTGAAGTTCATTGAGTTACTAGAAAATATAAGGACTCCATTATATCCTGGCTGTAAGGATCATTCACCATTGGAGGTGGTTATAAGATTGTTGAGCATAAAGTCTGACTTTAACCTATCGCAAGAATGCTACAACCAACTGATGGAGTTGATTATAGAGATCTTGTCAGCAGGTGCTAAGTTACCTAAAGACTTCTACCAGTCTAAGAGGATGGTGGGATCGCTTTGGATGGGATATAAAAAAACTAATGCATGTCACAATAGGTGCATGTTGTACTACAAAGACGATATGGATGAAGACGTGTGTATATTTTATGGTGATGATCGCGACAAGGCAATTGTTATATGAAGGTCTGACAGTGCAAGGAAGCCGACCGATTCGATGCACTACTTGCCTTTGATGTCGCGATTGTAGAGGTTGTTTATGGTAAAGAAGACTGTCGAAAACCTGAGTTGGCACAAGCGAGAAAAGATTGAAGGAGTGTTGCATCACCCATTCGACGGAGAAGCATGGAATAACTTCAAATGAGAGTATCTCAATTTTGCTTTAGATCCCTGTAATATAAGATTGAGGCTCTCCTCCAACTGTTTCACCCTATTCAAACTTTTAGGTTCCCGTTATTCGTATTGTCCTGTAATCATTACTCCGTACCTACTGTCTTAGATGTGCATGAAGACTCCGTATACATTCTTAACTGTCATTATCCCGGGTTCGAATAATCTGAAGAAGAACATGAATGTGTACTTGTATCCGTTGATAGATGAGTTAAATTAGCTATGGAAAGTAGGTGCCAACACGTATGATGTTTCCAAAATATATAATTTTTAGATGAGGGCAGCACTTATGTGGACCATCAATGACTTTTCAGCTTATGGCATATTATCTGGATGGAGCACTCATGGTCGTCTCTCAAGTCCGTATTGTATAGACTGTCACAATCTACACCCGTTTTTTTCCTTCCCGGATGCGAGTGCATGTCCAAGCCAGCCTACGCTGCAATATCGGCAGTAGACACTATCTAGCCACAATTCTCAAATTACACAAATAATAACTTTATTACTCATTCACCAACTAATTTAGATTGTAAAATTTATAAGTTTACATTTGTTAAAGTATACAATATCTCACAAAAATAGAAAAGATAACTAACTCAACTATCTAGTCTTCTAGGTTTACCTCATCATATACCCATGTCTCCCCAAGGCTAAGAGTAGTAGAAGCTAACCTAAAAAATATTAGTTTCCAGTCAGGAATGGAATGAGTACATTCTAACATCAGTTCCAAAAATTTGACAAAATCTATAAAATAGTAAATAATGCTGAAGTACATGATGAGTGGATAAACAAAAAATCATGGCAGAAAACATGTGAGTAAAAAAGGAGAGCATGGTAATAAAGACAGTGACGTAACTGTAATAAGAGACTAAAATAGAAACTGTAATATAGCAAGACTACATCTAACTAGTGAGTCGAAATACACTTTCGATATGTAAACGGCTAGAGGTAAATCCGACACCCCGTACGTGATGTGTGTGACTGCTATCAGACACGAATAGATAAATCAGATGCTTCTGGGTATGTCTACATGTCTACTAAAGTATTCTCCGCCCAACTAGTACTCATGGATCCAACTAGGTCACGAACACGGTAAAACATTGGTCACGAACAACATGTAAAGAATCTATAACTCTCATATCGTGTACCCATCGTGTCAAAAATCACATAATATTAATATAAAATACAACTAAATACATGAATCATAGAGATAATCAAATATAAAAACTATCAAAAATGTACTTGCCATGGATCCTTTGCTGGTGATACTGATACTACCGACCACTCAATTGAGCCACAAAAGTCAACTCGCACAATTGTCTTCGGATGCTAAAATAGACATCACCAACATGTTTGTCATAAAAAAATGTCTAAGAATGCCTACCCAAACGTCTAATTCTTGATACAGGGGCAAAATCATAATTTTGGATCAAAACGATGTCCGCCGTTGGACCCATTTTGTACCGAAAAGTGTGCCAGTACCTAAGGTCTCTAAATTCATCAGACTATGTCTTTGGGTCAGGTTTGAGGATATAAATCCAATCGTATATCCAAACTTGGATTCCGATGGGCCGTGCACAATTTTGCTTGTTGGATCGGGTTGCAGGCCCGCCAAAATAGCATTCTAGTCGTCCTTCTCAGAATTGGACCAAACTTGGCATACAAGACCAAAAAAATGACAAGGTCCTATTGGTGCAAGTTTTGTCTCGAGATGACGAACATGCACAAAGTTATGGGCTAGTTTGCAAAGGGGCCGATACAGGATATCTCGATAGATACGCCTCGATTTCGTCGCGCACACACAGCAAAATCGAGTTTCCTCGAATCTCACGGGTTAAGACCATGTCATCCAGTTTGTCGGGACGCACGCTGTATCGGTGAAAATTATAATTTGAAAACTATTTTTGCCATGTTTTTCCTGATTTTTAAATTGATATTAAATAGAAAATAACCAACTAGAAATTAAACTAAAAATAGTCTTTCAATCTCGATTATGTTGTCTACAAGGTTGTTCAAGCGGTTTTCCAAGTTTCGTGATGTCCTGATCGCAAATCGACCGCCAACTTGGGATTTCAAGACAGTTTCTAATCCAGAAATCGAGTTTTTTCTCGATATTGGAACTCAATTTTCGTCACACACGATGGAAAATAAAACAAACTATTTGAAGGAATTTAAAGGCGATTAGGTTGTGAACATACCAGAGAAAATAGATTATGAAACGATCGATTGTACGTGACGAAACGTCGATACGAAGTCAGCCTAAGGACCGTTGTGATGCTACTATTCTTCTATGTTCTGCCCCCGCACGCGCGGCATTGATGGCGACCGGCAGCTCGCTCAATGGTGCACGGTCGTAGGGTGGCCACCCAGGGGTCGGGGTGGCGCTGCTACGATTTAGATTAGGGTTTAGAGTAGGTTTGATGAATCTTCCCTCCCTTTCTCTTTCGAATATATATGTGCTCTGTTATGAACAGAGCCTGGGGGAAGGAGGAAGGTAGGTTGTCCCTTTGGCCCGTGCTGGGGTGGGTTTTTGATTTGCTTTTCTTTTTCTTTTTCTTTTTCGTTTTTGTTTTCTATTCCATTTTTCTTACTATATACCTATTGTATATATATACTATAAACCCTATACACCTATATACATAGCATACTAGTTCCAAATAAAATTTAACCAACTATTTTTAGCAATGCTTAACATGTTTCCAAAATAAAATATTAATATTAATAGCAATATATATATTTACTATCTTTTATAATTAATAATAAAAATATTTATGCAATTATTATATAGGCATATATATATATATATATATATATATATATATATATATATATATATATATATATATATATATATATATATATATATATATATATATATTTATATATAATATATATATATTTATATATATATATATATATATATATATATATATATATATATATATATATATATATATATATATATATATATATATATATATTTATATATATATATTTATATATATATTTATGTCTACAAAAATTATTTATCATATTTCAAAACTAATAAAGTATAAATAGTAAAATATTGCTATAAATATAAATGTAAATTTACTAGCAAGTAATATATTATATTTACTATCATTTGTAAAATTTACTCACTAGTCCAATGAAATAAAATGCCAATATATATACAACATATATCTATATGGATGTCTTTGGGCGTACCACATAACTACATGGGCTTGAGCTTATTTCGGGTCTAGTCCGGACTAGTTTAGTACAACCAGATTTCCTAAAAGTCATAATATTAATAAATAACTAATTAATTATTTATAGGGATCAAGTCGCAACATTGAACGGTTTTCCTAGTTGGAATACACATATGGCTCAGCCTTCTCTAGCATGGCTAAAACACTAGTCAAGGCACTCGGCCACACTCTTCATGCCAAAATTCTTGGCCATCTTGCACTCCAAAACTTAACCATGACTAAGCCGTCTATCATAATAACTATTTAATTAAATAGTTATAAAATTCCAAAAATCACCATTACATTCAAATAATTTAATAATAAAAATGTAATTCAAAATTTTGGAAAGAGGGTTACAAATCTACCCACCTTAGAAATAAATTCGTTCTCGAATTTAAGGACTACTAGGATGATCAAACCTTTCTAAGATTTTAACTAAATATTGATCTAATAAATCAAAATCAATCCATAATAATTTTAAAATAATTCTAGATTTTATTAAATTTAACAATACTTTAAACCAAATATAAATATAACAATTTATAGCAGTAATAAATTAAAAAGGTACTAAGTATTATCAAATAACCTTTAAACTATATTTGTATAGGTCAAAATTTTAGTAAACATTTATTTAATAATTTGCCACCATAAGTAAAATTTGATATCATTCAAATATATTATAATAAAATTGTAGAAATAATTGACAATAATATGTAATTATTTTAAAAATAATACTACATATTAACACATTTAGCCAAAACTAAACTTACTATTTCGTAACAATAACACTTTTCAATAATATTTATTTAAATAGTAATCAATTGTATTAAATAATATTAAAACATTCATGTAAATTTAAATCATAATAATAAATGATCAAATACTTCTAGAAGTCAAAATATCTCTTTTAAAAACATAACTTTGCTAAAAAAAATTCCCTTCAAAATATCTATTTAGAATAAAAAAATATTTCTAACTAGAAAATAAAGATAAAATAAATAAAATTTCAAAAATTCGGGAAGTGAGATTACAAATCTACCCACCTTAGAAAATTTTATCCTAGAAATTTCAAAGGACAGGTTAGGTATGACTAAAAATATAATCAAGGATCGAAGTTTCAATCGTACGAATAAGGACGACAACTGATATAATCAAGAGGATGATACGATTCATGATCACATTAGTCACGCGTAATCGCAGATAAAATCAAAATAATAAAATAATAGACAAAAGAATAAAGTGATTTGGCACAATCAACCTTTGGTCAAAATGGTCTAGTCGACGACCAAAATTGTTAAGAAAGATCAAAATCGAAATGGTTTGGCACGACCAAATTATAGTCAACATGGTCTAGTCATGACCAAAATTGCTAAAGAATGATCAAAATTTTGGATGAAATCTAAATAGTGTTATAGTCACTTAGATATGATTTAAGAGACAGTCACGATCAAGGCTAATCATGTGAGTCATCCAAGCATGATCAAAAGTAAAAAAAAAGTTGGCACAAGCATGAACATGATCAAAATAATCATGATCACATTTGAATAAAATCTAGCATTAGCAATAATTGAGTTAAATATGGGCACGAGTATGATTATAGTCAAATAGTTTAGTCACGATCAAAATCGTTTAAGAACGATCAAAAATTTAAACTCGTTTGGCACGATTAACTCGATTAACTATTTAAGCAAAATTATTTAGGCACGATTACAGAATCAAAACGTAAAAAAATATGCGAATTGACACGATAGAAGTATAATAAAAATAGTCTAGTTGTGATCAGAAAGTCATTAAGGGTGATCCAAATCAAAATTATTTTAGCACGATCAATTATGTAGGCATGACCATAGAATCATAATCTAGGTGCAGTTATGAATCTAGTGAAATATGGAATTAAAATCTAGTAATAGATTTTAAATGAGAAGGAACCAAATGACGACTTGACGAATGAATGATAATAAGGGAAGAACCACAAGCTTTATTTAAAATACGACAATAAGAAATATTATATCAAATCAGTTTGGAGTGAGAGTGTAAGATTTTGCGGATCCTGAAAATCAGTAGTCATACGCCAATAAAATATATAACCTCTATGGTATTCGAAAACTATATGCATACCTGAAGTTATTTCACTGAGAATCTATACCTTGCCAGTGTACATCCGGCTGCAGTAAACCCTTGGTTTCATGACTCAAATATTAGCTCAACCAATATTTAACATACAACTCAAAGGTAAAAATAGGACAACTAGGACATAGTTTTCATCACATTTGATAACTTACACTTACTCGAAATTACTTCAACTTAGGTATTATGTCTCGTCAGTACGCTGCTGGCTGTAGTGAACCCGCAGTCTTGATAATTCAAATAAATGGCGACAATGCGATGCTGCCTTGCCGTTGTAAGTCAACGAGTATTCTCTCAACTATAGCCATAGAAACTTTCAAGGAGTTTTCAAAAGGTTTTAACAGGTCGATCATGATAGTATAAGTAACTGTCCTTGAAGATATTAATTTTAAAAATCGGACGATCGATTAGGTATCAATTTTTGAAAATCAACAATTGATTAGGAAAAATGGATGTAGATAGGAGAATATAAAATCTCTATTTCTTTAGTATTCAAAGATTGAGAGAAAAAACATATATATATCTTGAATTTCAACAAAGGCTGGCTCGAAATAATATATGGGAAGCAGTTCATGTTAGGCTTAAATCTCAATAGATGGAAATAGAACATCTACTCTTAGAAAATAATTTCTAGTGCCAATGGAAACTAAATAAGCAATATATACTTTATGATATGACTATGATTGTAATCCCCCAAAATTTTAGAGGATTTTTTTATTTTTTAATTTATTAAATAAATTGTTTTGAAGTATTTAGATATTTAATTATAAATAACATCTTAGTCGTGCTTAAATTTTATCATGCACATTGACGAGAAATTTTGGCAGGGCAAGTAGAGTTGGGTGCCCTAATTAGCATCACCCCCTAAGATACTTGTTGTAATATTTATATTTTTTTAGAACCCTTTTATACTTATTTACAATTTTCCTTTTTACATGATTTATGTATTTTTGAAATATTTGGTAATTAAGTTTTGTTTACTAATATTAAGGGTTTCAATATTTATTAAGTGTGGTTTGCATATAAGATAAATAAATATTGGCTACGAAAGTATTTTTAGTTATTTTAGGAATTTTAAATATATATGTATATATTCTCATGAGTTTTGTGAGCTTAGGCTAATAATATATATATGTGTGTGTGTGTGTGTGTGTGTGTGTGTGTGTGTGTGTGTGTGTGTGTGCGTGTGTGCGTGCGTGCGTGTGTGTGTAGGCTTAATACATATATATATATATATATATATATATATATATATATATATATATATATATATATATATATATATATATATATATATATATATATATATATATATATTTTATATATATATTTATATATATATATATATATATATATATATATATATATATATATATATATATATATATATATATATACTACGAGTAAATATATCCATGGAAATATTTTGCTAATTATCTACTAAAAATTTATTCTAGTAGAAGAATATTTTTTCTACAACTATTGGGATTTTAGGGCATGTCTATAAGAATGCTATATATATATATATATATATATATATCTATATATATATATATATATATATATAGTAATATATATATTTGGTAAAAAAAAATAAACAAATATATATATATATATATATATATATAGTAATATATATTTGGTTTAGTTAGAGTAAGAAATAAATAAACAAATAGGTAAATAAATAAATAAATAATCCAATAAACAAGTTACTGTTCATCGCCCCTTGAAACCCGACCACGAGCCAGCGCGAGAAAGAGGTTAGGAGATTAAAATTTTGGATTCTTCAAAGTCACTCAATTCTTGACCAAATCAATCCAAACGAAATCCTATACGATCCTAACCTATTCTCTACAGTATTAAACCAAATCCAATTTAAACTAATGTTTAAAAACTTAGGAAATCAAAATTTAAAGCTTGTTATATATGCAAGTATCGAAACTTCCTTCCTCTGGCATATCGTCGCACGCTTCCTCTCGACTTAGAGTTACTGAATTCAGAAGAACCCTCGCCATCCTGTGACCCACCTGGATGGCTTGCACCACCATAATGACGTCGGAGATGCATCGACGACCGCCGCATAACTGCTGGCCGCACACATGCACAGCCTGTACAGCAGTCGGTTGATCGTTCTTCGAACGGATTACACTGGTATGAGCACAACCTAAACCCCTTTAATCCACTTCAATTATATTTTTTATCACCGAATTAAAACTTAGGAAATCGAATCCGAAATAGAGAAAAAAAAAGAATTTTGGCCAAAAATAGAACACTGGAAGCACTCCTTAAACCCGACATTGGAAGACAGATTTCTGTCAAAATAGTGACCAAATCGAAAAACCTCCTGAACAACCACACAAGCAACCTATACCAGACTGAAACACCACTGCTGGCTTCAACTTTAGACTATTGTGTGCTTGTTAAACCAGTTTCAAAAATCAGTAAAAATTAGTTTTCAAAATAACCATATTTTAGAAAATTACCGATACGACGTACGTTCCGACAAATCGGACGACGTGGCCGTGAACCGAAAGCATCAAAAGATGCGTATTGACTTCGCGGACGTATGAGATTCTATGGAACTCAATTTTGTTGTGTATGTGAGACGAAATCGAGACATATCCGTCGAGATATCCGATATCGGCCCCTTTGGAAACTAGGCCATAACTTTGTACACGTTCGTCATATCGAGATAAAACTTATGCCAACAAGATCGTATCACTTTCTGGTCTTGTATGCCAAGTTTGGTTCGATTCTGATAAGGTCGACCGGAACGCCTTTTTGGCGGGCCCGCGACCCGGTCCAACGGACAAAATTATGCACGGTCCACCAAAATCTAACTTTAGATATACGGTTGGGTTCATCTCATAAAAGCAGACCCAAAGACATATAGTTTGACGAATTTAGAGAGCGTAGGTATTGTCACACTTTTCGGTACAAAACAGGTCCAACGGCGGACATCGTTTTGACCCAAAATTATAATTTTGTCCCTGTGTCCAGAATTGGACTTTTGAACAGGCATTTCTTAGACATATCTATTATACCAAACACGTTCATGATATTTGTTTCAGCATCCGGAGGTATTTGTGGATTTTGACTTTCGTGTCGACGATTCTGACTGTTAGATTTTGCTACATCTCGCACCACCCTTAGGCAAGATACCTTGCCATTTGTTATCTATTTACTTTGTCTCATATTTCAGGCATCTACTTATTAATTACTTTCTGTAAAATAAACTGTGATACTATAAAAATTAAATAAAATTTTACTGTTCAGTTTTACTTCCTGCTATTTATTATTTTCATACACATTGAACTTAGATTTGAGGGACCAGCCTTTATGTGTTGCCTTCATAGGCGTTGACATATTTGTACCATGAAGTCGGAAGTTGCACATAGAACTCAGACATGCATGACTGGCTAGCCACCGGTACATATAAGTCGTGCGATATGATTAACCGCTAATAGTATTGCATGATTAGTTTAACTTAGCTATTATAGAGGTTATGTGTTGTGAAGGCAACATATAGGTATGGGGTGGAGAGGACATTTCCTTAGCGTATGGCCTACTATACACTTTACCTTTTGTAACCCGTGAGCTCCGCTGGAGACGGGGGTGAGATTACCAATGATTACTGACGGCCACTGACGTTCCGGTACGTTATGCCCTTACTTACTCGACCACTGGTGCCCCAAGGAGGACTACGTCGATCCAATTTTAGCCAGAGATCCCATGCGTTGGAGGTTTTTTCTTAAAACTGTATTCACTTAGACTGGTTAGGCTACCTTATCCGTTAGGTATGGGTACCTTCGGTTTAAGTACTTATATCTGATCATGGCTTAGAACAGTAACTTGTTGCAGACTAGTTTGCCATATCTTGTCCTTGTTTGGTTGTAGGTGTGGCTCACTACTCCGATGAGAAGGTACTAAACCTTGTCATGGTCTGGATACTATATTGGATTCGTGACTTAGAAACATACTTCATCGTGGGTTAGTGTGCCATCTTCTGTCCTTGTTTGGTTGGAGGTATGCTAATTCAAAGGTGGAGTATTGGACCTTGTTATGATCTGATTTGACTTATTATTATTGAGCAGTTTATATTCAGTTATGGCATGTTCTTACTGTATCTTGTTACGTCCCTCTGAGGACCTGGTGATCTCTCCAGGTGTGTATTCATGTCTTTCCACAGGTATTCTAGCCAGGGTCATGATCATCTCCTTTCTATCAAGATGACGTGCTCTTGGATCATCCTCCGCTTCTCTCAACAAATCGTATCATTTTTATTTACCCTTTTCATTTAAATGGTTGGTAGTGGATGTGTCTCCGCCCAACATATTGTATAAAGACAATTCATAGTTGATTATATGATATCTGCTATTCTTTTATTTATGGATGAGATTAGTTAATTGTGATTTTACTGTATTTACAGCTTACATATATTTATTATATGGCAGGCATGCCTACGTTCCTAGTCCTACGTGGGACTGGGGCGTTACATATTTTTGTGCTAGCCCATGCAGGTCAAGATAAATTATTTGGTTAGCCTGCATATAGGATTAGAGTCTAGGATCTCATCCACATACTTGACCTCTTACCTCGATTCTATTTTCGAACTCTTATTTAACTCATTGATTGCATCTTGCTTAATCCCTTCTATCGTAAATCTTATCTTTCCTTCGTGCTTGATAGGGGTAGAAGAATGACTTGTAGGCCTCATTGGTTCAATTATACTATTAGTTGAATTCTTATAAGTTGGGTAGAGTGCCTTACGACCTAGTATTCCCTTCGTTCTTATGATCCATTGTGGAGGATACTACTTGAATTACCTAGACTATAAATCCTTAGAGGACCATACCTCATTTTATTGGCCAAAGCCTTAGACAAGAAAATAGTAAGACGGCTGTATAGGACCAAGCCCCAGACAAGACTTAGAGTTTAGGGAATTAGGACTATTTATGTTTTCACTCAATCATTAACTTCCGTACTTATATTCTGGACTATCTTGACCAATGCTGCTACTATAGCCTAGTTTTGCAAGCTTAATCTCTTATCAAGCTTGATCATAGACATATCTTATTGGAGGCCTCCACTAATATATTGTTTAATCAGAACTGGAGCATGATGGTCTGATCAACCTAGTACACTTGGTTCGCTCTTCGTATGATTACTCTACGTGGATTGAGATATAGCTAAACTTATCCTTTAGGATCTCATCCGCAATGGTTTTGACAAACTTCGTCTTTGAACTATTCAATCGTCCTTGGAACTCATATATACAATTCGATCCCATCTCCCTCAAACCCTTATTATTTTTCGTCACCTATTCCGAAAAAAACAAACGCTCGTAGACATGAAGTATTCTTCTATGGCTATGAAGGCTATATATACACAATCATTTTCGTCTATTCAAAATTGGAGAACTAACTCCAAACTTGATTCATATCTACCGTATCATAATCTCTATTACGTCGTCTTATATTCTTTTAGAATCAAGAGTCGAGGTGCGATTTCACGACTTGAACTTTTTTTTAACCTCATTAATCCTAAATTCATGTTTTAGTTTTGTAGAGTATAGATGGTAAGCCCTCTAAATTTTTAGGATTTACTAGTATTACAGATTGATTAGGATAAGTTGGTTTCTATTAGGATGATAAATTAGTCCCTCATGAGCACCACTTTCTATTCAAATCATTTGGTGCCCTCGACTGTGACGTTGATATTTGGAGCACGAGACTAGCATGTTATCCTCCAACAAATTCCATATACAAGACCTAGAGGAGCCCACCTTCATTTAGGTATATCATGTCCCATTCAACCATGTCCCCTTGTATTTTATTTTTATTATGTGACTTTCGGGGCAAAATGGCTAACTATAACCCATATCGTAATACCGATCTACTTTTCGACCGTAATTGGAGATCCAACCTCGACTCAAATCTTTCGACCCAATATATGGTTGTAATCTACTCGAAGCCCCACACATGTCACTAGTGTACCACTCAATTGAGTTCCCGTGTGCTACTTATACACAAAAGTCACGGAAGGCACACTTTTGGGCTTAAGGAATCTAGTTAACCAACCCGGCTGAAAAATAGGCCAATTACTCGAGTCGAGACTTATTCTAGGTTGCCCAAACCTAATAGGAATGGTTCAGATAGATTTTTTGAAATCTTGTCCAACCAATATAGATTAAAAATCCAAGATTTAATTAATCAAAGACAGGTTCCAATTAAACTAATAAAATATTATTTCATAATGTCCTCCCCTCTCTGTATCATTTGATACCTTCTACCGTGACATTGACATTTGGAGCACAACAATCGCTATTTCCTTCCAACAAACTTTACCTGCAGGAACTAGACAAGCCATTCTACACACGTGACATACATGTCCCACACAAACACACCATATTGTACTTTATTTCAATTACACCACATGTATGACACATTATTCCTTAGAACAAACCACGTATGTCCATTTTTGTTCCATTTTATTTCAACCATGCAATATCGACCAATTCCTTCAAACAAACTGAATACCCATGACCCATGCAAGACTAAGAATACCCTATCTTGTAGAATATGGTGCCAATTTGAAATTCTTATACAACTACCTCCTTCATCTTTGCAGAAAACAAGTTATGAATTAATATACTTACACTCTTTTCGTATTCAGCCTCGCTATATTTTTATATATTAAGATTTATTGTTACATTTCTTATATATGAAGATTTATTTTAATTTTGAGAACGAAATTTTTATAAGTTGGGTAGGATGTGCCCCAAAAATTTGGAGGATTTTTTTATTTTTTAATTTCTTAAATAAATTGTTTTGAAGTATTTTGATATTTAATTATAAATAATATCTTAGTCATGCTTAAATTTTATTACGCACATCGACTAGACATTTTGGCATGGCTAGTAGAGTTGGTGCCCTAATTAGCGAACTAGACGCACCACCTAAGTTATTTGTAGTAATATTTATATTTTTTTTAGAACCCATTTATACTTGTTTACAATTTTCATTTTTACATGATTTATGTATTTTTCAAATATTTGGTAATTAAGCTTTGTTTACTAATTTTAAGGGTTTCAATATTTATTAAGTGTGGTTTGCATATAAGATAAATAAATGTTGGCTACGAAAGTATTTTTAGGTACTTTAGGAATTTTAAATATATATGTATATATTCTCATGAGTTTTGTGAGCTTAGGCTAATATATATATATATATATATATATATATATATATATATATATATATATATATATATATATATATATATATATATATATATATTTAATATATATATATTTATATATATATATGTGTGTGTGTGTGTGGGGGGGGGGGGGGGGGGGGGGGGGGGGGCGGGGCTTAATATGTTATATATATATATATATATATATATATATATATATATATATATATATATATATATATATGTTATATATATATATATATATATATATATATATATATATAACATATATATATATATATATATATATATATATATATATATATATATATATATATATATATATATTTATATATATTTATATATATTTATATATATATATATATATATATATATATATATATATATATATATATATATATATATATATATATATATATATATATATATATATGAATATATAATATGAGTAAATATATCCATGGAAATATTTTTTCTAAATATCTACTAAAAATTTATTCTAGTAGAAGAATATATTTTCTACAACTATCAGGATTTTAGGGCATGTCTACAAGAATGCTATATATATAAATAGTAATATATATTTGGTTTAGTTAGAGTAAGAAATGAATAAACAAATAAGTAAATAAACAAATAATCCAATGAACAAGTTACTGTTCATCGCCCCTTGAAACTCGACCACGAGCCAGCGCGAGAAAGAGGTTAGGAGATTAAAATTTTGGATTCTTCAAAGTCACTCAATTATTGAACAAATCAATTCAAACGAAATCCTATATGATCCTAATCTTATTCTCTACAGGATTAAACCAAATCCAATTTAAACTGATGTTTAAAACTCAGGAAATCAAAATTTAAAGCTTGTTTTATAAGCAAGCAACGAAACTTCCTTCCTCTGGCATATCGTCGCACGCTTCCTCTCGACTTTGAGTTGCTGAATTCAGATGAACCCTCGCCATCTTGTGACCCACCTGGATGGTCTGCACCATCGTGAGGACGCCGAAGATGCGCCGGTAGCGGCCGCATAACCGTTGGCTGCGCACATGCACAACCTGCACAGCAGCCATCTGAGCCACTTCGAGGCGTGATGCTGTCCACCTCGGTTGATAGTTCTTCGAACGGATCGTATTGGTATAAGCACAACCTAAACCCCTTTAATCCTCGTCAATTATTTTTTTATCACTGAATTAAAACTTAGGAAATTGAATTCGAAATAGAGAAAAAAAAAGAATTCTGGCCAAAAATAGAACACTGGAAGCACTCCTTAAACCCGACATTGGAAGACAGATTTCTATTGAAATAGTGACCAAATCGAAAAACCTCTAAAAATCTATACAAGCAACCTATACTAGACTGAAACACCACTGCTGGCTTCAGCTTTAGTCTATTGTGCGCTTATTAAACCAGTTTCAAAAATCAGTAAAAATCTGTTTTCAAAACAACCATATTTTAGAAAATTTACCGATACAGTGTGTGCTCCGACAAACCGGACAGTGCGTCATGAACCAAAAGTATCGAAAGGTTCGTATCGACTTCACGGACGTGTGACATTTGACGAAACTTAATTTCGTTGTGTGTGTGCGACGAAATCGAGGCGTATCGATCGAGATATCCCGTATCGGCCCCTTTGCAAACTAGACCATAACTTTGTGCATGTTCGTCATATCGAGATGAAACTTGTGCCAACAGGATCATATCACTTTTCCGGTCCTGTATGCCAAGTTTGGTCCGATTCTGAGAAGGTCGATCGGAACGCTTTTTTGGCGGGCCCGCGGCCCGATCCAACGGGCGAAATTGTGCATGGCCCACCGAAATCTAATTTTGGACATACGATTGGGTTCATCTCATCAAATTGGACCTATATACATGTAGTTTGACATCTTTAGAGACCATAGGTACTGACACGCTTTTCGGTACAAAATAGGTCCAACGGTGGATATCGTTTTGACCCAAAATTATAATTTTGCCCCTGTGTCCAGAATTGGACATTTGGACACGAATTTCTTAGACATATCTTTTATACAAAACACGTTTGTGATGTTTGTTTCAGCATCCGGAGCTGTTTGTAAATTTTGACTTTCGTGCCGACGATTTTGACTGTTAGATTTTGCTACATCTCGTACCACCCTCAGGCAAGATGCCTTACCATTTGCTGTCTATTTACTTTAGCTCATATTTTATGCATCTACTTATTAATTACTTTTTTATAAAATAAATTATGATACATGTAAACATTAGATAAAATTTTACTGTTCAGTTTTACTTCCTGCTATTTATTATTGTCATACACATTGAACTTAGATTTAAGGAACCACCCTTTTTGTATTGCATTCATAGGCCTTGACACATTTGTACCATGAAATAGCGAGTCGCATATAAAACTAGGACATGCGTGACTGGCTGGCCACCGGTACGTATAAGCCGTGCGATAGGATTAACCGCTAATAGTATTGGATGATTAGTTTGACTTAGCAGTTATAGAGGTTATGTATTATGAAGGCAACATATAGGCATGGAGTAGGGAGGACATTTCCTTAGTGTATGGGCTACTATACACTTTACCTTTAGTAACCCGTGAGCTACACCAGAGACGCGGGTGAGATTAACTATGATTACTAACGGTCACTGACGTTCTGCGGTACGTTATGCTCATACTTACTGGGCCTCTGGTGCCCCAAGGGGGGACTATGTCGATCCTATTTTAGCAAGAGTGCCCATGCGTTGGTGGTTTGTTCTTAAAACTGTATTCACTTAGACTGGTTAGGCTACCTTATCCGTTAGGTATGGGTACTTTCGGTTTGAGTAACATATATCTGACCGTGGCTTGGTACAGTAACTTGTCGTAGACTAGTTTGCCACATCTTGTCCTTGTTTGGTTGTTGGTGTGGCTCACTACTCCGATGAGAAGGTACTGAACCTTGTTGTGGTTCGGATACCATATTGGATTCGTGACTTGGAAAGATACTTCATCGTGGGTTAGTATGCCATCTCCTGTCCTTGTTTGGTTGGGAGGATGGTACGCTAATTCAAAGGTGGAGTATATGTTATGATCTAATTTGACTTATCATTATTGAGCAGTTTATATTCAGTTATGGCATGTTCTTCATGTGTCTTGTTACGTCCCTCTGAGGACTTGGTGATCTCTCCAGGTGTGTGTTCATGTCTTCCCGCAGGTATTCTAGCCAGGGTCGTGATCATCTCCTTTCTATAAAGATGACGTGCTCTTGGATCATCCTCCGCTTCGTTCGATAAATCATATCATTTGTATTTATCCCTTTTTATTTAAATGGTTGATAGTGGATGTGTCTTCGCCCAACATATTGTACAAATACAATTCATAGTTGATTATATGATATATGTTATTCTTTCATTTGTAAATAAGATTAGTTAGTTATGGTTTTACTGCATTTACAGCTTACGTATATTTATTATACGGCTGACATGCCTACGTTCCTAGTCATATATATTTTGGGACTGGGGTATTACAATGATGACTCAAGGGGAGGAAATAAAATAGCACAATTGATCAAGGGTAAGAGTATCCTAAGAAGTTCTAATTTACTAGGCGAACAATCTACTCACCTTTTGTCCTACCATCGTGTCAAAACACAATAGTACATCCTTCTAGGAAAATTTCTCTAAATTAGCTAATTGGGTGTAGAATTCAATAAGTCCATACCTAAATCACCTGGCCTATGTAGTGAACTTAACTACTCAATAGTCAAATAAATTAGGGACTCCTAATCATAGTTATTCTCCTAAAATCAAATTTTCTCCAAATTTGTGAATGAGCATTTCCTAGTCGCAGGCTCACAATAGTACGACTAACTTACGTACTACCACGAGTTCGTACAATTTTATAATGACTAACCTGCATGGGCCACCACAAAAACTTGTCACGACCCACACCCATTTTCTTCCTTCCCGGATGCGAGTGCATGTCCAAGCCAGCCTACGCCGCAGTGTCGGCGGTAGAACGTTATCTAGCCACAATGCTCAAATTACACAAATAATAACTTTATTTATCATTCTCCAACTAATTTAGATTACAAAATTCATAAGTTTACATTTGCTAAAGTATACAATGTCTCACAAAAATAGAAAAGACAACTAACTCAACTATCTAGTCTTCTAGGTTGACCTCAGCATATACCAATGTCTCCATAAAGCTAAGAGTAGTCACGGCTAACCTGAAAAATATTGGTTTTCAGTCAGGAATAGAACGAATACATTCTAACAGCAGTTCCAAAAATTTGACAAAAATCTATAAAACAGTAAATAATACTGAAGTACATGATGAGTGGATAAACAGAAAATTATGGCAGGAAACATATGAGTAAAAATATGAGAGCATGGTAATAAATACAGTGAAGTAACTGTAATAAGAGACTGAAACAGGAACTGTAATATAGCAAGACTACATCTAACTAGTGAGTTAAAATACACTTTCGACATGTAAACGGCTAGGAGTAAATCTGACACCCCGTACGATGTGCGACTGCTTTCAGACACGAATAAACAAATGGGATGTTTCTGGATATGTCTAAATGTTTACTAATGTATTTTCTCGCCCAACTAGTACTCATATATCCAAAAAGGTCAGGAACACGGTAAAACATTGGTCACGAACAACATGTAAAGAATCCATAACTACCATATCGTGTACCCATTGTCGAGAATCACAGAATATGAATGTAAAATACTACTAAATACATGAATCATAGAGATGATCAAATATGAAAACTATCAGAAATATACTCGCCTTAGATCCTTTGTTGGTGATACTGATACTACCGACCACTCAAATGAGCCACAAAAGTCAACTCATACAACCAACTCCGGATGTTGAAATAGACATCACCAACGTGTTTGTCATAAATGAAATGTCTAAGAATGCCTACTCAAAAGTCCAATTCTGGATACAGGGGCAAAATCATAATTTTGGATCAAAATGATACCCGTTGTTGGACCTATTTTGCAACAAAAAATATGCTAGTACCTCTAAAGTTATCAAACTATATGTCTACGGATCTGGTTCGAGGATACAAACCTAATCGTATGTCCAAAGTTGGATTCCGACGGGCCGTGCATAATTTTGCCCGTTGGATCGGGTCGTGGACCTACCAAAATAGTATTCTGGTCGACCTTCTCAGAATCGAACCAAACTTGGCATACAGGACCAAAAAATGACATGGTCCTATTGGCACAAGTCTTGTCTCAATATGACGAACGTGCACGAAGTTATGGGCTAGTTTGCAAAGGGGCTGATACGAGGTATCTTGGCGGATACACCTCGATTTTGTTACACACACACAACAAAATCGAGTTCCGTCGAATCCTACACGTCTGCAACATCCGTATGCATCTTTTGATGCTCACAGGATGTGATCACGCCGCCCAGATTTTTGGGGCACACGTCATATCGGTGAAAATTCTAATTTTGAAAACTATTTTTGCTAAGTTTTTCCTGATTTTCAAATTAATATTAAATAGAAAATAACCAACTAGATATTAAAATAAAAATAGAATTTCAATCTCGGTTATGTTGTCTACAAGGTTGTTTAAGCAGTTTTTTACGTTTTATGATATCCTGATCGCAAATCGACTGCCAACTTGGGATTTCGGGACAGTTTCTAAATCCAAAAAATCGAGTTTTTTCTCAATTTTGAGACTCGATTTTCATCGTACATGATGTGAAATAAAACAAACTATTTGAAGGAATTTAAAGGCGATTAGGTTGTGAACATACCCGAGAAAACGGATCGTGAAACAATCGACTGTACATAACGAAACGTCGCTACGAAGTTCGCCTAAGGACCGTTGCCCTGCTGTTATTCTTCTCTGTTCTGCCCGCACGCGTGCAACCTGGCCAGCAACCGACGGCTCGTATGGTGGCGCGTATCTGAGCGTGAATGAAGTGAGTTTCCTAGAAGTCATAATATTAATAAATAACTAATTAATTATTTATAGGGATCAAGTCACAAATTTGAATGGTTTTCCTAGTTAGAACACACATATGGCTCGGTCTTCGCTACAATGGCTAAAACACTAGTTAAGGCACTCGACCACACTCTCCGTGCCAAAATTCTTTGCCATCTTGCACTCCAAAACTTAACCATGACTAAGTCGTTTATCATAATAACTATTAATAAAGTAGTTATAAAATTCCAAAAATTACTATTAAATTCAAATAATTAAATAATAAAAATATATCTCAAAATTTTGGGAAGAGGGGTTACATGGACCACACTAAGGCTTTCAATTTGAAACACATAAAAAAATCGTGCTTCTTTGATTGTCATCGATAATTTCTCCCGTCGGATCATCCATTCTGGAGGAACATGAATGCTTCTCGTGCAGGCATTGTGGAGAGGCAATTCTACCTCTAAGGTGGCCTGGATACACGATATGGGAAGAGGTTAAAGATTTACCAAGTAATATCAAAGAGCCTACTAAGGGGTACAAGTGTGATGGATTTGGTGGCACTGATAACTGGATGGAGAGGAGCATATTCTAGGACCTGCCATATTGGAGGCCCAATTTGATCGGGCATAACCTAGATCTCATGCATATCAAGAAGAATGTGTTTGACAATATAATTAATACCGTGATGGACGTAAAGGAAAAGACGAAATACAATCCCGATGCCAGGTTGGACTTGGAAGATATATGTAGATGCCCTGCGTTGCATTTGATAGAGGAAGGCAATAGGAAGTATAGGCAGCTGTAACACCCTAGTCCTAAAATACGTAGGACTAGGAGATCGTATACATGTCAGCTATTTCTCGAGAGGACTCCATCCCAGCATCGAGTACGTATAAGTTGTTTTATTGTTCTAAATCAACTATATCAAAAATTCTCTTACATTTATCCTATGTTGCTCCATTCATTTTGCTTGAGAACCTTATCTTATCTTCCTCAATAACCCATTTTAGACTATTTTATATGATCTACCCTATCTCTACCTAATTATAGGTTAAATTGTAGAATGGTTGCAGTCCATTGCTCCTAGAGTCTCCCATTATATTAGGTCTCCTATATGAATTCTTTGTTGCAAGTGTAATCCACTTGGTCTACCTAACAGAGACGTCTATCCTACCTCTATAACCTTAAACAATCAATCCTAATAAAGCTGTTCTAATAAGTATCTTCTATTTTATGATAAAATACAATCCAAGGAGTGTCAAGCACGAGCGTCCTTCCGAAATAGGAAAGACGAGAATTCATGGTAAGGAGTTCAAGAAAGATGATCGACTGCAATTTTTGAGTTCCAAGGATGATAGAGGAAATGAAAAGAAATTTCAAAACAATTTTGGATTGAGATCCTAATATACTTTCTTAACGTAAGGCCGTTCGGTACAGTAATGTAACCGAAACGGCTAATTCGACCTGCATGGGCCACCAAAAAATATGTAACACCCCAGTCCCAGAATACGTAGGACTAGGAATACGTTTACATGCCAGCTATATATCGAGAGAACTCCAGCTAGCTCAAGTATGTATAAGCCATTTTGTTTTTCTAAATCAACTATATCTCAATCCACTAAATATTGATAAAAATGACGAATCAAGTAATCTAAGGTTGACAGTAAATAACATACGAGGAAAAATAGAAATAACAAGTACAAAAAAGAATAACACATAGAAGAACACTATAGATGGTGACATATCGTGAGAATATAATACTAATCGTGGTTATCAGTAATAATGTGATAATAACTGCAGTTCGGTGAGGCACTAACAGTCCTATAACAGGTTCCCTACTGCAGTCCGGTGAGGCACAAACAATAGAGTAGTATAGCCATGGCTAATAAAACACTTTCTCCTAAGGTACTAGGAAGTCAAGTCACGTCTATGTATTCAATAACGAAAGTATTCAATAACCCGATAAACGACGATGTGTATCTGGAATCTAATAATGCAATACTGAAAGTATTCAATGTATTCGGAAAGCCTTCCAAAAAAATAAAGAAGTAATTTCTGAATAACGACGAGTTAAGGGCTATTCAGTTGTATATATTACTCAACTGCGATGAGGATGAAGTGGGGCAGCTCGAGGGGTAAGTAATTTATGGCATCAAAATCTATTAAAACTCTAGCCAAAAGAATAATTTATGGCGTCATCTAGCAAAACTATTTGTCTGAATGTGTTTAGGTTCAAGTCAATAAATTCTCCGATCAGGTAGAGGTTTCTGGATCTTGATTCCACAAAAATAGTTATTTGTGTATCAAATCTACAAACTACAAAGATATCGATCCAAGCAACAATTTTTTTGGCATTTTATGGGAGATTGTTGAGTTGACATATAACTATGGCATAGAGCCTACTAAGATCATGTTATTCAATTATGACTGGTTCGATATGATCCAAGATCAAGGTTAAAAAATAGACAAGCATAGTCTCGTGGATATAAACTACCGACGTTGATATCAAGGGTACGGACAATTTATCATATCAAGTCAGGCTCAACTCGTGTACTTCACAACTTATCCTAATTAACAGGAAGCAACGAGGTCAGACTGGTGGACAGTATGCAAGACCAAAGCTAGAAATATCTTTGACGTTGACAAAACAGATTATCAGGAGGATGAGCTACCTCTTGTAACAAATATTGCAGATGTGGACTCAATGAAAGTTTTGCAATGTATGTCTAATCGTATAGAAGAGGTAGAAATATCCGAAGAGGAAGACAAAGTAGATGATGTTGGCCCATTGGTCATGGTCAAACATAATTTTAATAATTAATCAAACTCGATCTCGATATAAGGGCTACTTGGACAACTGCTAAAGAAGTTCTACCATTATGTTCAAGACTGGAGTTTTTTTGTCGTATGAGTCTGTATTTCATATTCAATATAATTTTTATATTTATTGAGTCTAGGAATACTTTGTATACCAAGTCGTACCGGCAAAGAGACTACCCCAAAACGTTTTCAAAAGTATCATATGTTTTGAAAATAGCCTATTTTATAAAAGCTCCTAACTGCTTAAACTTTTCAATAAGCCAAAACCCAAAATCAGTTTTACAAAAAGTCCAAAAAATCAAAATTGGCCCTAGGAGAATTCGGCCAGAGTTCGGCCAAAATTCGTTTAGTGCCGTTTGGATTTTGAACTTGGTCCACCTGCAGTTACGGATGCAACGACTATTTGTCGAGAATCTTTTAAAGGGTTCTGCCTGAATTCTGTCTTTGAAAAACCAATAAATAGAGAAGGATTTCAATCATTTTAATTCACTCATTACTTTTTTATCTCTTCTCTCTAAGCTTAAACGTCTTCCAAAGTAATCTAAAGCTTTCATTTTCAATCCCAAACCAGTTACAATCCTCTAGTCGATTTGCCAGTACAGTACGGTCTAGAAGTTTCAGAGAGATTATAATCAGATGCTTGATTGAAGAAAGATACTTTACAATTGAAGTTGGTCGAGTACTTCATATCAAAGCTCGCGTTGTAGAAGTTACAAGGACTTCATATGAATAGTGGATTCAACTGGAAGCTAGAGTTCTTTCGACTGGAATAGTCCTTACAAGAGGGAAACCAGTATATATCGCCATCTTTTTTATTTGCTTTATGATCTCTGCCTTTATATTTACATACTTGTGATATATTATTTGTGATCTTGTTACTAACATTTAAATTAGCTAAATTCTGCTGCCTACTCTATTCACCCCCTCTAGAGTATTGTGCTTTACAATTCGTTCCTACAATTGGTATCAGAGCGGGTTATATAGGTAAAGCGAGGTAACACTGCTATTATATTCTTTATTATTATAGCTATTAAATAGATCATATTATAGTACATGGCAACTGTGAAATTCATAAGTGAAGGCCAAGCCACAAACAGACCCCTATTGTTTGATGGTACGAATTACACATACTGGAAACGGAAGAGTTTCTTTTTAAAATCTCTAGATTTTGACTTATGATTTATTAATGGCTATAAAAAGCCTGTACATATTCTTGTTGAAGGGGAGTTGGTTAAGAAACCCTATGACAAGTATACTGAGGATGAAAAGAAAAAGGCCAATCTTGACGCACGTGTTATTAATGCTTTATTTTGTGCCTTAGACAGGACTGAATTTAACAAGATGTCTACGTGCACAACATCAAGTGAAGTATGAAAACTTCTCGAAGTGACTCACGAAGGCACGACGCAAGTCAAGGAGTCAAAAATTAGCAGACTTACTCAGGAGTATGAGGCGTTCAAGATGAAGCCAAACAAATCCATCACTCATATGTTTAAAAGATTTCTGAATATTATAAATCCTCTGTCTTCATTAGACAAGGAATATAATAACCATGAGAAGATTCGCAAACATCTACGAGCTCTCACGAAGAACTGGATTTCGAAGGCTACGACAATCATTAAAGGGAATAACCTCACAACTGTCTCTTAAAACACTCATGTTTGACATCACAAAAGGTTGAACGAACTTTTTATTTATTGAACGTAAAAAGACCTGTGTACAAAGAAGGAAGTCCTAAACAGTATATTATAAGTACAAGAAGAAGAGTCTCTGGGAAAGTGTAACGGTGGAGATCGAGCACTGCAGCGGCTCCTTTACTCCGTTGACGATCTGATGACGGGTTGAACTTGCTCTGACTTTCTGATGCCTTTGATGGAACTCTAGGGTTGCCGATCAAGAGGATGCCTGGAGCTGGAGATTTAATGTTCGGTGGTCTCCCTCTCTTTGTTAAAGAAAATTTCTTCTATTTATAGAAAAAAAGAGCACATATGCGATGTACATTAGGGTTTCGAGATATGAAGGAATCTACCATAATTGCACGATACGGGATTCTGCGGCGCTGACACGTGGCGGACATTTAGATTTTCCTCAATTGAGATCTCTGGTGGTTATCAAAATAACCGAAGGAGGAGACACGTGCCATGTGCCAATTTGCTTGTTCAGATGTAGTCGAGTAAATCTTGGGATTTTATCTCAGATTTGGATTCTGATTGATCTTCGTCTAAGATTTAAATCAATTTGATAAGATATCAATCATGATTAACCCTAATCCTATTTTTGAGAAAGTCGGTTTAAGCAAACCGAGTGAGTGGAACCATGCTTTCTATGCCTCTGGCGAGGTCTGAGTGCTGCTGGGCTTCTGAGGCGACAAGTAGACCGTTCTTTTGGAGACAACAGAGCCTCTGTACTTTCAGGAGACGAGTGGACTATGCTTCGAAAATGACGGAGCCTCTATGCGTATGAGCGACGAAAAGGTTGTGTTTTGAACGACAAAGTCACTGTGCTTTAGGGCAACGAGTATGCTTGTGCTTCAGGATGACGAGGTTACTGTGCTTTTGGAGCGGCAGGCGGACTTGTGCAATAGTATCTCCTAAATCTCTGACGAAAGGTAGTTGAGCTTCTGGGTCGGAGCAGAGTGTTGCGCCATTGGAGTTGAGGTGGTGTGAAAACATCACCAGTCTGCGGCTGAGGTTGGTGTAGGAATGTAGCTGCACCTCTGGATTGAAGGCATTGGCTTTGAAGTCTTCTTTTAAAGAACACTGAATGACTATTCCTTAATGGACGACTCCCTCTTAATTTCCACCATTAAATAGGGAATTTCAAGGGTTCCAAGGATAGTCTAGGACTTAGTCGAATGAACTTTATTTAATGAGGTTTATCGTGCTGAGTCCTAGGTTCATCCAATTAATGTGGAAACTTTGACCATCGGCCATGTGGCCTGCATTTTGGACCACTCCATCCCTATATAAAGGGGGAGTTTCTTCTGAAGAGTCACGTCTTCTTCTTATCCTTCAACACCATGCTAGATCCAGACTTAGCTTCGAGCGGCGGTTGACCTTGCCTAAGTCGAATTTTGGTTGAGGATTCCTTCGTTCAAAGGGGCTATGCCTTCGTAGAAGAACTGTTGATGAGCCTCGGAACATGCTGGAATGCTGCTCATGAGGAGTTTGAATCTGGGCGGCGCCTTGAAGGTCTTGGAGGTCCTGACGACCTAGCTTGGTCTGGTTGCCAGCATGAAGTGCCGCAGGTTGTGCTCTGCCCTGCTTATTGGCGGCGGCGTACTTTTGTTAGACTAGAAGAGCCCCAAAAGCTGATGCCCTTTTAAAATAGGGCCTTCCTGCTGCACTGTGGCCTGAGCTTTCGGCGTGCCAATAGCTGCTTCTAGAAGTATTGCACGTCTGGAAGGGGGAGCTGTGGTGGATGTTTGCAAAAATAAAAGTTTAATTTCTACAAACTAAAAAAAGAAAGAACATACAAGAGTACAATTGATTTTTAGGGAAGTACAACTATAGAAATCTGATCAAAAGACGATAACTTTATCCTTTGGACAATGTGATATCGAAGACACGAGCCTCTGGAAGATACAACAGCACTTTGTCAGTAGATTATGATCATTAGTGATGCTCTAGAACTAATTTGAAACTCTATTTATAGAGTTTTGAAATAACTATTTTCTGAGTTGCGCGCACTTCAGGTTGCGCGCCTTCTATCTAGTTGCGCGAATGGTTACTTGAACTGTTGGGGACACGAGGCATCATTTGAATAAGATACACGTGGTCGTGGGCAGTGTAGTGGACACATTCTTCGAGATTAGTGGCATGCTTGTCACATCATCCTGCTTCTGAATAAAAGTTGATCAGGTGGCGCCAACACTCTAGGTGGCGCTTTCGTGCAGCTCAACTTTTGGCGCCTTTGACTGGGTCTTTTATGTTATGACAATTAATTCTCGCACTTCTTGATAACTTGTGCAAGCTAGTTGTCAGCATTAATTGCATGCTGATAAAATCTCCTCTTGTAGAAGCATGAAATTTTTTAGCAAATATAGCCCCATGCGCCCAAGTCAAAGCAGCTCCATGCGCCCAGTCAGTTCGACTCTATGCGCCCACTAAATGAAGCTCCATGCGTCCAGTCCAAGTATAACTCCATGCGCCCAAGAATAGCTCCCCCGAAATGAGGGCGCATAGCCTGAGACATGGCTATGCGCCCAAGCCTGACTCAGTCAAAGCCACGATCAGAACATGCACCGAAGCGCATGTCCACGTCAGTCTCCACGAGCAGTCATGCACCGAAGCATGCAGCCACATCAACACCACGACCAACCCATGATCTCGCAGCCTGTATGCGCCTACACCCATGCGCCCAAAGCAGGACCATGCGCCCACGTAAGAACCAGCGTGTCTCTTCATGTGGGCGCATAACATCATTCCAGCCCAAGAACGACTATAAAAGGGGGGCTTCTTTCCTCTTCAACAGACAGAACGGAGAGCATTTTCAAGAGCCAAATTGTTGCACTTCTTGCAAGTAAGCCAAGACTTAGCAATTTTCTTAGGTTTTCTCCCACTTTTGTAATCGGAGTGTCAACAGAGTAAAGGAGCAACTGCCGCTCGATCTCCATCGTCCCATTCCCTAGAATTTTTCTTTTTGTACTCGGGGATCTTCAGTACAGGATCTCTCAGGCGTACTCGATTTGTGGTGCCTTGCGCCAATAAAAAGAAAAGACAGCATTTTCTTCTTCTTTTTTGTGTGTGTCCACAAAAATGATGACTCTGCTGGGGACTACCTTTTCCTCTGACGAGAAGGTGGTAACGCAATCCGATACTGACAAAGTGGGGAGTACTCAGAAGATGCTGATCGTAAAATTCGATCAGCAGGCGTTCGAAGAGATGCTCTTAAGGGACGGCTCTACTCCCTCAAAATTAGCGAAGCCAAACAAGTTTCGCAAGACTTGGCTTTCGAAGGCTCGCTGCACATATCCTGCTAGTGTCATAGCTGATATGCAACTGGAGGACTCTGTCACCTGGGCGCAGGACTGCCACAGAAGTCCTCCGAATGGAGAAGGCTCATACCGTTTCGGGCTCTACTAGTCCAGTGACTTCTTCCCTACAACCAATAATAGAGTGTTTAACACTCGAGACTTGGCAGATGAAAATACTACGATGCCAAGGATCGGGGTGTACGACACTCTGGCCAGACCCGGCAAGGCTCAAGAATGAATGAGGTAGAACTGGAAGAAAATAGTGCTGCTCCACCAAGCATGCGCCCAAAGCCATGCGCCTAAAGGAGTGTTTGGGCACATAGCCCCAACCAGAACACTTCTATTTTCAACAGGTTGGGCACTCAGAGTGATGCGCCCAAGGCTATGCGCACGGGCTCTCTGGATCCATACTATGTGCCCACATCAAGGCGACTCAAACATGCTGTCAAAAAGCATGCGCCCAAGCCCAGTCTCTAGGGCCTATGCGCCCACAGCAAAAAGACAGGTCTCAACGCGTATAGCACGGGACTGTCTTCAAGGATATCACAGAACTTAGGTGTGGGGGTTGCCCCTGCACATGAACTAAGTATGGATGTGCCTACTCTACTTACGAACCCGCATGTAAAGCTCAGCGATACATGCAACATGGGTTGTAAGACAAAACTCCCTTCCGCTGACTTGCACGACATGATAAATCATAAGCGTAAAGCAAGAGAGAACATAACAATTCATAATGCACTTCCGTGCGCTAATATTGTTATCAACTGTTGTTGCTCCAAAGTAATAAGAGTGCCTTAGAGAAAGTTCGTGTTTCGACGGCTGCACTTCTCTGATGACGAGAAGCCACTATGTGTCTCATCTAACATGGCTTCATGGGGTCCCCCTTACGGAAGCCCCAATCAAAGATGGTGGACTACCAACCCAACCTTTTCTCTTAGTTCCACGAGAAGGAGAAGACGAAGTCTACCAACAGATGGCCAACGGGCTATCACATCTGAAGGAGTCTATATGAGCACTCGATCAAAGGCAAAATTTTATATAGACGACGAAGATTTCCAAGCCGGTGGTAGCATTCCTCAGAATCTGAAGTAGATGACCCCCACACTAGGGGTAACCTTCCAGAGGACGATGGTCCCTCTGAATCCGATGGCGACTATCTACCTCCTCTACCTGAAGATGAAGGACTTATCCACTCGGAGACAGACAGTATCAGCACCAGTTGTACTGCTTCCTCTGTTCATCCTCTCATGCTATCTACGTACATGACGGACAGAGAAAGACCTGAAGAAGCCAGTGATCAGACTAGTAAATGGCTAGAGGGTCTCGAAACAGCATTCGCCAAGATCACTGATATGCTTACCAGTATCATGGCAGTCCAAGCTGCTGGAACTATTCCTCCACCTCAGCAAAATGCCTCAGACTACGCTAGTCCGGCTCACAGCAACAACCCTCATGTCCTACAAAAGGAGTATCATTCTGTTGTACCTCCTTTAAATCTTACAAATACTAGAGGTGGTCCTTCGCCGACAACACCGGATAACCGCTCAGCGGCTGTTTTCCAACACCTACTCTATCAACAGGATGCAATTGATTCCCTGGTTGCTCGCCTCGACACCATCTCACACAAAGACGAGCTACAGAAGATGGGGATATCTCAACCATATCCCCCTGAGTGGGATAACGCTACCTACCCTCCTAACTACAAGCCGCTGACGCTGAACTCATTTGACGACTTGACTTCTCCTTGTCAGCACATGACGTACTTCAACACGCAAACTCTGTACTTGCCCCGAGATGATCCATTCCTGTCAAAGTTGTTTATTAGCACCTTACAGGGGGTAGCCTTCGAATGGTTCTGCAGTCTGCCTGACGGGTGTATCAATTCATTCAAAGACTTGGAAAGGTTCTTCCTCAACAGGTTTTACGAGAGTGACATGCATGTTAGTATGTCCACTCTCATCGAGACCAAGCAAAGGAAGACTGAATCTGTCATTGCCTTCATTGAACGCTTCAGACGACTAGGACTAGAGCTGCCCTTCGGCATACCAGACTCAGAACTTCTGGATACTTGTCGACATAACTTCCTTCATATAGTGAAGTTTTGTCTAGGTATACATAAGTATGATACATAGCCCGCTTTCATTGGGGTCGCTGATGCTGCTAAAAATGATGTTCCTAACTTGGAACTATTGGGGCTCAAGATACCCAAATCTGAGGACAAAGGTAAGCATCCTCAGACTATCCCTGTTCGTGGGGGTAAAGGGAAAGAAGTCCTGAAGGTCGACACATCCAAAGGAGCTTCCAATTCTCAAGGCGCCTCTGACAAACCTAATGAGACCTTCTCCTTCGATGAAGACAATGTCATCACCATCTTCCACATATTGACGAAGGGTAATCAGCTGACGTTGCCCCCACCACGACGCCCTGCAGAGGCGAGCCAACTCAATGATCCCAAGTACTGTCTTTACCATCAGTATGTGCATCACTCCACCAAGGACTGCATCGTCCTGAAGAAGAAGATACAACAGCTTATCGACAACCAAGTGATCAACCTCGAAGCTAAAGACAAGGTCGTATCTGCTAACATGATCTCTCTTCAGTTTGGCGACTTTTCTCCTACAAAAGTCTCAGACGACGTGGTCCCGATCCCCAAGGCGATGATAGAAGTCGCCAAACTACCACCAGCTCGCAACTCGACCTTGGTTCCACTCATAACTGAATGTGGTGATATCATGTGGGTCCATCCGGACCATGTCCAAGAAGTGACGCAGGGGGTAGCACCTCCCAAGGCAAAAAAGGGCAAGAAATTCAAACCATGCCATATGGTATCCTCTTCCATCTACGAGGTTCTATCTGGCGAGACGCGATCAGGGAAGACTTATCTTCGAATGTATGATCCCGCACAAGAAGAAGCAATACCTCCTCAAGCTCCTGCTGCCCCTATAAGCTCAGAAGCTGGCCCGTCCAAGCCTCAAACTACGGACAAATCCAAGCAGAAGGAGACGCGGTTTGACAGATCTCTAAAGGCGCCAGCTCCCGAAGGCAAGGATCGGCCCTACAACTTTGACATACTGGCTCAGCTAGCCAATACACCCGCTAGGTTGTCTCTATTCGATCTATTGCGACTCTCCAAAGAAACGTGGAAGGCCTTAAGTGAGGCATTGCTACATGCCGACTCTTACCTCGCTGAGGTCAAAGCTCCCGCTGAAGATCCTGTCTCCTGACCCCACTGTCACAGTACTATGGAAGTGGTGCCCAACATCACCTTCTCACAGGAGGACATGCTACTCAAAATTAATCGTCATGATAGACCCATGTACTATACAGGGTATATCGGGGCGATCAAGGTGGACCGCATGCACATCGATCCTGGATCCTCCCTCAACATCATTCCTAGAAGCTTGCTTCAAATCCTGGGAATTCCTCTACACAAGCTATCCGCAACCAACACAACTATCATGACTTTCAATGCTGGTCGAAGCCATCCACTAGAGATTCGTCTCAAATGCCAGATCGGTGATCTCCGAACAGAGGTCTCCTGCTGTGTGATCGATGCCAATGTATCCTACAACATCTTGCTGGGACGTCCATGGATACATGAGAACTTGATTGTCCCTTCCACACTTCACCAGTGCTTCAAGTACGTCAACAGCGATGGTGTCGTGAAGACAGAGTTTGCTGACGTCGATCCTTTCAAGGGCATCGAAGCTTACTATGGAGATTCGGTACTTTATCAATCTCAACCCCCCAAGGATGATGGCAATGAAGCTGACAACGAAGCTGAAGCACCTCCATCCCCCAACGGTAGTCCTCTGATTGTCCGAGTCAAAGGACGTACTACTCCAAAAAGTACCCCGAAGCCTCTCACAATCTGGTGAAGAAGAAGAAGACCGACAAAGTCAAACCATTGACCATCACTCTCAACAAAACACCCAAGGGGGAACCTACTGATGTTCATCCTTCTAATCCTGAAGAATTATCCTATGTGGTGAACTCGGCCAAGACTGTGGCTCCTCTTCCAGATGATGACCCTCTCATTGAGTATATCAATACTCAGAATAATGTACCTTCAGCGGATGATGTTATCCCTGAAGAAGAACTTGTGTATTTCCTTAGTAAAGGTTTATCTTTGAATTACTCTGATGTCTATCAATCTATAAACCATTACATAGATACGATATACGCCCTAGAGAACGGTATAGGACCACACCTCTGCATGCCGGTCACGATGCCTCACCTATAGGAAAAAGTCTACCCAGAAGATATCCACTACTTTATCATTTCTGCCAGAAAGAAAGATGGAGAGCTAATCATCTTCGCTCGTATAATTGGTGAGAGAAAGTTCGTTCCAGACTCTACTCCTCCTAAATACAACACAGAAGCTGACTATGACTCTGGGAAGATACAACTTTTTCGGTATAGTTGGCAGGCCAAGAATATCATCCAAAATATGGGATATGACATCAAAAGCGACGAAGGGCTAAATTACGGCCGAGGACAATGGTTGTCAATTCGACACTTTGTGCCTCCCGGCAAACCCGAGAACTACTACCAACGAAACGGTGTTGGTTTGGGCTATGTCTCTCCTCCAACAACTCCCGAAAGATCAGATGATAAAGAAGATCGTTGTTCTCATTCTTCTGATTCCTTACTCTGGGACTCAGACTCTAGCATCGGCGACATGTTCAAAGCAACTTTGTCCGTCCACATAGTTTTTGCCGACCAAGTTACAGACGATGTCCAATCAATCGAACTCGAATAATGGGCTCAAAAGAAGGATACCAGGTGGGAGCTGCACATTGAACAACGTGAACCACCTACTGAAGATGAAGTTATCCAAGTCAATCTAGGAGATAAAGCATCCTTCAAACCAATCTTCATAAGCAAAAGCTTATCTGACGATGAACGCCAGTCTCTTATACAGCTTATAAGAGAATACATCAACGTCTTCGCATGGAGCTATGAAGATATGCCAGGCTTGGACCCTAAAGTCGTCGTGCACCGCCTGAACATTTCATCTAAAGCTAAGCCAGTAAAATAGCAACAACGGCAATTTTGACCAGACGTCATGGAAGCTATCGAGAATGAAGTCAAAAAGTTCATCGCCAGTGGATTCATTTGCGAGGAACAACATCCCGACTGGGTTGCCAATATCGTTCCAGTCATGAAAAAGAATGGTAAAGTTCAAGTCTATATCGACTACCGTTATTTGAACTCTGTATGTCCGAAAGACGAGTTCCTTCTACCGATCACCGACGTAATGATCGACAACACTTGCGGCTTCGAACGGATGTCCTTTATGGATGGGTTCTCAGGCTACAACCAGATCAAGATGTTTCCCGGCGACGAGAAGCATACATCTTTTCGAACACCGTTGGGGGTATACTGCTATACGGTGATGCCCTTCGGATTGAAGAATGCAGGGGCAACATACCAGCGAGCCATGAACACAATTTTTTGCGATTATTTTTGCAAAATCGTGGAGTGCTACGTAGACGATATTGCAGTCAAAAGTCATCTCAAGGGCAACCACCTCCAAGACTTGAGAACGGTGTTCAAACTAATACGTGTACACTAACTCAAGATGAATCCAACCAAGTCTTTTCTGGGAGTCTCCAGCTGCAAGTTCCTTGGTTTCATCATCACTTCAAAGGGTATACATCTGGACCCGGAGAAAATGAAGGCTATTCTCGACATGCATCCTCCAAGAAATCTCAAAGAGCTATGTGGACTACAAGGAAGGCTAGCTTACATCAGATGATTCATTTCGAACCTCTCTGGAAGGTGTCAACCATTCACTTAGCTCATGAAGAAAGGCGTATCTTTCATCCGGACTGAACAATTTTAACGGACATTCGACGATATCATAGTATATCTTAAAAGCCCTCCAGTACTGGTAGCCCCAATAATGGAGAAGCCCTTCTTACTATATGTCCGTGCCATAGATCATTCCCTTGGCACCCTCTTAGCTCAGAAGAACAAAGGCGGCCATGAATAGGCAATCTACTACCTCAGCCGCACAATGGTGGGTGTCGAGCACAGATACACACCGGAGGAGAAGGAATGCCTCGCACTAGTATTTGCCATCCAGAAGACACGCCATGATGTGTCTGGGCAGACTATCCATATTATATCCAAAGTCAACCCTCTCAGAATACTCATGACTAAACCAGGCTCTCTCAATTCCCGTTTAGATACATGGGCAATGTTGTTGACTCCGTACGATATGATCTTCGTTCCTCAGAAAGCAGTAAAAGGTCAAGCATTAGCTGATTTTCTAGCAGCTCATTCGGTGCCGGAGTCGTACAAACTCTACGACAAAATCCCCGACAAAGTGGTAGAGTCTAACACTGCAACTGAAGAAATCCCCATTTGGCGAATGTTTTTCGACAGTGCATGAAGAACAGGGCCCAAAGGGAACATCGTCGCTAGAGTAAGGGTTGTGCTTGTGTCACCCGATCATCTGGTCATACACCATGCATATTCACTCATGGAACCATGTACCAATAATGTAGCCGAATATAATGCCCTAATAATCGGCCTATAACTGGCAAAGCAACTGGGAGTTGACTATCTAGAGGCTTGTGGCGATTCCAAGCTAATAGTTAGTCAGGTCCAAGGGGATTCATGAAGATCGTATCCCCTACTACCGAGCAATAATCGAGCTGGCATCTACTTTTGCTGGATTCTTCATCAAGCACGTACCTCGACTACAGAATGCAGAAGCAGATGCTCTAGCCGGTCTTGCTGCTTCTTTGACCGTTCCCACCAATACTCAGCTGTCGATCACAGTGTCTGGTCGAGAATTATTCTGTGTGAAATATGCCTTGCATATTTATTATAGTTACGCAGCGAAAACAAACGTCGACGCTAAAGACTGGAGATTTCCCTTCATAGACTATGTTGTCTATAGAATCCTCCCCAAGGACCCAAAGGAAGCAGTATCCATCCAAAGGCGATCCCTCAGGTTTTACTATGACACAGCTACCAAGATGATGTACCGACGCTCTTATGACGGGCTACTGTTACGATGCTTATCAGACACAGAAGCCAAGCATGCACTCCGGGAGGCTCACAATAGAGTTTGTGGTGCACATTATCTAGGCCCCAAATTACAAGATCGCCTCAAACGAATGGACTATTACTAGCCCACCATGATAGCGGATGCTGTTGAATATACAAAGAAGTATAGAGCTTGCCAGTTCTATGATGATTTCATTTACCAACCTTCGGAGTTTCTACACCCGACGGCAGCATCTTGGCCATTTGAAGCCTGGGGCATGGACGTGATAGGACCAATTAGCCCACCATCCTCCAAAGGACATCGGTTCATCCTAGCTATAACCGATTACTTCTCCAAATGGGCGAAAGCTATACCGCTCACCGAAGTGAAGACATCAAACGTGATCAGTTTTATCAAACATCACATCATCTACCGCTTCGGCCTACCTCATAGGATCATCCATGACAATGGTCCACAGTTCGCAAGCCATGCGTTCTATCGATTCTGTGATAAGAATCGAATCCAGAACATAGCCTCTACTGCCTACAATCCAGCGGCTAACGGGCTAGCAGAAGCCTTCAACAAAACCATTATAAAACTTCTTAAGAAATTTGTGTCTTCAAACAAGCACGATTGGAACGAGAAGCTCGGTGAATGTCTATGGGCCTATCGCACAACGGTCCGGATTCCAACAGGCAGCACGCCATTCTCTCTGGTTTATGGAAGCGAAGCAGTTTTTCCCTAAAAATCCAGATCCTCTCTCTCCGGGTAGCCTTAGCCAGCGAGCTGACTACTGAGGAGAGCTACCGTCTGTGACTCTAAGAGCTTGAAGCGCTAGACAAAAAATACCTATTAGCTCAACAGCGTATTGAGCTATACCAAGCACGTCTTTCCAGAGCTTTCAACAAAAAGGCAAAGGAAAGGATCTTTCAAGTCGGCGATCTGGTCCTAGCAGTAAGAAGACCGATGGTTATGACACACAAAATAAAAGGGAAATTTCAGTCTAAATAGGAAGGTCCCTTCGTCATAGAATCGGTGTATTCTAACGGTGCGTATCGGGTGACCAAGCCTGACGATGACTTGCTCATGATGTCTATCAACGACAAGTTCCTGAAGAGATACTATGTGTAACCACTTTTATATAATGTTCACATACGTTCAGTCATGTAAATGTACAGTGCGATGTTTATATGATTCAAAAAAAACATTTAACTATTATCCGTATTTAAAGAGTCTTGAATACGCCCTAGATAATAGGTCCTCTAAATATTTCCCTAGTGAAATTATTTCCGTTTTTTTGACTCCGTCCAAACTCGGTTTGACTAAAACAAATCACGTCCCCATTACCTCTGAGTTGTTTTTCGATAATTATTTCCCCAGCGGAATGATCAGATGTTTTGCCACGTTCATATAACCTCTGAGCAAAGCAATCATCAAAGATAGTCATGTCCACACTACCTTTGAACTATCTACTCCTCCCTAATGCTATATATCTTTCCACGTCCATATTACCTCTGGTCAGATATATAACATCCTATGCTATTACGTCCATATTACCTCTACTAGTAGCTTCATTCAACTTATTATCTATATTCGAATCATTCGAATATAAAACGGATAATAGGTCTACACAAAATTCCCCAGCGGAATACCCACCAGAAATATCCTTGCTACGTCCACATTACCTCTAGCATCGATATTTCACAAAACCGCACTCACTTCTAAAAAGAATCTTTATTCAGTACTTAAACGTCTATTGAAAGACGAAAAAAAGGTATAAGAGCCGTGATGGCCAAAAAAAGGAGTTACAAAATCTACGGGATACACAGGCGGTTTATGCTATCCCTCAGAGCAGCAATCTCGGCTTCAGATTTTACAGTTGTTCGGCGTCGTGCCTCTTCTTGACAAGCGGCTTCATCTTCAAAGAGGATCAGACTCTGATGCGCCCCCTCCAACTTCGCCAGCTGCTCTTATAAACGGGCAGAAGCGACGGCAGTTATGGCAGCCTGGGACAGATAATCCTCTTATTTAGATGATGCCGCCCTCAAGTCAGCTTCCAACTGGGCGATCTTGTTCCTGATCTGTGCAATGTGATTATGCTTCTTAGTGACCTGGATAGCCAGCATGTTCTTCGAGGAAGCACGTGCCTCATTTGCAACATTGAACAGGCTGTACTGATCAGCCAGCTCGACAATCTCCTGAACGAGGGCATCCTTTCTTGCCTGAAAGGTAGCCTTCTTCGTCGTAAGAGCTGTCATCAGAGCTTCGTCCTCTGCGCGGAACAGTGACGTCGGACTCCGCTGCTTGATATTTTTGGAACTTGGCCACCTGACCCTCCAAGTCATTCAAGACCTTCCTCAGAGTGCTGGCCCGCTCCTCATACCCGACTATGCTCTCGAGGGCCGCTACCTGATACTCTATAATAACCGTCACGGGGCCGAAGGCAGCGTTTCAATTCAAGACTCCAGGAAGTTTCACTTTCAGCACCGAGTAGAAAGCTCTGACGACTTCCTGAGCCATCTTCTCATCTTCAGCGGAGGTCGTTGGAGAAGAAGCTTGGAGAGTTTCTTCCACCCCTGGAAGGAACGCCTGACAGGAAGCCGAATCTGACAAAGAACACAATACACATCAGGCACCAGAAATAGACGAAGGGAAATACGAAAAGGTTGTAAATCTCGTACCTTCGGCCTGCTCAACTCCAACTTGGACTGCACCGTCAACCTTGGTTTCAGTGAAGCCAGGAGCAGATCCAAACTATTCAAGTGAAGTAATGCCAAGGCCCCGAGCAGCATTGGGCCTGGTTTCTTCTGCAAGCTCATCCGGGACAGGAACAGATTCAGTAAAAGCCCCCTCAGCAGGCTGCTCAACCACTCTTCCTGAAGCCAATACCAGCTCACTAATAGCTCCCTCCACAGTAAAAGATTTGGAGGGGCCGGGAACAACTTTTGTCCCTCCCCTAATGGCGGGGACCATCACCGCAAAGGGTTCTTTCTCCTTGTCTACAAGGGAATACACAGACGTGGTCAGCCTCACAAGGAGCACGCAAAATCGAAGTCTAAAGATCTCATCCGAGGAGAGGCTTAAAGGCAATGTACCCACAGGAGGATGAGCTTATTGGACTTGGTTCTCATCCTGCTCTTTTATCACAGCTTCTATTGCAGACATATCTCCTACAGATATGTCGTATGAGAGACTGATCTTCTGACTGCCATCAGGGTCTAGGCCTTCGCCCTGCTCACCCCGTCGCCCAGGTCTTACAGCCGAAGAAGATCCGCCCTCATCTAACAGTCGAGGACGAGGAGGAGGTATTGTCGCCACCTCTACCTCCTCAGAGGAGGAGGCACCTATCTCAGCTGCGACTTTAGAGTCCTGTGCAAAGGAAAAACACAAAGGTGAGAAAACTTCTAAAAGCTTGATCAGGGCGGCTATGGAGTCTCAGGAGGGGTCTACCTCACGAATGGCAGTGGCCTGCAACACCGTCTGTCGAGAAGACCTTCTGGTAGGAGGAGAGCCGGCACTCACGTCCGTAGCCTTCTTCCTCCGAGAAACAACCACCTTCATCCTTTTTGGCCGTGGCACCGGCTCGATGGGAGCCTTCCTCTTATGAGGAACGGTAGGGAGAGGTTCTTCAATGTTCTCCCTCCGAGGCGCTGCAACGACGGGCTTTTCAACTACGACCCTCTGTTGCAGCACTACAGTTGGCTCAATTGTGGGCACAACAACTTCTTTCCTGCTACCCCCTATTGCACGTGCTCATCCTATATCAGCAAGGGTAGGGGCAAGCTTGGTCCCCGATATAAAACTATGCTCACGGTCGTTCCCAGAAAGAAAGGTATTGACTTGGATATAGAACTTTGCAGCAGCAAAGAGCAAGTGAGTGTCAGGTTTATCATCGGGAAGGGTAAAAACTACCCCTGTACATCCAGCATTATAGTAACCCCATGCACGCGCCCCATCAATCAGACTCCCTATCGACTGGAGATGAGGACTGGGATTGCCTAAGAGAAGTTGGCTATAGCCGAATTGCCGTACAAAGCGACTTGGTAAATAAGGCTCCAGGAAAGCATGGTTCATGTTCCTAAGCACCAGATGGAAAGGCCTAATGGACTAAAGCCAACAGAATGCTCCGATAGGGAGGCTGGTAGTAAGTGCTCCCTCATCTACTAGGGTATCTCCCGCACAACCACTACCAGATGGAGGTGATACTCTGAAAAATTCATAATTTTGCAGAAAACTCAGAGCTCTCCTGCAAGCAGGTACCCCTGTAATAGCCCAATCAGTGTCTCTGTACCTCCGAATGACGGCATCTCCCGCCAAAGAATCTGTCGTCAGTCTAACGTTCATCAATCTGGGGAAGGGCGGAATCAGCCACCCCATCAGATAAGGAAAGGGTAACTCAGTCCTAGCAAAGTCCTTCTTATCCTCGGATGTTATCGCGTTCGCAACAAAATGACGCAGACCCCGTTGGATAGCACAGACCATCGCAGGAAGCAATACTAGATGATGCCCAAAGGCCAGCTTTACAGCTGGAAGTATCATCTCCCGGCTGATCCTCTCAATAGTCCCTGAACCGCCAGGGACTACGCAGTAACGAAGCCATATCATCAGGAAAGCGGCAAGCACCACTTTTTTATGATATCTTGAATTCGGCTTGTCGAAAGAAATGATAGATCAGGGAATTCCCCTTAGGATCATCCCTATCTTCGATATCTGCAACTCTGTGACTTGTTATCAGCCGGCCTATCTCAAAAATTGTTAAAGGCTTAGGTGGTGAGTAGCAGACCAGGTCATTCCCCCTTCTCTGGTAAAAACATAGTTGGCCCAAGACTTCGTATGCGGGTTGGACCCCTCGGTCTTACCCTTCTTCATAGTCTGGTGACAGATGAAAAAATGACAAAGTAACTCTTTTTACACATTCATCATTTCAGAGCTCTCCTCCTCCAAATCAGAGATTTCTATATTGCTGGGGACATATTCTGCATACGACTCCATCCCCCGAGAAAGTTTGGATACCGCCTGCATTTCATGAAAAGCCAAGCCCATCTCCCCGCCCGGAGTAAAGAAGGTGCACGTGTGATGGTTGTACAACTCTGCTAGAGAGATGAACATAAGCCAATTAACCTTGATGCCCTATTGAGTGGCCCTCATGGCATAGAAAAGACCGACAACCTTTAGGGTAGCCTCATAAGTCGAGAGTACCCATCAGTAAGGTCACTCCAGAACAAAACAGGATGTTTCCAGTCTTTCAGCCGCATCTTGCCTTCCGGATATGAACACATCTTCAAAAGCATTAAGTTGGAGAGAGTCTCAGCAGCATAGGAATAAAGATCAGTCGGGACATCGTTCAGTACAACACCCGGTTGTAGCCCCCTCATGGAGTAAGATGTGGAACCCTTAACATACTTGAATGTGTCCTTCCTCCGGTCACCAGAGTTGAACTGGATCTTGCCAGAAATAACCCCAAGAAATTTAGGAGTCAGGTCCCATTTCATTTGTCTTTGCACAGCTAAATCAGCAAACGCCGACAGTGGGTATTGGCGGTTCATTGATGGCAGCCCTATTCTTTGGTCATTTAACACAGTTACCAAAGACTTCCAGACATATCGTCGCGTCATCCTCAAAACCTACACTGTCACCAAATAAAAAGTATGGCTTCTTCCAGCAGTACAACCCTCCGAGCTCCTCATCATTCAACATCTGCTTCAGAAAGGTCTTTTCATGTTCAATAAGGGCGATCGCCCGCCCTGTAGGTTGATCATGGCTGATCTTTGCTTGAACATCGCTGATCATGTTGGTTATAAGGCTCGTACCGATAATGTGGCAGGTAGAACCGAAAGGGATACCGCCAAGCTCTGGGTCAAACATGTTCACTACAAGGGCAGGAAGACAGTCAGACTTAGAAAAATTGCAAAAAAAACTAAGTTCTGAAGGATTTTTATGCTCCCAAACGGATATGCGCCCAAAAGTATATGCGCCCAATACAAAGACTTGTGGGCGTATAACACATGGGCAGTTAAACGGGCGTATAACATGCCTTAGCTTAAAGGGCGCATAACGTGGCAACATGTGGGCGTATAGCACACCTCAGTGTATTGGCGCATGACTTTTGTGGGCGTATAGTAACGCTCACAGAAGTATATTGCCCTAGGCACAAGCGCCCCGGCAGAAGAGAAGTCCGAGCGTCGTAAATTAACGCTCGAGACTTCGTTTTTTGAAGCACGCCCTCACCCAAAATTGGGTCCTGGACTGCTGAAGACTCCACCGCAGGAGAAGAGCTACTCGACGTAGCTTCCTTGCCCTTCGCAGATCTCTTGGCCACCTTGGAAGACATGATTCTCAAAGGAAGAAGACAAAGAGTTTTCTGAAAATTTCAAAAAGGAATAATAAACTTTCTCTCTCCTCCAGGGTCTATTTATAGGCACAGGCCACTTCCTATGCACCCATATACTCTATGCGCCCACTATGGTGTATGCACCCACTGCAACCTATGCGTCCACATGAAGGACCAGCTCTCTGCATACTATACGGCTATCTCTTGCTGACGTGGACGGCGTATAAAGGATGGACCGCTTCAAATTTTGTTTCGATGAATCTGTCAGTTCGAATTTTTGAGGCAAATCTCAACGGTCGTATCTCCCTGACAGGCTGGCCAAAACATTATGCGCCCAGGGGAGGAGCCGTATTATGCGTCCATTGCCTCGCGAGAAGACGATCCATGCTTCTTTCAAAGTATTTTGAACTTGCTCAAGTGTCAAAAACTTTGAAGGGGGTCCTGTAGAAGCATAAAAGATTTCAGCAAACATAGCCCCATGCGCCCAAGTCAAAGTAGCTCCATGCGTCCAGTCAGTTCGACTCCATGCGCCCACTAAATGAAGCTCCATGCGCCCAGTCCAAGTATAACTCCATGCGCTCAAGACTAGCTCCCCCGAAAGGAGGGCGCATAGCCTGAGACATGGCTATGCGCCCAAGCCTGACTCAGTCAAAGCCCCGATCAGAACGTACACCAAAGTGCATGGCCACGTCAGTCTCTATGAGCAGTCGTGCACCGAAGCATGCGGCCACGTCAACACCACGACCAACCCACGATCTCGCTGCCTGTATGTACCTACACCTATGCTCCCAAAGCAGGGCCATGTGCCCACGTAAGAACCAACGTGTCACTTAATGTGGGCGCATAACATCGTTCCAGCCAAGAACGACTATAAAAGGGGGGCTTCTTCCCTCTTCAACAGACAGAACGGAGATCATTTTTAAGAGCCAAATTGCTGCACTTCTTGCCAGTGAGCCGAGAGTTAGCAATTTTCTTAGGTTTTCTTCCACTTTTGTAATCGGAGTGTCAACGGAGTAAAGGAACAACTGCCGCTCGATCTTCATCGTCCTATTCCCCAGAATTCTTCTTTTTGTACTCGGGGATCCTCAGCACAGGATCTCTCAGGCATACTCGATTTGTGGTGCCTTGCGCCAATAAAAAGAAAAGACATATTTTTCTTCTTCTTTTTTGTGTGTGTCCATACCTCTAGCATCGTATTGCACGAGATTCGAATGAATTTTCTTTGACTGACGAGCTGTCAGAGCTGTCAGTAACGATGGCAGCCATTATAGTTTCTCGAGGATGCTTGGCACGTGGAGCTTGTGCACCCTGGCTTAGACGCAACCTGAGATAGCTTAGGCACAACCTGAGACTGGTGCAACTTAATAATGTGGCGCCATTTAATGCTAGAGCTTTATTTAGAGGGGCGCCCATTGATTTTTAGACTTCTACAAGACCCCCTTCAAAGTTTTCAAAGTTTTTTGAAAGATTTCAAAATTTAAAATACTTTGAATTAGAAAATTTGACATGAGTTGCGCCAGTCAATATTTAACCAATTCTGTTTTTTTAGCGCAAGTTGCGCAACAGTTTCAGAATACCCTTTAGGCTATAAATAGCTGTTCAAAGAGGATTTTTAACTTTTTACTGAAAGTCAGTTTCCTCAAACCTTTTATCTTTTTCCTTCTAACTCCTGAAGCTCTTTCAACGATCGTCAATGGCACCAAGAAAGTCCGCCGCCGACAAGGGAAAGGCCATTGCTGGGCCATCATTGTGCGCATCACCACCAAGGGTGCCTCGTTATGCACCTCCATCATCGAGAGCTAAACAAGCCAATCCACCTCTCGAAGATGATCTTCATAGAACAAATTGACCATCACTTAGGCTCCAGTGAACAAACTGATCCATTATGCCATAGTCAATCATCTATTTTTAGAGATTTGATTGATTTACACACTCTGTAACGTGCGCCTTCTCTTTTTAGAGTGTAGGCACGCGTACCTCCTCTTTTTAGAGTGTTGGCTGCGTCAAAAATAAATTGTTTGTTTTTACGAACTGTGTTGCGCATGTTTCGAATTTGTGCCTTATGACTTGCGCGAATGCACCCTTCAAACATGCGCACTTCAAGTTTGTACTAGGCACAACTTGATAACTTGCGCAATGTAGATCTTAAGTTCATATTAATCTTGAGCTGACACCAGGCGCACTCTGTAGGCTTGTGCAACATAGAATCATGCGCAACCTAAATATATATATTTTTAGATGCTCGTGCAACCTGTAACTTCGCGCAACCTGTGACTTCGTGCAACCTGTTTAAAATTTAGATATTGTTGTATAGGCTATAATTAATCTTTTACTCTCTTCTTTTTGTAGTTGATCTCAGAGAAGACCCTAATGCTGAAAGATATGCTTTGGCCTTCAACGTGTCAGAATACCGAGAAGACTTATCCTACGTACAATATCCTCATTATGATCTTCCTGAGTCCCGAAGAGCTATGCTCGCAGATCAAGAGAATCTCACTTTATTATGCTTGATGAACGGCGAGCCTTTGGAAAGTCTGGACAATATCGTTCATAAAAAACCAGCTTCTTGTTTGGAGAGGCGATCAAGAAGACGTCCCAACCCAAAGCGAAGAGAGAAGACAGATTTTATCAATGTGGGGACAAAATCATGTGCCTCACAGAAATGTTAAAATACTTATCTTTTTCTCGATATGCATTTTCTAGTTATCCCCGACATATGGCATGAGATTTGACTCCGATTCAATAGGCCAGAATCGGGAGGATATGCTACAGATTGGGTCCGTAGAACAAGGATTTGTTCTATAGCACTTCAGAGAGATACAACTCCTATCTGAGAGGTTTGAGACCAAGTTGTATACCTTCTGAAGATTCATCAATGCCGCTTCCCGTCAGAGTACCTATTTTTACGAACATGTTTGCGAAGGCTGAAGGAAGATACCCAGACCAAACCATGCGCTTAACAGGCTTAGTGAACCCTGACATAAAATGCTGGAACAGTGTAGTGGTTTGGGTTTTGGATCATTTTAAGGATAAACTTCTCAAATTAGAGCTCTATAATCCTATGTGGACCACTGCTCACGGCTTTCGCCCGAATGCTCACATGTTTTTGGCTTTAGTTGAAAGATATAATGAGAGGACCGGTACCTTATGATGCCTCGTGAGAAAATCAGCTTCGCACTTCATGAAATGAAGTATCACTCATATTTGCCAATGGGTGAAAACCCCTATGAAGAATATGTATCAACAAACGAGGAATTGGATACTCTCTTAGCAGAGAACCCTAAGATCATGGCTGTGTTCGAAGAATTATTATGCCACTATATGATCTATTTCCTTTATTACAAAGGTGCTTCCAAAGGGACTTGCTATACTACTAAATGGTTGATATACTTGTTTTTGGGGCATATTTATGAAGAAAAGATCGTCAAGAGTCAAGCTTGCGATCTTTGTTTCTTCAAACCGCTCAGCCGCAATGATGTAGAGTAATTGATAGAAAAAACTAAGCATTATGACAACATCTTGGATATAGATCGGTACCCATTCACTGCTGGTGCTCCAATCGAAATTTATCTTAGACAGGGTTACAGAACCATGTCTCAAGAAGCCCAGCTGGCGGGTTTTCTCTTTTTATGGCTACGGCAGTTTGTGATACCCGGAGCCAGTGCCGTCGACCGATTCCATTGAGGTGTGCTATTCGCCGTAGTGCGTCTAGTATTCGACTACAAGGTGGACCTTCTCTCGGCGATGACATGTTGCTTGAATGCAGGCTTGCGTTCTTTCATTAATACCATGATATAGGATAAGAATTCTCGGGATGACTTCCCTCGTACCGAAATGTCGTACACATATCTATTTGGGTGGTTGCTGTTACACTACCCTGACTTGATGGCCCCCGATATGGGTACAATCGGAGGAGATTTTATCAGGCATTATTCTAATGCTCAATGGAATAAAAATGCGATGTCAAAATGTCGAAGAGCTTTGAACCGAGGGTCTAGATGAAGATTTCAATGTGTTCCTCCTCCAGGGTATGAGAATCTCCCTCCACAACTCATGGATCTAGAAGCAGCACCTCTCCATTTATCTTTGGCTGAGTTCACATGGTTGAAGACAATTCGGCCATCACATTTAGTGTACCGGTTTGAAGGCGAGTGTTTTCTGGAACCGTACTTACCAAGCCGATTTGCTCGACAGTTCGGCTATGATCAACTGTATGTGGGTAATGCCACCACCTGTTTACAGGCTAAAGGTTACCTAATAGATGGTGCCAGGGCATAGGGATACTACAATACAAGAGGCACTAAAGCCATATTCTCGATGCCCTAAATCTTTCAGATAGGCCCGCGTATGTTATATACATAAGTAAATTTTTATACTTCAGCCAACACCTTTACCAAAAACTTCCATCTGGCTGACAGTTTTGCCAGTGATAGACGTTCAAGAGCTGGAGTTCGTACTGCACAATCCTTTAGAGATGAAGAGAATCATGAACCCACTGACGAACCTCTGGAAGCCTCTCTCATAGGCTTCTGTGACAAAGTCAACGATCTACTAGATGTATCACTGAAGATATGGAAGGAGAAGTCCCCAGCAAAGGGACTTGGAAGGAAAAAAAGACTGGAGAGTCATCAGCTCCTTTACATCCTAGTGATCTCCCTTCTGCTCCTAAGGCTACATGGAAGAAAAAGAAGACTGCGTTGGTCATTACAGAGTAGCCCACCACCAGGACCACGCGGTCCCAGACAAAACATATGCGGACTAGAGCATCCTCTGGAGGAGGAGATGCAACTCCTTCAGTTCCAAGAAGTAGCCAAGTTGCCCAAGAAAAGGTTACTAGAGAACTCAATATGCAAGGTTACCTCGAAGAAGAACCTGAGTCGCCTCTTATACGTAAGGCCAAGACCAGAAAGAGATTAATGGTGACTCCAAAAGCCCATCAAGAAATGTTGCCTTCACAAGATGTGCCACCTCCACAAGGTAAATTTTAATACTCTTTAAATGTGATCTTGATTGAATAACATATTGACATTGTTCTTTTTTATCTACAAACATTAGCATTTCGGCTCTGATCTTTACAGAAGAGATTTCGGAACCCATAATCACAAAAATGACTATACCTGTAACTGTGCTAGCTGCCGCGGGAATTATGATATCATCTCCAACTCTAAGAGTTCCAAAGACTACACTTCCTGAGGAGGAGTTACCTTTTACAGAATCCAATCCTGATGTCATTGTTCCTTCTGTAGCCTAAACTCCTACTTATTCTCAAGAGGATCGAGAAATGATAGCGGCTCTCGAAGGCTGTGACTACGGTGATCTATTTGAGGATGATTCTATAAGCGCTGTTAAAGGAGACCAATCTTTAGTGGAAGTCCCGCTAAATAAAGAGTTACCAATCGAAGAAGGCCAAACTACTACTGAGGATGAGGAGCACTATGTTATTGAAAAGGGGCTTTCAAGTCCAAGAACCGATGAGCATAACAACAACAATTCTGATGATCATGAAAATCAGACCATGGTTCCTGAAGATGCTGGGATCAATAAAAATCCTAATACTAATACTGTAGAAACTCAAACCCGTGTCAACCAGGATTTTAAAGTCAATAATGCAGAAGTGATTGCCCAACTAAACAAGTAGAATCAGGGGTTGGAAGCAGCTGTTTCTTATCAGGCGGTTCTGAAGTTGGAAGTAGTCAGGCAGCTGTGTCTGAAACTACCATGGCCAGGCTCCGCTCTGATCTGGACATGCCCCGTGAGACCCCATATGTATTTCCAGGATGAGGTAAAATTTTGACTTTTATTTACCTTAATTCCTGTAATGATGTGTAATGACTGTGTATCTTGATTATAGTGGGTCCTGTGGGGACACTTGCAACAGCTGTGTCGACCACATTTAGTTTCAGATCGACCATGCCTCCGTTGGATATGGGGACCCAAACTGGAGAGGGAAGTTCTTCTATGATGCTAGTACTCAGGTCTCCTGGTGTACAATATGTAGTCCCTCCATCTACTGCAGAAATAAGAATTCCAACAGAAGTAGCTACCCTAGGGATCTCAGCGATGAAAAGAGCTATTGTCGAAGCTTATACTAATGCTTTCTTCACTTCTCTGAAGCCTCTAATTCAAATGGTCATGGAAAAGGACCAACCTTATGAGTTAGTAAGGGGCCCTTCCTCCTTCATCATTGGAGCCATCCGCAAGATTAGTGATCTGGATAGAGTCAACTATTTGGATCATATTTTGAATGAGCTTGAAGAATCAATCAAATCTTATAAAGATTTAACAAGAGGAAACATCCAGAAACTCGTAGATGCTAAATGCGAGATGATGGCTCGCGAGGCTGTAACACGAAAAGCAGAGTTCGAAGCTTCCGTGGTAGCTTTCTCACAGTGCTCTACAGAGTTAGAATCTCACATTGTCGAGACAACTTATTCTGTTGAGTGCTATAAGACTGAAGTTGCAGAGAAAGAAAAAGAAGCTGCTGAATATCAAGTTTGTCTCCGGGATCTAAAAATTGAAATGGCTCGACTCCAAGAAGCAGTTAAAGCAGCTCGACAACGCGAAGAAGAGGTATTAAAAATGCATCAAATTGCTGCTAGTTAATTAGATGACTTGAGGAGGCAACGGGATGTACTTATCCAAATTGAAGGTGCACAACTGGAACATCGAGCTAATTTATTACAACCTTTTGATCTAGACTCTGGGAGAGCTCTTACTAAACAAAGGATACTCAACTCCAGAGTAGAGAGGGCTGATTATTTGAAAAGATTGATCATTGATCTCAGCACTCAGCCTCCCCAATAAAGCAATCTATAGAAGCTTTTATCTTCTTGTCTTTCAAATGATGTACTTTTTTGACATTTTGAACATTATTGAAATAAGAATTAATGCTCTTTTTGTGGTTCCAGTACTTATTATATACCTATAGTAGATATAAATAATAGATAAGAATAGAAAAATATGTTCAGAGGTACCGGACATGACATACCTCCTAAAAAAATAACAACACTAATTATATATGTTCAGAGGTAATATGGACGTGACAGAATATAATTCTCAAAATATTGTTATTTCAAAAGACGACTTTATCAGAGGTAATGTGGACGTAATAAGTCGCTGAGGTAGATGATAGAATTCAGAGGTAATACAAACATGAATTCATGTATTTGTTGATTATCTTTGAATTAGCTGGGATTCAAAAATAAGATATCTTTTAAAATGATTGGGTTCTAAAAGATTGGGTTTATGATCAGGTGACATGATGTGGATATATTTCACTGGGGATTTTAAGAGTTTATCAGAAGGATGAACAACTCAACTCTTTTAGTATATACAACATTCAAAGAATATTTTACATTTCCTTCAGACATAGTACCTTTTTAAGAATTTGCCATTGATAGGCATCATAGTAACTCGGCCATCCATTTCGGTTAGTTGATAAGCTCCGTTTGAGAAAACCTTGCCTACAATATAGGGACCTTCCCATTTTGCTTCGAATTTGCCCTTGCTCATGTGTGTCATAGTCATAGGACGTCTAATAGTAAGGACTAGTTCGCCTTTTTGGAACGCTCCTACTTTGACCTTTCGGTTGAAAGCTTTGGAGATACGGGCTTGATATAGCTCAAATGTTGTTGAGCTAGTAACCGCTTCTCGTCCAACGCTTCAAGTTCCTGAAGCCGAAGGAGATCATTGTTTTCTGTTGTGAGTTCATTGGCAATTGAAATCCTTAAAGAAGGGATTTGAATTTCTAATGGCAGGACAGCTTCACATCCATACAACAAGGAGAAAGGTGTGCAACCGGTTGGAGTACGTATAGTAGTACGATAAGCCGATAGACATTCTCTAAGCTTTTCACTCCAGTTTCTTTTATTGGTAGAAACAAATTTCATGAGAAGTTTAATAATAGTTTTGTTGAATGCTTCAGCCAAACCGTTAGCTGCAGGATTGTAGGTTGTGGAAGCAACATTATTGATTCTATTATCATCACAAAATCGAGTAAACTTTTGACTGATGAATTATGGTCCATTATCATGAATGATTCGTTGAGGAATACCAAATTTGTATATCACATGATGTTTAATAAAGTTGATGATGCTGCTGGTCTTGACTTCAGATAAAGGTATAGCTTCAGACCATTTAGAAAAGTAATCGGTTATAGCCAGTATAAACCGATGTCCTCTAGACGATGGTGGATTGATAGGACCAATAACATCCATACCCCAAGCTTCAAAGGGCCATGATGCGGCAATAGGATGAAGGAACTCCGATGGCTGATGGATGAAGTCTGCATGGATTTGACAGGCTCGACATTTTCTTGCATATTCAATGGCATCTGATACCACAGTGGGCCAGTAGTAGCCTATACGTCGGATACGATCTTGTAATTTAGGACCAGGATGATGTGCACCACACACACACCATCATAAGCTTCTCGTAGTATTTGTTTTACTTCATCTCCACAAGACAACGTAAGAGTAGACCATCAAATGTTCGTCGATAAAGGGTCTTAGAAGTATGATCGTAATAGAACCGGAGTGATCGCCTACGGATTGTTGTAGCTTCCTTAGAATCTTCAGGTAAAATATCATGTACCACGAAGTCAATGATAGGAGCTCTCCAGTCTTCACTAATGACATTAATTTTAGTTGAATTGTTGAACTCAATATTTAAGTTATTCTCAATGCAAAATAACTCTCTGTTAGTGACGATAATTATCTGTTGCCTTTTTACTGGGATTGCTAATACGGTTGCCAGATTGGCCAATACATCAGCCTCCGTATTGCATGCCCGACGTACATGTTCAATAAAGAAACCTTTGAACGATGTAGCCAGCCTAACTGTCGCTTCATGATATGGGACAAGATCCTGGTGTCAAACTTCATACGTGCCTCTAACCTGATTGACAATCAGTTTAGAGTCTCCATATACTTCAAGATATTCAATATCTAATTGTTTAGCCAATTGGAGACCAATGTACAGAGCGTTGTATTCAGCCACGTTATTGGAATATGACTCGTCTAAAGAATAAGCTCTTTGAATAGCTAATCCTTCTGGCGATACGAGGACGATTCCAACTCCCGCAACAATGGCACCTTTTGGTCCTATTCTGGATGCACCGTCGAAGAATAGACGCCATGCAAGAATTTCTTCTGAAATTATGTTGGATTCCAAAGTTTCGTCCAGAATCTCGTCATAGAGTTTAGATGTTTCGAGAATTGGATGGGCTACCAGGAAGTCAGCAAGAGCTTGACCTTTAACAGACTTTTGAAGAACATAAACCATATCATATTGTGCTAATAATATGGCCCATGTAGCAAGCCTCGAATTGAGTGTACTGGGCTTCTCAATTAAGACCCGGAGAGGGTTAACTCTAGAAATAACATGAATAGTTTGGCCGGTGATATAATGTCTCATTTTTTGAACATCAAACATCAAAGCTAGACATTTTTTTCCACTAGGCTATATCTATGTTCAGCTTCGATCATTGTACGGCTGAGATAATAGATAGCTTGTTCATGACCTTCTTTATTCTTCTGAGCTAGTAAGGCACCCAATTGTCACGACCCGCTCTCGCTTTTCGGGATACGAGTTCGTGGCCAAGTCCAGCCTACGCCGCAGCATCGGCGGTAGTACGCTGTCTGGGCTCAATATAAATCTCAAATACAACAATATCTCTATTTTGCTCATTCACAATAATTATTTTAATTACAATTCCAATAATACATTCAAATTTGTATACAGACACAAACCCTCTACATGTGACTATTCTAACTAGAATCTATGGTTGGCCTCCAAGATAGATCTAACTCCTCCCGAAGAAACCCAAAGCAAGAGAGCAAGTCGTCGAAAATAGTCATCAAGAATCTGTCAACTGAAAAATAGTTATCCAGTCAGGATTGGAACAAGTACAAGTCTAGCCAACATAATACAAATACAATATAAAGCAATATAACACTAAACATGGAAACAATGATCAATGGAAAACACGAACAATATGAACAAGGAAATATGCAATATGATAAACGACATAAGAAGGTAGCGAGAATGAAAAGACAAAGAAACTCATGTAAACTATAATAGTGCACGTGTCATGAGAAGTACAACGTTCCTACACATGGACGGCTTGGGCGAACGATGAGGTTATAAGGTCCGCCCCCGTAAACGGGAGAGTTGCCAACAATACAATCTGGGCTTTGTCCACGTGCCTAATAATTGTACCCCTCTAATATCCATAGCTCACAATCATGAAAACATGGTCACGAGAACAATCACGATATCAATGAGAAAACATGAAGAATAGTCAATCACTCAACTCTCGTGTGTGTAACAGTCAAGACACGAAAAATAGCATGTATAAGTGAAATATAACAATATAAAGTAAATGCATATGAAAGCGTCAACAAGTACTTGCCTCGGTTTGTTTGGAGTTGACTGGCGCGATATGATAATGTCGGCACGAAATAGTCTCAGATGTCAAAACTACGCAAGATGGTCTAAAATGATGGGACAGATTATGCCATTGAGTCCATGATAGTCAAATTGGCTAGGGATGATATAGGGAAGTCCGAAATTTATAAGAAGATGTGAATATGACTAGCCGGGACAAGAATTACAACTCGAAAAATTTTTGTATATATAAATAAATAACTTTTTGAAAAATATTTATTATAGTTGAAAACTGTATCTCATTAATCAAAATAATTTCTACATAGATACTTTTAAAAAAATATAGAAATCATTTCTTGGTCAAACTATATTTTAGAAAATAGCGAGATACTATTTTTAGACGAAAAGCTATATTTTTATTAGTCGAAAATAATATAAATACCTTGAAAATCCATAATATTTAGTTAAGGGGTAAAAATTAAAATAAATGTAGGGCTCAAGCCCAATACTATATTTTACAAATATAAAAATTTTTATAGAAAATATTTCACATCTTTTTAATTAATGACAATAAATAATAAATAGATAATAATAATAATTTTATAATCACATTAATAATCAAATTGTAATAATAGTTAATAATAATAAAAGTACTAGTAATACTACTTATACTCACAGTATTATACTATCTATATACTGATATTTAGTATATAAAAAAATAATAGATAAATAAACAAACCAATTCTCATCTCTTCTCCAGGAAGAGAGAGAGGACTAAAAAAACAAAAAGAAGAGGAGGGGGCTCATTAAGAAACAGAGAGAGAGAAAGAGAGATAAAAAGAGTGTGGGTTCCTTCTCCATTAATAGAGAGGATTAGAGAGAACGTGAGAACGAGAGGGAGAGGAAGGGAGATGAGGAACAATCGGGGGGAAGAGAAGGTGAGACTGTGCTCGCCGAGGGAACAGCGGAGAGGGTTCCACACGTCGACGGCGGCTTGCGCGACGCCGGAGCAGCGCGCGAACGCTCACGCACGACGTCCACCATGCGCGGTGGCGAGCGGCGCATACGAGGAGCGGCTCGGCGCGGGGCGGAGCACATCCCGGAGATGGCGCCGGAGATCGGGCGGCTCTCGAGATCTGGAGCCGGTTCCAGTGGAAGACGCTCTTGCGGGGACGGCAGCGGTGGAGGTGAGAAATTTGATGGTGTTGGTGTTAACTCATGGTGGTGGTGTTGATCGGTTTGGGTGGCGGTTCTGCCAGAGGATGAATGGTAATGGTGATGACGATGATGGTTTCGTTTCCAAATTGTTTGGACACGAAGAGAAGGCTTTTGTTGATCGTGTCCGGTATCGGACACAAGAAATTGTGTATTATAATATTGTAGATGAGATAATGAGATGGAACGGATGTGGTGGGCACTGACACAGACACAACGACACGATAATGGTGGTGGTGGCAGCATGATTGCAGGGAGGAAGTGTCGGTCAGGGAAATTAGGATGGATTGGGGGCTTAGATAGGGTTGATTGTATTAATGCTGGATTTTTGGAAAAATCACTCGAGAGGCTCCCCTTAAATAGGGATGGGAGTTTTCTTTGATAGGAAAGGATTCGGAATATAGATTAAATCTTCCTAGAGATTTAATCCCATCAAAATGAATTGATCAAATCTTTTCATAAATCAATTATCATATTAATTACCAATACTATATAATATTTAACATAATTTAAATCAAATACTAGTTAATATTAGATTGAAAATCTAAATCAATAATAGATCGCGATAAAATTAAATAATATTTAATACTATTAAATAATTTGGAACTTATGTTTTCATAAATAAAATTTTATATCAATAGATTTTATTAATAAATTTAAATGTAAATCGAATGTAATTCTGATATTTACCTGTCATAATAGTTCAAAATAATATTTAGTCATCAAAATAGTTTGAAAATATTTTCATAAACCCAAAAGCAATTATGAAAATATAATTGGCAACATTTTTGTCATACGGAACTATTTATGATTTCCTTCGCACAAATTCAAATTCAAAAAAAAAAATCTTTTTTTTAACACAATATTTAAAATAAAATAAAAACCAATAAGATCTTGAAAATTCAAAAACGGAGGTTACAAACTATCCACCTTAGAAATAAATTCGTCCTCGAATTTAGAAATAAAATAAAAGAATAAATAGAAAGTATTGAATAATGAAATGATAACAAGGTAGAATAAAAACAATCAATTTGATCAAATCATTGGTCAAGATAGATGGCAGAGCCGAAACAAAGTAAACGGGAACCAAGGTTTGGTTTTGAATTCTAGAAGGTTCACAAAATTTAGGATAGGAACATGCCATAGAAGAAAGCAACCGAATTTAGATAACATAGAAAAGACTACGATTAGAATAGAGTTCGAGGAGCTTGGCCTATATATCTTTCCGTCAGAATCTTAACCTATTCCCTTGGTCAATATCTAGAATTCCATAAATCGAATATCCTAAAAGTCCCAAATTAATTAATTAATCTTAGCTAAATAATTCAATATCTCATTTCCTCAAATTCATATCTAATGATCCTTTCATAATCCTCAAAATTCGTCAAATATATTTCAAACTCAAATTCCTACTTTCATAATCTTCTCAATATTCTTGATTTAGTAAATCTCTAAATTAATCAAATCAAAACATTTTATTAGCCACAACATAAATCTTTCCAAAAATGTTAACCCAAATTTTTATTAACTCTAATATTCAACAATAATTATCCTTCAAGATCCAATTTACCAATTGACAAATCTATCCACCTTGATCGTACCGTCACATGAAAACGCAATATTAAATTCTCGTATAAAATTCCCCGTATGTGAAAATTCTTTTCAAATCAACCAAACCTTAAATTTCAAATTTTATTCCTAATTTAATCCCATAGACTATGAAGCAACCTTAACTACCCAAGTAGTCAAACTAGATAAGGGTTTTCCTATTATAAACCTAGTCCTAAGCCTAGTCATTTTTTTAAAATTAAATCAACCTAATTGTGAATGAGCATCCTAATCGCAGGCTTGCAGTAGAATGACTAATATAGGTACTACCACAAGTTCGCATAATTTTGCGAAAACGGACCTGTATGGGCCACCATAAAAACTTGTCACGACCCGCTCCCGCTTTTCGGGATACGAGTTCGTGGCCAAGTCCAGCCTACGCCGCAGCATCGGCGGTAGTACGCTGTCTGGGCTCAATATAAATCTCAAATACAACAATATCTCTATTTTGCTCATTCACAATAATTATTTTAATTACAATTCCAATAATACATTCAAATTTGTATACAGATACAAACCCTCTACATGTAACTATTCTAACTAGAATCTATGGTTGGCCTCCAAGATAGATCTAACTCCTCCCGAAGAAACCTAAAGCAAGAGAGAAAGTCGTCGAAAATAGTCATCAAGAATCTGTCAACTGAAAAATAGTTATCCAGTCAGGATTAGAACAAGTACAAGTCTAGCCAACATAATACAAATACAATATAAAGCAATATAACACTAAACATGGAAACAATGATCAATGGAAAATACGAACAATATGAACAAGGAAATATGCAATATGATAAACGACATAAGAAGGTAGCGAGAATGAAAAGACAAAGAAACTCATGTAAACCATAATAGTGCACGTGTCATGAGGAGTACAACGTTCCTACACATGGACGGCTTGGGCGAACGATGAGGTAATAAGGCCCGCCCCCGTAAACGGAAGAGTTGCCAACAATACAATCTGGGCTTTGTCCACGTGCCTAATAATTGTACCCCTCTAATATCCATAGCTCACTATCATGAAAACACGGTCACGAGAACAATCACGATATCAATGAAAAAACATGAAGAATAGTCAATCACTCAACTCTCGTGTGTGTAACAGTCAAGACACAAAAAATAGCATGTATAAGTGAAATATAACAATATAAAGTAAATGCATATGAAAGCGTCAACAAGTACTTGCCTCGGTTTATTTGGAGTTGACTGGCGCGATATGATAATGTCGGCACGAAATAGTCTCAGATGTCAAAACTACGCAAGATGGTCTAAAATGATGGGACAGATTATGCCATTGAGTCCATGATAGTCAAATTGGCTAGGGATGATATAGGGAAGTCTGAAATTTATAAGAAGATGTGAATATGACTAGCCGGAAGAGAGAGAAAGACTAAACAAACCAATTCTCATCTCTTCTCCAGGAAGAGAGAGAAGACTAAAAAAACAAAAAGAAGAGGAGGGGGCTCATTAAGAAACAGAGAGAGAGAAAAAGAGATAAAAAGAGTGTGGGTTCCTTCTCCATTAATAGAGAGGATTAGAGAGAACGTGAGAACGAGAGGGAGAGGAAGGGAGATGAGGAACGATCGGGGGAAAGAGAAGGTGAGACTGTGCTCGCCGAGGGAACAGCGGAGAGGGTTCCACACGTCGGCGGCGGCTTGCGCGACGCCGGAGCAGCTTGCGAACGCTCACGCACGATGTCCACCATGCGCGGTGGCGAGCGGCGCATACGAGGAGCGGCTCGGCGCGGGGCGGAGCACATCCCGGAGATGGCGCCGGAGATCGGGCGGCTCTCGAGATCTGGAGCCGGTTCCAGTGGAAGACGCTCTTGCGGGGACGGCAGCGGTGGAGGTGAGAAATTTGATGGTGTTGGTGTTAACTCATGGTGGTGGTGTTGATCGGTTTGGGTGGTGGTTCTGCCAGAGGATGAATGGTAATGGTGATGACGATGATGGTTTCGTTTTCGAATTGTTTGGACACGAAAAGAAGGCTTTTGTTGATCGTGTCCGGTATCGGAAACAAGAAATTGTGTATTATAATATTGTAGATGAGATAATGAGATGGAACGGATGTGGTGGGCACTGACACGGACACAACGACATGATGATGGTGGTGGTAGCAGCATGATTGCAGGAAGGAAGTGTCGGTCAGGGAAATTAGGATGGATTGGGGGCTTAGATAGGGTTGATTGTATTAATGCTGGATTTTTGGAAAAATCACTCGAGAGGCTCCCCTTAAATAGGGATGGGAGTTTTCTTAGATAGGAAAGGATTCGGAATATAGATTAAATCTTCCTAGAGATTTAATCCCATCAAAATGAATTGATCAAATCTTTTCATAAATCAATTATCATATTAATTACCAATACTATATAATATTTAACATAATTTAAATCAAATACTAGTTAATATTAGATTGAAAATCTAAATCAATAATAGATCGCGATAAAATTAAATAATATTTAATACTATTAAATAATTTGGAACTTATGTTTTCATAAATAAAATTTTATATCAATAGATTTTATTAATAAATTTAAAAGTAAATCGAATGTAATTCTGATATTTACCTGTCATAATACTTCAAAATAATATTTAGTCATCAAAATAGTTTGAAAATATTTTCATAAACCCAAAAGCAATTATGAAAATATAATTGGCAACATTTTTGTCATACGAAACTATTTATGATTTCCTTCGCACAAATTCAAATTCAAAAAAAAAAATCTTTTTTTAACATAATATTTAAAATAAAATAAAAACCAATAAGATTTTGAAAATTCAAAAACGGAGGTTACACAATGAATGATCCATCGCTCGAACATACATCAGGAAGGGTATTCCTGAGACTAGAGGTACTAAAATGGGAGAGTTCATCAAGTACCGCTTTATATCTTCAAATACTTGCTGACATTCTGCAGTCCAAATAAAAGACATACCTTTCTTCATGAGTTGATTGAACGGTCTACAGCATCCAGAGAGATTTGAGATGAATCTCCTAATGTACGCAAGCTGTCCCTGGAATCCTCTCGCTCTTTTAGGTTTCCTAGAGGACACATCTCTTGAATGGCTTTGATTTTCTAAGGATCAACGTGTATACCTTTAGAGGTAATAACGAATCCAAGAAATTTGTCACTAGAGACTCCCAGGAATGACTTAGTGGAATTCATCTTGAGTTGATATTGGTGCATTAGATCGAATATAGTTCTCAAGTCTTGGATGTGGTCTTCCTTTAGACGACTTATGACAGCAATATCATCTACATAGCATTCAACTATCTTCCGTAAATGATCACGGAAGATAGTACTTATAGCCCGCTGATAAGTTGTACCAGTATTTTTAAGACCAAACGACATGACAGTGTAGCAATAGACTCCAAAAGGAGTACAAAAAGATGTATATTTCTCATCTTCTGGGTGTATCTTGATTTGATTATATCCTGAGAATCTATCCATAAAAGACAATCGTTCAAATCTGCAAGTATTGTCGATCATGACATCAGTGATCGGAAGAGAAAATTCTTCATTGGGACAAACTACATTGTAACACCCCTAAATTTTTGGAATTATTTTTTATTATTTATTTGATTTAAATAGAATTTTATGGAATTCATGAATATTTTGATTAAATAGTTATTATTATAGATGACCTTAGCCATGGTTAAGATTTGGAATACAAGACGACTAGGAATTGTGACACGGATAGTGTACTTGTGTGCTTTAACTAGTATCCTAGTCATGTTAGGGATGTCATGGTCATATCATAGTCTCTTGCATGTTAACAATTCAAATTATGACACAAGTCATACTTTTATTTAATTAATTAGTTAATAAAGCCTATATGACTTTTTAGGAGATCCGGTTGCACCATACCCTTTGAATCCTCTTCCAAGCCAAACCTAAACCTATGTAGGCATGTTTGGCTATTAATTAATATATATTTTCTATATTTAGTTCAGATTTTATTGTATTTATATAAGATAGATTTAATTAGTCTATATTAAGAAAGACATTTTTAATCCTCAATCAAATCAATTAGCCAACTCACCAACAACCCAAACAAATCAAAGGAGGCCACTCTTGGCTGACCAAAATAGCCCTTCCCCATGTATATTCAGCCAACATCCCATTAGGAATAGGTTTCCTATTATACTACATGCATGCAACCCAAAAAGCACATATATACCTACTTTTAGCCAAACCCTAACCCTAACTTAATTACTCTCTTTCTCTTCCTCTTCATAGCCGACCAACCCCCTCTCCCTCTACAAATTTTGGCAGCATCTCCTCAATCCAAATCCATCATCTTCATCCCCTCCATCATACAACTCTTTCTCCTCCATAAAAACTCCTTTCATCTTTCTTTTATCCAAACTCCACCAAACAAACCCTAAAAACTTCATCTTCTCCATCCAACTATCTAGAGCCATTGCCAACTCCTCCAAACTCATCAAGAGAGGATTAGCAAGCAATGATAGTAATAAATGTGGGAGCTTTGGCAAGGAGAAGCCTCCATAACCCAACTAGCAAGGACTTTTGGTAAGAAACTCTAATTTTTTTCATCTCAAACCTATGCTATAATTCTGTAGAAATTCTATTATTAAATCTATAGAAATATTATTTTGGTACATTTTGTTATCTACTTTTTACCCATAAAAGTTTTATGATTTATAGTCGTAACATTCATGCTTCGGTAGGATCAAATTTAACCCCGTTGTGAAGGAACTATAAGTTATTGATGGTTATTTTCAAAATTGAATTTTATGTGTGTTCATATATAGAAATTAGGATTTTTTTAAGTATTTTTTCATAAATTTAGCAACTCAAATCTGGTCGAGAAAATTATAGGTCAAAACTAGCTATTTTCGGGTAACCTGCTGACCTAGAATGTCCCAAACTTGTAGCAAACTTAACCCTTGTACCCATGATAATATTTTGGGAAATAATGTATTTCAATTCTGTTTAAAATATATTTATATTTTAGAAATTTTGAGTAATTGACAATGTTCCGGACGAGTATCGGGTAGACTAGCTGATATAGTAGTCAAATAGTCATAAATTTCTTTAGAAATATTAATTCAAAATTTCATGGTTAATACTATAGAAAATAGTTTTAATATTATTTTTAGGATTTTCTATGATTTTTAAGTGTGTTATTGACGTGGGGTCCTAAACGATTAATTGGATGGTCGAAAACCCTAAAACTGCGTTCCTAGTTCTCGTTGGATACGTATGTATGTTATAAAATTTAAGTAGTCCTACGAGATATTTGAATATAGTTAAAGTAGTTTAAAACACTAATTTAGTTAATTAAGTTCTGTTATAAGTTTCATAAGTAGTTAAATAAATTATTTAGGAGCATTGGATTCCGGAGGCGTGGATACGGGAGCGAAACTTCATCCTCACATCAGGGAACCAGGCAAGTACACCTTGCCAAACTTTACAGTACTTATACGCTTTTCTATACTGCTATTCTTTTATGTCTCACTTGGTACATATTTCTCTTTCTTTTTATATCATGGTTATTTTCTAGTTCTACGTGCACGTACCTGGTTGCTCTTTCTTTTCTTATGTTATTTGCCATATAATTCTTTTATGTTCATGTCTAGTGATATTATTGCGTAGCCTCTGTCGTGTCCCTTTGACATGATTGAGCTGGACTTGACTTATTGACTTGTTGACTTATTGACTTGACTTGACTCGTAGTTCTAGGCGAGGACCTTGTGATAGACAATGACTATACTTGACCACTCTCTGTTGGAGCCCCCACTGAGCTGTGATAGAGACTTACTGTAGGTTGTGAGCCCCCACTGAGCTGCGGTTTACTCCGATTTACTCGTAGTCATATTTATCATCACGATTCTCGACAGCATGCCACTTTTTTATATATTTTATTCTTATACTACTCTGCAGTCTTTATTTCTTCTACAATTTCATACCCTTTCTTTGCATGTTAAACTATTAAAGTAGGCTTGTATATTATGTGTCTTGCTAGTACCCTGAGGACCTGGTTATCTCTCCAGGCTTAGTTAGAGAGGAGGGACTTCCCAGAGGTTTATGATTCTGGAGTGGAGACAGGTGACGTACCTTTGCAGGAGGACGAGATAGTGGCCGAGGACTTCTCTTGAGACATGTCTCTTTATTTTAGACTTGATGCATTATTTACTTTATTTTCATCAGTGAACATGTAGTTGATTATTCATTTCTTTATATTGTGGTTTCGGGATGTCTTACCCGCACAGTTATTATTTATATTTCATGTTGGACAGATCTTTCTCGTTAGTATTATTTTATTGGACTTAATACCTTGTGTCTTATTTTTTGTATGGATGAGATTAGCTGTGTACCTGTGACTTGTACTATATTCTGGGTTATTATCATGATTTACAGCTTAAACATTTTACTAGTAGGCTTATTATGAGATTTGGCCCACTGGTGAATTGCTGCTAGCATATACTGTATCCTGGTCCTATACGTATTTTGGGACTGGGATGTTACATTCATTAAGGTCTCTGAAGTCGATGCAGACTCGGACCATCCATGTTTTCTTCATAACTAGAACAACATTAGCCATCCAGTCCGGATATTGTTCTTCTCTAACAAAGCCACAGGCAATGAGCTTCTTGACTTCAGCTTTTGTGGCATCCATCATGTCAGGTCAAAATTGACACTGTTGTTGCTTGACTGGCCTCGCATTCGGCAGGATGTTGAGTTTATGAGTAGCGTTCTGGAGATCCAATCCTGACATGTCTTCATAGCTCCAGGCAAATACATCAATGTATTCTTTAATAAGTTGAATCAGTTCTTATTTATCCGCTTCAGGGAGGCTTTTGCGGACAAAAGTTGGTCCTGGGGAGGCTTCGTCTCCAACATCGACTTGAACCAACTGATCTTCGGTAGGTGGCTCACATTGCTCGAAGTGAAGGTCCCATTGAGTATCTATTCTTTGTGCCCAAGGATCAGATTCAGGGACTTTAGCAAAGTCTTTGTCATCTTCTAAGAAATCGACAGTTACCATATTGGAAGATAGAGTCACTCGATGTAACACCCAGTTTTCCAGATGAGGGTATTTTTGAAATTTTGTAATTATAATTATTAATTATTGATATTTATTTTACATTATGATTTTGGTGATTTTTAATAATTTTTAAACTATTTAAAATCTGGTTTAAGTCATGACTTGTGATTTTGATGTGCTGCCAGTGAAACCCTAGAGACTGCATGACCTAGAGCCTATCCATGTCATTAGGATGTTTTAATTATCACTTTTAGCCTAGGGGTATTTTGGTCATTTTGACTTATTTGATTTATTTGAGGATTTATTGAATTGGTGAATTCTAGTTGACCTTGACTTGTTGAGACCTAGTGAACTAGCCTAGAAGCTAACCCTAGCCATGGTGACCCTAGTCTAACTTAGGTTAACCTACTTTTAGTCATTAGAAACTAACTTTAGAATGAGGGGATTTGGTTTAGTGAATTTAAGTCGTGGTTTATGGTTTCATGAAATGGCTTATGACTTCACGACTGGATTAATCATAACTTAAGCCCATAGGCCAATTTAGGAAACCCTAACCCTAATTCCTTCCTTTATGACCAGCCATAGGGATCCCCATCCTATATGAACACTTATTCTCTAGGGCTTGCCTCTTTCTTTCATTCATTTCAACATTGGAAAAGAAAGGTATTTGTCCCCCTTCCAAAAATCCTCATAAATCCATTTTAATTCCTTTTTAATCCTAGTTTCTTGCATTAGAGCCTAATATCCTCCTATTTTCTGATTGTAGAATTTAATCCCAGCTTTGGACAATTTTGGAGCTTTTGCCATCAAGAGGAGGAATCCCCCATTTGAAGCTTTTCCAAGCTTTTTGCACATATAGGTAAAACCCCTTAAATTGATTTAAATTTCAATTTTCTTTGTATATAGGGCTAGATCTAGGAGTCCCCTAGGTGTCCCCAAAATTTGGGTGGAATTCGTGTCCATTTCGTGTCCGTATCGGACACGTGTCATAGTGTCTCCAAGGTGTTCGATAAAATGTTTGTTAGAATTAAATAGTGTTAATTTCAAAAACTAATTAAATAAAAAATTAGATCTTTAATTTCTGATCACGAATCACTAACACTGAGCTGGATTCTGTGTCATGTCCGTGTCTAAATAGGACACGCACGCACTGTACGAGATCTCGTGCACTGTCCTGCTACTGGACACGTTGTGTACGCTGCACACGACACGATTGGACACTAAACTTAGGGTGAAGGTCGGGGACATGACTGACACTGTGCCCACAAAATTTGGGGTGGTGTCGTGTCGTGTCGTGCCGAAGGAGAAAACACGCGCGCACTGTTTTTGCACAGACTGTGCACAGGCGGAAATCCTCTACTGATACGTGTGTCGTATCGTGTCCAGACACGTTTTGGATGCGTGGCGACACATGGGATGGCTAGACCTATACCTAGTCTTGGTGTGGACATGAACACGTGGTGTCTTGTGTCCTGTGTCGTGTCCACGGGTCACTGTCCTCACCGCACGAGCCTGTGCACAACAGGGTTTCTGAACTTGTGTTTGTTTGTATTGAACACTTCGTGTCCACTCTAGTGGACACGAATGACACACCTAGACACGAAATCACATGGGGAACATTCCCATATGACTGTTGTTTAATTTCTTTTGGTGTAAATAGGGTTTTCGAACTTGGGTTTTAGGTATCAGTGCTTTCCAGTCTTTGTTTGAAATGAACTGTCAGTTAGTAATGAATCCCTGAGATTTAAATATTATAAATTGAATTTTGTTAACTAATTTGATTCCTGAATTTGAAATATTAATGTCCATGTTGATTAAGTGATGAGTTGGTTATTATTTTGATGTTGAGAATGGGATATTCGAATGGGAATGAACTGACAGTAACCTGGGTTAAAATCTAATGAGAACTGATTTTACATATGTTCTAAACTGAGATTCAGTTATCAGAATAACTGAGATTTAATGTTATTAACTATTTTTTCAATCAAGCAATGTAACCTGAGTTCACATGTGAATTTCTGAGATTCAATAGAAAACTGAGTTTTTGGGATTGAATTCAAAACTGAAACTGGGTTTGCACCTACATGAGAAAAACCGAGATTTTGTAACCTTAAACTCCAATTCAGTTTGAAGGTTCATAAGAGTTGAAATGTAAAAATATGTTCCCTATTTTGTTCACAGAAATCTGAGTTCAATTCAATATGTATTAACTGTCAATTACACAAATTCCTGAGAATGATAGGCATGTTGAAATGTGTATAAACTGAAATGTGTATAAACTGGAATTTAGATGGGTTCAATGTAGAAATCTGAGATTTACCTTTATTTGTAGAAACCTGAGATCAGCCCCATACACAACATCTCCCTTCACTTATTGCTTCACAGTTAACACCCTCACACTACACTACACTCTTAACACTTGACACAGCCTCCTACCTAAACACACACTCACCCTCTCAACACACACACAAACTAAGATTTGTTTGAATTTAAAACTAATTTTTCCCTGTTTAAATTATCATGTAATAATGCAATTACATATGTATTAGTTGCTGCAATGTGGGTTTATGTTTGATGTAGGAAAAATTGGATTTTAAATTTCTTTGGGACTGAAACCACCAGAATTTCAAACATGTGTGTTTGGGTTTGAAATATTGGGTTTAACTGATACACAAACTGGCATTGGACTGTGATTCATGGGATTTTGAGATCTAGAATGTGTATTGAACTGTGATATACAAACTGATATGCTACACACATGGGCCAAACTGACATTCCATACACACACATGTAATTGAGAATAGTTATACACATATTTCACAATTCCTGAACACTGTCACGCATTCATTACTAATTCTTACATTTGCATACTACACTGATACAATGAACACACACATTACCTGAAACCCATTCACTATTTTTCCTTAACATGTACACTATACACTCACACATTTAAATTCCTATTTTCCTACACACACTGTTAACTGGAACCATGATTTAAATTCATGACACACACAAACATATGTACCCTGTCTTCTAACTGTCCATCTCTCATACACATTTATTCCTGTTAACATTTTACTATTTCATGTCTTGGGTTCCTGGGTTGATGGCATCCTGATGATGCCCAAATGATTGATTAGTCACTGTTAAGTAGTAGTCTATGGGTTATGAGAGTAGTTGGTGTTAGCAGTAGCAGCCTTGGCTTGGGCTTGGCTTGCGTTTGCAGCAGCTAACAGCAATAGCAGCATTTGTATTGCAGCTGCAGCAGGCAAGCAGAGCAGTGGCTTTGGGGTTGCCAGGCCAATGTGTGGCCTGGCCTTGCATAGCCCAGGTGGGCTTGGTGCCACACTAGGTAATAGAGTGTGGGTTTGAGCCAGGGAGTGTGTTGGGCAAGGCTATAGGCCTTTAGCCTTGTATCACTCATTGAGTAGGTATGAGGATATGGGTCTAGATTTTAGTTTCAGTAGAAGGTTAGTCCAGTTAGGATTTAGAGAGAGTATCATGAGGTATCCTAGAGTGGTAGTAGAAGGCTAATATATGATATATGTGTTAATGTGTTGGGCTATGTTAGTTCAGTGGACTAGTATCTTGATAGGATACTTGAAAGTATCAGTGTTAGGTTATCTTGGCCTAAGGATATTGGCTGCCTATTATTCTAGGTAATAGAGTATTATCTAAGGACTAGAATAGTGCATTACCTAGAATATATTGGTATATCATATATACATATGTATGTACTAGTATAAGGTAATATTAGGCATGTGAATATCTAGGTTAGGGCATTTTAGGTAGTTATGACTTGATATAGGTTAGTTTGACCTAGACAGTTGACCAGGTTTGACTTAGAGTTGACTTTGACCTAGTTTGACCTAGAAATTATATAGTTTGCATTGTAGCCTTTATTTTTCTTATATTGAACATGTCATAACCCATATTACTCTGTTTAGGACATTGTGACTCTGGTGCAGGCATCTAATATTATATTACTCTTTTCAGAGTATCAGGCGAGTACATTCTCTGATAGTTCTCTCATTTATTTGTCAATTACTGTACTTCAGTTCTAGTTAGCTGTATGTGATTCTCTATTACAAATACATATTTTTATTTCTGAATCCATGTATACGACACACATACTTACTCATCTTACCTCTATTATTCGAATCACCATACGAATCACTATTCGAACCACCTATTTGTATCTTCATTTGCTGGTTGGACTTGTATTCGTCTTATGTGTTGGATTATGGATTCATTTGTATTAGATGGGCGGGGAAATACTTGATTAGACATGTGAACATTACCACTATTCGAACCACCCCCTGTGAATAATATTCGAACGATAGCCATTCCACACCCGGCCAGGTGTGTGATGTGCCGGATTTATCCTTAGCCGTTTACATGTCTAACTAAGTATTTTAAAACACACTTGGAGAATTTATTCGAATCATTATTAGAACATCATGTGAATCACTATTCGTATCACCTTATTCGTATCACCTTATTCGATTCACCTTATTAGAACAATGATTAGAATCACATTCGACTCATCTTATATTAGACTCACTTTGGGATTATACTCGACTTATATTGTACCATCTGAACTCATTATGTTACTCTAGTTCAGCTAGATCTTATTTTACAGTCTTCTTTGTTATGTTTCTCTTCTTGTTTAGTTACCTTACTTTCCTTGTACCTTAACTGCTCTCTACATCATTACTCGTACAAACTGCCATATTCATCAATACAACTGCCTATAACTGCTTTATAGTTCTCTATCATTTACTTGGGTTTTCTAGATGATATTGTACTCGTTCCTGTCCTGACTGGACCTATTAAAAATATTACAGATGCTTGCCCTGAGGATATTTGCCCTACTTGCCTTGGAGCAGGAGATGGCTTAGCTACCTATGGCCCCGATACTCAGGAGTGATCGGGAGACTAGCTAGTAAACTTGGTTTAGTTTTTCATGTTTTAGAACTTGAATTGTAATAACTTGTGATACGAGTTGTATTTGAGTTTGTTTGAGATATTATTATTTAGTAGTTTATAAATGTTATTATTTAGTTTTTAGTTATAAACTTCTGTGTTATCTTATCGTGCTTAGACTGTGATTGAGATTTCATTATATCTATACTTGTCCTCCATTCGGAGTTGAGATTTGACAAGTACATTATATAATTGCGTTGAGTTGTTGATTAGATAGTAACCTAGGACAGCGTTCTACCGCCGACACTGCGGCGTAGGCTGGACGTACCCACTTCTCGTGCCCTTACTCTATGGTGCGGGTCGTGACACTCGATGAACATGCCCTAAACTGGTATCAGAATCCCATGAAACAGAGTCAAAAGAGTTAGGTCAGTCATCTTTATCGGATTCGGAGGCTTCTGGAGTCGGAGCTGGCGAGGTATAAGCCAATTCTCGCTTCGTTTTGCTGTAATATTGTTGTGACTTTCCTTTTGGAACAGGGATACGAATAGGAGTTCGCCTTCCCTTGCCACTATTGAGACCAGCTTTAAAATTATATCCCATCTTTTGAATGATATCTTTTGATTGTTGACTATAACGACGTAGTTGAAGTCTTCCGTTATCTTGATTTTCTTTTTCATTATCGGGCGTGATCTTATGTTCTGTTCCTTTACTAAAAACTATAGGAAATTCATCTTTCTTCCTGGAAGGAACTAAGAAGAAGGAGTCTTGTATTGGTTCGAGTAATACTTCATCTTGGAGCGGTTGAACTGCTCCTATTGTAAGTGGTTTGAAGTTATCTAACTTTTCTAAATAACATCGAGTATAATAAAAAATATTAGTATACTATAAAGGAGATGCTACTTTATTGATTTGTACATCATCATTTACAACAGAATTCTTGGCCTTAACAGAAGGCTTAGTAAAGCAAAATACTTAATAACACGGCGATACATTTATACAAAACTTTTACCCCAAGCACACGCAATGGAGCTGTAGACAGTCAAGTGAAATCCAATCCACCAAAAAAATTGATCTATGGACAGCATCGTTGTGGTAAAGGTCGTAACGCCAGAGGAATTATTATCGTAGGGCATAGAGGGGGAGGTCATAAGCGTCTATACCATAAAATCGATTTTCGACGGAATGAAAAAGACATATCTGGTAGAATCGTAACCATAGAATACGACCCTAATCGAAATGCATAGATTTGTCTCATACACTATAGGGATGGCGAGATTACGACGAAGGTCGATAATAAGAGGCTCAGAAGAGGTGAGCTTCCTTTGTTCCATTTTTACAGGAAGAGGCTGTTTATTATGAGAGGAAAGATGGATAGTCAATGTCTGAGAAGAAAATGGACGAGTAGTACGTCCTTTGACGGGGATTATGAGAATATCATTTGAGGTGTCTTTCTGATCTTTCTCACTATCCATCGCCAATACAACCTTCATGAACTCTTCCTTGTACATCCGAGAACTAGTACAATATGCTTCAATGCCCCTGAAAGGATTTAGGTCAGCTACTTCCTTCTAGACTTCTCCATTGACGTCTACATATTTGAAGCATTGGTGGAGAGTGGATGGTATAATGTTATGCTCATGTAGAAAGGGTCTTTCCAGCAAAGCATTATCAGAGCCATGATTATCGATTACGTAGAAAGTAACCTTTCTACGAAGATTACCTATTTAAACTTTCAGGCAAATCTTCCCCAAAGGTTCACTCCTTCCAGAATTAAATCCCAAGATTGTTGTGATGGTTGTTGAAAGATTATGTATGAGAATCTTTAATGCATCTAGTAAAGTCTTTGGCATAATGCTGAGCGCAGACCCAGGGTCGATCAAGATGCGATCAACCTTCATGGTATTGACATATCCCGTAAAGTAGAGGGGTCGTACATGACGTTTATCTTCCAACAGCATATCATCTTATGTAAAGGTGATGTTGGGCATCAGCTCCATCACAGTATAAAAATGAAAGCATGTTACAGGCTCCTCCTCTGGCTTCTTAAGGAGTGTTAGACAAGTATCAGCTTGTATCAAAGCTTCATTCAATGTTTCTCGAGTTTCCTTCGAGAGACATAGTAGCTCAAAAATTGATAACCTTGCCGGGGTATTAACCAGCTGAGCCAGTATATCAAAGTTATATGGTTTCTCAAGTCACAGAGCTGGAATCTTCTTTAATACTTTAACAAAGCGGACAGGCTGCTTTCCTTTGTCGGTTGTCGTCGGTTTGGGAAGAGTTGGTTCCACTGGAGGTGATAAAACCGATAGAATATTGTCAACAGAAGAAGATGATGCTGGAGGAGCCTCTGGAGCTAGAGCAGGGTTCTCTTGACCTTCTGAATAGTCTTTCAGGTAAATTCTTCCAGACCTGGTACCAGTTAAGGCCTCTTCTTCAGATACAGGTTTGAAGGATACCATATTGCAACTCTTTGCCTGGATCTTACTTTTGGAAGGTTTCTTTTGACAAGATGAAGAGTTTGTCCAGTAACCCAAACCAACAGGAGATTGGTTGTGTAAAAGACAGAGAGAAATAAGAACATGAGATCCTTTTCCGTGATTCAGGCCGAGAGCCTTTTGTAGATCATATCCTATTTTCTTCATGAGTTCGCGAAATTATTGACTATATATATGGAAGGCTGATTGATAATTGGTTTCTAGCTTTGGCAGTGTTGTCTCAGAAGAAGAAAAAGAATAAGGAGGAGGATCTGTCGTCGAGGTGAAAGTGGCAGTCGAAGGTGGAGGATAATGTTCACCCAACGAAGTCATGTGACATGACTTATATTTGGCTGCTTTTTTGGACTTTAAAGAAGGTGCTTCAAAGTCAGCCACTAAATCAAGATGAATCCACATAATCTCTCCTTTATCAGTAGACAGATGAACTAGACCATCAGTTTGTGTAGGTAGGAGATTAATAATCTCTAAAGTAGTTCTCGGGATGGGAATAACGCCGTCCTACACAAGTTGAGCAGGAAAATTGCCAAACTATAGAGAGACGACGTTAGCCATTACAGTCTTTTCGTCTTGTTGGTGAGTAATTGCACCAGAATTAACCATCTTTTGGATCTTATATTTAAGTACATAGCATGCTCGAGTCGGATGTCCGATAAATCTGTGGTAAACAAAATATTTAGGGTGGTCAGTTTTACCTACTTTCTCTGGCCATTTTGCCTTTGGCAGTTGAAGTTTATTGCTCTTGATCAGACAATCAAAGATGCTCATGACATCATCTTCATCAAAGGAGTATTCTTCTTTTGGACGTGGTGCTCTCTGTGGTGGTGCCGTTGGAGTAGGTGTTGGTTGACCTATATTAACGGCTAGAGTTTTTTTGCCTTGGACACTGATAGCTAAAGTCTCGTTACCCTTGTGGTTGTTCTGACGGCCACCGTTATTTGGTGTAGCATGTTCATCTTTGTCAAGATTAGGCATCTGAATACCTAATTGCTTGAACTTGTCAGCACTTTCTTCTGCCGCTTTAGTATTCACTATGAATGAAGACCAATCCTGGAACTGTGTCGATCTAGTCCACATGCTGATTATAGGCAACAGGTTTGACTTGAAAGTGTCTATAGCCAAAGCATCTGGAGTTCTAAGAGGCATTTTGAGTGCCTCGCGGCGGAATCATTCAATAAACCGTTAAGTTGTTTCATTGTGTCGCTGCTTAATTTTAATGAGAGAAGACATAGTCATGTCATTTGTTTCCTCATAAAATCATTCCAAGAACATTTGTTTGAATCCAGAGAAAGAGGTTATACAACCATCTGGCAAACTATGTACCAGTCGTATGCTGCACCTACTAAACATCCGACAAACACCCTAGTGAGTAGAGCGTTATTTGGCTGTAGTTGATCAGTCATTACCTCAAAGTGATTAAGGTACTGACTTGGAGATGTACTGCCATCAAATAGCATAATAGTAGGGGATTTATATTTGGAAGAAAATTGTACTTCCTTCCACTCTATAGGATAAGGTTGCTTGATCCTAAGCTTCTGCAAGCCATCTTTCTGTTTGAAAGCTTCAAATTGAGTTCGTAAAAGTTTTACGGCCTCATTGGTATCTCTCGATGATTGTGGAGTAGTGGATTAGTTTGATATATTAGGAGGAGGTACTGCATGATAAGTACTACCCCTAGCACCAGATTGATTTGGAATAGCCTGCACAAGTATGGAAGTGGTGTGAGGAGACTGTACCCCCAAACCATTGTTGACGGAAGCTGATGTCGTTACAGGTTCTTGGGTCGAAATTAGATTCGCGACCTGTGGAACCGTATGTTGTGTCATAATTACAGCATGCATGCCTGTCATCATCTCAACCATGCTCTTCAAACTAGCCTCCAAAGCAGTAATTCTCTGCTCTTGACTGTTAGAACTGGAAGCATCTTGATCTTCTATGATGATAAAAGAAGTCACTTCTCTAGCTATCGAAGACGAGCTAGTAGAAAAAATGGTCCTTTCAGAACTTTCACTATCAGCATCAAAGTCATATAAGGAACTACCCCCAGAATAAGTGATAAGGATGTCCTTTTGACTGAAGGAATCTTGGTTAGAATCAGAAAGATTTCTTTGATCGATTGTTTCTTAGTCGGAAGAAAGATTCCTTTGACCGATTATTTTTTGGTCGGAAGAAAGATTTCTTTGACCGATTGTTTCTTGGTCGGAAGGAAGATTCCTTTGACCGATTGTTTTTTTGGTCGAAAGGAAGATTCTTTTGATCGATTATTTCTTGGTCAGAAGGAATATTGTTTTGATCGATTGTGTCTTGGTCGGAAGGAAGATTCCTTTGACCGATTGTGTCTCGGCTTCTTGATCTGGTATATTGGTATACTTCTTCGTTGGATTCATGAATCTGATCTAAGTATTGTTGACTGGGATTGCAGGATGTATTATGTCTCGGGCGCTTTTCACCCCCAGTGCTTCGAGATGTCATGTTGACAAAGGCATACAATAATTCATCTTCATCCACTATCAACGGCTGAGGAATCTGAGAGTAATTCAGACGGTCGAAGACAGACCGTTTAGCTGATTGATACAAAATTTGATAAGTACCTCATGGTGATGGTTACAATGATGTTCTTGGGATTGCATTACTGATGGATAAGATGGATTTGTGATCTTCCGCTTCTGTTTAAGAATTTTACGAAGATCAGTTACAATATCAGGATGAGAAGAAGTCAAAGGAACATATTCTTTAATGATGTTAGGAACATGATTTCAATTTTTGAGATGTCCTATTCCTTGAGTGTACAAGGAAGTACTGAGTTGGTTAGCATATGTAAAAGGGTTCTTGACTTCAGAAGTCTGCTTCTGGCGTAAGTTAGCCACTGGCGCAGTCTGTTTGTATTTTGCTGAAGTAGGTGTTGACTGGCGCTTGTTGAGACAGGTGCGCAGGTCAGATAGGTTTGCTACTTGTGTATCTATGTGAGTACTAGCAGCTTACCCTGTTTGGATCTTGAGATGCGCAGAGTTGGAAGGTCTGGAGTTGCATTCTTGGGATTTGGTAGAATCCCTTTTTGTGTTACGCAACCTGTTCTCATGTGCTTGTCCTGGCGCAACTGGCCAACAGATAGTTTAGTTTGAACAGAACTCACTTTCTTAGCAGAGATTTGATTGTCTCTGTCAGAGGAGTAGAATTCCTATCCAAAAGAGCTTTTATACTGACTGGCATATAGGTGCCACCAGAGATATCTTCTACCGAGTCAAGGAGTGGAGAAGAATTAGAAAATGTTAAATGATGCTTTTCTTTATTCTGCAACGAGGCTGGAATAGGTGTATTCCTTGCCAAGTTCAAATTTAGAGAAGGAGTAGCTAAAGAGTGTTTCCCTTTGTTTTGTGGCTGAGAGGCCACAGGCGCAGGTTGTGCAGGTTGAGGAAAGGCCAAAGGGCGCTTCCCTTTGTTCTGTCTTGCACTCTCGCTAGATAGTTTCTTCCCCGAGTTCAGAACTGGAGAAAATAAGGGAGTAGCCAAAAGGCGTTTTCCTTTGTTTAGAGCCGAAAAAGCAGTAAGCACAGGTTGTGCAGGAGTTTTGTTGGTAGAGAAGCAATCTGCGCAGGTTGTACAGGAGTTCTGGTTGGCAGAGAAGCAATCTGCGCAGGTTGTGCAGGAGCCTTGGTTGGCAGAGAGACAGTCTGCACAAGTTGTGAAGGAGCCTAGGTTGGCAGAGAGACAGTCTGCACAAGTTGTGCAGGAGCCTTAGTTGGCAGAGAGATAGTCGGCGCAAGTTGCACAGGAGCCTTGATTGGCAGAAAGACAGTCTGCGCAAGTTGCACAGGAGCCTTGGTTGGCAGAGAGGACTTGGGAGTCCACACAGTGCGTGATTTGCTCTTAGCAGCAACGGTTGTTCGACTTGAACGACCAAAGTCTTCTACGTCTTGCCGATCGATGCGGTATCACATTGAGTTATCACTTTCTCGTCATAGGAGAAAGTTGTCTCCAACAGAGTCACCATTTTGTTTGCAAAAACAAAAGTTTGATTTCTACAAACTAAGAAAGAAAAAATGTACAAGAGTACAATTAATTTCTGGGAAAGTACAACTATAGAAATCTGATCAGAAGACGATCACTTTATCCTTTGGACGATGTGATATCGAAGACACGAGCCTTTGGAAGATGCAACAGCACTTTGTCAGTAGATTATGATCATTAGTGATGCTTTATAACTAATTTGAAACTCTATTTATAGAGTTTTAAAATACTATTTTCTGAGTTGTGCGCACTTCAAGTTACGCACCTTCTATCCAGTTGCACGAACGGTTACTTAAACTGCTGGGAATGCATGGCATCATTTGAGTGAGATGTGCGTGGTCGTGGGCAGTATAGTGGATACGTTCTTCGAGATTAGTGGCATGTGCGCCATATCATCCTACTTCTGAATAAAAGTTGATCAGGTGGCGCCAATACTCTAGGTGGCTCGCGCACAACTCGACTTTTGGCACCTTTGAGTGGGTCTTTTATGTTATGACAATTGATTCTCGTGCTTCTTGATAACTTGTGCAAGCTAGCTGTCAGCATTAATTGTATGCTGACAAAATCTCCTCGAGCGCCACGTTGCGTGGGATTCGAATAGATTTTCTTCGAGTGACAAGCTGTCAGTAATGATGGCAGCCATTACAACTTTTCGAAGATGCTTGCAACGTGGAGCTCGCGCACCCTAGCTTAGGCGTAACCTGAGATGGCTTAGGCACAACCTGAGACTGGCACAACTTAATGATCTGGCGCCACTTAATACTGGAGCTTTGTTGAGAGAGGCGCCCATTGATTTTTAGACTCCTACAGTGGAGACTTTGATGGAGACTGTATTTACATCTTCTATCCACAGTGCCTCTCTCCATGACGATCACACTGTGAAGAGTAATCCCGGCATAGATCCGCAGGAGTTTTTAATTCGACACATGTAATCAATAGATCCTTGTAATTATGTCTTTAGTCTTTTATGTAATCGTGACGAGTCTGTAGCAGACTCTTGTAGCCATGATTAATAAAAAAGGACTCTGAGCTTTTTATCTGTTTGTGACTTTTGTCTTTGCTGTTAGCGTGCTTGACTGCCTGTGCCTCTGCGCCTTGTATTATGCTGAGATTTTTTATGCTTCTATAACTCATGGGTATACTACTCACTCACGAGCTGGAACTTCAAGACTTTGAAGATGTTGCACCGAAGGAGAAGTCGATTGCTTTAAAAGCTCAACACAGAAGAACTGTCGAAGATAATTTCGACAACAATGATTCTGACTCCGAAGATCAAGCTCTCCTAGTAAGAAAGTTCAAGAAGTTCATGAGATTCAATAGAAGAACAAAGAAACACAATAGAATTAACAACGAAGAAGATCCTATCTGCTACGGTTGTAAGAAGAAATGACATATGAAGAAGGATTGTCCAAATCATCATCCAGGAAAAGCAACAAGTATGAAAAAGGTTACCTGAAGAAATTAACATCCAGAAGGTACGCCAACACAAGCATATGGCATAAAAGCGAAGCCAGCGACTCAGAAGATGAACAATCAGATGACGCTGCAAATGTGTGCTTAATGGCATTCGATCAGGTAAATACTAACCACTATTTGATACATATGATGATTTTACCTTTGAAAATTAGGTGTAGCCTTTAGTGACCTCTTAGGTGATTACAGAAAACTATGTAGCAAATACCAAAACTCTAAGAAGGTACTCAAAGAGTACAAAGGTGAAATAGAAAGTCTTACCGACCTACTAGCTGAGGTTAGAAGTAATAATAATTCTAGTGAGGTAGGTGATCTTTCTTCTGTTAAGTTATTACTACACGAGACCATAAGACTATCCGAAGAGAAAGACAAGACCATTACCCAATTAGAGGAAAATCTACTCAAAGAGAAGAAGAGTCTTCAGCAAGCACTAATTAGGAATGATGCACTTACTGCTGATTATAGTTTATTGTATGACACTTCCAAAAGTTGGAAATTAGGTTAACAAAATAGCATGAAGTTGCTACTTCCTATCCTAACACGTGCTACTTATCGAAACATCGTAACACTATCAAACCCAACACTATCAGACCAAACCAAACCAAATCTTTGCCCAAGAAGATTAATAGGCATGCATTCTATTATACTAGAAAACCAAGACCTATCAATTATGCACAACACACTGCTTCTAAACTCAACATGCTAGATGTCATTATTGTGGCACCATTGGTCATATCTCTCATGCATATAAAGTTAGATAGTTAGTTGATTTGAAAATATATGCATGGATACCAAAAACTAACATTTTATGAACCTACAAGAAATGGATACCAAAAGTTTCATCTATAAATTCTCTTGTAAGTGGAACACCCTTTACATGCTAGAAGCAAATAGATCCCCGACAGCGGCTGCTCATGACACATGACTGGTGATGCTTCATTATTTGCAACATTATTGAAGAAGAAAGAAGGATATGTTTCCTTCGGTAATAATCTTAAAGGGTACATAATAGGTATCGAAAATATTGGTAAGGCACTCTATCCTGTGATTAAAGATGTCTGTCTAGTTACCGAGTTAAAACATAACCTACTCAGCATAAGCCATTTGGCTGACCACGGTTATGGTATTAATTTTGTCAAAGACAAATGTACTATAGTTGATAGCTCGACTGGTAGTATTATCTTTGAAGGTATCAGGGAAGACAATATATATATGTTTTTCATTTGTTAGAAGATGCTAACAAAGCAAGTAGATGCTTAATAGCCAAAAGTGATGAGAGTCAAATATGGCTATGAGACTCGATCATGCAAATATGGACACAATTTCAAGACTATCCACAAAGAAGTTAGTACGAGGCTTACCAGACATTACTTTCAAGAAAGATAGGGTATGTAGTAAATGTGAAAAGAGCAAAGCTACCCGGTCCATATTTAAGTCCAAGAAGGCTGTAAGTACCACTAGACTTCTATAATTACTGCATATGAATTTATTTGGACCTAGTAGAATTGCTAGCCTAGGTGGTAAATTATATGCTTTTGTAATAGTAGATTATTTCTCTATATACACGTGGGTATATTTTCTTGCACACAAAAATAATGCATTGTCAAAATTTGTCTCCTTTTGTAAGAAAGTTTAGAATGAAAAATGATTCATGATCACTCGTATTCGAAGCGATCATGATGACGAATTTGAGAATACAGAGTTTAAGCAATTTTGTGACACACACGATTATCTACATGAGTTCTATTGCCCTAGGACTCCACAACAAAATGGAGTTATGGAACGTAAGAACGGTACTCTATCCGAAATGGCTAGAGTAATGTAAAACCAGTTTAGTCTACCTAAATACTTTTGGGCTGAAGCTGTCAATACAGCTTGCTATGTTCTCAATAGGGTTCTAATTCAACCTATATCGAAAAAGACTCCCTATGAGATATAGTTTGATAGAACACCCACTTCATATTTCAAGATATTTTATTGCAAATGTTTTATTCTCAATACTAAAGATAATTTAGGAAAGTTTGACGAAAAGGCCGATGAAGGTATCTTTTTAGGTTATGCTGCGAAGAGCAAAGGGTACCTAGTCTTCAACAAGAGAACTATGATCATCGAAGAATCAATAAATGTTATACTTGACGAACTGAATCAACAGACAATCAATGATGATGACAAAGACATCAATACACCAAGTACAGCACCTGTAGAACCTTCAAGCACAGCACCAGCTGATCCTCCAGGTAAATCACGTATAAAACTAGAAGCCGAAATCAGCTACCTTGAAAGTTTGCCAAAGAGAATAAAGTTTTTGACTGACCATCCCAAGGACTTGATAATAGGTAAGATTACCATGGGTGTAAGTACTCATTCCTCTAGCAAAAATATAGTTTCCTGTGTTGTATTTATTTCACAGCTTGAATCTAAAACTATTGAAGAAGCATATAGCGATACATTTTGGTTAAATGCTATGCAAGAGGAATTAAACCAATTTGAACGGAATCAAGTTTGGGAACTTGTTTTCAAGACCATTGATCATCCGGTCACTGGCATCCGTTGGGTATTTTGAAATAAACTGAATGAGAATGGTTTACTTACTCGTAATAAGGCCCGATTTGTAGCTCAAGAATACAATCAAGAGGAAGGTATCGACTACGATGAGATCTATGCCCCAATTGCGAGATTAGAATCCATTCACATGTTATGTGCATTTGCATATTTTTATTAAATTATTTCAAATGGATATTAAGAGTGCATTTTTGAACAGTTTTTTAAAAGAAGAAGTTTATGTAGCTCAACCTCCAGGTTTTACTGATTTCAAAAATCCTAATTTTGTTTTCAAGTTGAAGAAAGCTTATACGGTTTGAAAAAAGCCCCTCATGCTTGGTATGATCGTTTAAGTTCTTTTTACTTGACAACGGTATTACAAAAGGCAAGTTTGATACTATAGTGTTTATAAAATCTTTTAATGGAAATCTTCTTTTAATTCAAATTTATGTAGTTGATATTATCTTTGGATCTACTGATGAATCTCTCTGTCAAGAATTTTCAAAGTGTATGCAAAACGAGTTTGAGATGAGCATGATAGAAGAACTGAAATTCTTCTTTGGACTGCAAATCAAACAAACCAATAATGAGACGTTCATTAATCAAGCCAAGTACACAAAAGACTTGTTAAAAAGTTTGACCTGGAAATCGTCAAACCACTTCGCACTCCAATGGAGACTTCAACCAAGCTTGATATTGATGAACAGGGCAAACCGGTCGACATACGTAAGTATCGAGATGTGATTGGTAGTTTACCCTATTTAACTGCTAGTCGCCCTGATATAATGTTTACCATTTACTTGTGTGCACGTTTTCAATATAAACCTAAGGAATTACGCTTGTGCGCAGTTAAGCGTATCTTTTGATACCTTAAAGGCACTTCTTCTGTCGGCTTATGGTATTCCAAAATCATGTCCTTTAACCTCACTACTAAAATCTGCTCAATTGGTAACGTAAATTTAGCGACGTTCGCAAAACGTTGCTAAATTGTGGACATTAGCGACGTATAACTGAAACGTCGCTAACCGTCGCTACTAGCGATGAAAATAGCGATGTGACAACAACGTATATTAGTTACATAAGCTAGTCGTCGCGAAACGTCGCTATGATGTCGCTAATAGCGGCTAATTTAGCGCCGTTAGTTGGAACGTCGCTAAATTCTAATTAAATTAAATTCTCCCTCCCCCCAGATTCATTTCCCCCCATCCATTTTACTCTCTCACTCTCTCCCTTCGGCGCTCTTACTCTCACTCTCTCCGGCGCTCTCACTCTCTCCGGCGACTCTCCTCCGGTACGTGACTCCCTCTCTCTCTATTTTTGTTGTTGGTGGTTGGGGGTGTTGGTGGCTCGAGGGGAGGGGCAAGGGGGTGCGGGTGGTTAGGGGTGAGGAATGGTTGGGGGTGGCTGGAGGGGTGGGGCAGGGGGGTGAAAGCGACTGCGGGTGAGGAGGAGGGCTGGAGGGAGGGGAGGGTTAGGGTTCGGGTTAGGGGTGGGTGTGTGGGGGGGCAGGAGGGGAGGGCGGCTGGAGGGTGAGGGCGGGGGGGTTGGGGGGAGGGGAGGGTTATGGTAAGGGTTCGGGTTAGGGTTAGGGGTGGTTGGTGGGGGGGGAGCAGGGGGGTTGAGGGGGTTGGAAAGGGGAGAGGGGCTAGTGGGGGAGGGGTTAGGGAGGGGTTAGGGATAGGGTTAGGGTTAGGGTTAGGGGTGGTGTAGGGGGGAGGGGTACGGGGGGCTGGGTCAGGGGCACCGATAGTGCCGAAAAATCTGATAATTTAGTAATAATTATTTGTTTTCTGACACCGAAAAATTTGATACTCCGATTCGAAACCACGTACCGATAGTGTCGATATTTGTAATACGTAGTTTTGTTGGTTGGTTAATGCCGTCGTCTATTTTCTTTGATCCCGATACTCATAGGAATGGTCCCGAGTCACGACCGTACGTCGGGTTAGGACCTTCTTGCTGCTCGTGGGGTTGGGGGGTCTGCTGCTCGGGGTGGGGCCCCTAGGGGGCTCATAGTATATATGTATGTATGTAGTATATAGTATATTCATTTTAGTTTTGAAGTTTATTCATATTTGTAGATATCTAGAAATGGCTATATCCAAGTATCTGCTAGACCGTTCATGGATGTACAACCGCATTCGAGATGACAGGTGCAGTGTGCGAGATGAATACATCACCGGAGTAGAATAATTCCTCCAATTTGCGAAAGCGTTTCCTCAATCCATGGACGGCATGGACATTAAGTGTCCGTGTGCAAAATGTCAGAACATGAAGTTTCAACCAGAATTGGATGTGACGTATCACTTATACACAAAGGGTTTCCTTCCGAATTACTACTAATGGACCGCACACGGAGAGCTTGTACCTTTAGCATTCCAAGTGGAGCCTTATGTGGAGCCTTATATGAATGTCCACAACCGAACTGGTGTCGACAATGAGTACATGAACATGGTCTTCGATGCTGCGGGGCCTAGTTTCGATCCATACAATCGTGACGCAGCTGAGGAGGCACCGATTGCCGATGTCGCAAAGTTCATGGAGTTGTTGGAGAATACAAGGACTCCTTTGTACCCTGACTGTGAGGACCATTCACCATTAGAGGTGATCACTCGGCTCTTGAGCATAAAGTCTGACTTTAAAATATCGCAAGAATGCTACAATAGAGTGCTCGAGTTGATTACCGATATCTTGCCGGAGGGTGCCAAGTTACCGAAAGACTTCTACCGCTCTAAGAGGATGGTGAGATCCCTCTGGATGGGATACAACAAGATTGATTACTGTCAGAACGGATGCATGCTTTACTACAAAGATCACAAGGATGCAGAAGTGTGCGGATTCTGTGGTGCTGACCGCTACAAGCCAACTGCTACAGGCAAGTCTAGAAGACCGACTGCTTCAATGCACTACTTGCCGTTGATGTCGCGGTTGCAGAGGTTGTTCATGGTGAAAGAGACTGCCAAAAATATGAGTTGGCACAAGCGACAACAGACCGAAGGAGTATTGGATCACCTATCTGATGGAGAAGCGTGGAAGCACTTCGATCGAGCATATCCTAATTTTGCTTCGGATGCGCGTAATGTAAGGTTGGGGCTCTGCTCTGATGGTTTCACCCCATTTGGTCTTTCAGGCTCCCAATATTCATGCTGGCCGGTAATCTTCACTCCGTACAACCTACCGCCTTGGATGTGCATGAAGACACCTTACATGTTCTTAACTATTATCATCTCCGATTCGAACAACCCGAAGGGGAACATCGACGTATACTTACAGCCGTTGATAGATGAGCTGAAGCAGCTATGGAAAATAGGGGCGTACACGTATGATGCTTTGAAAAAATAGAATTTTCAGATACGGACAGCACTAATGTGGACAATCAACGACTTTCCGGCTTATGGAATGTTATCTGGATGGAGTACTCATGGTCGGCTTTCATGTCCGTATTGCATAGACCGTACTAAGGCTTTTCGTTTGAGACACGGAGGAAAGCCATTCTTCTTTGATTGTCACCGGGAGTTCTTGCTGAAAGACTATCCATACCGTAGGAACAGAGCTGCTTTCTGTGCCGGAGCTATGGAGAAGGGCGATCCACCGCCAATGTGGTCCGGAGAGGACACATGGGAGCAAGTAAAAAAAAATCGCAAGTGCTATTGAAGATCCTACAACAAGCAGCCATTGCGAAGGATTTGGCGAAGATCATAACTGGACCAAAAGGAGTATATTCTGGGATCTGCCATATTGGAGCACAAATCTGATCAGACATAACCTTGACGTCATGCATATCGAGAAGAACATGTTTGATAACATAATTAATACTGTATTAGACGTCAAGGGAAAGACAAAAGACAATCAGAAGGCTAGATTGGACTTAGCCGAAATATGCAGACGCCCTACATTGCACATGATAGACAACGGGAAGGGAAAGCTTTTACGGCCTAAGGCAATCTACTTGCTGGACAAGGAGGACAAAGTGAGACTTTGTAGATGGATCCAGGACTTGAAATTTTCGGACGGATACGTCTCCAATCTAAGAAGATGTGTTGACATAAAGGAGTGTAAACTGACTAGAATGAAGAGCCACGATTGCCACGTATTCATGGAGAGGTTAATTCCTGTTGTATTTCGGGAATTATTACCGCCGGGGATCCATTAACAGAGCTTAGCATATTCTTCAGAGATCTTTGTTCTTGCAAGTTGTTCGTCGATCGTTTAGAGAAGCAAGAGAATGACATTGTGGTAACACTTTGCAAACTTGAGAGAGTTTTTCCTCCTGCATTCTTTGACTCAATGGAGCATTTGCCAATTCATCTTATCCATGTGGCTCTTATTGCTGGACCTGTCGGTTATCGTTGGATGTACCCGTTCGAGCGACAGTTGAACCACCTCAAGACAAAGGTGAAAAATAAGGCACGGGTGGAGAGTTCTATTTGTCAAGCATATGTCCTTGAGGAGATTTCAAACTTCTGTTCCATGTATTTTTAGCCTCATATTGCTACAAATATAACAAGGGCTCCCAGAAATGACGACGGCTATGAAGTTGGTATTGAGGCAAAGCTGAAAGTATTTACTGCCTACGGAAAACTATCTGGTAAAATAAAAAAAATATCTAAATGACGACGAGGTTAGCGCTGTAATGTTATATGTATTGCTCAACTGCAACAAGGAAGAAGTGGACAAGCTAGAGGGGTAAGTAAAATTATTTTGCCTGCTTCGTTGCTTCTCAATATAACTAATATACCTATGCTTCGTTGCTTTTCAGCATGTTTAAGGATGAGGTAACGTCCAACAATCCGTACACAACCGAGGAGGAAGTAGAACAGCAAATGAGACTTAATTTTTCTTTTTGGTTGAGAGCATATGTACGGATATCTTCACAATTTACTTTTTCTGTACGTTTATACTTGCACATAATAATTAAGTTAGCATCATTTATTTGGTATTTAGGTTGATCGTCCGGAGGCAATCCTTGAGAATGAGTATATTAAAACTCTAGCTAAGGGACCAATTTATCAAGTGAAGACCTGGCCAAGTTACTGCGTAAATGGCTTCAGGTTCAAGTCAACAAATGCTCGAATAAGAGACGACTTCTTGGATTTGGATTCTACGAAGAATAGTTGTTTGTGCATAAAATCTTCAAACTACAAAGACGTCGACCCAGGCAATGACTTCTTTGGCGTCTTACGGAAGATTGTGAAACTGACATACAATTATGCTATAGAACCTTGTAAGATCGTCGTGTTCAGATGTGACTGGTTTGATCCGATCCAAGGTCGAGGTTGGAGAGTTGACAAACATGGTCTTGTTGACATAAATTATCGTCGTCGATATCAAGCTTATGAGCCATTTGTTCTAGCAAACCAGGCTCAGCTAGTTTACTTTACCAGCTATCCAAAACGAGGAGCCGGAGATCAGATTGGTGGACAGTCTATAAGACTAAAGCTCGAAATACCTTCGATGTCGACGAGATAGCTTATCAGGAAGACGAACTACCTCTTATTACAAATATTGTCGATATGGACTAAACGGAAGTTTCTCATGACATGTTTCATCAATTGGAAGAGGTAGAAGTATCAGAAGAGGAAGAAGAAGTTAATAGAAGTGAAGAGGAAGAGGAATCGGAACAAAATAAATTTTCAGAAGAGGATTGAATATATTTAATTTTCAGATGTAGTATGGTTTACTTTTGTTTTTTTCAGATGTAGTATGGTTTACTTTTGTTTTAGCGACGTTAATAAGCGACGTTTTCAGATGTAGTATGGTTTACTTTTGTTTTTTCCAGATGTTGTATGGTTTACGTAGCGAAGTTTTAAGATGTAGTATGGTTTACTTTTTTTTTTCAGATGTAGTATGGTATACTTCTGTATTTTTTCAGATATGGCTCGACGTGGATCCTTTGGTTCCGGTGCTGGTGGGAGTCGACGAGGCCGACAGTCTCCATCTACCACTCCTCCTATCGACTCCTCATCCCCCCGTACTCCAGTATACGCTAGTGGTATAGTCGCCGGCAGTGTCTCCATACCCGGCTCTAGTAGTTCGAGGCTAGGGCCTTCTTCTTCTACGCAGCCAGTACCATCGAGTATTCCAGAGGCCGACCCCACTACTGAGGAGCAGGTCGAGGACGAGGCCCACATCGAGGTCGAGGGCGATAGCGAGGCCCACGCAGAGGGCGAGGCCGAGGTGTCACGACCAACACCCACTTTTCAGATACGAGACGTGTCCAAGCCAGCCTACGCCGCAGAGTCAACGGTAGAACGCTGTCAAGCCCGCAAGAAATAAATACTCAAAATATCACATTTGCTGCTCATTCACATTTCTAAGTTTATTACAACATTTATAACAATTACAATATTTAAAATTAAAGAAAATACAAAGTTCTCACAATTAATAAAAATGATAACTAGTTCCACTATCTAGGTCGGACTCAGCATACCCATGTCTTTCCAGTGCTAATAGAGATCACGACTAAACCTGAAAAATGTTGGTTTCCAGTTAGGAATGGAACAAGTACACAAACCGACGACAATGCAAAAATACAATAGAATTAACAAGACATGAAAATAACATATGAGAGATAAAACTAGAAGAAAACTGATGACATGGCACGGTGGAGAATAAAAGGAAAAATAAAAGACAACTACCTATGTGGTGTGAAATATCCTTTTCAACATGTGAACGGCTAGGGGTAAATAAGGCTCACTGCACGTGTCGTGTGCAGCTGCTAGCATTCACGAAAGACACGGAGGATAGTTCTGGGTAGTCCACATGTCTACTAAGATATTTCCCCTCCCGACTACTCCGTGTGACGAGCGTGTCAACAAGCAGCAAGATATATGTATAGACATGAAATGAAAAGACTACTATGAATTGGAAAGCAATCAGAAAGTGCACTTGCCTGAGGTCCTCAGCTGGTGAACTCAATAACTCTGTTGAGTTCAATATAGTCCGGGTTGGCGAGGGTCGATATAAGGAGTCCAAAGTTGACAAATGAAATATGGACGCGATTAGTCGTGATCAGAAACAATCTATTCTAAGGGGAAGGAGAGCTTGTTTAGGGTATGCAATTCCTTAATATATATATTAGAAACTTTTTTATAAAATAACCCTTACTTACAAAAATATATACATATATATTATTAGAAAAAGTTTATACTTAGATGGTATTAAACTTCTTTATGAAATATTTATTTCAAAACCCTTGAATAAAATCCTAATATTAATATACATAGCTTTTAGGAGGTGTCAATGAAACAGTTGGAAATAATATTAGCATGTATACAGGAACTATCTAAAACAGTTCTTGGAATCAAGGCAAAACATTCCTTAATGATAGGCAAAAATTATTTAGGTAGTTATTATATGTTTTTATTTATAAACATAAAATAATAATGTAGGTATGACACAAAAACTCTAATAAACTTCTCTTTTGTAAATATTTATTTAATAACGCTTGTACTTATTATTAAAAATAGGTAAAATATTGATACTTTCACAACATTCAATATATATGGAAGTATATATACTCCCAATACAAAACATATCTCATATTATAATGTATTTAGTACGTAAACCGTATTTAGTATATAAACTTGTGAATAGCAAAAATATTTTATATATATATATATATTACTGAAGTATGTGCTTATATATATATACTAAATAATTCTCAATCGTAAGGAAGAGGGTTAACATACAATAAAATATGTGAAGGAAAGGTTGCAACTATAATGGGTTAGACTAAATTACAATTTCCAAAAGATGAGGGTGCTAAAAGGAAAATTTTACCTCTATCAAGTACAGAGAGTACTCTCCACTACACGTTTCCTTCTTGAGAAGTCTATAGCTCCCACTCTGCTTGGAATTGCAAACCATCAAACGAAGCAACCCAGCTCCTTTCGGGCCCACGCTCGGGTTAATGATATGGAGACACGAAACTTGAAGAAATTGGATTGATAACTCACCGATGATCGATCGGTAGGGTCGTCGCTGCCAAAGCCTTGTCGTCACAGAAGTCCTTGATTGATCGCCGGGAGCACGGCCTCTGCCCGTGGTCGAAGTTCGAAGTGCCGCCAAGAGTTGGCACGAGATCGACTGGAGGAGAAGAACTGGCGTTGTCGTCAAGGTTCGTCGATCGAACTCGCTAGGGGAGAAGTCTCGAGACGTCGGGAGTTCAGGGAGACGACGGTAGTGTGTTAGGCGGAGGACAGCGGCCGGGTTCGGCTGCAGCTCACGGCTTGGCCCGACATGCACAGTGGTTTGCACTTGATGCCACTGCTTATTGCAATAGTTGTCGTCGTCGACAGGGCTGGCCATAGATACTGTCGCCAGCGCCGGTACGAGGTCTGGGTTAGCGGTGCAGTGAACGCCTCATGGAGTACGGGGACGACGCTGCAGCCTCGACACGGAAGATGGTTGTACCACCGAAGTTGCACCGGCGAGGCTAGCCTGGGGCCGTGGGCGGCGACGGCGTCCGAAGTTGAGGGGACTGGTGCGACACGAAGAGAAACGTGTGGCCGGTGATTTGGAACATAAGAAAACTAGTTGCGGAGGCGCTGGTTTTAGGGTTCAAAAGGAGATGAAGCAAAATATATTTATATATATATATATAGAGAGAGAGAGAGAGAGAAGGGGAGTTGAATAGTTTGGTTTAGGTTTGCGGGTTGCAGCTTGGGAAATGGGCTTGGGGTGTTTCATTATTTTGCTATATTTCTATAGATACGAACATGTGTGAATTCGTAAATGGGGCTCGGGTTACAGTAGGGAATTCGCCCATTGACTCTAGAGTCAATGCTGCTGATATCCATTTATTCTTCTGTTTCTTTTTCTCTTTATTAATAACTAATATATCCATATATATATTCATATAAATATATACAAATATCCATATATATATATACATATAATTATATACAAATACCTATATATATACATATATATATAGGTATTCACACACAATAACCAATTAATATCTATATATACACATATATATCTATATACACATATTTTTATCTACATATTTATTTATACGTACACACACGTATATATGTAATTATATATATACACGTACACACATATTTATATTTACATTTATGTATACCCACACGTATACACTTACACATATGTATATATATATTTATATTCGCATTACCATATATATATATATATATATATATATATATATATATATATATATATATATATATATATATATATATATATATATATATATATATATATATATATAGCTCTCTCTCCAACTATAGGTATCCACACATGCTTTATATAAAATAATTCCCATACTCTAAATAAAGTATCCAAATTATCCTTGTATATAGTTTATAAAAATATGCACCTATGCATATATAATTTATTTAAAAATTAATTATCAGAATAACCAATTTCAAATGATATTATTTAAGAATAATATAATATAATAATATCAGTATAATAATAATAAAATAAATAATAATAAAATATATTCACATTACCATCGAGTATTCCAGAGGCCGACCCCACTACTGAGGAGCAGGCCGAGGACGAGGCCCACATCGAGGTCGAGGGCGATAGCGAGGCCCACGCCGAGGGCGAGGGCGAGGCCGAGGGGAAGGCTGTGGGCAGGGGCAGGGGGTAGGGGCAGGCTGCAGCTCACATTTGAGACAGATCCTCCGTGTCGCCCGGAGGGGGATATGAGGTTGGAGATTTGGGCCTGTACTCGGACCAGGCGGTAAGTAAAATTGTTGCATTTAATTTGTTTAAATTTATTATAAACTTGTTTAATAAATTTTAATTTCCATTTTACAGGTATCATCCCTCCTCCGTACACCGGTCGCTGGGTACATTCCTACGACAGAACTACGAGGGGCCCTGGATCAACTGGAGGGATGTCCCTGCTGACAAGAAGGCCTTCTGGTTTGAGCACTTTTCGGTACATAAAAGTTTATTTTCTTTTAACATTTAGTATGTTATGTTATAACTTACCTACTTCTATGATTTTTTCAGCGGACTTACTTCTTCCCTCCCCACCGCGCCGTTGTTGTCGAGGCTATTTTTTCCAACGTCGCCAGCAAGCTCATTAGGGATGCGATCCTCGACCAAAAGGATCACGTGCGCCGGGGAGAGCGTATTCAGGGTTGGATCTCTGTCGCCGACTGGGCGGTAATTAAGAGATGATTTGAGGAGAAAACCTACAAGGAGAAGTCCGCGAAGTCTAAAAGAGCACGACAGACGGGGCCGCAGTGGTGTGGTGGATCACGGTCCATCATGGATTTCTTCACTCATATGGTACATATCTCGCCGTATACCCATAATTAATACTTTATAATAATATATTTCTTTTAACTTAACTGACAAATTATATAATAATTTCGTAACAGGTTGAATCGGGAGAAGACCCGAATATGGTGACCTTGTTCCTCGCCATGCACACTAAGGGGGAGAGGTTCATAAACGACAAGGTCCGGAACACCTATGTAAGTTTTACTTAATGCTAGTTCATTGATATTAATTTTTACTTACGTAGAAAATTCATATAGATGTTATTTCTAGGCCGAGTTTTTGAAGTTTTACTTAATACTAGTTTATTGATATTAATTTTTAGCGACCACGTGAGAATTCATATAGATGTTATTTCTAGGTCGAGTTTTTGAGGCTTAGGGAGGCCGGGCCGACACGGTTAGAGGGAGCTGGTGCTAGCACTTCCCAGCAGTCCCCGGCCGCCGCAGCTCAGTCAGATGACGAGCTGTCGATGAGGGCCGTTGGTGGCATGCATAGGGGTACGTACTATGGTACGGGCTCCTATGGTGCCTTTATTGCGTCACAGGCCTCTACGACCGCCACTAGTGTGCCCGCCCCCACACAGACTGAGGAGTCACTCCGCCACCAGCGGAGTGTCGATGCGCAGATCACAGCTCTGCGTGACGAGATGCTGCAGAGGATGGTGGGGCCACATATAGATAATTCTGCGCTCATCTCACGCTTTGAGAGGCCTGAGGAGACTACTGAGGCGTTGTGACAGATGGCCCGCACTACGCAGGAGGCTACGCAACGGTTGGTCGAGCAGATGCAGCAGTTCCAAGAGATGGCTACGGAGCGACCGTCTGCTGGTACACCAGGAGCATCGTCTACATTCGGCGGTGCACAGGAGGACATGCTCGTCCACCTGTTGTCATCGGAGGAGTATCAGACGATCCTGGCATTGCGATGACAATCATCTGGTAGTGCTCCTCCTCCAGCTCCGGCTCTAGCACCGGGTCCAGCTCCAGCTCCAGGCGATCAGTAGTTTCGTTTTTGCATTTTTGGACTGTACTATATTTTCTACTTTGTACATATTTGCGGATATTTACTTTGTTAGTTGAGGATATTGACTTTGTACGTATTTGAGGATATTGACTTTGTTCGTTGAGGATATTATATATTGACTTTGTTCGTTGCGGATAGTATTTTTTTCTTTATATTTTTTGTATATTCTGGAATGTATTGTGCGTGCCGGTGTTGAGTGTTCCACCGAGGGGGTCGGCGAACCCAGGGATTAGATTCTGTATTTTGGATTTTGGATTCTGTATTTTGGCTCAAGCTCCAGCTCCATTTGTATTTTGGATTCTATTTTTTTATATTTTTTTAACTTAGCGACGTTTTTAGCGACGTTAATATTCATTGCTAAATATTTACGACGTTAATTAATGTCGCTAAAAGCGTCGCTAAATTGCTGACGTGGCAACACGTGGCACCAAATCTGATGTCAGCTCGTCGTCGCCAAAATATCGCAAAAGTGTCGCAAAAGTGTCGCTAAACGGCGACCACACAATAACGTCGCAAATTGCGTCGCTAATTAGCGTCCACGTAAAAACGTCGCAAATAATGTCGCTAATTAGCGACGTTATAAACGTCGCTAACTAACGTCGCCATAGCAACGTTTTGCGACATTTTCTCGATTAGCGACACGTTTTTTTTTTTGTCGTTTCTAAAACGTCGCTAATTTTGCTTAGCGACGTTTTTGCCGAGATTAGCGATGTTTTTGAACGTCGCTAATCTAACAAATTTTTGTAGTGCCTAACCGGTTACTCGGATGCTAATTTTGTTGGATGCAAAGTGGATAGAAAAAGTACAAGCGGGACGTGTCATTTTTTAGGTAAGGCTCTAGTCTCTTGGTTTAGCATGAAACAAAATTCTGTCGTATTATCAACTATTGAGGCTGAGTATATCACCACAGGACGTTGTTGTGCACAAATTTTGTGGATGAAGCAAACAAATCCTAGAAGACTTTGGTTTACTTTACACACACATACCTATTTTCTATGATAACACTAACAATATTAGTTTGACTAAGAATCATGTATGTCACTCTCGTACTGAGAATATTAAGATTCGATATCATTTTCTTAGAGATCATCAAACAAATGGAGATATAAAACTTGTATATGTAGACACATAGAACCAACTGGCTGATATCTTCATAAAACCATTAGCGGAAGATCGTTTCAATTATTTACGTCAAGAATTATGAATTTTAGATGTCAGTAATATCAATTACTGTTGTGTTATAGATTATCTTTCAATATACAAGCATTATGCAAGCCTACAAAGGGTCTGTCTGTCACCACGACCAAGGTCGAAGCAAAACTGTATTTAAATGTTCTCCGGTAAACCCCCATTAGCTGGGACAGTACCCCTACATCTAATCTGAGACATTCGCTGTGTAATAAAATTTAATTCATAAAATAATATTGATTATATTAATTAAAATTTAAAATAACTAAACTTGGAATTAAATAATTAAAAAGAGATTGATGAAAAGAAGTGGACTGTATTTATTTCTGTTTAAAAAATACCTCAACAGAACCCCCAGGCAAACTCTGACCGAATTTGGCCCGAGTTCAGCCCGAGTTCTGTTGGTGGTATGTGTTTTTAAGGCAGAACCGAGTGGCCCCATTCCTTTTATCTTCTCCAAATTCTCATATCACAAAAGCAGCCGCGTCCCGACCCTCCAACTAGAAATTCTCCAAGCCTCCAATTACTTTGGAGAAATCAATCCAAACTTTGGATTCGTGCGAAGTTTCTCATCCTCTACAACATATTCCAATCTTGGAAGGTATAACCTCCTCCTTCACTCTTTTTTAAGTTCGTAGATTTTATTTTTTTTAGATACAATGCCTATGAACTTCAATCCCTCCAAGAGGAAGAAGGCCGCGGCCAGTGAAGAGACCTCGTCTTTGAATCCTCATGTGGATTCACTCTTTTTTCCGGTCTAGTCGGCCGATGGAGCATATAATGAGTTTTTCTTTGAAACTCATGACCAATCACTTCTATGGTATACGGATTTCTTTGTTCGCAAAATACGCACTGGAGCCCCGATTAAATGGACTATATTTCCTGAACACCGTCCATTCTTTGAGGCATTAGGGTTTCACCAACTTGTCACCCACTAATATCCTATCTCCACTAATGCCATTCGTCTATTTTATTGCAATTTTACTTTGAACACTTTTACTATAAGAAGTCGTGTCGGTGGAATTACTATCGAGTTCAATAATGTCCTCTTAGCAAAAATCCTTAATGTCCCTAATGAAGGTGCTCTGCTAGATGATATCACGGAATTTGATTTCCCCGCAGGCACAATTTTAAGCAGTTTCAAGAACGAACTTTGTTCTCATGTCCGTGTTCGTTCTGGTAAGTTCAAGGCTGCTAACTTGAACTTACTTAACTATGAATTGCATCGCATGGTCTACTCCACTCTCTTACCCAAATCCACTTCGAAAGACGATGTTACCAACTTTGAATTGTCTGCCCTTTATCACATTCATAAGGGTATTCATTTTTCTGTCCCCGAGACTATTATCCAGATGATGGAAAGTTGTCGCAAAAGGCACAAAAACCTTACTTACGCGATGATTATTCCAATCATCTTTCAGCATTTCGATATTGACTTATCTACTTGCGCTCTTGAGTCTGAGCCCAAGTATCTTCAGCTGTCTCATTGTAGCACAGCGGTCCCTCCTGCTTCTCCTATTGCTCCACCTCCTCAGGACTACCCTATGTCTTATGAGGGTGTCCATCAGCATCTCTCAAATTTGCGAGCGTTTATTACTGACACATCTAGGGAAAGCGAGTTCTGTGATGCCAGTCGATTTTAGGCTCTCGTCAATTCCTTTGCCGATCTCTATTTTGGTCAGACTGGTCATTCTGTCAATTTTCTTCCCAGAGATCCAGCTGTTTCTGGCTACCGCTATGAGAATGAGGCGGTACGTCATCTTTTTAGCCCGATAATGCATATGACTGGTACCATGGTTCTGATGCTACTATACACCCTTCTGGAGCTGGCACTTCTGAAGCTGGTCCATCTAGACATGATGGCACAGCTGACGCTAATGATGATGATGATAACTCTGAGGACTTTTGATCTAGACGTTACGTATTTTGTCTAGATATTATCTAGTTAGACTTTTTATTTATCTATGTTTACTTGGAAATGCTTCGACATTCCAAGATAGCACTTTATTTTTTTGGCACTGAGACTTTATTGCTGAGATGATGTATTCTGAACATCTATTATGCTTTTTATTTCAGCTTAGTACTATTTTCTACTTTTTTTCATATTCCGTTTATGTATAGCATTATCACTTTTAGCTTATGCTTCAATATATAAACTGCCTGTGAAATACATGTTTATTCCTTTATATTTTTTGTATTTCTTCAACGCTTGTTTCTTATGCATAATTTGCGGGGGAGATTATCTCTTTGCAATTTTGCTAAGTTATAATGGGGGAGAAAATGGATCTAACATCTTTTTGTAGGATATAGAAAATTATTTTCAAGATATAGTACAATAACACCGCTGAACAAGCATACTACATATTTTGATTCTTTTTAAATCAAACGATCGAGATGTTATATCGTTCAAGGTTTTTCAATTATCAAAATGAGAGAGATTGTTGGCCCATTAGTCATGGCCAAACCTGATTTTAATAATTGATCAAACTCTGTCTCGATATAAGGGCTACTTGGACAACTGCTAAAGATGTTCCACCATTCTGTTCAAGACTGAAGTTGTTTTTGTCGTATGAGTCTGTATTTTATATTCAATATAATTTTCATATTTATTGAATCTAGGAATACTATGTACACCAAGTCGTACTGGCAAATAGGCTTCCCCAAAACGTTTTCAAAAATAGTCCATTTTATAAAAGCTCCTAACTACTTAAACTTTTCAATAAGCCAAAACTCAAATTCAGTTTTACAAAATATCCCAAAAATCAAAATTGGCCCTAGGAGAATTCTGTCAGAGTTTCGTCCGAATTTGGCCAAAATTCGTTTAGTGTCATTTGGACTTTGAACTTGGTCCTCCTGCAGTTACGGATGCAATGGCTATTTGCCGAGATTCTCTTAAAGAGTTCTGCCCAAATTCTGTCCAAATTTTGCCAAAATTTTGTTTTTGGAAAACCTATAAATAGAGAAGGATTTCAATCATTTCAATTCACTCATTCACTTTCTTATCTCCTCTATAAGCTTAAACGTCTTCTAAAGTATTCTAAAGCTTTTATTTTCAAATCCCAAGCCAGTTACAATCCTCTGGTCAATTTGCAGGTGCGGTACGGTCTATAAGTTTCAGAGAGATTGTAATCAGAGGCTTGATTGAAGAAAGACACTTCACAATTGAAGTTGGTCGAGTACTTCATATCAAAGCTCGCGTTGTTGAAGTTGCAAAGACTTCGTATAAAAACTTACGATATTTTTTAATGGTGGATTCAACTGGAAGCTAGAGTTCTTTCGACTGGAATAGTTCTCATAAGAGAAAAACCAGTATACATCGTCGTCTTTTCATTTGCTTTCTGATCTCTGCCTTTACATTAATTACATACTTGTGATATAGTATTTGTGATCTTGTTGCTAACATTTAAATTAGCTAAATTCTACTACCTACTCTATTCATCCCCTCTAGAGTATTGTGCTTTATAATTTGTTCCCACAGATGAAAGTGAAGATGAGGAGGAGGAGGTGGAAGAGGAAGAGGAAGAGGAAGAGGAAGAGGAAGAGGAGAACGAGGAAAATGAAGAAGATGAATTTTCAGAAGGGGATTAAAAATAAAATGTAAAATCTGTCATGTAAAATCTGAAACTACATATAATATGTACCTTCCATATATTTATATTTGTTAGACTACTAATCTATATGTTTTCATCAATCTTACCAGATGGCACCCATGACTCGAGCATGTCGCTTAAGAGAGGCACAAATTGTTGCTGAGGAAGAAGTGGTACTTCCTACTATTAAGGAGAAAGTGGTACCTCCTACTGTTATGAAGAAAGTGACACCTAAAGTAGAGATTGATGTTAAGAAGGAAGTGGTCTCTACTACTGTTAAGAAGGAAGTGTCACCAGTACTAAACGACGTCGGGAGTTCCACTCACCCAGCTCTTGGGGCAGTGGCACCGAATCTTGACCATCTACACCCTGCTTATGTGGAGTATCTAAGGGATGGGTATTTGCCCCATCATAGATCGTAGAGTTATATGATAGGACTTTTGTCCGAATTTGTATCCGGTAGACTTATTGCTGTATTATCTTTCTGGATTATCTAAACTTGGATGTTTCTAGACGTTTTTGGATGTTTATGTTTATTATCTAGATTTGGATATTTGTGGATGTTTCTGGAAGTTTTTGGTTGGATGTTTCTAGTTTATTATCTAGACTTCTGACTATGTATTATATTTTTCTCCTTCTTTTCATTTTGTGTCATGTACTATATTTAAATTATTTTCTTGTAGCTTTTATTTTTATTATCATAAGTCAGGTATGACAGGACGAAGCAGATCATCCAGTCATTCCAGAGGTAGACCTAAAGGACATGCCATGTCGTCCATCATTCCTCGGATGAGCAGTTCTCCTTCGGGACATAATAATGGGTCCTCGTCTTCGAGTACTCCAGCCTATCGACCACTTCTATCTCCTACTGGTATTACTCCTAGGACGAGCAGTTCCAGACATGAGACTACTCCTCCGTCTAGCATTCCTCTTGCTGACGACCATGAAGAACGAGGAGCAGGCCCCATTTAATGCACCTTCGTCCTCTTTGTTTCAGAGCGATCCTCCATGCGCTCCTCCGGTGGAGACGAGGATGGAGATTTGGGCTGACGGGCCAAAAGGTAACTTAATTAGTCTTAGTTTTCTTACACATGTATACATATATATTCACTTTTTCATGAATATAATTATCTATGTATAAATATCGTCCCTCGTTCGTACAAAGAGCATTGGGGCATTTTTTGAGGTAGAACTATGGTGGGGCTTGGATCAACTACTCGGATGCTCTGGATGATAGGAAGGCATTCTGGTTTGCCCACTTCAAGGTAATTAAAGTATATTTTCTTTTAATATCAATTATCTTTTATGCATATTATATAACTTATTATTTTACTTCTTGTAGAAAATATATTTCTATCCACCACACCCGGCAGAGCAGATTGAGAAGCAGTTTCCTATAATTGTCGTCAAGTTGATCCGTGATGCGATTGACGACCAGAAGGCTCGTCATCGCTCCAAAAAACCGATCCAATGTTGGATCACGCCTGAGCAGTGGACTGCACTGAGGCTACATTCGACGATAGTCGATATAATGATTGTTCGGAGAAGGCGAAGGCGACTAGGACGAAAGCACAAAAGTGTGGGTCTATTCCCATGACAGAACATTTTTGTCGTATGGTATGTATTTTATTGAATATATATTATTTTAAAAAAAGAAGGATAAAATGTGTAATTTTAATAACAAATAAAATATTTTTAACAGTTACAAAGGGATGAGGACTCCAACATGGTGACTGTCTTTTTAGCCACCCATCGAAAGGACAGAAGCCTAATCGATGAGAGGGCCACGCAGAGCTATGTAAGTATTATTTTATGTTTCGTTAACTTTAATATAACTTAGAAAATCTGTAAAATAGATATCTATATAGTTAGTAATAAGTACCTTAGAATTAGAAACTATAACGATTGGATAGTAAAAAGTATGCTTATCGAGATGCGTACTTTTATAGGATGAGTATCTTAGGCTACGTGAGCGGGCGAGTGCTAGTATACCTACAGAGAGGCTGGTACTTCCTCACAGCCCCCTCCAGCTCCGTCGAGGAACGAGCTCTGGATGACCGACGTTGGTGGTCTTCAGAGGGCTAAGTACTACAGTACATGATCCTACGACGCCTTTGTTGCGACACGGTTATCTAGGGTACCTCTGAGAGTGTGCGTTCCCCACAGTCCTCACAGGAGTCGACCTAAGTTAAAGAAAGAGTTTCCGACAGGCTGCTAAATTTCATGACGAGATGCTGAGGAGGATTGTGGAGCAACCCCAGTATCAATCGCAGATGGACAATGCGACGCTCAATGCACGATTTGATACGCTCGAGCGCGCCATCAAAGAGATGGGCGTGAGGACAAATCGTAGCGTTACGATGTTGCAAGAAACGCAGATGGCCATAGGCGATCAGCTTTTGAGGCTACAAGATGTGGTGGCTCATAGGAGTACAAGACTGGCATCTGCATTGGATATATACAATGATAGACTTGACACATTGGAGCAAACACGTCCTCCTGGTTCGCCAACATTGACACCGACTCCATCGATTACACTGTTATCGGTGATGCTTACATAGAAGCAGTATGAGTTCATGTTATCCTAGATGTGCTATGGTGCTCCTCCTCCTGATCAGCCGTAGTCCTTCGTTGGACAGTTTGTGTTTGTTTGTTTATGTGTTGGCCCACTCTTGGGTCTTATATATTTATTTCAGACTTTTAGTTACACTATTTGATTGTTGTACTTGATGTGATGTGCTGGCCTATTATTGGGTATTTATTGGACAGTATTTGATATGTAGTGGTGAGTGTATCATTCTTGGGTCTTATGTATTTACATTCTATTCTATTTGTTTAATATGGAGCAAATTTATGTATTTTCATGCAATCCCTCTTATATGCTTTTTCGATGTTGATTGTTCCACCGAAGGGGTCAGCGAACCCAAAGAATTCCACGGAGGGTTGCTCTGGATAGGGGTGTAAACAGAGTAGATGGGCCCGGACAGCCTAGTATACAAGTTTGGTCCGAAAATATAGTTGGACGAGCATAAGCCCGGCTCGGATAACTTAGGACACATTTTTTTTGTTCAAACTCGAACCATTAACTTTAATTCATGATCGTGTCCGGCCCATTAGGCTCGTTCGGACGGACTGGACCTAACTAGACTCGGACAAAATTAAGCCAAATCAATTTTTCATGGCAAAATGAAATTTTAATAATCAAAAGATTCAAAAATCCATCCCAGCCAACTTTCAAAATGTTATGGCAAATGTTGCAAGCCTGTATAATCAAGTGTCGGACCCAAGTTGGAAGATGAAGACGTCGGCCCGATAATTTTTACATGATTGAAGAGAAACCGAGGCATCGTCGACTTCGTGGCGGACCTGGCTAGCTTTGGCAGGGCAGTCGGTTGCTATTTTATTTCATTTGGAAATAAATTAGAAAGAAGAATATATAGTGGTCATTTGGCAATAGTTGTATCATTTATGGTGAATATGACTACATGCTACAGCTGTGTCATTTATAATCATGAATATGAATAACCTAAAGGATAAAAGGCTACAGCCTATAGTTGTGTCATTTATTATCATGAATATAATGTGCATAACCTAAAGGCTAAAGGTACTGTGCACAAAGTTACCAAAAAAATCTTGACTCCACTATAGGCCGACGGACATTCGGTCCGGACATGTATTTGACCGAGCTCGGGTCCGATTTCTAATCGAACTCAGAAAAATGTTCAAATTATGTTCATTAATATGATCGGACGGTCCACGGTCGAATCATTTATCGAGTCAGACTCGTACGGACAACAGACTATTTTGTCCATTTTACAACCCTAGCTCTAGATCTAGTTTTTATTAACTATGATTTAGTGAATGTAGACAAATTTTGGACAGAAAACATTCTGCTTGTTTTTTTTTTTGCAGTTTAGCGACGATCAGCGATGTTCAACGACTTAAATATACGTCACTAAATATGTATCAGAATATCACTAAAATGTATCGTGTCGTTGCTAAACGTCGCTACCTTGCTGACATGGCAAAATCATGTCATGTCAGCTTTTGGAAGCCTGACGTCGCTAATTCTATCGCGAAATGTCGCAGCAAACTGACATGGCAAAGCTTGGCATGTCAGCATTGTCGTAGCAAAACGTACGTCGCTCTATTTGTTGCTAAATCTGCGACGTTTAGTAACGAAGTTTGATGTCGGTGATTAGAATGGTACGTCGGTACGTGTTGCTAAATCAGCGACGTTACTCCGTCGCTGAGGGACCTCGCTACAATGATGAATAGTAAGGTTTTGGTGTTAGCGACCATCGATTACGCAACATCATGAATTCGTCGCTAAAAACGTCGCTAAATTTTTTTAATGATATTTTTTGCATATTAGCAACTGTCACGACCCGCACCCACTGTAAGGGTACGAGAGCGTAACAACGCCCAGCCTACGCCGCAGTGTCGACGGTAGAATGTGTTAGCCCAATGATTGTATCATGTTTTTGAATATGGTTAATATGTTAAGTTTAGCATTTCACTATCACTAATCTTTATACTATCACTATACCATTTCTACTTATTCTTATACCTTTGGTAATATATGCCTATTGGTTTACTTTTTAGTGATATGAGCTTATCTATCTTAAATTTAATCGGGTTGCCAAAATCAAAACTATGTTTTTGATTGTGGCCATTCAATTAAGTTTAATCATTATGATATCACTAACATTTACGACATCACCTTAGCACTTATACTTAAACTTTGCATAGTCCTAATGTGCTTTAACTTATCATACTTGCTACTATGTATATTGCTTTGTTCGTCTAACATGTACATGCAGAAAAGCAATAAACAAGATCAATGTGGACATATGCAATGAAGAAATCATGGTGGGCCAAAGACGACGGATCCCACAAGATTTCTCTGAACCACCCGACGACATCTCTGGAGCCACGTACCGGGGGTTCCGCTGCCCGGTCAGCGGACGGGGGTCGAGGGGCAGCGCCCCTCGTCGGGGGGTTCGGGGGCGAAGCCCCCGAAAGGTATTCAGTTTTCGCAAACTGGATATCTTTGGACAGCTGCCGCCAAGGGAAAAATCCAGCACCTATCAAAGGAAGAAGCCAAGCCATGCCATCATTATTTCAAGATTCTGAAGAAGCCTGCACCTGCCTAAGTTTATCTGGAGTCTGTAATGAGTCTTAGGAATTATTGTAAACACAAGAAATGGATGGCAAAATCGAAAGCTAGGGCAGAAATAAGCCCAGGATCATTTTTGGTGGAAAACGACATACCGACGGTATACCGACGTATACCGACGGTATACCGGTTTTCGTTTACAGAAAGTTTTTGTTTACAAAACCGGCATACCGACGGCATACCGGTCCATACCAACGGTATACCGCTTCCGAAACGTTGAAATTCCAACGGTCGGATTTTCAGCCATTAATGATCCCAACGGCTATATTTCTAGCCGTTGCAATCCCAGACCGGTATACCGCCGGTATGCCGGATCATACCGGCGGTATGCCGATTCGTGACTGAAAAGTTGCATTTGGCTTATTTTCAAGCTTTGGTTATAAATAGCCTTGAACCCCTTCATTCAAGGTTGATGCTTTGAGCCTAAAAATTTCTAAACCACCAAAACCTATCCACAAACAACTCTACAAAGCTTTCATTTGCCATCCACAAATTGTGTTAGAGTTATTGAGTTGAAAAGTGAGATCTTCATCTTATTATATAAGGAGATCAAAACCTATTGTGAAAGGTTGAAGTTGGAGAGTCTTCGTATCCAAACTCTCGGTTGAAGTTGGGGAGTCTTCGTATCCAAACTCTCGGTTGAAGTCGGAGAGCCCTTCGGATTAAAGCTCTTGTGTAAGAAGTTGGCGAGTTCTTCGGATCCAAACTCGTGTGTAACTATTTGCTCAAATAGTGGATTAAAGCCGGAGAGAGTTCCGGGACTGGACTGCCTCTTAGGAGGATACCAGGATATATCGGGTGTCGGTATTGTGTTTGCTTCTTCTCTTGCACTTATATTTTAAATTGCCAATTAGCTTGTGCTAAGTGCTTGATTAGTTAGCTTGACCCTATTCACCCCCCCCCCCTCTAGGGTTCCCACAATTGGTATCAGAGCAAGGACTCTATTGTTAGGCTTAACATCCTTAGAGTAGATCCTTGTTATTTTTCTATGGCGTCGTATTCTTCCTACTCCTCTGATAAAGAGGATTTTACTTCTAGTAGCATAGATAATCATGTTTCTTCTAAATGCAAGAAATGCTCTAAGTGGAAAGCCATGGTTAACCAATCCTTAGAGATTTTTGATGACCTTCATTCTACAAATGAAGAACTTTCTGAAAAGGTTATTCATTTAGAAGAAGCAAATGAGTTTTTGAGAAATAAAAACAATGTTTTATTATCTAGACTTGATTCTCAAAACTCATCTTGTGTTTCTTTAAAGAGTTTGAATGAGGCTTTAATTTTGAAAATCAAATCTCTTTCCTCATCAATAGAAGATCTTAAGAGACAAACTCATGAGCTAAATCATTTGCATGATTCTTCTATTGACTCTTTAAAGAAACAAAATGATGATTTTATTTCTAGAATGGTTTTATTTGAAAAAGAGAATAATGCTTTAAATGTTAAATTTGATTCTCTTACTTGTATGCATGATGATTTGATATTAGAACATGATATTCTTAAGACCAAATCCATGCATGCTCACTCTAGAGACATTCATCATTCTAGTATGTCACATGTTCATAACCATGCTCATTCTGATACATGTGCACACACTAGCATTAGATGCTTCTATTGCTCTCGCATTGGACACATGAGCTTTACATGCCCTATTCGTAGGACCTTCACTACCAATGCTAGAGTAAGTGCTATATGGGTCCCTAAAGCTAATAAATGTGGATCCAAGTTTATTTGGATACCAAAGTCTTCATCTAATGTTGTAGGTGAAGCTTCTTGTATCGGGACATAGCACCGAGGAGCGTGTTGGTGGTTGCAAAGCTCAAAGGTCATCTTCCAAGCAATTGCACCAACACAAGCGTGGCCACTAGAGCCACTTTGGTAACATGCTAAGCGATTCTCTTTAAATTGTTTATAATTTATAGAATCTAGCATGTTTCACTTGATGTCTTGCTACTCGCTCACATTGATATCTTTTAGTTGTCTTTTATATAAATCAATGTGAAATTTAATACTAGCATGCTTAGTTAAAATTTTTTTTAATTCTTTTATCTAGCATGACTAGTTACTCGGCTTAAATGATTAGCTCACACTATGTAGTTTATCACTCATTTTCTATTAAGTGTGACACATTTGATTTATGCATGCTGGTTTTTCTTCATCTCTATATTATGAAGCATGCATATCACTCTAGTCCATAGGAGCTTGGTTTTGATATGAGTTAATATGATTTTAACTCTCCGCCTTTAAAGTTTTTAAATTAGTTCTTCTTGCCGGTTTGTATTTAACATGTCTTATTTACTTTAAATCGGTCTTTGCGAATATATGTGTTTAGCACAAGCTTCTTATTACTTGACAAGTATATACTTATACTTCTTTTTATTCTTGTGCTTACATAATATATTCATTATTGATTCTCATACTTTATCTTGATTATCTTCTTGAGAATCAATTATGTCTTTGCCTAATATAGCTTATTTATACATGCTTTTGAATTTGTGATGATTTCTCAAATATTCATTAAGGATACATGACTATATTCATTAAAATTTTCATTTACTTATAGTTCATGTATCTCTTATATTGATATCTATTTTTGTATAAATAACTTTATGTAGGCATATGAGTTAAGCTAAAGTTTTATATTAACTTGAAGAGTATTTATTCATACTTGTTACTTCTAGACTCGTGCTTAACTCATACTCTAGCTATTGATTCTTTTAATCAAATTTGTGTATCTCTTTTTGAATCAATATGCTTCTTCCTTAAAGCTTTCTTTTAATGATGTCTTTTTAGCTTTTTGGTTGACTTTAGGGATACATGCTCTTAATTGATTTTTGATCTTTTCGTGTATGCCTATTCGTGATATATATATAGTTTCATATATATAAATGATTCCTAGCTTTTGATATTTATTTGTTTTATATCTTTAAGTTGGGATGGTGAGAGAAAATATTTGTTTATGTATTGCACTTGACTATTTATGGAAGTTCTTTTAAGAATCACAAGATTTTGTGTTTTGTCTTGTTTTTATAATTAACCTCCATTTTTAGTGCACATTTTCAAATCTATATCATCTATATATTTCTATTGTGCACTATGAAAGTTTTTGAAAATGATTTTTACTATCCTTAGCATTTAGCTTTCTTGATCTTAATGATCTTTCTTTGCTCATTCCTTGGGTTATGCTTCCTTTTGAATTATTGTTGCCCAATGATGTTTTTGTAGCACATGAGAATACTTGTAATTGTTACATCATATTTCTCATGAATTTAGCTACTATGGTTTGAGCTTTTGTGTTGAGATTTTTCCACTTCTAGAGAATACACTTATTTTAATGTGGCTATAGTATTTTGCATTCTCTAGATTGATCTATCATTTCATTATCTTGGGTTAATCTCAATACTTGGCAAAGAGATTTATTTTATTATGTTTTCATGAGTATCTCTTTTGGCCTATACTTGATAAGAGTCTATTATCATCTCTTGCTCTTATCCTTGCTTAGTAAAGAGTCTATAAATCATTTTGATCATTCAAAATGTATTCCTTTAATTGTGAACTCTATGCACAAGCAAGTACTTTTAGTGTTAGTGACTTAAGAATTAATGAGCACATTTATCTTGTTAATGACTTCCCTCATTAATCATATTTGGATTATATAGTTTTCTTATTTGTGATATATTATTAAGCTATATATATTTTGGTTCACTTTCACTCCTCTAGCCATTATTTTTCTTTTCTATCTATATATGATATGCTAGTTTACATATACAAGATCTGTGATTCTTCTAAATGTATTTTGTATCCTATTTTAGATACATATGTTTGTTCTCTAAAAACTTGTTTTACAAATTCTTGATTAGATCTTGTTTCTCTTGGAGGTTTGTGACTCCTTTCTTTAAGTCTCCTTCTTTATTAGTCATTGGCATGTATCTCTTAAATTTCTTTCACTTTTGAGTCATGATTTTATCGTATTATCATTTACATCTCTTCTTTATTATGTTTGCAATCATTTAAATGAGAATGACTCTTTTCCATATTTTTTATTATTTTATGAGATCTTATCATAAATATGGATTTGGAATTTTCTTTATGAGATTTATTGGATCATGTTTATTCATTTGTTTACTTTATGAATGATCCTAATGATTAAGTAGTCTTAAATTATCTAGTTATGAGATTATCAAGTTAATTTATTACTCTACTTTGACTACTCATGGTTTATCATATATGACCTTTGCTATTTGAACTTTATGGGTTATTAATTTACCATTAGCAAGGTTTGGATTTATCCGTTGTTGGATAAATATGTGGTACAACATACCTAGTCCATGCAAAGTAATAAATTGGTTGATTCTTTCTTGATTAGATAATCATGGACATGATATTTGAGTTTTATTTTTATTTTTATTTTTGAGCTATTTTTTTTTGACTCTCATCATGATTGATTTAACTGTCCTTATTCTTTTTCATGATGACATCTTTTGATTACATGTGCTATATTGGATTTTTCTTTTGAATTCTCATCTTTAGTAAGTTTTAATTGGATATCTCTTATTGACTAAAGATGATATTATTCGTCTTTTGACGATATTGTAGCCTTATATGCATCGAGCAAGGGGGAGAAATCCATAGTTGATTTACCCCTAGATCTTGTAGTTATCTATGTTATGCTATAAGTGCTTTGGAACTAGTTACGCATATTTTGAGGGGGAGCAAATTAATTGATTCAATTAATTTATACCCTTAAATATGTCGTATACCTAGTTCATCATGGACCCATACCTTCTTCTTTTTCATATCTTAGTGAATGAGGTCATGATACTTTTATTTGTGAAGGGTTTGTGAGAGTATATGCTATTGTCTTTATCATTTATCTCTCTTTTATATAGATTAAATAAGTCATCTTCTTAAATATTAACTTTCATATATTATCTTGATGACTATTGTGCTTTCGTTGGTTTGGCTTTTCTTTCATGCTTAATTGAGTTGGCTTTCCTTGTTGAGGACTTATCCAAAATTCATGATTTTTATCACTTTTGGTAGTACTTTGAGGGGGAGCATTCAAGTCGACTGAATTTCTCTTTTTCAAGTATTTTTTTTCTTTTACCTTCATGTTTATCTAAAGGGTATTCATATAGCATGATAAGGTAATTGAGTTCAAATGCATGAACTTGGATAAGCATATAGATTTTGCAAATAATGAGACTACTTTATATCAATTGCAATATTTTACATTGATCATTCTTTTATTTTGTTCCACTATTTATTTGTGGACAATTATGATTATTAATGGTTTCTTTGATCAATGTTTTCAAGTTTACATCTTTTCAATTGGTATCAAGTTTATTTAATGTCATATCTCAATTGGTATCTATTAGTTGCAATTATCTATTCCTCATGGCTCTTGTTTGAAATCCTTTATTTCATAGTTCTCTTCCAAAACTAGAACAATATTTCATATCCTATTGTGTTTTGGATTTATTCCTTGGATTTCAAGTTGGTAAACTACTTATTTCTTGTTTTTCAAATTCCTTTGGTTTTACCAACCATATTGTGTTATGACAAGCAATTTTTTTTACTCTACATTTGGTATGTAGTTTTATACACTTGTCTTTACACACTTCTCCCATTGTTTTTTATTAGTATATCTTGATCATGATTGTCTATAAGTTCCCCATGCTCTGATTTCTATGCTTGAGATTGATTTTATTTTATCTCTTAGTACGGGGGAGCCTATTTTTGATCATGTCAAAGGGGGAGAAGTAAGTTTAAGTATGCTTTTATAAGTAATCTAAGTATGCTTTTATAAGTAATCTAAGTAGTATGCGTTTAGTGATATTGCTTATGTCTTTTGTATATTAGTGATACATGCATCTATTGTGTCTATACTAAACTTAACCGATTTGCCATAATCAAAAAGGGGGAGATTGTTAGCCCAATGATTGTATCATGTTTTTGAATATGGTTAATATGTTAAGTTTAGCATTTCATTATCACTAATCTTTATACTATCACTATACCATTTCTACTTATTCTTATACCTTTGGTGATATATGCCTATTGGTTTACTTTTTAGTGATATGAGCTTATCTATCTTAAATTTAATCGGGTTGCCAAAATCAAAACTATGTTTTTGATTGTGGCCATTCAATTAAGTTTAATCATTATGATATCACTAACATTTACGACATCACCTTAGCACTTATACTTAAACTTTGCATAGTCCTAATGTGCTTTAACTTATCATACTTGCTACTATGTATATTGCTTTGTTCGTCTAACATGTACATGCAGAAAAGCAATAAACAAGATCAATGTGGACATATGCAATGAAGAAATCATGGTGGGCCAAAGACGACGGATCCCACAAGATTTCTCTGAACCACCCGACGACATCTCTGGAGCCACGCACCGGGGGTTCCGCTGCCCGGTCAGCGGACGGGGGTCGAGGGGCAGCGCCCCTTGTCGGGGGGTTCGGGGGCGAAGCCCCCGAAAGGTATTCAGTTTTCGCAAACTGGATATCTTTGGACAGCTGCCGCCAAGGGAAAAATCCAGCACCTATCAAAGGAAGAAGCCAAGCCATGCCATCATCATTTCAAGACTCTGAAGAAGCCTGCACCTGCCTAAGTTTATCTGGAGTCTGTAATGAGTCTTAGGAATTATTGTAAACACAAGAAATGGATGGCAAAATCGAAAGCTAGGGCAGAAATAAGCCCAGGATCATTTTTGGTGGAAAACGGCATACCGACGGTATACCGGCGTATACCGATGGTATACCGGTTTTCGTTTACAGAAAGTTTCTGTTTACAAAACCGGCATACCGACGGCATACCGGTCCATACCGACGGTATACCGCTTCCGAAACGTTGAAATTCCAACAGTCGGATTTTCAGCCATTAATGATCCCAACGGCTATATTTCTAGCCGTTGCAATCCCAGACCGGTATACCGCCGGTATGCCGGATCATATCGGCGGTATGCCGGTTCATGACTGAAAAGTTGCATTTGGCTTCTTTTCAAGCTTTGGTTATAAATAGCCTTGAACCCCTTCATTCAAGGTTGATGCTTTGAGCCTAAAAATTTCTAAACCACCAAAGCCTATCCACAAACAACTCTACAAAGCTTTCATTTGCCATCCACAAATTGTGTTAGAGTTATTGAGTTGAAAAGTGAGATCTTCATCTTATTGTATAAGGAGATCAAAACCTATTGTGAAAGGTTGAAGTTGGAGAGTCTTCGTATCCAAACTCTCGGTTGAAGTTGGGGAGTCTTCGTATCCAAACTCTCGGTTGAAGTCGGAGAGCCCTTCGGATTAAAGCTCTTGTGTAAGAAGTTGGCGAGTTCTTCAGATCCAAACTTGTGTGTAACTATTTGCTCAAATAGTGGATTAAAGCCGGAGAGAGTTCCGGGACTGGACTGCCTCTTAGGAGGATACCAGGATATATCGGGTGTCGGTATTGTGTTTGCTTCTTCTCTTGCACTTATATTTTAAATTGCCAATTAGCTTGTGCTAAGTGCTTGATTAGTTAGCTTGACCCTATTCACCCCCCCTCTAGGGTTCCCACAGAATGTTGTCCTAGGTCACAACATCTAACAATATAAGCTAAGCAGTTTATACTCCCCGAGTGGGGGTGACATAGCAGTAAATGAACTCAATCACAACTAAGGAAGAAGAAGCACGATATGATATAGAACTCAAGGAAATACAGAGGATAGAATAGTCTAAGATAATATCCCAGCAAATATCCAGAGTACATATCTCAGCTACTGAATATGAAAGAATATATACAACTCAACATCTCTGAACAGAAGTAAAGTCTAGCTAAACAGTCTCAAGACAACATAAAAATAAGATAAGGCCTAAATAAACTATTCTAGGCAGTAGGTAAAGCCGTCAGCTAGAGCTGTCCTGCAAAAGGTATCCGCACAGGCCTCCTCCTCGTCCTCTGTAATATTTTCAACAGGTCCAGTCAGGACAAGAGCGAGCACAATACATCTCAACAGTTCATAGCAGGTTAGAAAATATAATCATGCAGTAAAGTAAGATATAGATACTGAAGAAAAACAGTATGTAAACAGAGAGAGAGAACTGTAATAAAAATATCTACTATAAGTAAAGAGCTACCAGTGACTAGTGATTTAGAGCACAAAATCGACATATGAACGGCTTGATTTGTACATGGCTATACTAAAGAGGCGTACATGGCTATTCTACTTTGGAATTGTTCACATGGCTATTTATACTCCCCCGTACCCCCAATTAATACACAAGGATCCAACCAGGTTATGTTATGATTCTATGTAACAGCCCCCGAAGGGTGGTAAGCCCCCAAAGGGTGATAAGCCCCCAAAGGGTGGTACATAGTAGTCCCATAAATGGGATAAGGATTCAAAGAAGACTCTGTGATCATATGGGTATATGTCACAAGTGATCAAAGAACCAAAGAAGCATAGTGATACACCATGTAAGTGAAACGCACAGAAGATAGAGTACCCCGATGCTCCCTGAAGGGATAACATCTCAGGGAGGGATCCATATTGTACTAATCCGTGTGACCAACGTGACAGTATCAAGTAAAGTAATTTAATGCAGAAAAATAATTCTAAGCAGGATATGAAATGATCAGAGAATGTACTCGCCTGTATCTGAGTGTCCGGATGAAATGTACTGTCCGAGGAGAGGTGTCTAGCTCCTAATCAGAACAGCACAGGTCACAACAAGTCTAAAATGATATAAAGAAGTACTACTATGCATTCTACATGATTCTAGGACAATCTAGGCCAAAGTCAACTCTTGGTCAACTCTGGTCAACCCTAGAAGTCAAACTAGGTCAACTATGGTCAAACTAAGTCAAACTAGTCTATACTAGTCTAACTAGCCTATTCTAAGTCTAACAAGACTACACAATTCTAATCTAGACTCACTAGTCAAGCAGACACACACATAGGCTATAGGCTAAGAGACTAGGCCATAGGCTAATAGGCAATACTATGCCTAAGCCAACCATAAACCACATGACATTATCTATACCTAAAATAATACACATATTGATGTGTCTATAATATAATATAAAAATATACATAACCTATGGACTACCATATGTATACTATACAACCATACTTATATATAATATATATATTGATACACACACATTGATATATTAGGTAGGATACTTATGTATATACAATATAGTAACACACACATAATATAGGATACACATATAGAGAAAAGGAAGGGGATGTGGTGTATATGTGTGTGTGGGAAGGACACATGAATGTGTGTGAGCTACAAGTGTATGTGTGTAGTGAGACATGGCAGTGGTGGGTGTGTGTGTGTCTCATGAATGTGTAGACAGTGTGAAGAAAACAGGGCCTGTGTCAATGAAGCAATGGCATGGCAATGTGTGTAGGGAACTAGGCAACCCAAACAGGGTGTAATTACAGGAAACATGGAATGAAGGGTGTGAGTGTCACAGTGGAGTTTAAAGGGAACTATTAGTGGCTTAGGAAAACAATTCATGATATCAAGAGTACATCATATTTCAGTTAATAGATGGAATGAGTAAATCTCAGGTTAAAACAGAAATTCAGTGTATATTATCCTAATGAAAATCTGGAATTTAATCTCAGGTTACAGAAAAATCTGGAAACAGGAAACATTGAATCAACATTCATTAAGGTTTAGGTTATAGCAAATTTAGAAAGGGAAAATGAAATCAAAATCTCAGTCAAGTGAAATCAGTTGGCTAGCAGGGCATTGACAGTTAACAAATGAATAAAACATTCATGCAAACAGTGAAGTTCATGATACAAATATCCTGAAATCAGTTAAGGAACTAAATACAATTGAAGAAGGAAAGGAAATCAGTGACATGTGTGAAGAGTGTGGCTGTGTGACAGGAATCATAGAGTGTGAGAGTGAAAGAAAAATGTGTGTGTTAGAGGAAGCAATGTGAGTGAGAGTGTATAACATATATGTGTGTGTGTAACAGTGAGAATGTGAGTGTGAGCTTGTGTGTGTAGAGGATAGTGAGGCATGTGTGTGTTTATGTGTGTGTGAAAAGTGTGTAAATCAGTGAGATATAGAGTGTAAAAACAGTGAGGAACAACAGTGAACTATCCCATTCAATTTCAGTTAACACATAGAAGAACTCAATCTCAGTTTTAATATGTTGAAGGCCATTAAAACAGTTCAAACAAATTTAGATATCACACATCCCAATCTCAGTGTGAAAAGAAACCAATCTCAGGTTATTAGAGAACACAACCCAGTTTAACAGTCTCACATTGTATTCTCAGCATTTGTAAGAAAACAAGGTATCAGTTAATACAGAAAATTCGAATCAACTCATATTCAAAATCCTATATTCGAACAACAGCTCAATTCCAATGCCAAAAGTCTATTTCGAAAGGAAAGGAAATCAATTCAGTACATTAGAGATTACAATCTCAGGTTCAAAAGCCTTCATTCTCAGGCTAAATAGGAACAATCTCAGTTTAGTATTTTGAAACTACACATACCAAAACCCATTCACAACTCAAAAGCCAATTTCTCGTTCTCAACCAAAAAACCAAAATCAAATGGAACTACTCCATTAATATATACTAACAAACATGTAGGTAATATTTAACAGTTGAAAACATCATTCAAAACAGGGAATTAAGGGGTTTAGAAATCTGGAATCAATGTATCAGTTATTTGAAACCAATCAAAATGTCAATAGCTCATTCACAAAACCAAAGGCAAATTCGAAGGCAATATACCTAGCTAAACATGAATTATAATATGTGGGGATAGTTTTCAGTGACAGATCATTAATAAACAGGCTTAATAATTTGGAAAGATACTGAAAAATAAACAAGTATCAGGAATTCCAATTTTTAACCGAATAATCACATAAAACCAAATCAAGTTCAAAACAGATGTACATACGTGCCCCCCACATTAGTACGTGTCATGTGGGTCCATTCGTGTCCTGGAAACTGGACATGAAGTGTCCAAATAGCTACACGAACACAGACACAAACTGTGCACACAACAGTGTCGTGCACGTGTGCACGCGTGTCAAACGCACGACACAGGCCACGTGGGAACACGTGGCCGTGTACATGTGTTCGCCAGGGGTAGGAGTAAGTGTCCAACCGCCTGCAACGTGTCCACGTTGTGTCGTGTCGTGTGTGTGAGTGCGTATCAGTGAGGCAAATCTGCGCGTGTACAGTGCGCGTGCAACAGTGCGTGATCCGTGCGCGTACGATTGCTCCCAAACCACTAAACAAAAACCCACGAAAATTTGTGAGCCTCGTGTCAGTCACCTAAACAGTGTCCACACCAAATTTCGTGTCCAGATGTGTCGTGTCTAGTAAGTAATTGCCCCTGAGTAGCAGGGCAATGTGCACCGTGTCAGAACAGCGTGTTCGTGTCCAGATCTCGACACGACACGACACAATTACAAGCTCAGTCTCATGAAAACCTAGAAACAACACTTAGATATATCATTTCAATAAAAAATATTCCTAAAACAGTAAACTAAATTCCTATGTGGCATTTCCACAAACACTTAGGTATCATATTGGATACGTGTCCGATTCGGACACGAAATGGGTCCACCTTGACACGAAACCAAATCCTATAGTTGGAGGACACCTAAGGCTAGGTCTACATGCAAAGAAACTAGAATTTTAATGATGTTTACATTGATTTACCTATTGGTGACCAAATGCAAGAAAAGCCTCAAATGGAGGGTTTCCTCTTGCTAGCAAACTTCTCCAAATTGGTAAGAATCTGAGAAAAATAAATAACAACAGCAAGAACACCTCATTTAAAACCCATTGCAATTTGTTTGGATTAAAAAGGAGTTAAAATGGATTTTCTAGGGATTTTTGAAGATGGAGACTCACATCTTCCAAAACTTGAGAAATTCTAAGGAGGCTAGCCCTAATGGAGGAGATTATTTATAAGGGGATTCCCAAGGCTAGTGTTGGCTGGCCACTAATGGATTAGGGTTAGGTTAGGGCTAAAGGATTGGGCTTAGTCATTAATCAATGGTTCAAATCACAAGTCATGACTTGTGTCTAAATGCCTTCTATTCTAACTTGGGTTTAAATGACTAAACCATAGGTTAACTCTAGTCTAACTAGGGTTACATAACCTAACCAGGTCCAAACTCAACTAGGGTTAGCTCCTAGGTTGGTCTACCATGGTCCTTGCTAGTCAAAGTCAACCTAGTCAACCCTCATTCAAACAATTCCAAAATAAATTTCCATAAATTCAAATAAATTATAATAAATTCAAATAACCCTAAAAATGTCAAAAATACCCTAATCACATGGCTAGGCTCTAGGGTAGGCAGTCTCTACTGTTCACTAGCAAAACACCAAAAATCACAAGTCATGAATTTAAATAGTTTAAAAATAATTAAAAATCACTAAAAATCATAATATGAAATAAATATCATTAAATAATTATTATAATTACAAAATTTTAAAATTACCCTCTTCTGGAAAACTGGGTGTTACAATCCTACCCACCTTATAAAAATTTTGTCCTCGAAATTAAGATGATCGCACCCTTTCTAGGTTAAGCCCCCAGCAATCATAGTCTTAGATACATATTTAAATCATACAGTTGAAAAGTGTAACCTATGGGGTCATGGCATGCAATATCAGTCTGGGGTCTCATCTAGTTATACCAACCATGCTACAGTACTAGGCAATCACAAGGTATCAAAATATACAAGCAAGGGATGCATCAAAATTCTCAAAAAGGAATACTAAGATTAGGTCAAAACTCACCTCCAGCTAGGTCTGAGAACTAGAACTCCCTCCTGGAAGCAGGGCCCTGGTTGGGGCAGGTATAGCAGGGCAATGCTGCACCCAGTGTGCAGCTGAACCACAGAATGGGCACAATCCTAGTCTCTTTCTACAGTTGTTCCACTTGTGTCCAGACTTCTTGCAGTAGGCACAGATAGGCTCTGGCTCAGCTGGCCTCTGCTGGACAGGAGACTGGGCTGGGTATGATGATATAGGCTAGATATATGGGTACTCCTCAAACTCTGGATAGGACTGGGTACTGCTCCTCGTCCTCTTGGAGCTAGGCTCTCCTCCTAGAAGCACAGAGTCCCGCAGACGTAGCAACCTCTAGATTTGCTCCCTCATGGCCTCCTCATGAACTCTCTGTGACTCCAACAGACTCTCTTGGAAATATCCAAAAATCTGGGCTGCGTCAAGTAATAAACCTCCGGGTGGTACAGTATGGAGTACAGAGGGTAGGGAAGGGCTCTCGGTCTCAGGCAAATCCGTAGCTCTCTCCTGAACGACATGAGATGAAGGAAGACTCTCTGGCGAGGCTACCACCACCTCCTCAATGGCAGGAGGTGCCACCACCCCCTGATCAGATAGAGGGATCACTACCTCCTGAACAATAGGAGGTGGAAGCACACTCTCAGTAGCTACGGCTGCTCTCAGGCGACGGGCTCGGGTCATGGGTGCCATACTGGAAAGGATAAAGAAAACAACAATCATCAAGGCTGTAAGACAGTCTACCATCCTATCTGAAAACTGGTAATTATCAAAAATAAAATATAATAAAGATAACTACCAATTATCTATTAAGGGATACTATTCAAGAAAATTAAAATCAAAAGTTAAGTAATGAAAGTCAATTGCATGGAATCCAATCACAATATGTATATATAGAGAGTGTGTTAGAGAGGAAAAAGCTAGCATTAGGTAAATGTTATGTGGTTCGTGTGAATTATACATGAAAGTGCATAAGGGGATCTGTGTCTCAACTATAGCTATCAAGTTACACTATTCATGGCATATTGGTTAAGCAGTCTATAAGGCATAAGCTATTTACTCATAACATGCATGGCTAACCATATATATAAGTATACCTATATGTATAGAGAGGTAGAGATTTTTAATTGCATCTACATACATTATAACATGTATACAGAACTATATATATATCTATATAGCTATGTGAACATAACATATATAGAGATGAAGGGTTAGGTTTATAACAACAGAATGGTACGATAGAGATGATATGTTTGAAAACCTTCTCAAGATACAATCTGATAACCATATGCGTCTGTCCAAAATCATGTTACTCAGAGTCCTCGCCATGCCAGTAAGCAAGGCTGCAATAAACGACAGATCCCATAACTAGGGTATGCACCTCTACAATCATGTCGTCTGGAAATCTCGCTATGCCGACTAGTATAGCTGCGAGAAATTCTAAATCTCATAACCAAGATACGTACATCCGAAGTCAGGTCTCTATGTTTCCGCCATGCCAGCTAATATGGCTGCGATAAACTACAGGTTCCATAATCAAGTAGACATTTTACCATCCCTGTATTCCCGTCAACATATGTTATCAGAAAAATATCGTAACTCAGGCCATAAAAATTCATCTCGATAGGAAAATCAAATCAACAACGATCCAACAAAATCAAATTCAATAATCAAAGAGTGAGAGCAACAAAACAAGGGAAATGATTCAATTTGAAGTTTAAATAAGATTCTCAAGGGTCGTTCCAGGAATCTCTCAAGGAATCCTAATTGTGATTGAGTACCTTCAAAAATATCCTAATCCTACTGCAGGCTGTAGTGATACTCTAGTTCGAATACCACTACATAAACTTGACCTGCATGGGCCACCACTAAAAACGTGTCACGACCCGCACCCACTATGAGGGTACGAGAGCGTAACAACGCCCAGCCTACGCCGCAGTGTCGGCGGTAGAACACTGTCCTAGGTCACAACATCTAACAATATAAGCTAAGCAGTTTATACTCTCCGAGTTGGGGTGACATAGCAGTAAATGAACTCAATCACAACTAAGGAAGAAGAAGCACGATATGATATAGAACTCAAGGAAATACAGAGGATAGAATAGTCTAAGATAATATCCCAACAAATATCTAGAGTACATATCTTAGCTACTGAATATGAACGAATATATACAACTCAACATCTCTGAACAGAAGTAAAGTCTAGCTAAACAGTCTCAAGACAACATAAAAATAAGATAAGGCCTAACTAAACTAGTCTAGGCAGTAGGGTAAAGCCGTCAGCTAGAGCTATCCTGCAAAAAGTATCCGCACAGGTCTCCTCCTCGTCCTCTGTAATATTTTCAACAGGTCCAGTCAGGACAGGAGCGAGCACAATACATCTCAACAGTTCATAGCAGGTTAGAAAATATAATCATGCAGTAAAGTAAGATATAGATACTGAAGAAATGCATTATGTAAACAGAGAGAGAGAGAACTGTAATAGAAATATCTACTATAAGTAAAGAGCTATCAGTGACTAGTGATTTAGAGCACAAAATCGACATGTGAACGGCTTGATTTGTACATGGCTATACTAAAGAGGCGTACATGGCTATTCTACTTTGGAATTGTCCACATGGCTATTTATACTCCCCCGTACTCCCAATTAATACACAAGGATCCAACCAGGTTATGTTATGATTCTATGTAACAGCCTCCGAAGGGTGGTAAGCCCCCAAAGGATGATAAGCCCCCAAAGGGTGGTACATAGTAGTCCCATAAATGATAAGGATTCAAAGAAGACTCTGTGATCATATGGGTATATGTCACAAGTGATCAAAGAACCAAAGAAGCATAGTGATACGCCATGTAAGTGAAACGCACAGAACATAGAGTACCCCGATGCTCCCTGAAGGGATAACATCTCAGGGAGGGATCCATATTGTACTAATCCGTGTGACCAACGTGACAGTATCAAGTAAAGTAATTTAATGCAGGAAAATAATTTTAAGCATGATATGAAATGATCAGAGAATGTACTCGCCTGTATCTGAGTGTCCGGATGAAATGTACTGTCCGAGGAGAGGTGTCTGGCTCCTAATCAGAACAGCACAGGTCACAACAAGTCTAAAATGATATAATAAAGTCCTACTATACATTCTACATGATTTTAGGTCAATCTAGGCCAAAGTCAACTCTTGGTCAACTCTGGTCAACCCTAGAAGTCAAACTAGGTCAACTATGGTCAAACTAAGTCAAACTAGTCTATACTAGTCTAACTAGTCTATTCTAAGTCTAACAAGACTACACAATTCTAATCTAGACTCACTAGTCAAGCAGACACACACATAGGCTATAGGCTAAGAGACTAGGCCATAGGCTAATAGGCAATACCATGCCTAAGCCAACCATAAACCACATGACATTATCTATACCTAAAATAATACACATATTGATGTGTCTATAATATAATATAGAAATATACATAACCTATGGACTACCATATGTATACTATACAACCATACTTATATATAATATATATATTGATACACACACATTGATATATTAGGTAGGATACTTATGTATATACAATATGGTAACACACACATAATATAGGATGCACATATAGAGAAAAGGAAGGGGATGTGGTGTATATGTGTGTGTGGGAAGGTCACATGAATGTGTGCGAGCTACAAGTGTATGTGTGTAGTGAGACATGGCAGTGGTGGGTGTGTGTGTGTCTCATGAATGTGTGGACAATGTGAAGAAAACAGGGCCTGTGTCAATGAAGCAATGGCATGGCAATGTGTGTAGGGAACTAGGCAACCCAAACAGGGTGTAATTACAGGAAACATGGAATGGAGGGTGTGAGTGTCACAGTGGAGTTTAAAGGGAACTATTAGTGGCTTAGGAAAACAATTCATGCTATCAAGAGTACATCCTATTTCAGTTAATAGGTGGAATGAGTAAATCTCAGGTTAAAACAGGAATTCAGTGTATATTATCCTAATGAAAATCTGGAATTTAATCTCAGGTTACAGGAAAATCTGGAAACAGGAAACATTGAATCAACATTCATTAAGGTTTAGGTTATAGCAAATTTAGAAAGGGAAAATGAAATCAAAATCTCAGTCAAGTGAAATCAGTTGGCTAGCAGGGCATTGACAGTTAACAAATGAATAAAACATTCATGCAAACAGTGAAGTTCATGATACAAATATCCTTAAATCAGTTAAGGAACTAAATACTATTGAAGAAAGAAAGGAAATCAGTGACATGTGTGAAGAGTGTGGCTGTGTGACAGGAATCATAGAGTGTGAGAGTGAAAGAAAAATGTGTGTGTTAGAGGAGGCAATGTAAGTGAGAGTGTATAACATGTATGTGTGTGTGTAACAGTGAGAATGTGAGTGTGGGCTTGTGTGTGTAGAGGACGGTGAGGCATGTGTGTGTTTATGTGTGTGTGAAAAGTGTGTAAATCAGTGAGAAATCAGTGAGATATAGAGTGTGAAAACAGTGAGGAACAACAGTGAACTATCCCATTCAATTTCAGTTAACACATAAAAGAACCCAATCTCAGTTTTAATATGTTGAAGGCCATTAAAATAGTTCAAACAAATTTAGATATCACACATCCCAATCTCAGTGTGAAAAGAAACCAATCTCAGGTTATTAGAGAACACAACCCAGTTTAACAGTCTCATATTGTATTCTCAGCATTTGCAAGAAAATAAGGTATCAGTTAATACAGAAAATTCGAATCAACTCATATTCAAAATCCTATATTCGAACAACAGCTCAATTCCAATGCCAAAAGTCTATTTCGAAAGGAAAGAAAATCAATTCAGTACATTAGAGATTACAATCTCAGGTCCAAAAGCCTTCATTCTCAGGCTAAATAGGAACAATCTCAGTTTAGTATTTTGAAACTACACATACCAAAACCCATTCACAACTCAAAAGCCAATTTCTCGTTCTCAACCCAAAAACCAAAATCAAATGGAACTACTCCATTAAGATATACTAACAAACATGTAGGTAATATTTAACAGTTGAAAACATCATTCAAAATAGGGAATTAAGGGGTTTAGAAATCTGGAATCAATGTATCAGTTATTTGAAACCAATCAAAATGTCAATAGCTCATTCACAAAACCAAAGGCAAATTCGAAGGCAATATACCTAGCTAAACATGAATTATAATATGTGGGGATAGTTTTCAGTGACAGATCATCAATAAACAGGCTTAATAATTTGGAAAGATACTGAAAAATAAACAAGTATCAGGAATTCCAATTCTTAACCCAATAATCACATAAAACCAAATCAAGTTCAAAACAGGTGTATATACGTGTCCCCCACATTAGTACGTGTCATGTGGGTCCATTCGTGTCTAGGAAACTGGACACGAAGTGTTCAAATAGCTACACGAACACAGACACAAACTGTGCACACAACAGTGTCGTGCACGCGTGCACGCGTGTCAAACGCACGACACAGGCCACGTGGGGACACGTGGCCGTCTACATGTGTTCGCCAGGGGTAGGAGTAAGTGTCCAACCGCCTGCAACGTGTCCACATTGTGTCGTGTCGTGTGTGTGAGTGCGTATCAGTGAGGCAAATCTGTGCGTGTACAGTGCGCGTGCAACAGTGCGTGATCCGTGCGCGTGCGATTGCTCCCAAACCACTGAACAAAAACCCACAAAAATTTATGAGCCTCGTGTCTGTCACCTAAACAGTGTCCACACCAAATTTCGTGTCAAGATGTGTCGTGTCTAGTAAGTAATTGCCCCCGAGTAGCAGGGCAATGTGCACCGTGTCAGAACAGCGTGTTCGTGTCCAGATCTCGACACGACACGACACAATTACAAGCTCAGTCTCATGAAAACCTAGAAACAACACTTAGATCTATCATTTCAATCAAAAACATTCCTAAAACAGTAAACTAAATTCCTATGTGGCATTTCCACAAACACTTTGGTATCCTATTGGATACGTGTCCGATTCGGACACGAAATGGGTCCACCTTGACATGAAACCAAATCCTATAGTTGGGGGACACCTAGGGCTAGGTCTACATGCAAAAAAACTAGAATTTTAATGATGTTTACATTAATTTACCTATTGGTGACCAAATACAAGAAAAGTCTCAAATGGGGGGTTTCCTCTTGCTAGCAAACTTCTCCAAATTGGTAAGAATCTGAGAAAAATAAATAACAACAGCAAGAACACCTCATTTAAAACCCATTGCAATTTGTTTGGATTAAAAAGGAGTTAAAATAGAGGGATTTTTGAAGATGGAGACTCACCTCTTCCAAAACTTGAGAAATTCTAAGGAGGCTAGCCCTAATGGAGGAGATTATTTATAGGGGGATTCCCAAGGCTAGTGTTGGCTGGCCACTAATGGATTAGGGTTAGGTTAGGGCTAAAGGATTGGGCTTAGTCATTAATCAATGGTTCAAATCACAAGTCATGACTTGTGTCTAAATGCCTTCTATTCTAACTTGGGTTTAAATGACTAAACCATAGGTTAACTCTAGTCTAACTAGGGTTACATAACCTAACCAGGTCTAAATTCAACTAGGGTTAGCTCCTAGGTTGGTATACCATGGTCATTGCTAGTCAAAGTCAACCTAGTCAACCCTCATTCAAACAATTCCAAAATAAATTCCCATAAATTCAAATAAATTATAATAAATTCAAATAACCCTAAAAATATCAAAAATACCCTAATCACATGGCTAGGCTCTAGGGTAGGCAGTCTCTACTGTTCACTAGCAAAACACCAAAAATCACAAGTCATGAATTTAAATAGTTTAAAAATAATTAAAAATCACTAAAAATCATAATATGAAATAAATATCATTAAATAATAATTATAACTACAAAATTTCAAAATTATCCTCTTCTGGAAAACTGGGTGTTACAGCAACATTTCTTGGCGTCACTAATCTGAATTATTCTGTTAATGGTCTACTTCGATCTCTGTAGCAGAGCCTTGGAGTTGTTTTCTCGTTCATCCATCGTATCACAATATGGTGCCATGGGTGATTGTTGTACAACTGGGCCTGGTATTAGGATTGTCCTCAACTGTATTTGCACTTAGATGGTCATGGTAGTTACCCTTCATTCTTTTTACTGTTACTTGGCATGTATATTATGTACGTTGCTATGTCCCCTGAGACCTGGTGATCTCTCCAGGTTATTGCTGAGCTGGCTTTATAGAATAGTTGGTAATTGACGGTTACATCTTCAGGATTTTAGGTATATTAGTACTTGCATTTATCTTATTCCTCCGTTAACATGTTTTATTATCATTGATTATTGCTAATATAGCCTACTTTCACAAGCTTTACTTCTTTGTTATAAGCTTGTTCAGACAATTGTATTAAGGTCTTGCCAACTTTACTACATATTGTCTTTCTTGGTATTTTTATTCTTGTGGAATCAGTGTATTACTGTTTAATCAACACTGATATACTTAGTTCTCGCTTGATATGATATCCTATGGCTTGAGATATAGTTGGATTGCTAGTTAAAATTAGATAGGACCTCTAGACAGCTTATACGTATTCGAGCTGTATTGGAGTCCACTTGATACGTAGCTAGCATGTATACGCATTCATAGTCTTACGTATTTTGGGACTAGGACGTTACAGCGGTACACCGCAGGTATACCGGGTCTGATATATTTTTTTCCATAAAAAGTTCTATCTCGAAAGTACATTTTTTTTTCTGTATACCGTCAACATACCGATACCAATACACCGCAAGTATATCGTTATCAGGACTAAAGTCGAAAATAGATATTTTATTAACACCGTTGGATCTAATCAACGGTTAAGATGCTTGTGAGATTGGGGTTCCTTTAAGTAGGTCTTTTTCTAGCCCTAATCATCATCTACCATGCATCGAGAGATCATAAGGAGAGAGTTATCAAGTTTACAACTTTCAAAAGTAAAGAAAGTAGGGATTGGTAGCTATTTCGAAGATATCGTTTCGGGGAGATCATTGGGGATACGTTCTCCTCATTTCTGTCTTCGGTAACTTCTTGTAATCCGTTTTCGTTGCTTTGAGTAGTTGTAGTGATCCGGTTGGATCAATGGAGAAGTTCGTAGAGGGTGTAATATTCTATTTTATTAATGAATACTTTTTCAGAGTTGAAATCTGATTGTCCTATTTTTTCCTAAATTTTTTATGTCAAAAAGTGATCGTATTTGCATTTGACTTTCTGTATAATTTTGACAATTTTTTTTATATGTATTTTTCATCTCCGAAACAGGGTCGGTCCTGTGCTCATGGAGGCGCAGGACGAACTTTCAAAATAAGGCCCCTATACATAATGTAAAAAATATTAAAAAAACTTTTAAAAAATAGCTACACCCAAGGATTGAACTTTAGAACCTTTAGTAAGGAGTCTAAAATACTAACCAGTACACCACAATAACTTTGTATTTAAAAGAGACTATTGTATATACTAGTTCTATTTTAAGATATAAAATTATTAACATTATTTATCTTTAAACTATTTTTTTGGATCCTTCATGATCCGGAGGTCCTGGAAGGTCGTCATGGCCGTCCTGGGTCCAGGCCGGCCCTGCTCCGGAATGGGTGGTGGTTGGCAACCGGGACCACCTAACCAGGAAAAGGCCAGTTAGTAATCAATCAGACGGTCAAGGTGAAGGGAGAGGTCGTCAAGTGGAAAAGTGTAAATGCCACGTTTCCAGTATCCTAGCCGTTACATTTCTCACTCATTTACACACTAGCTACCTACTTCTGCTGCCAAGATTTTTTTTTTTTTTCTTTCTTTCTTCTAATTCTTCTTGTTTTGTTTCCCGCTTTTGTAAGCCCAGGTAGTCCTAGTCTCGTGTTATGTGTGTGCTCAAGAAGCAACTCCGCATTATCCTCTTCCTCCTCGCTCACTCCTCCATGAGACGGACTTGAAAACCTTTTCGCTTCATTTTGCTTTGGGATTTACTCCCTCGTTCTTGAATCCGTTCGGTGATGGCCACCGGAGCCGTGATTTCCAGCAGGAGCTTCGGTTCGCTTCTCCTCTCAGGTTATTTTTGTTTCCAATTGTTCTTCCGAATTCTTCCAGCTAAAATTATCACTCATTGCATTTACTCCGTTCTGCTCTAGTCTTCCATTTGCTAGGTGAGTGCCTTTTGCGAATGTCGTTGCTTGTTAAGAAAATATAATTCTTGCTTGTATAGTTTCTCAGTTTCTACACATTGTGGTTGTCAAGTAGAGTGATTCTTAGTAACTACATTCACAAGGAGTAAATTTTCGGTTCGTTTAGACTAATACCGTGGGACTTTGGTCTTTGTTCACTTAAATACCTTGAACTTTGTTTCTGTTCGAATGGAATGATAAAAAAAACTAAAGTTCTAGATATCTACAAGTACGAGGAGAGGTATAACCTCCTTGGCTAGGCGGGCGGTCTCGGGATCGAACCGCGGAGGAGGTGTGGGTGTGTGTGTGAAAATTGGGGGCAGTGGGGCCAAACGGCATGCAACGCAGCGTGCACAAAGTCTCGTGCGTTACGCTGGGCATCACAAAAAAAAGATATCTACGAGTATATTTTTGAATTTTGACAAGAATCCATTTCTAATTCATGAATGCAAAGCAGAAGTACGAAGAACACATGTAAAATTAGCTAAAATAATTGACACTTAAACAAAATTATCACTAGAAAGCCCATTTTCCTTTCCATTTCTATAGTGAGATGGTGTTCACGAATGGGGAGAAGCAGAAGGGTTGTTTAGAGGCATGGAGAGGGGGATCGCTCGACTAGGTTTAGGTTTACTATTGAAGTAGGGTTAGAAAGGTGGGTGGGAGGTTGCAGAAGAGGGTAAAAAAAGGTCCATAAAAGAGCACATGCTCTCTAGTGTACTCATGGGAGAAGAAGTTGATGAGGGAGCATCTCCATCACAAGGTACCAAACCCATGTATGCATCATGTCCGATGTGAGACTAAACTTTTCTCTAAACTTCCCCCGATCAACCAAATTCACTCCAACGAATCTCCACCTTGGCAAGCATGTTGTGAAAGGAGATAGTGACTTACAAGACTCTACGTGTTACAAAGGTGTGCGACTCCATTAAGGCTCAAACCTTGGCTCAATACACGCTCATCGAAAAAGAAGCCAGAACGGGAGGGAACCAAATGATTGTGACAAACACTTGCTACACAAGTTTGAACATAAAAACATCCGGAGAGGCCCAAACAAACATGGGCTCTGATACCTATTCAATGGAACGGTGAACTACACATGGTGTTAAAGCCTGCACCAAAACTCTAGAGTGTTGGTGAGGCTTGAGATTTAATATTATTACTATTCAACAGCCCCTGCATGTCGATGGCCGATTTTTGTGGCCGAGGGTTGGAATCAACTAGCACTATTTTTCTTTTAGTCCATTTGAAAATAACGCATGTCGTAGGATTCAAACTTGGGTTGCTATGATACCATGCTAAAGTCCTACCACTTGCACCAAAACTCTAGAGTGCTAGTGAGGGTTGAGGGTTCATATTAATATCATTCAAAACATGGAAGAGCAACCCAAGTTGAGAAGCAATGTAGCGCCAGACTCATATGACTTAAAAAGTTAAAACGGATCCCCTTGGTAAGTCAAGGATCAAACACATATCGACATATCCCATCTTATCCGAGGAAACTTTCCCTAAGCGTCCTCCAAACAAGGAAATGGATGAGAGACACTCTAACACAATTAACCAAACCTTTTACAGGAGTTTGTAAGCGGCAGTGTGGCCAGAACCCATTAATCAGTCAATTAATCTGCCTTTAAATTCTTTTTTGGGGGGACACATGTAATGCTTTCTTCATCTAGATCTTCAAGCTAAGGTGTTGCACTTTGTTTGCATGCATGCTTTCCATTCTTTATAATTATAACTGGGTAAAACGAATGATACGTGTCTCTAAATGTTGATCTAGTAAATATTTAGTGATTTTGCAGGGAAGACATATCAAGCAGAAGGCGTTACTTCACATGACAGGGGAGTTCCTTTGGTCCCTTATTCGAGATCAAATTCCATTTCTGCGCTTGATAAAATTATGATGGTAAAGAGAACATCATTCCTAGGGGAGATGAGATGGCCTCTCTCTAAATCACTGGGAAATTTTTCTAGCAGAAAATTGAATGGGATTTGTCTCAAGGGAAGATATTATGTGAGACAAGAATGTTTTCTTTCATCAGATCCACTAAATAATGGATGGTTAAGGCGAAGAAAATTAGATTATCTTGGTCTATCAGATAACCTACGAGATCAATCAGAACATCGTCCAGGAATCAGGACCCATGCAGACTTTAAGTCAGAGCCATATGACATAACAGGTTCTCAGCTAGATTCACTAAGTTCTTCAGATTTGCCCAATGAAGCAGTTTTACTTGGAGGCGATGTGAAGAAAATATCTAATTGGTGGGAGCTACAAGTTCCCAAACGTTGGGTGATTGTACTTCTTTGTTTCACTGCTTTTCTTCTCTGCAATATGGATCGAGTAAGCAAGTTGCAACAGTCCCTTGATGTCTAGAAGAGATATTTTAATTAATTTATATGACAGTGTAACGTGTGCTAATTATTTTGCTATGAAATCTTCACGAAGTGATGCAGAGTTAAGATTTAATTGTATAGAATATCTTCTAAATTTTATGTATCAAATGCAGGTGAATATGAGCATTGCTATCCTTCCAATGTCAGCAGAGTTCAACTGGAATCCAGCAACTGTAGGCCTAATCCAGTCGTCTTTTTTTTGGGGTTACTTGCTCACCCAGGTCTGTCCTGACTAAAGGTTTCTGTACACCTTTCGCATGCCCTCCTAAACAATTATCTTTCTTTCAGGAGCTGTCATTAAGTCAATAAGTAATATCATCATTCCTTCATGTATTTTCTTTTGTAATATATTAATATTTTTGGTGGTATTGGCCCTCAATATTATTTCAACATGGAATTATTTGACTGATGCATGAATTTACATTCATAACTTTAAAGGAAGTGTTTCCCCCCTAGTTGGGCATCCTACATTGGTTCATGTAGGGTGGCTACATGGGGATGGTGTGTGTAAAATTAGAGACTACACCGGGAATAATGGGATATACTTCATTGGTTTAATTGAGTACATACATATAGGAGGGGATAAGCTTTCCAACTCATTTCTATGAAATGTGGGACTAAACATAGATATCACACTCAAACACACTATCTCTAACTGTGTGTTTGCTATGAGGTCAGAGGAAAGTACATATAGGCTTTCCTAATGGATAATATATGAACAAAACAGCAAGTAGTCTAAGACAACACTGTTCATCACTCCAAAGTAACCTGAAAAGAGGATTAAGATTTGCAACTAGGAGGTATTGGGATTTGATCCATGTTTGCTGAATGATTACCGAACTGAGGGGGACTGGGTGACTGTACTGTTGACTGCTACAGTGAAGTAGATTGGGCCATGTGATGTATAAACAGTGTGAAATAAGTGATTGTTTAGCTTACAAATGAGTTTATGGAGTAATAATTTTATCAGGATGGAATATATGTAGATAAATATAAAATAAAGAAGAATCCTGATGTCACGCTGAAGTGGAACTGCAATTCAACTAGGATCAGGTGTGGTATATATTTCTCCAGAATTGGGAGTTCCTTTTCTTGAGTCTCTGCTACTACCTATTTTCAGGATCTTCTACTGTTGGGAAAGAAACGCGGAAACCTTTCCCCAAACCGGAGAGTACCTGCGAGAGGACCGAACGATACAACGCACGAACCCAAAACACCAAACACACAAAACAATCCACGCAGACACAGAGAATTTTTGACGTGGAAAATCCTTGCGGGAAAAACCACGGGACGATCGGAGTCCAACCCTGAGAAGCCTCCACTAATGGAATAGAAGAATTACACCCTCTACAAACTCCTCCCGATCCAAATCGGATCCCCACAACACTCAGAAGTAAGAACAATGATTACAAGGCTACGAAGAGCGAGAACGACGAGTAGAGATTATCCGTACGCGATCTCCTTCGAAAAACGACCTTCAATCCTCCGTCTTCTCTCCCGAAGTTGCACTGGCACTCTTGCCTCCTCTCTCTTTTCTTGTGTTGTCTACAATTGTGTTACGTATTGATTAGGTTTTGGAAAATCCCAACTAAACTCTCTAATCCCGCAACAAAACTGGACCGTTTGATTAGATCCAATGGTGAAAAATTACCCAGATTTCTGCTTCAGCCCCGACGACACAGAGTTCGGCCAGAACTCTGTGTCGGGCAACCAGCACTGACCCGCAACATTCTGGAATGGCCAGACCGAGTTCGGCCAGAACTCGGCCAGGGACCGAGTTCGGCCCGAACTCGGCAGACCCAGTCCAGAACCTCCCTTTGGTTTGCAGCAGCAGCAGCAACTCCTCGTTGCCTACTTCCCGAGCTTCTTCGACATCGAACGACGCTCGTCGCACTCCGGGATCTTCTCCACATAGGTTGGGAACCCCACCCACTCCAACAAATCTCCCCCTTCACAACTATGGGGAGGATGTCGTCATCCCGACGATCTGCCTGCAGTACTCAAACTTTCCCCTTGGTAGAATCTTCGTGAACATATCATCTCCGTTGTCATCTGTATGAACCTTCTCAAGCTCCGCGTCCTTCTTCTCAACTACATCCCGTATCCAATGATACCGAGTCTCGATGTGTTTGGACCGGCTATAAAACGTCTGATTCTTCACAAGGTGAATAGCACTCTGACTGTCGCAAAGCAAAGTATACTGCTCTTGCTTCAGTCCCATTTCCTGCAGCAGCTTCTTCATCCACAGCAACTCCTTGTAAGCCTCCGTCGCCGCAATGTACTCTGCCTCTGTCGTCGACAAGGCAACACACTTCTGCAACCGCGACTGCCACGACACCGCTCCTCCCGCAAACATCATCACGTAGCCCGAAGTCGATCGCCTCGTGTCTACATCTCCAGCCATATCAGCGTCGGTATACCCAACCAGCTTCGGCTCGTCACCACCAAAGGAAAGTCTCCAACCAGCAGTGCCCTGAAGATATCGTAGAATCCACTTGACCGCACTCCAATGTACCCTTCCAGGATTTGAAAGATACCTGCTAACCGTACCAACTGCATGAGCAATATCTGGCCTCGTACACACCATGGCATACATAAGGCTTCCCACAGCCGAAACGCTGAAGTACCCGGTAAATGTACTTCTTTTGGGACAAGTGTAACAGCTTGGACTCTCTCTCTCTCGGCTGATCTCCATCCCAAGAATAGTCTTCGCTGCGCCCAAATCCTTCATAGAGGAGGCCGCGCCCAGTTGGCGCTTTAGTTCCGCTATTCTAGTGGCATTCCGACCCACTAATAGCATATCATCTACATAGAGCAATAAAATAATAAAATCATCATCGGCAAAATACCTCACAAATACACAATGGTCTAACGTCGTCCGTGCATAACCATGCTCCCCCATAAACGACTCGAACTTCCTGTACCACTGCCTCGGAGCCTGCTTCAGACCATGCAAGCTCTTCCTCAACCGGCAGACCAAATGTGACTTGCCCTTCTCACAGAATCCCTCTGGCTGCTCCATGTATAACTCCTCCTCAAGATCACCGTGGAGGAATGCCGTCTTCACGTCCATCTGCTCGACCTCCAAGTCGAGACTGGCTGCTAATGCTAGCACCACCCGAATAGACGAATGCTTGACGACAGGCGAAAAGATCTCATCATAATCCACGTCTTTCCGCTGACCGTAGCCTTTAACTACTAGCCTCGCTTTGTATTGAGGGCGAGTAGCATCATCCGTCTGCTTCACTCTAAACATCCATCGATTCTTCAAAGCCTTCTTGCCCTTTGGCAACCGCACCAGCTCATAAGTAGAATTAGTGTGCAAGGAACTCATCTCCTCCTGCATAGCCTCCATCCACTCCTGCCTGTGTTCGTCTTCCATAGCCTCTGCAAAACTTTCGGGCTCTCCCCCGTCAGTCAATAGCACATACTCATCTGGTGAGTATCTCGTAGATGGTCGATGATCCCTGTCACTCCTCCTCAAAGGAGCCACTGGTGCTGGCTGTATACCAACAGCCTCCTTCCCTTCAGGAACTGCCTCTCCGGCATGCTCATCCTCCTGAGGGACACCCTGACCACCATCAGCAGGCTGATGATCAAGGTTGGGAGCAACTCCATGTACTGGCTCCCCCATAACTGGATCCTCTGCGATGTCCTCTGGAAACTGCTCGAAGCGAAATGACTCTAACTCAGGCAATTCCTCAGCCTCAGAAGGCGTCTCGGAATCCTGAGTGTTGGTCATGGTCTGATCCTCGACGAACACCTCGTCCCTGCTTCTGTAGAGCTTTCTTCCCACCGGGTCGTAGAGTCTATAGCCAAACTCATCCCGGCCGTAGCCGACAAAGACGCATCGCCTCGTCTTCGGCTCAAGTTTGGTCCTCTCATCCTTCGATACATGCACGAAGGCCTTACAGCCAAACACTCGCAGGTGATTGTATGACGTCTCTTTGCCGTACCATACTTTGTCAGGCACATCACCCTGCAAAGCAGCACTAGGAGACAAATTAATAACATAAGCAGCTGTGAGAAGAGCCTCACCCCAATAACTGCCCGGCAAGTTTGCTTCTGACAGCAAACACCGCACCCTCTCCATCAGTGTCCTGTTCATGCGCTCCGCTACACCATTGAGCTGAGGTGTCTTTGGCGGAGTCTTCTGGTGTCGTATCCCCTGCTCTCTGCAATACGCATCAAAGGGACCGATGTATTCGCCACCATTGTCGGACCGAACACACAACAACTTCTTGTCCGTCTCCCTTTCAACAGAGGCCTGAAACTCCTTGAAAGTAGGCATCACCTGATCCTTGGTCTTTAAGGTATAGACCCAAACCTTCCTGGAACAGTTATCAATAAAAGTTACAAAGTAGGAAGCACCACCAAGAGATTTTACCTTCATAGGACCGCAGACATCCGAGTGAATCAACTCGAGCAACGTCGGCTTCCTCGAACTTGGATGACTTTGGAAAGACACCCTATTTTGCTTCCCAGCTAAACAGTGCGTGCACTTCTCCAACTTTGTAGACTTGAGCCCTGGAATCACCTTCCTGTTCACCAAGTAGCTCATCCCCTTCTCGCTGATATGGCCGAGCCGCCTGTGCCACAACTCGGTAGACGCATCACTGACTGCGTTCACCTCCTGTGCCCCCTGTGCGCTCCCCTCCATATAGTAGAGACCGGACTTCTTGCTTCCTCTGGCAATCACCATCGAACCCCTGGAAAGCTTCCACTGACTATTCCCGAAGAGACTGAAGAATCCCTCGTCATCCAACCTTCCAACCGACACCAGGTTGAAACGGATATCAGGGACATGACGAACATCCTTGAGAACAAGAACCGCACTCGTCTTCGTTCTCAAATGCACATCTCCAACGGCAACCACCTTCGACACATCTCCGTTGCCCATCTTCAACACGCCATAGTCGCCTGTCGTGTAAGTGGCAAACAGTGCCCTGTTGTGAGATACATGTGCTGAAGCCCCTGAGTCCACCAGCCAAGAATTGTCATCGCAGGCGAGGTTTGTAATGACCTCATCACCTACGACGATCACATCGCCTCCATGCATCGAGGCCGCCGCTGTAGTGTTCTCTTCTTGCTTTCCCTTGTCGCCCTTCTTCTCTCTCTTCCAAGCGAAATAGTTCCGCTTGATATGGCCCTTCTTACCACAATGTTAACACTCTGAGTCCTCGTAACGACCCTTGGACTTTCTCCTGCTCTTGTCTCTGCCACCACCTGGACCCCTGCTTTTGCCCCTTCCGTGGCTCTCTGAAACCAATGCCTCTGAGTGGTGGGATGTGGATGAAGTGCCCTGAGAACGTCTCCGCATCTCTTCATTCAGCACCCCGCTCTTGGCAAACTCCAGACTGACCACGCCCTCTGGAGCAGAAGCGATCATAGATACTCGTACGGTCTCCCACGAGTCTGGCAATGTACACAGCAGCCATAGTCCCTGAACTTCGTCGTCGAACTCGCCTCCCATAGAAGATAGCTGGTCAACCACGCCCTGGAACTCACTCAAGTGGTCCGAAATAGACGCCCCATCCTTGTATCGCAGACCCATCATCGTTCGGATCAGGAACAACTTGTTTACCCCGGTCTTCTTCGCATACAAGGATTCCAGCTTATCCCACAACATCTTCGCGTGCTCAATATTGGCAACGTGGTTGTACACGTTCTCATCAACAAACTGCCGTATGTACCCACACACCTGTATATGCTCGAATGTCCAGTCCTCCTCGGATTTATCACTGGGCCTCTCGGATGCAAACACGGGTAGATGCAGCTTCTTGACAAACAGCAAATCCTTCATCTTGCTCCGCCAATAATGATAGTTTGTGCCATTAAGATTCACCATGCGCACCGGCTTCGCGTCCATCTCTCCTCTCTGGTTTCTCTGTCAACTACTGACACTCCTTCTGAATTCCAGAACCTGGCTCTGATACCACTTTGTTGGGAAAGAAACGCGGAAACCTTTCCCAAAACCGGAGAGTACCTGTGAGAGGACCGAACGATACAACGCACGAACCCAAAACACCAAACACACAAAACAATCCACGTAGACACAGAGAATTTTTTGACGTGGAAAACCCTTGCGGAAAAAACCACGGGACGATCGGAGTCCAATCCTGAGAAGCCTCCACTAATGGAATAAAAGAATTACACCCTCTACAAACTCCTCCCGATCCAAATCGGATCCCCACAACACTCAGAAGTAAAAACAATGATTACAAGGCTACGAAGAGCGAGAACGACGAGTAGAGATTACCCGTACGCGATCTCCTTCGAAAAACGACCTTCAATCCTCCGTCTTCTCTTCCGAAGTTGCACTGGCACTCTTGCCTCCTTCTCTCTTTTCTTGTGTTGTCTACAATTGTGTTACGTATTGATTAGATTTTGGAAAATTCCAACTAAACTCTCTAATCCCGCAACAAAACTGGACCGTTTGATTAGATCCAATGGTGAAAAATCATCCAGATTTCCGCTTCAGTCCCGACGACACAGAGATCGGCCAGAACTCTGTGTCGGGCAACCAGCACTGACCCGCCACATTCTGGAATGGCTAGACCGAGTTCGGCCAGAACTCGGCCAGGGACCGAGTTCGGCCCGAACTCGGCAGACCCAGTCCAGAACCTCCCTTTGGTTTGCAGCAGCAGCAGCAACTCCTCGTTGCCTACTTCCCGAGCTTCTTCGACATCGAACGGCGCTCGTCGCACTCCGGGATCTTCTCCACATAGGTTGGGAACCCCACCCACTCCAACATCTACTTTATTGTATACTTCTCTACATACGAATAGATACCAAAGTAGTAATATTTATTATATGACATTTTGGTTGTGTACAATAGAAACCGGAAAAAGTGTAACCGGCTACCTGCATGATTGAACAAATTAGACAAAAAGAGCTGATGAATTTCGCTAGGTGCTCTTACTTTGATCGTAATGGAGAATTTTACCTGACTATCTACTGCAAAGAGATCAAAGGCGACTGTCCTGTGCCTACTTACTCTTGGGATGGAAATGTTGGGAACGAAACGCGGAAACAATTCCTGCAAACAGATAGGACCTGACGAGGACAAAAGGAAAACACACAACCAATATGCCAATATCACAAATTAAACGCCAGACGCACACACCAAGAAATTTACTTGGAAAACGGGAAAAACCACTGAACGATTAGAGTCCAATCCAGAAAATCTTCACTAATGGAATAAAGGAAATATACTGACTCATTTACAAACTCTTTTCCGGTCCACAAGGATCACTACAACACTTCAATAGATGGAACTAGATTACAATGAGTACAAAAAAGATTATTGAAGACTAGATGACGAGGAGGAACCAATGAAGAACTCCTTGAAACGATCTCTCTTTGAATCAACCCCGAAACTCCGAATCTCTCTCTCTCTCTCTTAGAAAGTTGAGAACTTGAGAAACCTCTCCTTTTTATCTTGTGTTATTGATGATAATGAATTAGGGTTAGGAAAGACCTATTTAAAATAACCAAATTTTGAAAAGATAAGACCGTTGATTACGATTCGACGGTATAAATAAAATACCCAAATTTGACCTTCAGCCCAGATACTGGTATACCTGCGGTAAACTAGCGGTATATCGAAATATGTCCACTTTGAGTCAGAACCTATTCTGGAACCGGTATACCTTCGGTATATCGGTATCTCTGACATTGGTTTTCCGATAAAGCTTTGGTGCGCTGAAACACATCACCTTTGTCGCCTTCGACTTTCCGAGCTTCTCCGATACACAGATGACGTTTATCGCACTCCGGGGTATTCTCCACATAGATTAAGAACCCCACTCAACACTAACAAATCTTCCCCTTCCTAACTAGATGGAGGAGGTTGTCATTCCGACGATCCTCCTGCAATACTCAAATTTTTTTCTTGGCAGAACCTTCTTGAGCATATTCGCTCGATTGTTCTCTGTATGAAATTTCTCAAGAGTTGCGTGATATCGAGTTGCAATATGTTTGGACTGAATATGAAATGTCAGGTCTTCACAAGGTAAATAGCACTTTAGCCATCGCAAAACAAAATATATTGCTCTTGCATAAGCCCAATTTCCTACATGAACTTCTTCATCCATAATAACTCCTTGCAAGCCTCTGCCGTCGTAATAAACTTTTGCCTCTGTCGTAGACAAGTCAACAAACTTATGCAACCGCGATTGTCACGAAACTGCTCCACCAGCGAACATCATAACATAGTCAGAAGTCGATCTTCTTGTATCCAAATCTTTACTCATATCAGCATTAGTATATCCAACCAGCTTCAACTCGTCACTCTCGAATGAAAGCTTTCAATCATCAGTGCCATAAAGATAACGAATAATCCACTTGACCACACTCCAATATATCCTCTCCGGATTAGAAAGATATTTGCTAACCATACCTACTGCGTGAGTAATATCTAGCCTTGTACACACCATAGCGTATATGAGACTCCCTACAAATGAAGCATATGTAACTTTTTTCATATTTTTCTTTTCGTCGTCTATTGATGGGCACTGTTCCGCAATGAGCTTAAATTGAGGTGCAAGGTACTCACTTTCTTCGACCTGTCTATCCCGAAACGTTGAAATACCTAATGAATGTACTTTTTTAGGACAACTAAAGCAACTTAGACTCTTTCTCTCTTTCGGTTGATATCCATCCAAAGAATATTCTTTATTATGTCCAAATCATTCGTAGAGAAGGTCGCACAAAGTTGGCATTTCAATTCCGCTATCATGATGGTATTTCGACCCACCAATAGCATATCATCAACTTACAGCAATAAAATGACAAAACTATCATCGACAAAATGTTTCACAATTGTATGATAGTCCGATGTCGTACGTACATAACCATGCTCCCCTGTAACGACTCGAATTTTTTGTACCACTACCGTGGAGCCTGTTTTAGACCATATAGACGTTTTTTCACCGACATGCCAAATGTGACTTACCCTTTTCATAAAACCCTCGGGGCTGCTCCATGTATAATTCCTCCTCTAAATTACCATAGATGAATGTCGTCTTGACATCTATCTGCTCAACTTCCAAAACGAAGCTGGCTGCTAAACCTATCACCACCCTTATAGATAACAACTTGACGACCAATGATTTTTTTTATCGAAATCAATATCCTTCTGCTGATTGTAGCCTTCGATTATAAGCCTCTTTTGTATCGAGGGCGGATAGCATCTTATGGATGCTTCACTCTGAACACTCATCGATTCTTCAAAGTCTTCTTGCCCTCTGCCAACCGCCCTAGCTCATAAGTAGAGTTTGTTTGTAAGGAACTTATATCCTCATGTATGGCATGCATCCACTTCTGTCTGTATTCGTCTTCCATCGCCTCTGCGAAGCTTTCAAGCTCTCTCTCGTCAGTCAATAGTATATACTCATCTGGCGCGTACCTCATGGATGGTCGAAGCTCTCTAGTGCTCATTCTCAATCGGACCTCTGGTGCTAGCTGTGTACTGACAGCCTTATTCTCTTCAGGAACTGTCACCTCGGTATGCTCATCCTCCTGAGGGTTATTCTGATAATCATCAATAGATTGATGACCATTGTTAGGAGTAACTCCATGTACTGGCTCCCCCATAACCAGATTCTCTATAGTGTCCTCCGGAAACAGCTCGAAGCACGATGAGTCCTTAGCCTTAGAAGGCATCTCGAAATCCTGAATGTTGATCATGGTCTAATCCTCGACGAATACGACGTCTATGCTTCTATAGGGCTTTCCTTCCAATGAGTATTAGAGTCTATACCTGAACTCATTCCGACCATGGCCGATAAAGACGTAATGCGTAATCTTCGGCTCATGTTTGGACCTCTCGCTCTTTTGTACATGCACGAAGGCCTTATATCCAAATACTCGAAAGTGAATGTATGACGGCTATTTACCATACCATACTTTGTGAGGCAAATCACCCTGCAAAGGAGCACTAGGAGACAAATTAATAACATAAGCGACAATGTTGAGAACCTCACCCAAATAATTGTCTGATAAATTTGCCTCTAAGAACAAACATCATACCCTCTCCATCATCTCCTCTATGCCATAGAGTTGAAACGTCTTTGGCAGAGACTTCTGGTGTCGAATTTCTTGCTCTTTGCAATAAGCATCAAAGAGAATAATGTATTCGTCGTCATTGTCGGACCAAACACTTTAACTTCTTGTCTATATTTCTTTCAAAGGAGGCATAAAACTCCTTGAAAGTAGGCAGCACCTGATTCTTGGTCTTTATAGTGTAGACCCAAACTTTTTTGAAACAAATATTAATAGAAGTTACAAAATAAGAAGTACCACCAATAATTTTTACCTTCATTGGACCGCAGACGTCCGAGTGAATCAACTCGAGCAATACCGACTTTCTTGAAGATGAATGACTATGGAAAAATACCATACTCTGCTTTCCACCCATGCAGTGCGTGCACCTCTCCAATTTTTTAGACTTCAACCCTGGAATAACTTTTTTTATTCAAACAGTAGCTTATTCTTTTCTCGCTGATATAGCTAAGCCGTCTGTGCCACAACTCGGCAGACACATCACTGACTGTGTTCACCTCTTGTGCCCACTGTTCCTCCCTTCTATATAGTAAAGACCGAACTTCTTGCTTCCTTGGACAATCACCAACGAACCTCTATAAATTTTCTACTGATAGTTCTTAAAGAGATTGAAGAATTCCTCATCATCCAACCTTCCAATTGATACCAGGTCGAAACAGATATCGGGGACATGACGAACACCTTTGAGCATAAGAGCTGCTCCCGTATTGGTACTTAAATGCATATCTCCTATAGCAAAAACTTTTGACATATTTCTTTGCCCATCTTCAATACTCTACAGTCTCTTGTTGTGTATGTGGCAAATAGTGCCATGTTGTAAGTTGTGCCGAAGTCCCTGATTCCACCAGTTAAGAATTATCATCGAAGGCAACATAATAATCTCGTCACCTACAATAATGACATCGTCTTCATGTGCTGAGGCGGCCGTTGTGTTCTCAACTTGCTTTCCCTTGTCGCCCTTTTTCTCTCTTCTAAGTAAAATAGTTTCGCTTGATGTGACACTTCTTTCCACAATAGTAACACTCAGAGAGTTACCTCTCCTTTTATTTATGCCACTGTCTGGACCCTTGCTTTTACTCATGCCTCAGCTCTCTAAAACAAGTGTCTCTGAGTGGGATATGGATAACATGCCTTGAGATTTTCTCCGCATCTCTATATTTAACACCCCGCTCTTGACGAATTTCAGACTAATCATGCATTTTGGAGCATAAACGATCATAGACATTCGTAGAGTCTCTCATGAGTCTGACAACGTGCACATCAACTGAAGTCCATGTAACTTGTCGTCGAACTTTGCTCCCATATAGGATAACTGGTCAACCATGCTCTACTCATCTGTCGGATAAGGAATAACTTGTTTATTCCCGTCTTCTTCGCATACAAGGATTCCATATTATCCCATAATCTCTTTGCATGCTGAATATCGGCGATATGATTATACACATTCTCATCCACAAACTATCTGATATACAAATACACTTGTATGTTCGAAATTACATGCCTCATATCGAATTTCTCACTGGACTTATCAGAAGAAAATACTAAAATATACAACTTCATGACAAACAACAAATCTTTCATCTTGCTCTTCTACTAGTGATAATTGGAACTGTTTAGTTTTATCATACGTACTGACTTCGTATCCATCTCTTCTACGCATTTTCACCGTCAACTCTGATACCTGGCAACATGTGGTTTGATATAGGGGAGAGCATTATTCAATTTTGGACCGAAAATCGAACCGAATAAGAGATTCGGTTCGGTTTTAAAAAAATGGTTCGGTTTCGGTTTTGAAAATACTAGATTTTTTTAATTCGGTTTTGGGTTTTGGTTTCGGTCCAAAACCGAATATATATATATATATATATATATATATATATATATATATATATATATATATATATATATATACTCTAAATAAATTTAGGTATGTTTAGTTACTGTATATATTAACAAAAAGAAGCGCAATAAACAAAAAAATGAGTAAACCGAAAACCGAACAGATTTAATTCGGTTCGGTTTAATTCAGTTATGGGCCAATTCGGTTCGGTTTCGATTTTGCTTATTCGATTTTCGGTTATTTGATTCGGTTTGAACCGAATTAACCGAATGCTTACCCCTAGTTTGATATAACTCTGTCAACTACAGCTTTGATACCACTCTGTTGGGGACGAAACGAAAAATAGTTCCCCCAAATCGATAGGACCTGGCAATGACCGAGAAAAAAATGCACAACCAATATGCCAATATCACAAATCAAAAGCCAAATGCAAACACCAAGAAATTTACATAGAAAATCACGACGTAAAAAACTACGGGATGATCGGAGTCTAGCCCGGAAAAACCTTCAGTAATGGAATAAAGAAAATACACCAACTTCTTTACAAACTCCTATCCGGTCCATGCAGATCATCACAACACTTCAACAGATGGAAATATATTAGAATGAGGACAAAAGAGATCACCGAAGACTAAATGACGAAAAAGCACCAATGAAGAATTCCTCGAAACGATCTCTCTTTGAATCATACCCCGAAACTCCGAATTTCTCTATTCTTCTCTTAGAAAGTTGCAAACTTAAGAAACCTCTCATTTTGATCATGTGTTATCGATGATAACAAAGTCGGGTTGGAAAAGATCTATTTAACGCATCACAATTCCGAATGAGCTAGAGTGTTGATCACAATCCAACCGTGTAAATAACACACCCAAATTCTGCCTTTAGCCTCCCCGTTGCCTTCGGTATACCGTTAGCGGTATACCGAAATATGTTCTCTTTGAGTCAGAACCTATACCGGAACAAACTGTGGCAAAACCGGTATACCTTCGGTATAATAGTTATCTCTGATACTGGTTTTTCAATAAATTTCTAATACGCGCTGAAACACACCACCTTTGTCTTTTTCGACTTCCCGAGTTTTTCCAGCACATGGATGATGCTCATCGCACTTCGGGGTGTTCTCCACATAGGTTAGAAACCCCACCCAACACCAACATGAAAATGATTGGGGTGATTCTTATCCATATAGCATAGGAAAGTTTGCAAATTCTAGCTTGTTTGAAAGTACGGTAGGGTTGTGATGTCGTGTTTATCTTGTTTTATGAATTGCTGTAACTAGTGGAAGATGCAAATAGTTAACCTTTTCTGTTAATGAATATTACATTTGTTTCGGTTGATGCATATAAGGAGAATTCTAACTTTTTATAAGTGATTCGATGCATTAAAAATAACTGTATGATTCAGGCAGTTTGCATCGACCTCAGCTTGAATTTTGATGCTAAGTTAACCAAGTATGATTGTTGGCATGGGTCATACTAAAGGTAACTTTTACCTGCTTGTCTAGTTCATTTTGATTTGCACCTAGGAAGTATGACCTAGCAGGCGAAATCTGTTATTTGAAACACAGAGAAATACAGAATGGACAAATTCAAATAGCAACCAATTCTCTTGAGAAATCAAAGTATACTTGAATATGCTTTACACTATCTTTGTTATATAGCCTATCTTGTTCTTTGTTCACATTTGGACCGAAGGGGAAAGAGACATGATTTCTTGTTTGGTTTTAGAAAAGTGATAAATACTAGGGAAAACAAACCGTGGCTACCCTTCCTATTAAACATTTATCAGGAAGCTTGATGTTATATTTTACAATTCACTCATATCTATTCAATTCTCCACTTAAAGTTTCAAAAATCTAAAATCTCTATTATCATTTTACCTAAACATTAGTAAAAGGATGTTAGTCTCGGGGCTTGATCAAAGATGGAAAAACTGATGCAATCGAGATCTGAGATGTCACACAAAAACTTTGCAGTGATCAAACTCAAGATCTACGAAGGTACAATAAAACAAATAGTCAAATTACAATCTGAAGGAGGGAAATAGAGAAGAGAAGATCTCTCGTTCTTCCTTGCAAACGTGTTGCAATTGGGACAGAACGAGTTACAATAATCTGGAGAAAGATTAGATGAAGAACAGTTGCTGGGGTGTCAAAACACCGTTGCTCAAAGCAAGATTCGCCCCACACGATCTGCTTCCAGGAACCAGCAAGTTGAAGAACTTGTGGAACGCTCGAAGTCACCTCTGTTCTGACTCCTCGGATGGACTTGCAATGGTGGCAGCAGCTCTCTCTCTCTTTCTCCTTTTCTAACTTGTATTTTCGTAGTAACCACAAAGGAGGCCAGAAGAGAGTATATATAGAGAGAGGGTGGAAACCCTAGCCGCCTCTTCAGTTATGGAAAGATTGAATCAGATCATAAAAAGATAGCAACGAATTAATTCTAATCCCACAAAGATAGGATCTGAATTAATTCAAATCTCACAAAGATAGGAACGAAATTATTTCAAATCCCGCAAAGATAGGATCTGAAATAATCGCATTGATTCATCCTTTCCATAACTGATTTGTAATCTGCACAGTCAGCGTAGCCCTCCATGCGGCAGCAGCAGCAGCAGCCTGGCCGCATGGACCGCTTGGGCCGCATGGACCACATGAGCCGCATGGCCGCATGGACCGCATGAGCCGTATGAGCCGCATGAGCCGCATGGCCGCACGAACCGCATAGGCCGCATGGGCCGCATGGCCGCATGGCCGCATGACCGCATGACCGCATGGCTGCATGAGCCGCATATGAGCCGCATGGCCGCATAAGACCGCATGGCCGCATATGAGCCGCATGACTGCTGACGTGCTAAGTGCAAAGTGCGCCAACAAAATGCCACATTACGCCTCATGAGCCCATGAGCCCGAGTCCGAGTCCGAGTCGCTAAGCCCCGTTGGGGCTTAGCTCCAAATGAAATTAATCCAAGAGAATGACAAAAGCATTAATGCTTAATCCTTGGAGCCTTATTCTTACCTCCTAGTAAAATCACCCACATGGTTCCCTCCTTAGGGTCACCACCCCATGTGCATCTCTCAACAACACAACCAAGTATATATGTTGAGATAACTCATGGTGCATTTCCGATGTGGGACTATAATTTTACAAGGCATGTTGAGAGCAAGCTCTCTCCATGTAAAGAAAGCACCAACAATCTCCTACATATCACAACATATATATGTGTCCAGGGTTGAGCGTTCCCCACAGTAACTGTCCATTTTGCATTAGGATAGATGTCGCTGACGACTTGAATCTTTCCGCATGGGTTAAATAACAATGTGATACAAGAATGGACTACGCCTTGAATTCTGCACCACAATTGTAATTCTTTCCACTCATAAAGTGTAGTTACGTGTGCTTCTGGCTGCACATTAAAGGCCCTATGCCAGCCTGGTTTCAGTGTATAATTTTGGGCGTCTACAAGTTTACCCTCAAGAGACGGCCTGATATCTCTTTCCATACACTATAGGTGAGTTCTTTATTAAAGAGATATGGCATGAAGCCTTGCGCTTCCTTGCGGTGCTACGCCGCTATGACATGGCCTGAAGCCAAGGCATTACCCCTATCTGGGAACCTCATCGTAGTGTCATACTACTGTAGCATGAGGTCACAAGCCTCTTTGTAGTGCTAAACTACCCAGCATGAAGCCTAAGGCTTCCTTGCGGTGTTACGCCGCAACGACATGGCTTGCAATGCCGAGGCTTTACCCCTACCTGGGTACCTCATCGTGGTGTCGTGCCACTGTAACATGGGGCCATCCTCCCCTTTGTAGTGCTGTCTACAACTCTTTAATTACGTCATACAGCATTAGGCTACCTGCCTATTTGCGGTGCTACGCCGCTGTGACTTGGCTTGCAAAGCCGAGGCATTACCCCTACCTGGGAACCTCATGGTGGAGTCACCCCACTGTAGCATGGAGTTTCACTCCTTGTAGTGCTGCTCTACCGTGCTTCCTGTAAAGCACACCAGGCATTCACTCTGCCTGAGAACTCATTAAGGCGTTTAAGCCAACCTTCCACAGGATCAGTTTTTTCCGCAGAAAAAATACATAGTAGACAACAGTGGTTATGGGTCCGTATCCCTTCCATGTTCCAGAGAACAAGTACCCACTGCTACCTGATAGTTTCCCAGTCAGTGATCCTCCTTTGAACCAAAAGTTAGATGCCTAGTAGATTTCTCTTTGAACTAATAGCATAAAGCTTTATGGTAGGATTACAAAGACACACTATCAGAATGCCTTCAAGCCCATTTTACAAGCTGTGTCATCGACCAACTGGCGCTTGAGGCCTTTCGTGAACGGATCTGCCAGGTTCTCCTGACTCCGAACATCAATCACTGCAATTACACCTCTTTTGGTAAGATCGTGTACTGTCCTGTGCTTCAACCGCACAGTTCTCTTCTTCCCGTTGAAGAGGTCATTTGATGCCACCGCCGCAGTCGCCTGGTTGTCACAGTATATCGGTATCGCCGGTATCTGAGCCCCAACCACTGGAAGATCATACATGAGCTCCCGAAGCCATTCTGCTTCATCTGCTACAGTTTCAAGTGCATAGAATTCAGATTCCATGGAGGAACGAGAGAGTATAGTCTGCTTCTTCGACTTCCACGATATAGCAGCTCCACCCAAGGAAAAGACATATCCACCTGTGGATCTCTCGCTTTCCACCTCTGAACACCAGCTAGCATCACTGAAGCCTTCCACTACTGTCGGATACCCGTTGTAGTGCAGTGCATATGTCTGAGTTTTCTTGAGATATCTCATCACCCGCTTCACAGCTTTCCAGTGCTCAACCCCTGGGTTGCTTGTGAACCGACTCAGCATTCCCACGGCGAAAGCTATGTCAGGCCTTGTGGCAGTGGTTGCGTACATCAAACTTCCGATAACGCTAGAATACTCCAGCTGCCTGACGCTTTCCCTTGAATTTGGCTTCAGCTTCTGATCACACCTGTATGGCGTATCGATCCCTGGAAGATCCTTATACCCATAGCGTGTGAGCATCTTCTCAATGTAGTGAGATTGTGACAGCGCTACTCCAGTGTCTGTCCGGATGATCTTTATGCCCAAGATGACATCTGCATCCCCCAAGTCCTTCATACTGAACTTGGTTGAGAGGAACTTCTTTGTCTCTGTGACACAGCCTATATCCGTACCTAGGATTAGCATGTCGTCCACGTACAGACAAACGATGACTCCTCTTCCATCAGCGAACTTTGTGTAAACACATTTGTCCGTCTCGCTGACTCTGTAGCCGTTTGACCTAATAACTTTGTCAAACTTCTCATGCCACATCTTGGGAGCTTGTTTCAAACCATACAATGATTTCACCAACTTGCAGACTTTGTCTTCAAGACCTTTGACGACAAATCCATCTGGCTGTTGCATGTAAATCTCTTCGGTCAGCTCCCCATTCAGGAATGCGGTCTTTACATCCATCTGATGTATCACCAACTTATGTATAGCTGCTAGAGCGATTAACATCCTGATGGTGGTCATCCGAGCTACTGGAGCGTACGTGTCAAAGTAGTCTATCCCCTGTTTCTGAGAAAATCCCTTGGCTACCAGCCTGGCCTTGAACTTGTCAATAGTTCCATCTGCCTTCATCTTCTTCTTGAAGATCCATTTACATCCGATGGGCTTCTCTCCTTCAGGTAGATCTACCAACACCCATGTGTTATTGGAGGTGATAGAGTCAAACTCGTCATTCACTGCCTCCTTCCAGAAGATAGCATCTCTGGTCTTCATCGCCTCATCATAGGTAAGCGGATCTGCTTCCACATGATAGGTGACAAAGTCATCTCCGAAATCTTTCGGTCTCCTCGCTCGCTTAGCTGACGGCTCTGCGAGTTCTGGTACAAGAGTTGTTTCCTCAACAACAGCTTCTTCTTGGACTACTGGCCCATATGAGATTTCAGTCTCATTTGCACCTACATCATTTTCCGGAATGTCCGAAAGAACAATGTTTTTGTCTTTTGCAAACTTGTCTTCAAAGTATTCAGCATCGCGAGATTCGATGATATGATTTGACTCAATATCAAGAAATCTCCTAGCATCACTCTTCTCGGCATACCCCAAGAAGATCGCCTTCGTAGTCCTTGTCCCTAGCTTCTGAATCTTCAGATCTGGGAGCTTCACATACGCCAGACACCCCCACACTCGAATGACATTCAAGTTTGGTCTGACTTTGAACCAGAGTTCATGAGGAGTTACGTCCGAAGTTGCATATGGCACTCTATTTAGAATAAAAGTGGCCGTCAATGCAGCTTCTCCCCAGTAGCATTTAGGAAGACCCGCGGTTAGCAGCATTGAGTTCATCATTTCTGTCAACGTTCTGTTCTTCCTCTCTGCTACTTCCGTTGGATTGAGGAGAATATGGAGCAGTAGTCTCACATATGATTCCATGTTCTTTGCAGAACGATGCGAATTCATGAGACCTGTACTCCCCACCTCGATCACTCCTTAACCTCTTGAGTTGTTGTCCAGTCTGCCGTTCAGCTTCGGCCCTGAACTCTCTGAACTTCTCGAAGGCTTCGTCTTTAGACTTGAGCAAGTAGACGAACGCGTATTTTGAGAAGTCGTCGATGAAGGTTATGAAATACTTCATCCCGGCCTTCGTGGAGAAATGTTTGAAGTCACAGATATCGGAGTGCACCAACTCCAGAAGATCTGTGCTTCGATTGACCCGATGAAAGGGTTTCCTTGTGATCTTCGTCTGAGCACACACTTCACACTTCTCCACCTTACCCCCACATTTGGAGATAAGTCATAGACTAGACATTTTGTTAATTCTTTTACAATGAACATGTCCTAGTCTATTATGCCACAACTCAAGAGAATAATCAGAAAGTGCAACTGCATTAATGTCTTCAAACTGGTTGACAAGCTGAATTTTAAACATTCCTTCGGTTTTATAAGCCTTCCCGAAGTATGTTCCTTTCTTGGACATCACCATCTGACCAGCATTGATGTCCATCCTCAAGCTTGCGTTGCAGAGCAGGCTCCCAGAGATCAGGTTCTTGGCAATCGTCGGAACATGCTTCACACCTTGAAGCGTCAGAGTGTTCCCAGAAGTGAGTTTCAGTTCCACGGTCCCGATCCCCAGAACTTCAGCTTGGGCCTGGTTCGCCATGACAACCTTCTCAGATATCGGCTGGTACGTGACGAACCATTCCTTGCCAGAACAGACATGGCAAGTCGCACCAGTGTCTATCCACCAGTCAGAGTCAACCCCCACATTTGTGACCTGTGCGATTATAGCAACAAAGTTAGAAACCAATGAAACCTTATTAGGCTCACCTTTCTCTGATTGTTTAGGCTTAGATCTGCATTCACTCTTGTAGTGGCCTTTCTTGCCACAATTGTAACAAGTCACGTGAGACTTAGTCTTCTGTTGCTTGAAAGAAGGACCCTTCACTTTTAGATTAGTGAAGTCCTTCTTCTTGGGATGAGAAGCCGCCTGCTTCCCCTTGGGATCTCTCGTCTGCACAAGATTGGCTTTAGCCAACTGTTTGGACAGAGTGTCCACCTTCTGTTGGAAACGCATCTCGTCCTCAACATGGATCTCTTGCAGTAGATCTCCCAAGCTAATGTCTAGCTTCTTTCTGTGCATCCTTGCATAGAAGGTACTCCATCCAGCAGGAAGTTTTGAGACGATCCCTCCGACGACAAACTTGTCGGGAAGGGGCATCTCTTCGTCTTCCAGTTTCTGACGCAGCTTCAGAAATTCCTTCACCTGTGGCAGCATGGACTTTTCGTCCTCAAAGAGAAATTTGTGATATTTTTCAACCACAAACATTTTGCTCCTGTTCTTGTCTTCTTCATACAGATTTTTCACAGACTCCCATATGTCTCTGGCAAGTTCCTTCTTCGAGTAGGATTCTGCCAGGGAGTCCTCCATAGCATTCAGGATGAGAAGCCTGCAGATGCTATTTTCCCTTCTCCACTTGGCCTGGAGTTTGGTAGCCGCGTTGATTGCGGCAGTAGATCCAGTGTCTGGAACAGAGGGTTCTTCCTCTAACAGAACATGATCAACGTCTTTCAGTTGAAGAGTTAGGTAAACCTTTCTCTTCCAGACTTGATAGTGCTCTCCATTGAACTTTTCCAACTTGCAGAAGTCCGATTGGAGGAGCGAAGCATTAATGTTTTCCATCTACACGGATCTTGCTTTGAGATTGTTAGTCCCGGGGCTTGATCAAAGATGGAAAAACTGATACAATATAGATCTGAGATGTCACACAAAAACTTTGCAGTGATCAAACTCAAGATCTACGAAGGTACAATAAAACAAATAGCCAAATTACAATCTGAAGGAGGAAAATAGAGAAGAGAAGATCTCGCGTTCTTCCTTGCAAACGTGTTGCAATTGGGACAGAACGAGTTACAATAATCTGGAGAAAGATTAGATGAAGAACAGTTGCTGGGGTGTCAAAACACCGTTGCTCAAAGCAAGATTCGCCCCACACGATCTGCTTCCAGGAACCAGCAAGTTGAAGAACTTGTGGAACGCTCGAAGTCACCTCTGTTCTGACTCCTCGGATGGACTTGCAATGGCGGCAGCAGCTCTCTCTCTTTCTCCTTTTCTAACTTGTATTTTCGTAGTAACCACAAAGGAGGCCAGAAGAGAGTATATATAGAGAGAGGGTGGAAACCCTAGCCGCCTCTTCAGTTATGGAAAGATTGAATCAGATCACAAAAAGATAGCAACGAATTAATTCTAATCCCACAAAGATAGGATCTGAATTAATTCAAATCTCACAAAGATAGGAACGAAATTAATTCAAATCCCACAAAGATAGGATCTGAATTAATCGCATTGATTCATCCTTTCCATAACTGATTTGTAATCTGCACAGTCAGCGTAGCCCTCCATGCGGCAGCAGCCTGGCCGCATGGACCGCATGGGCCGCATGGACCGCATGGGCTGCATGGACCACATGGGCCGCATGGACCACATGGGCCGCATGGACGCATGGACCGCATGGACGCATGGACCGCATGGCCGCATGGGCCGCATATGAGCCGCATGGCCGCATAGCCGCATATGAGCCGCATGACTGCTGACGTGCTAAGTGCAAAGTGCGCCAACAAAACGCCACATTACGCCTCATGAGCCCATGAGCCCGAGTCCGAGTCGCTAAGTCCCGTTGGGACTTAGCTCCAAATGGAATTAATCCAAGAGAATGACAAAAGCATTAATGCTTAATCCTTGGAGCCTTATTCTTACCTCCTAGTAAAATCACCCACATGGTTCCCTCCTTAGGGTCACCACCCCATGTGCATCTCTCAACAACACAACCAAGTATATATGTTGAGATAACTCATGGTGCATTTCCGATGTGGGACTATAATTTTACAAGGCATGTTGAGAGCAAGCTCTCTCCATGTAAAGAAAGCACCAACAAAGGATACCAATACAGAGAAATACAGAATGGACAAATTCAAATAGCAACCAATTCTCTTGAGAAATCAAAGTATACTTGAATATGCTTTACACTATCTTTGTTATATAGCCTATCTTGTTCTTTGTTCACATTTGGACCGAAGGGGAAAGAGACATGATTTCTTGTTTGGTTTTAGAAAAGTGATAAATACTAGGGAAAACAAACTGTGGCTGCCCTTTCTATTAAACATTTATCAGGAAGCTTGATGTTATATTTTACAATTCACTCATATCTATTCAATTCTCCACTTAAAGTTTCAAAAATCTAAAATCTCTATTATCATTTTACCTAAACATTAGTAAAAGGATACCAATACAGTCAGACCGACACTTTCCTTGAAGTTTAATTTCATATCGGATCACACAAATTAGGTGTTCCTAGAAGTTCTCCATTAAATCATGTTTAATTCTAGATAACAACATAAATTTTCTCTAAAGCTGTCGTTGGTAGTCTTTGGATTTTCTCTCCCAAATAAATTATAGTTCTTACCATTTCATATTTGATTTATAACAATATCATCTTTTTCTATATTTATAACAATATCATCTTTACCTATCTTAATTTTTTTATATGCCATTGCAGTCATGAAATCACCTTTCTACTATCAAAGTTTGTCAGAATGCACAATGATATTTAAGATTACATGCTAACTGGATTTTTCTAATCATAATGACAAATTACTGCAAGTGATTGCTTCTACTAGTTTACTTGTGATCTAGTTTACCAATCAAGATTTTTGTGTCTCACAAATTTCTATTGCATGTATGATCATGGTAGTTTATACTTCCAACTAGGCCTTCATTTGGTTCTCTGCAGATTGCTGGAGGTATATGGGCGGATAAGATTGGTGGCAAGATGGTTTTAGGCTTTGGGGTCGTATGGTGGTCAATTGCCACTATTCTCACTCCTTTTGCTGCTAGACTCGGACTTCCTTTCTTACTTCTCATGCGTGCTTTTATGGGGGTTGGTGAGGTTGGCTTCTTCCTTAAACATTATGCCCCCTTTTTTGTTGTTTCAGACATGATTGCAGTATAACCAAGGAAAAATATGCTATTTTTCCAAGATCATCCTTTTCACCTTGGTTTTGCTCTGCTTTTTGCATCACGACATCAATAGTCTAAGATAAATCTTAATAACACAATTTCGCTGTCCTCCAGTTATTATTTACCAATTTTATAGTTGTTTGAAATTGAATTATCATATCGGGTTAGCTTGGTTTATTATATTGGTGTCCATGTCGGCATCAATTGTTAAAACAAGTTAAAAACATATGATGTTGCTGTTTTCCAGTTATTACTTGCACATTTTTATAGTTGTTTCAATTAATTACCATGAAGCTTTCATTGTCTACCAGGCATTCTAACAACAAATTCTATCAGTAGCTACAACAGCGTAGCAACATATTAACATGTACACTAGAGAGAAGGTTTTTTGGCAGTGCATCATGATAGCCATCAATCTTCATAAATCTTTTTTTTCCCCTTTTTACTTATGTTAGTATTGTGTACAACATTGCAAAATGTATGGTAAAAAGATAAGATTGTGATGTTAAGTCACCAAGGGCCGGTTTGTATTGCAGTTACATTTCATCAGTGACTCCATTTGGTGCCAAACGCAAAACACGAGCCAAATGGTTTCCATTCCGGATGGGCATTTTTTCAAATGTGCCACTCATTTCGGGCTCAAATGGACGTCTCCGAAACGCTAGCCCAGTGAATGTTCCAGAAATGGACATTTGAGCAAACAAGATGAAATGTAATTAGATGCAATCCAAAGTAACTAAATCTAAGAATAACTGATGCCTGTCATTAGTTTATGGGTCTCACTATAGTAATATTATTTAAGCATCCATGCCTTCTGCAGCTGGTAATAACTGCATATTGAAGCTTGAAAAGACAAAAAATTAGCTGGTAATGATATCCTGATTCAAGGGAGCAGTACTGTTTCTCAGTTGTGTATTAATGCATACTCTTTCACATCCTTGTATGTAGTACATAAAATTAGGTGTTGAACTAATGTTTTTCTTCTAGATTCACATACCTGAACGACATAATACTAAGAAGGTGAAGGATAGCACTTTTTAACCCTGAGGGGCTGTTTGGATAGATGTAACTCTTTGGAAGTGTGAAAGTGGCACTTGCAGCAAGTTGAGTTTCCGTTGACTTGCGGCAAGTGCCACTTTCCAAAATCTGTTTGGATGGAGTAATTTTTGTCTGCTGCAAGTGGAATAAAAATTGGTTTGGTGTTTGGATGGTAGTTGTAAGTGGAAAAAAAAGTTGTTCGGTTGTTTGGATTGTTGAAAGTGAAATTTTTTTGGAGATGTGGTAAACCTAGGTATGGTTACCCCCAACTTCTTATTTTGTATATAGCATACGAAATAGTTAGACAATTGTTACCATAATAATTAACAATAATTATAATTTAATAATAATCATAATAATAATAATATTATTATTATTATTACTAATAATAATAATAATAAAATTTGTTACCATAATAATTAGCAATAATAATAATTAACTATCAAATGAGAAGACCCAGAGCATTCTGGAGTCTTCTTTCTCCACACATTTTTCTTTCTCACACCCATTCTTCTCTCTCTCCACCACCGCTACAACCCCTACTCCACCGCCTCCTCTTCCACCTCCACCGCCTCCTCCATCATCTCCTCCTCCACCGCCTCCCCCACCTCCACCGCCGTCGTCAGCCTCTCCTCCACGGCCTCCTCTTCCACCTCCACCGCCTCTTCCATCATCTCCTCCTCTACCGCCTCCTCCTCCACAACCACCGCCTCCTCCACCTCCACCGCCGTCGTCAGCCTCTCCTCCACGGCCTCCTCTCCTCCATGGCCTACTCCACCGCCTCCTCTTCCACCTCCACCGCCTCCTCCATCATCTCCTCCTCCACCGCCTCCCCCACCTCCACCGCCGGAGTAAGCCTCTCCTCCACGGCCTCCTCTCCTCCATGGCCTACTTCACCGCCTCCTCCTCCACAACCACCGCCTCCTCCATCATCTCCTCCTCTACCGCCTCCTCCTCCACTACCACCGCCTCCTCCACCTCCACCGCCGCCGTCAGCCTCTCCTCCACGGCCTCCTCCACTGCAGTTGCATCAATTTTTGTTAGTTGGGGGTGGGAGTGAAAGTGGCACTTCCGCGTAGTTGCAGCAATTTTTGGCTGCAACTCAACCTTGAAAAATAACAAAGACCACTTACCGCACGGTTGCAGCGATTTGACACTTACCGCGTGGTTACTGCGTCCAACCAAACGCTGGAAGTGCGGAGGTGGACGAACACTTTCACTGAAAGTGCCACTTTCAGTCCCACCCGCAGCTAACCAAACAGCCCCTGACAGACACTTGTTTGAAAAGTATAACATGTGCTTTCATAGTCATTTAAATTCTTATAAGACTTATTAAATAGTTGTTAATATATGAGTAGTGTTTAATGTGGTCCAATACAATGGGCTATTGGACCTTGGGACATTCTATGCTGATGTATGTATACCTCATTTAAATGAATGAAGGTTTAGGTTGACTATTTCCATAATTACATGGTATGAGAGCCAAATTCTCCAAAACAAACACTTTGGGGATTGTCATGGCCGAACCTCGGTGGTTGTCGGTGAAATATGAAATTAATTTCGGTTGCCAATAGCCAATTTTGGACTAGACATTATCCCAAAAAATCCGTTATCGAAGTTCAATGTCACTGAGCACCTTCTTGGTCCATCGGTGAGTTGGATGGTTCCAAGTACTTATTGTGGGCCCAAGCTTTCAAGCTGTTTGTGGGAGCGCAAGGGTAGCTTTCAAATTTTACAGAGGAATTGGTTGATGCTTCAATCTGGTTCACTTTCCGTTTTAACAGCGTGATTGATTTTTGTAGCGTGACGACCTCTGCAAATTTAACTGCTTTCCCGGCTCACGTGGTGACTCCAATAGCTCCTACTATGATGCCTCAAGTATTAGCTGACGCAGATGAATACGTAAAGTTCATCGTTGAGGCTGTGTACAAGATGTTGAGGAGAGAAGTGTCTGTTGTACTGGATCAAGGCAGGAGTTTTGCGACTGCGAAGGCGATGGCGATTCCGCACATCGGGTTGATCCGATCTCATCAGGGCCACGACCACATGGCTGAGATCTTGGAGGCTTCTATTGCTGAACTCGATCATCACCTTACTGAGCTCCATAACATTCGACGGAATAATTTTTTCGCTTTGATAGAGGAGGAACAGAATAAGCTAGTGGCTGAGGTTGAATCAGCCTACTCTGACATCATGGCTATTTGGGAACAAGAGCTGGCCGATGCTGAGGCCAAGGAGCAGAGATTGTCCTCGTCTATGGAAGAGAAGGCCAATCTGCGGGAATCTCTGAACGCTAGCATAGCGGAAGTTGACGCCAAAATTCGCCTTCTTCAGGAGCAGCGGGCTCAACTTCTGGTTTATTCTGAATGGGCGCAGGCTGAACATATCCAGCTTAAGGAAGAACGACGAATTTCACTCGCCATGTGGCCTTCTTGCTCCGTCAGAAGAAGGAATTGGATGCCAAATATGAAGCTGATCTCGCCTCTGAGGCCAGGCAGACGATGCGTCATGAAGCTGAGCGTCGTGTTTTGACGACTGTGGAGACCAGGGCTAAAGCTTTGAAGCATCGTATTGACGAGCTGTCCGCTGACCCTTAGTTTCTTCATCCTTTTTGTTGCTTTTAGTTTGAGACGCAGCTGTCTCTCTTTTCTTTTTTTTGCAAATGTAGTCCCTTACTCCTTATTAGATGAAGAAATAAAAAACTTTTACTTTGTTCACTTTTGTGATGAACTTGTGATTTTTGTAGACCTATTATCTTTTGCGTATCTTGGTTTCTAGGTATAGATAATAAGTTGAGAGGGGGGGAACCGACATATTTACTCAGAGGTGATATGTACGTGGTAAATATGGGACTAATGGTGGTAGAGTTTTCCTACTCAGAGGTGATATGGATGTGGTAGGAACGAACTCGGTATGGATACATAGAATGACTTAGAGGTGATATGGACGTGGATGTTCTATGCTTGAGGTGAAACAATACGGGGGTTGTTGGATGGGATGTTTACTTAGAGGTAATGTGGACGTAGTAAATATAGTTTTTAACGTCATCTTATGAAATGTAAGATTTAGCCTTGTAAGGTGTAGAGAAGCAACTCAGAGGTGATATGGACATGGTTGTTCTTCTATTGGAAAGAAAATGCAACGAAACAACTGGGTTCCAGAAGCATATGATCGACAAAAGAAGGGGAGTGAACTCGGTTGTCGAATTCATACATTCTCTTACTGGGGAGAAGGAAGTACATGTTGAAAGGTTTCAAGAATAGTACTTCTTTAGGAACTTGTCGTTGATCGGCATCATGAACAAGTACCTGTTAGATTTCGCGAGTCGGCAAGCATCGTTAGAGTATACCGTCTCTATGATGAAGGGTCCTTCCCATTTGGGTTCAAACTTACCCGGTGTCTTGTGAGTCATTACCATTGGCCTTCCGACTGCCAGAACCAGGTCGCCTACTTGGAAGGTCCTCTGTTTGACATTTCTGTTGAAAGCCTGTGAAATACAGGCTTGATAGAGTTCGATGCGCTGTTGAGCCAAGAGGCGTTTTTCGTTAGAGTGTACCGTCTCTATGATGAAGGGTCCTTCCCATTTGGGTTCAAACTTTTCCGGTGTCTTATGAGTCATTACCATTGGCCTTCCGACTGCCAAAACCAGGTCGCCTACTTGGAAGGTCCTCTGTTTGACATTTCTGTTGAAAGCGTGTGAAATGCGGGCTTGATAGAGTTCGATGCACTGTTGAGCCAAGAGGCATTTTTCGTCCAGTGCCACCAACTCTTGCAGACGACGACGTTGATTGCCTTCCTTCGTCAGCTGGTTTGTGATCGCTACTCAGAGTGAGGGGATCTGGATCTCCAGAGGCAATACTGCTTCGCTCCCATAAACGAGGGAGAATAGTGTGTTGCCCGTTGAGGTCCGTACCGTTGTGCAGTAGGTCCAAAGGCATTCGCCTAGTTTCTCGTCCTAGTCGCGTTTGTTAGATGACACAACATTTTTGAGTCGCTTGACAATTGTTCTATTGAAAGCTTCAGCCAACCTGTTTGCTGTCGGATTGTAGGCGGTTGACGCCACGTTCTGAATACGATTCTTGTCACAGAACCTGCTGAACACGTGGCTGATGAATTGCCGACCGTTATCGTGGATGATCCTCCGGGGTACCCCTAAATGGTAGATGATGTGATGTTTGATGAAACTGACCACCTTGGAGCTCTTCACCTCCATCAGCGGTACTGCTTCCGCCTACTTAGAGAAGTAGTCGGTGATTGTCAGGATGAAACAGTGTCCCCTGGATGAGGGAGGGGTGATTGGTCCTACTATGTCCATACCCCAGGCTTCGAATGGCCAGGAGACGATCGTAGGGTGTAGAAGTTCCGACGGCTTGTGGATGAAGTCAGCGTGGAGCTGACAGGCACGACACTTCTTTGCATATTAAGTAGCGTCAATAGCCCATTCGTCGGAGTCGGTCCTGTAGCTTAGGCCCAGGTTGATGAGCCCCACATGTCCCGTCATGAGCTTCTCGAAGAGCTTCGACTACCTCCTCATTCGATAGACATCGGAGGAGAAGCCCATCGTAGGAGCACCGGTACGGCATTTTGGTGTCTATATCGTAGTAGAATCGGAGGGAGCGCCTTTTAACAGAGACTGCTTCCTTCGGGTAGTCTGGGAGGATTTCGTAGACTGCAAAGTCGATGAATGAAAACCGCTAGTCTCTGACGCAGATACTGACGTTTGCAGTTATGGCATGATTCAAACACATATACAGATTGTTTCTGGGGCATGCTAAATCCTGGCCAATCACCGTAACGAAGTGTTGAGTCCCGATTGGTGCCGCTAATGAGACTGCGAGGCCAGCCAGAGCATCGTCCTCCAGGTTTTGTAGCCGAGGTACGTGCTCTATGAAGAACTCGGTGAAGGTTGAGATGATGTCCAACACTGCCTTGTGATAAGGGACGAGGTCCTCGTGGCACACCTCGTATTGTCCTCAAATCCGTAAGACTCGAGGTATTCTACCCCTAGTTGTTTTGCTAACTGGAGTCCCATGATGAGGGTATTGTACTCTGTAACATTGTTGGAGCACGGCTCTGAAAGGGAATAAGCGCGCTGGATGACCAACTTATCGGAAGAGATCAAGACTACCCCCACTCCTGCGATAATATGGCCTTTGGGGGCTGTTCTTGAAGCGTCGTCGAAGAACATTCGTCAAACGGGATTTTCTTCAGCGATGTTGGACTCTAACACCTCATCTGAAATGTCTTTATAAAGTTTAGATGACTCCGGAATCGGATGTGCGGCTAAGAAGTTGGTCAGTGCTTGGCCCTTGACAGCTTTTTGCGGGACAAATACCATTCATATGGTGTCAATAGTATTGTCCAAGTAGCTAATCGAGAGTTTAGCGCTCCCGGCTTTGTCATAAGGACTCTGAGTGGATTGAGTCGGGAGTGACATGGATTGTCTGTCCCGAGACATAATGACGAGTCTTCTGGATGGCAAATATCAGAGCTAGACATTCTTTTTCGACGGGGTTGTACCGATGTTCGGCCCCGATCATTGTCCTGCTCAGGTAGTAGATGGCTTGCTCGTAGCCTGCATCATTGTTCTGAGCTAATAGAGTGCCGAGAGAATGATCCATAGCGCGGACATACAGCAAGAAAGGTCTACCTGCGACGGGTGCCACCAGAACTGGGGGACTCGTGAGATAAGCTTTGATGTCGTCGAACGCATTCTGACATACCTCCATCTAGACGTAGGAGACTCCCTTCTTCATGAGTTTAGTGAAGGGTTGGCATTTTCTGTAAAGATTTGCGATAAACCTTCAGATATATACGAGACGTCCTTGTAGGCCTCGAAGTTCTCTGAGATTTTTTGGAGGGTCCATGTCAAGGATGGCTTTGGTCTTCTCGGGGTCAACATGGATGCCTTTTGCGGTGATGATGAAGCCCAAAAATTTACCACTGGAAACCCCAAGGAAGGATTTAGCAGGGTTCATCTTGAGCTGATGCGCTCGCATAAGATCGAAGATTGTCTTCAGATCTTGTAGGTGATCACCTCGTAGACGGCTCTTGACAGCGATGTCATCAACGTAGCATTTGACTGTCTTGCGGAGGTATTGGCGGAAGATGGTGCTCATGGCTCGTTGGTATGTAGCACCTGCATTCTTCAAGCCAAAGGACATCACTGTGTAGCAGTAAACCCCCTTTGGAGTCCTGAACGACGTGTGTTTCTCGTCATCGGAGAACATCTTGATCTGGTTGTAGCCTGAATATCCATCCATGAAGGACATGCGTTCAAAGCCACATGTGTTGTCGATCATTACGTCGATGATTGAAAGCGGAAACTCGTCTTTCGGGCAAGCTGAGTTGAGGTCTCAGAAGTCGATGCAGACTCGGATTTTTCTATTATTTTTAGTGACGGGAACGATGTTGGCCACCCAATCTGGGTGTTATTCTTCGCGAATAAACCCGCTGACCAAGAGTTTATCCACTTCTTTGTCAATGGCGTCCATGATGTTAGGACGGAAGCGTCGCTGTTGCTGCTTTACAGGCCTAGCATTAGGTAAGATGTTAAGCTTGTGCATTGCGACTTGTGGATCTAAACCGGACATGTCTTCATAGCTCCAGGCGAAGACGTCGATGTATTCTTTGACCTGTTGGACCAAGGATTCTCCTCCCCTGCCAAGCTTTTGCTGATGAAGATAGGTTTGGAAGATGGTCCATTCCTGAGGTCGATCTGCTCGACTTCGTCGTCAGTAGGGTTTCCTGTAGTTCGAAGCGAGATTTCCATTGTGCACCTAGGCGTTGAGCCCAGGGTTCTTCTTTGAAGAACCCTACTGTCTGATCATTGTCTTCATCTTCTGAGGGATGTGCGGATGCCATGTTAACTGAGAATGCTTTCCTGAAGATCGGGCCGATACTGCTGTCGGAATTCCAAGTTGAAGCTTTAGATGAGTGAGAGTATATGACCTCTTCTGCTTCTGAACTTTCTGGGGTTGTCGGAGGCATGATGTAGCCTACCCCCCGTCGAGTGCGATGGTAATAGTCCTATGGCTTTCCCTTCGGAACGGAGAGTCGCAAAGGAAGACGTCGACCTTTGCCATAGTTCAGACCCTGGCTGCTTTTCAGGTTGTAACCCATCTTTTGGAGAGGTACTTGGCTCGATTGTTGTACCGATATATTTGCATTCTACCGATGTTAGATTCTGGCTCTGCCGGTGGAAGGTCTTGATGACGCTCGACTTTGTCCAAGATGATAGGTTTCTCGTCCCGGTTCCGGGGTGGAACTATATAACGGACTCCTTGGTACATGACGACTCGATTTACATGATTGACAGTGGTTATTTGTGTTTGCAATGACTGCAAGGCACTATCTGAGTATACATGGCATTCCAATGTGGAAGACTAGAATAATTCAAAGACAGCATTTTATTGATAAAATACGGGATCTTGTCCCAGGAAATTACATCATCGAGGGATGGGGCGTCGACATTAGCTGATATGTACTCTTCCAGTTCTGCGTCAGTAAGTACTGGAGCAGCCTTGGGCAGTTCGGGAGAGTTCATCGGGAGCTTGCCCCGTATCGGCTCTTGAGTCTGTGTTGAGAGAGACGTCGGGGCCTTCCCTTGTAGCCTGACAGTTAGAGGGGTTGGCGACTGAGGAGGTCTGCCCTTAAGCCGCACCTTGAGGGGTGCCTCAACTGGTGCTTCGGGGACTGATGTTTTCCTGCGGAGCTTTGCCACGAGAGGTATCGACACATGGGGAGGTTTTTCCTTGAGTCATATCTTCAAAGGGGCTTCAGTGGTCGTTCCGCTCACAGAGATTGGTGCTCTCCCGCGAAGCTTGACTATGATAGGGGACGATATCTGAGGAGGTTTCCCCTTGAGTCGCACTTTCAGAGGAGCGCTGATTATCATTTCTGCCTCAATGTCAGCCTCAGCTTCGACTTCTGCTTCGTCGTCGGCATCGTTGGCTTCATCGTCCAGATGGATCGATTTGTAAAGTTCAGAGTCGGTGAAGGAGGCCTCAATCCCTCTGAAGGGATCGACATCAGCGAACTCCGTTCTGACTATGCCATTGGTGGATACGTATTTCATACATTGGTAGAGAGTTAATGGCACCACCATGTATTCGTGTAGCCATGGCCGCCCTAACAAGATGTTGTAGTTGACGTCCGCATCCACGACATAGCAGGTCACCTCGGTCTGGAGATCACCGATATAACATTTCAGTCGAATCTTACTCAGTGGTTCACTCTTGCTGGTATTGAAGCCACTGATTGTAATATGGGATGCTGTCAGATGATGCATCGGGATCCCCAATGTCTGGAGCAGAGTTCGGGGGATGATGCTGAGAGAAGACCCATGGTCGATCTGCATTTGATCCACCTTGATGGCACCGACATATTCTGTGTAATACAGTGGTCTATTGTGTCGGTTGTTCTTGATCAGCATGTCTTGCTAAGTGAAAATGATGTTGGGGATGATCTACCCTATACTGTGGCAGTGCAGACATACTGTCGGATCATCTTCAAGCTGTTTGACTTCGCTAATGAAGGACTCAGCGTCCTTCAGTGCTTCACATAGAGCCTCTCGAGTATCTTTGGATAGTCGGAGAAGCTCGAACAGGGACAGCCGAACTGGAGTACTGGCGAGTTCGGCTGTTTGCAAAAACCAAAAAAAAAGTTTTATTACAAACTTAGAAAAGAATACAATAGTACAATTGATTTCTGGGGAAGTACAACTATAGGAATCTGATCAGAAGACGATCACTTTATCCCTTGGACGATGTGATATCGAAGACACAAGCCTCTCGAGGATGCAACAACACTTTGGCAAGAGATTATGATAGTTCTTGATGCCTTGAGATTGATTTCAAACTCTATTTATAGAGTTATTGAAATAACTGTTTAGCAGTTACTCTGGATTGCGCGCCTCCTGTTCACTTGCGCAAACGGTTGCACTAACTGTTGTGGACGCGTGGCATTGTTTGATTGAGATGCGCGTGGTCGTGAGCAGTGTAGTGGGCATGTTCTGCGAAGTTAGTGGCTTGCGCGCCACGTCACTCTGTCCTGAACACTGTTTGATCACCTTGCGCGAGCTCCATCAGGTTGCGCGTAGGCGCAATGTAACAACCTGCGCAAGCGGTTTGCACCAACTGCTGTGGATGCATAGCATCGTTTGATTGAGATGCGCGTGGTCGTGGGCAGTGTAGTAGGCACACTCTGCGAAATTGGTGGCTTGCGCGCCACGTAACCCTGTTTTAAAATGGGGATTAATCAAGTGGCGCCAACTTGTCAGGCTGCGCATGGGCGCAACTCAACGACTAGCGCCTTTGACTAGGTCTTCTGTGTTGTACTGATTAATTCTCGTGCCACTCAATGACTTGCGCGAACCAGCTGTCATCATTAATTACATGCTGACAAATTCTTCTCGAGCGCCGCGTTGCGTGGGATTCGAATGGATTTTCTTTAATCTCTGTGCTGTCAGTTGTCAGGTAATGATGATGCCGTTACTGCTTCTCGAGGAAGTGCGCCACGTGGCGCTTGCGCAACCTGACTCCAGCGCAACCAGATGTTGGCGCAACCTGATGCTGCGCAACTTGATGGTTTGGCACAATGTAATGTTTTGGCGCCAACTGATGATCGAACACTTTAATAGGTGGCACAGCTTGATTTTTAGCCTCTACAAGACCCCCTTCAAAGTTTTCGAAACTTGAAAATACTTCGAAGTTTTGAAATACTTTGAATTATGCTAGTTTTGTTTGGATTGCGCCAGGGAACTGTCTGTGTTGCACCAATCAACTTGAGCCCGATTCTTCAGCATGGATTGCGTAACTGTTTGGGCTATAAATAGTCGTACACTCTGTGCCTTTCATTTCACTAACCTGATTTTCTCAAAACCCTATCTCCTCCTTTAACCACTATGTCTCTTCTTCTTCCCGATTCAGAAGCTTCTTCGACAAACCCTAATGGCGCCCAGGAGATTCGATGTTAAGAAAGGAAAGGGCTTCGTCGAGCCTGTATCTCGTGTTTCATCATGCAGAGATCAGCGACGTGCGTGTCAGTACGTTCTACCTTCGTCACGACGAGAGACTGCTAACCCGGTCATGGAAGGTAAGCATTAGACCCAATCTTCGATCACCCTATTTAGGGTTTGGCCTGCTCCTGACGTCGTGCACCCACTATTTTTAGAGTAGGGCACAACTCATAACTTGCGCCTCCTTTTTTAGGGTTTGGTTACTGTCGACCCATGTTGTGCGACGCTTCGAAATCTGTGTTGTATTTTGAGCGCAAGTTTGACGCATTTAGCGGCAAGATGCGGCATAATCATGATTGTTGCACAACCTGATGGCTGCGCATGCTGAATGCGGCGCAATGTAAGTATCGTGCAACATGACTAAAAAGAGTATTAAATATTCGGTTTATTTCCAACGATGAACCTATTTATGGGGCGCTCTTTTTCAAAAAGTCTTTTTACTTTCTCCCTCGCTAAGTGATACGCGCCCATTTATTGGGAAGATGAAGAGTCGGCGGAGACCGGCCTTCACTGTATATATATAGGTATGAGGTTGCTATCCTTCTTCTTCATTCACCACTCTCATGGCGTCCAAGGAGAGCATGAAGAAGAAGGTGAACCTCACTGTCGATGGCGAGGCTTCTGAAGAGAAATCGAATTCTGCGCCAACGGCGTATCTGCTGGAAGCCGACCCGTCCTTGAGGGCGGAGAACCTCCTGAACTGCTTTGGCCTGACCCCAGCTGTCTTCGCTCGTTCCTAAGGTGGGCCATCGTCTTTCGAAGATCGTGGCGCACTGGAACAGAGGGAAGGATTCCTCCGTCTAATGTATCGCTCGGGGATCCACAATATAGAGGAGTTGAGCGCTGCATTGTGCCAGGCTGATAGCGGGAAGAAGAAATGACGTGACATAAAATCGTCATTTTTACATTATGGCAATAGTGCCTTTTAGTGTCTGTCTTTTTCTTTTCATTATGAAATGAAAAACAGTTTAACTTTATAAATCCTGGCACATTTGAACTTTTGTCGAGTAACTGTTTTGACACGTCCCGATTTTAGGCATATGTGAGCTTTGTTGTGTTACTGTCTTGATACATGCCGCACTTTCTCGGTTCAGACAACATCAACTTCCGAATACCACGTGGTGTTTTTTTTCCGAAATATACGCCTATAGACGCGCAAAATGTTTCAGCTTTAATTGCACATGAATAGTTGCGATAAGAAAAGAACATTTACTGTATTCTCTTCTTCTTTCTGATGTTTGCAGGAGACCAACTGATGAAAATTCCCAGAACTGGCATCGGTGATCTTGGATGCTATGAAGTTGAACCACTTTGACACATACATCAGAGAGCTCAGAACTCTTCATGCTTAAAAGGACTTCCTCAAGATGGTAGGAAGGGCCTTTATACATGAGAGTTGGACGGTGGAGACACAGAATTAGGAATCGTATCACGAGGGTGATCTCATTCCTACTTCTCATGAAAGGTCATCTCTTCTCCACCAGTTGTATTGACAGCAACTTTTCTTCGAGCTGCTGCACTCCGTTTTCACCTTTCGTCTTTCTGAGAGAGAAGACTAGAGTTGATTTCGTTGCTTCGCTCGCTGCTTCAGGTCGAGTCAACAAGGAACTGGCATCAACAAGAAGATCCAAAGATGTAATAAACCTTCATTTGTTAGATTTAGTATGAAAATCCGAGATGTAATAGATTTCCATCAAGATGTATCTATGTTTTTAAAGAAAGAATAAAGAATAATTTTCTCTTCTTTATGATCTGATTTGATATGATGATATAGAAAATAGAATTCAGAGGTAATGTGGACGTGAACTCATTTTTCTATAAATGATCATCAAGTTCGCTGGGACTTAAAGACGGAATATCGTGTCTAAAAAGACAATATCTGTGATAATACAGATTTATCATAAAGAAAAGACATCTTTTAAAACACCTGGGTTTCAAAAGACGGAATTGATGATTTGGATAGACTCCACGGGAGATTTTGAGTATTTATTATCTCGTGGCTTTATTTACAAAAAAGTAAATAAACAATAATAAATGTAGGCTTTATTCACGAAATGAAATAGAGATGAAAAGACTGATGAATAAGCATGTCTTTTCAAGGAAAGGTTGCTTCGATTCTCGAGACAAATAGTAAATGAAGATCTCTTCAAAAGATGAAAGGAGATGAATGAACGAACATACCTTTTCGAGGAAAGGTTGTTTCGATTTTTGAGACAGAATGTTTGGCCTTTCCGTCTATAAATAGTGTGGAACTTTTCTGAGAGCATCATTCACCCCTTTTTCTTTCTTTTGTAAATGTCTTCGGAAGATATGCCTAAGAAGGCGGAAGTCATCCTGAAGATCGAAGCCGCCCTCGACACTCCTTCCGACGAGCTTCCGCCGCCTACTCAGCCAGAAGTCGGTGAAAGCTCGGCTGTCCCTGGACAGAAACATGACATTCTTGCCAAACTTGTGGAGCCTGGGAGTACTGCCGAGGAAGAAGCTTTGAGGAAGGCTGCCTGCGAACTGCTGGTGTCATCGGACAATAATGTCTTCGAGCTTCTTGCGAAATACGTTTTCAATCAAGAGGGCTCCGGTTCTCGTTAATTTTATGTATTTCCTTCTGTCTGACTTTATGCAAATAAAAAGGAATTTTATTTACATTATGAGTCTCTGTATTGATATTTCTTCTTTGTCTTCAAATATAATATTTTTTGAGAAATTTGCCATTAATGGGCATCATGGCGACTCGACCATCCATACCAGTCAATTGATAAGCTCCATTGGAGAAAACTTTGCTTACAACGTAGGGTCCTTCCCACTTTGCTTCGAATTTGCCTTTGCTCATGTACGTCATAGTCATAGGACGTCTGACAGTTAGAACTAGTTCTCCTTTCTGAAATGTTCGGACTTTGACTTTACGGTTGAAGACTTTTGATAAACGAGCTTGGTATAACTCAATATGTTGTTGAGCTAGGAGCCGTTTCAGGTCAAGCGCTTCAAGCTCCTGAAGTCGAAGACGATCATTGTTTTCTGTTGTGAGTTCATTGGTAATGGCAATCCTTAGGAAAGGGATCTGGATTTCCAATGGTAAGACAGCCTCGCATCCATATACCAAAGAGAAGGGTGTGCAGCCTGTAGGAGTACGTATAGTAGTACGGTAACCCCACAGACATTCTCTAAGCTTCTCACTCCAGTTCCGTTTGTTGGTAGAAACAAACTTTTTAAGGAGTTTGATTATGGTTTTGTTAAATGCTTCTGCCAACCCGTTAGCTGCAGGATTGTAAGCTGTAGAAAGAATATTATTGATCCTGTTGTCATCGCAGAATTGAGTGAATTTCTGACTGGTGAATTGTGGTCCATTATCATGAACGATTCGCCGCGGAACACCGAATCTATAAATCACATGATGCTTGATAAAGTTGATGACGCTGCTTGTCTTGACCTCAGCTAGAGGTATAGCTTCAGCCCATTTTGAGAAATAATCAGTTATGACCAATATAAACCGATGTCCTCGAGACTAGGGAGGGTTGATAGGACCGATGACTTCCATTCCCCACGCTTCAAAGGGCCAAGATGCTGCTGTCGGATGAAGAAATTCTGATGGTTGATGGATGAAATCAGCATGAATTTGACATGCTCGACACTTCCTTGCATACTCGATTGCATCAGATACCATTGAGGGCCAATAATAGCCCATACGGCGAATACGATCCTGTAGTTTAGGACCAGGTTGATGTGCGCCACAAACACCATCATGAGCTTCACGAAGTATTTGTTTTGCTTCTTCCCCCGCAAGACAGCGTAGGAGTAAACCGTCAAACGTTCGTGGGTATAGTGTCTTTGTAGTATGATTATAATAAAATCTGAGTGACCGCCGACGAATAGTTGTGGCCTCCTTAGGGTCTTCAGATAAGATATCATGGACCACGAAGTCTATGAAAGGAGTCCTCTAGTCCTCACTGATGGCACAAATTTCAACTGAATTGTTAAATTCCATGTTTGGGTTGTTAACTTCAGTATTTAAGTTATTCTCGACACAAAATAACTCTCTATTAGTGATGACGATCATTTGTTGCCTTCTAACTGAAATTGCTAATACTTCTGCAAGATTAGCAAGTACATCAGCTTCCGTGTTACACGTTCGGCGTACATGCTCAATGAAGAAGCCTTTGAATGAAGTACCCATCCTGATCGCTGCATCATGATATGGAATTAGATCTTGATGTCGAGCTTCGTATGTGCCTCTAATTTGATTGACAATTAATTTGGAGTCTCCGTAAACTTCAAGATACTCAATATCTAATTATTTAGCCAACTGGAGACTAATGAGCAGAGCGTTGTATTCAGCCACATTGTTGGAACACAACTCATCTAAAGAATAAGCTCTTTGAATAGCTAACCCTTCTGGTGAGACGAGGACGATTCCGACTCCAGCAACAATAGCACCTTTTGGTCCAATTCTAGATGCACCATCAAAGAATAAACGTTATATAGGAATTTCTTCTGAAATCATGTTGGACTCCAAGGTTTCATCTGGAATCTCATCGTAGAGTTTAGACGTTTCGGAAACTGGATAAGCTGCCAGAAAGTCAGCAAGGGCTTGACCTTTAACAGACTTTTGAGGAACATAAACCATATCATATTGTGCTAACAATATGGCCCATGTTGCAAGCCTAGAATTGAGTGTACTGGGCTTCTTCATCAGGACCCGGAGAGGGTTAACTCTAGAAATAACATGAATAGTTTGGCCAGTGATATAATGTCTCGTCTTTTGAACAACAAACATCAAAGCTAGACATTCTTTTTCTACTGGAGTGTATCGATGCTCAGCTCCAACCATCTTACAGCTAAGGTAATAGATAGCCTGTTCATGACCCTCTTTATTCTTCTGAGCTAATAAAGCACCTAGGGAATGGTCCATTGCTCGAACATACACCAGGAAAGGTATTCCTGACACTGGAGGCACTAGAACTGGAGGGTTCATCAAGTACCGCTTTATGTTTTCAAATGCTTGTTGACATTCTTCAGTCCAAATAAAAGACACACCTTTCTTCATGAGTTGAGTGAACGGTCTACAGTGTCCAGAGAGATTTGAGATGAATCTCCTGATATACGCAAGCCGTCCCTGGAATCCTCGTAGCTCTTTTAGGTTGCGTGGAGGATGCATCTCTTGAATGGCTTTGATTTTCTCGGGTCAACGTGTATACCTTTAGAGGTAATAATGAATCCAAGAAATTTGCCACTAGAGACTCCCAGAAATGACTTGGTGGGATTCATCTTGAGTTGATGCTGGCGCATTAGATCGAAAATAGTTCTCAAGTCTTAGTTCTCAAGTCTTGAATGTGGTCTTCTTTTAGACGACTTTTGACAGCAATATCATCAACATAACATTTAACAGTCTTTCGTAAATGATCACGGAAGATGGTACTCATGGCCCGCTGATAAGTTGCACCAGCGTTCTTAAGACCAAATGGCATGACAGTGTAGCAATAGACTCCAAGAGGAGTGCGGAAAGATGTATGTTTCTCATCTTTTGGATGCATCTTGACTTGATTGTATCCTGAAAATCCATCCATAAAGGACATACGTTCAAATCCGCAAGTATTGTCGATCATGACATCAGTGATTGGAAGAGGGAATTCGTCTTTGGGACAAGTTTCATTAAGGTCTCTGAAGTCGATGCAAACCCGGACTTTCCCTGTTTTCTTCAAAACTGGGACAACATTAGCCACCCAGTCTAGATGTTCTTCTCTGACGAAACTGCAGGCGATGAGTTTCTTGACTTCAGCTTCTATGGCATCCATCATGTCGGGTCGAAACCGACGTTGTTGGTGTTTGACTGGTTTCGCATTTGGCAGGATGTTGAGCTTATGGGTAGCGATCCGAGGATCCAAACCCGGCATGTCTTCATAGCTCCAAGCGAATACATCAATATATTCCCTAATGAGTTGGATTAGTTCTTGTTTATCCGCTTCAGAGAGGCTTTTGCTGACAAATATTGGTTTTGGGGAAGTTTCATCTCCAACATTGACTTGAACCAACTGATCTTCACTAGGTGGCTCCCGTTGTTCAAAGCGAAGCTCCCATTGAGTATCCATCCTTTGTGCCCAAGGATTAGAATCAGAGGCTTCGGCAAAGTCTTCGTCATCTTCCAATAGCTCGGCAGTTACCATATTGGAAGATAGAGTCACGCGATGGACGTGCCCTACACTGGTATCTGAATCCCATGAGATAGAATCAGAAGAATTAGATCGGTCTTCTTCCTCGGATTCGGAGGCTTCTGGAGTCGGAATTGGTGAAGTATAACCTAATACTCGCTTTGTTTTGTTGTAGTATTGTTGTGATTTTCCTTTCGGAGCAGGAATACGAATAAGAGTTCGCCTTCCTTTTCCGCCATTGAGACCAGCTTTAAAGTTGTAGCCCATCTTTTGAATGATATCTTTTGATTGTTGACTATAACGACGTAGTTGAAGTCTTCCGTTATCGTGATTTTCTTCTTCACTATTGGGCGTCACCTTCTGTTCCGTTCCTTTACTAAAATGTATAGGAAGTTCATCTTTCTTCCTGGAAGGAACTAAGAAGGAGTCCTGCATTGACTCGAGCAATACTTCGTTTTGGGAAGCTTCAACTGCTCCTATGGTAAGTGGTTCGAAGTTATCTAACATTTTTAAATAACATCGAGTATAATAAAGGACATCAGTATACTGTAAAGGAGATGCTACTTTATTAATTTGTACATCATCATTTACAACATGATTCTTAGCCTTAATAGAAGGCTTAGTAAGGTTGATAACAAGAGGAGGAGAAGGAGAAGGTTTGTTACGACGAAGGTCGATAACAAGAGGGTCAGAAGAGGTGAGCTCCCTTTGTTCCCTTTCTACAGCAGGAGGTTGTTTGTTATGAGAGGAAAGATGTATAGTCAATGCCTGAGAAGAAGAGGGATGAGTAGCACGTCCTTTGACGGGGATCATGAGAACATCTTTTGAAGTATGTTTCTGATCTTCCTCACTATCCATCGCCAATACAACTTTCATGAACTCCTCCTTGTACATCCGAGAGTCTGTAAAATATGCTTCAATGCCCCTGAAAGGATTTAGGTCGGCTACTTCCTTTTGGACTTCTCCATTGACATCCACATATTTGAAGCATTGATGTAGAGTGAATGGTACAATGTTATGCTCATGCAGAAAGGGTCTTTCCAGCATAGCATTGTAAGAGCCGTGATTATCGATCACGTAGAAAGTAACCTTTGTACGAAGATTGCCTATTTGAACTTTTAGGCGAATCTTTCCCAAAGGTTCACTTCTCCCATAATTGAATCCCAAGATTGTCGTGATGGTTGTTGAAAAATTGTGTACAGGGATCTTCAATGCATCTAGTAGAGTTTTTGGCATGATGCCAAGTGCAGACCCATGATCGATCAAAATACGATCAACCTTCATGGTATCGACATATCCCGTGAAGTAGAGGGGTCGATCATGACGATTATCTTCCAACAGCATATCATCTTGTGTAAAGGTGATGTCTGACATCAATTCCATCACACTATGACAATGAAGGCATGTTATAGGCTCATCCTCTGGCTTTTTGAGAAGTGCTAGACAAGTATCAGCTTGCGTCAAAACTTCACTCAATGTCTCTCGAGTTTCCTTCGAAAGACGGAGTAGTTCAAAAAATGACAATCTTGTCGGGGTATTAGCCAGCTGAGCCAGTATATCAAAATTATATGGCTTCTCAAGTCCCAAAGTCGGAGTCTTCTTCCATACTTTATCAAAACGGACAGGCTGTTTTCCTTTGTCAGCTATCGTCGGTTTGGGAAGAGTTGGCTCTATTAGAGGTGATGAAGCTGATGGAACATTGACAGCAGGAGAAGATGGTGCTTGAGGAACTTCCAGAGCTGGAGCAGGGTTTTCTTGACCTTCTGAATAGTCTCTTAGGTAAGGTTTCCCAGACCTGGTACCAGTTAAGACTTCTTCTTCAGATATAGGCTCAAAGGACACCATATTGCAACTCTTTGTCTGGATCTTGTTTCTGGAAGGTTTCTTTTGGCAAGATGGAGAGTTCGTCCAGTAACCCAAATCCACCCGAGATTGGTTGTGAGAAAGACATAGGGAAAGAGGTACAGGAGATCATTTTCCATGGTTCAGACCAGAAGCCTTTTGTAGATCATATCCCATTTTCGTCATTAATGCACGAGATTGTGGGCTATACAGATGGAAAGCTGGTTGGTATTTGGCTTCTGATTTTGACAATGTTGTCTTATCAGGGAAAGAAGAAGAAGGATTATCTGCTGCCAAGATGAAGGTAGCAGTTAAAGGTGGAAGATAATGTTCACCAAATGAAACCATATGACATGATTTATTTTTAGTGGCCTTCCTAGACTTGTTGGAAGAAGATGGTGTTTCAAAGTCCGCCACTAAATCTGGATGGATCCACATAATTTCTCCTCTATCAGTAGATAGAGGGACAAGACCATCAGTTCATACAGGTGGAAGATTAACAATCTCCAAAGTAGTTCTCGGGATGGGGATGACACCGTCCTGCACAAGTTGAGCTGCTTCATCAAAAGAGTATTCTTCTTTTGGACGTGGTGTCCGTTGTGGTGGTGCTGTTGGGGTAGATGTTGGATGATTTACATTGATGGCTAGGGCTTCTTTGCCTTTGAGGTTAAGGTCCAAAGTCTCCTTGCTCTTGCGATTGTTCTGACGGCCATTATTATTTGGTGTAGCGCTTTCATCTTTGTCAAGATTAGGCATTTGAATGCCTAATTGCTTGAATTTGTCAGCGCTCTCTTCTGCTGCTTTGGCGTTCAGTATGAAAGAAGGCCAATCCTGGAATTGTGTTGACCATGTCCACATGCTGATTATAGGCAACTTGTTTGATTTGCAAGTGTCTATAGTCAAAGCATCTGGGATTCCGAGAGGCATTTTGAGTGCTTCACGACGGAACCGTTCAATGAAACGTTCAGTAGTTTCATTATGTCGTTTGATTTTAATGAGAGCAGACATAGTCATGTCGTTGGTTCCCTCATAAAATCGTTCCAGGAACATTTGTTTGAACCCAGCGAAAGAGGTTATACACCCATCTGGTAAACTACGATACCAGTCATATGCTGCACCAGCTAAACAGCCGACAAATACTCTAGTAAGCAGAGCATCATTTGGTTGAAGTTGATCAGTCATTACTTCAAAGTGATTGAGGTATTGACTTGGAGACGTGCTACCATCAAACAGCATAATAGTAGGGGGTTTGTATTTAGGAGGAAATTGGGCCTCTTTCTATTCTATGGGATAGGGCTGTTTGATCCCAAGCTTCTGCAGGCCATCCTTCTGTTTGAAGGCTTCAAATTGAGTACGTAAAAGTTTTACGGCCTCATTAGTTTCTCCCGTTGATTGCGGAGTAGTAGATTGATTCAATGTGTTAGGAGGGGGTACCGCATGATAAGTACCACCTCCGGCACCAGATTGACTTGGAATAGCCTGCGCAGGAATGGAAGCGGTGTGAGGAGATTGTACTCCCAGATCAATTTTGGTAGGAACTGATGTTGTTACAGGTTCCTGAGTCGGAATCAGATTCGCGACCGGTGGAACTGTATGTATGTTGTGCCATAATCACAGCATGCATGTCTGTCATCATCTTAGCCATGTTCTTCAAACTAGCCTCCAAAGCAGCAATTCTCTGCTCTTGACTGGAAGAACTGGAAGTATCTTGATCTTCTGTGACGGCATAAGCAGTCACTTCTCTAGCCCTCGAAGATGAGCTAGTGGAAAGGATGGTCCTTTCAGAACTTTCACTGTCAGCATCAAAGTCACATAAAGAACTACCCCCAGAATAAGTGATAGGGATATTTTTTTGACTGAAGGAATCTTGGTTAGAATTAAAAAGATTCCTTTGACCGATTGTGTCTTGGTCGGAAGGAAGATTCCTTTGACCGATTATTTCTCGGCTTCTTGATCTAGTATATTGATATACTCCTTCATCGGATTCATGAATCCGATCTAAGTATTGTTGACTAGGATTGCGGGATGCATTACGTCTTGGACGTTTTTTACTCCCAGTGCTTCGAGATGTCATGTTGACAGGAGCATAGAGTAATTCATCTTCGTCCACTAGGATTGGTTTAGGAGTCTGAACATAATTCAAACGGTCAAAGACGGACCGCTTGGCTGACTGACAACAGCATTTGATGACAACTTCATGGTGGTGATTACAATGATGCTGTTGCTGTTGGACCACCGTTGGACATGATGGATTTGCAACCTTTCGCTTCTGTATTAAGAGTTCACGGAGGTCACTAACAGGACGAGAAGAAGTTGCAGGAATGTAGTCCTTGACGATATTCGGGACATGATTCCTGTTCTTGAGGTGTCCTGTACCTTGAGTGTACAAGGACGTGCTAAGTTGGTTAGCATAAGTCATATGATCTTTCACATCAGCATTCTTCCTCTGGCGCAAGTTAGCAACTGGTGCAGGTTGCGCTTGATACATCTTGTGATTTCCCGAGGTTGACCCTAATTGGCACATGTTGATATAGGTGCGCAAGTCTGACAGGGGAGCTACTTGTGCATCTACTTGAGATACTAGTAGTTTGCCTTGTCGGGATCTTGAAATACATAGGGTTGGTAGATCCAGCCCTGACCTCTTTGGAGTAGGCATAATACCCTTTTGCGAAGAAGGTTTATTCTGAATAGAACCCATCTTTCCGACAGAGATTTGGTTGTCTCTGTTACGGAAAATAGAAATCCTATCTGAATTAGCAGTACTTTCCACCCAGTTAACGACTCGAGCAGAATGAGGAAAAGCTAAAAAGCGTTTTCCTTAATTTAGTGATTTCTCACTAAACTTCTGATTTGGTGGCAAAGAGGGAGTCACTAAACAGTGCTTCTCTTTACGTTGCGCTAGCGCAGAAGTACGTGCAGATTGCGCCAGAGCATGAACATGCGCCAGTTGCGCCGGAGCAGGAACATGCGCAAGTTGCGTCGGAAAAGAAAAGATCAAAGGGCGCTTTCCTTTGTTTTGTCTAGCAGTGTGTCGAGACGAATTCTCCTTCGATTTCAGAGTCAGAGAAGTAGAGAGTTTAGCCAAAAGGCTGTTTCCCTTAGGTTGCGCCAAAACAGTGATGGGCGCAAGTTGCACAGAAGCAAGAACAGGTGCAGGTTGCGCCAGGAAAGAGAAGGCCAAAAGGCTCTTTCCCTTGTTTTGGACAGTGGTGTGTCGAGACGAAGTCTCCTTCGATTTCAGAATTGGGGAAGTGGAGGGATTAGCCAAAAGACTGTCTCCCTTAGATTGCGCCAAGGCAGTGATGGACGCAAGTTGCGCAGAGGCAGGGGATTGTGCCGTCGAGGACTTAGGAGTCCAAACAGAGCGCGTCTTGCTCTTAACAACGGCAGTAGTGCGCTTGGCACCCCCAACATTGATCATGGCCTCGTAGGCTGTCTGGTCGACTTGAACGACCAGGGTCTTATGTGTCTTGCTGATTGACGCGGTATCACATTGAGTTGTCACTTTCTCGTCGGAGGAGAAAGTCGTTCACAGCAGAGTCGTCATTTTGTTTGCAAAAACCAAAAAAAAGTTTTATTACGAACTTAGAAAATAATACAATAGTACAATTGATTTCTGGGAAAGTACAACTATAGGAATCTGATCAGAAGACGATCACTTTATCCCTTGGACGATGTGATATCGAAGACACAAGCCTCTCGAGTATGCAACATCACTTTGGCAAGAGATTATGATAGTTCTTGATGCCTTGAGATTGATTTGAATCTCTATTTATAGAGTTCTTGAAATAACTATTTAGCAGTTATTCTGGGTTGCGCGCGCTTCAGGTTGCGTGCCTCATATTCACTTGCGCAAATGGTTGCACTAACTGTTGTGGACGCGTGGCATCGTTTGATTGAGATGCGCGTGGTCGTGAGCAGTGTAGTGGGCATGTTCTGCGAAGTTAGTGGCTTGCGCGCCACGTCACTCTGTCCTGAACACTGTTTGACCACCTTGCGCGAGCTCCATCAGGCTGCGCGTGGGCGCAATGTAACAACCTGCGCGAGCCGTTTGCACCAACTGCTGTGGACGCGTGGCATCGTTTGATTGAGATGCGCGTGGTCGTGGGCAGTATATTATGCACGCTCTGCGAAGTTGGTGGCTTGCGCGCCACGCACCCTGTTTTAAAATAGGGATTGATCAAGTGGCGCCAACTTGTCAGGCTGCACATGGGCGCAACTCAACGACAGGCGCCTTTGACTAGGTCTTCTGTGCTGTACTGATTAATTCTCGTGCCACTCAATAACTTGCGTGAACCAGTTGTCAGCGTTAATTACATGCTGACAAAATCTTCTCGAGCGCCACGTTGTGCGGGATTTGAATGGATTTTCCTTAATCTCCGTGCTGTCAGTTGTCAGGTAATGATGATGTCGCTACAGCTTCTCGAGGAAGTGCGCCACGTGGCGCTCGCGCAACCTGACTCCAGCGCAACCAGATGTTGGCGCAACCTGATACTGCGCAACTTGATGGTTTGGCACAATGTTATATTTTGGTGCCATCTGATGATCGAACACTTTATCAGGTGGCGCAGCTTGATTTTTAGCCTCTACATCGGCCAGTATATCAAAGTTGTGGGATTTGGTCAACCCCAAAGCATTGTCTTTTCATAAAGACCTGTCGAAACGGGCCTCCTTCTGTTTTTGTTTGTCGGCTACTGGAGGTTGAGATGGACCTTCCACTTGGGCGGCTGTAGTAGTGACATGAGGCGTCACTTCGACTGGAGCCTCCTCTTGCTGAGCGTTTTGCTGTGAACGCGTTTGTACGAGTAGTGCTTCCTCAGGAGAGGAAGTCACCATTCGACAAGACTTGGTCTTCTTGCCTTTTCTTTTAGAGGTGAGATGTACCCCCGATTGAATCAGTTCTGGAGCGAGGTCTGGGTGAACCTACATGATCTCTCCTCGAAATGTGGTGAGTGGTGTCAGACCACTCACGTTGTCACGAGTTGGCGGAATGTTGATCACTTCCATTGTCGCCCTCGGGATGGGGACGAGCCATCTTGAGTTTCAGTGGACGGCAAGGTGTCGAACTAGAGTGACACCATATTGGCTGAGATTGTCTTCTCTTTGTAATCGACTGAGATGACATTCGCATTGAGCATGCGTTGTATGTAGCTCTTCAGGATGTAGCAATCTCGAGTTGGATGCCCGACGAACCGATGGTAGTGACAGTACCTCGGGTCGCCTACCCTTTCCACCTCGTCAGGACGCTTTGGATCTGGCAATTTGATCTTGTCGCTCTGTTTCAGTATCTCAAAAAGCTGTAAAGTGTCCTCGTCATTGAAGGAGTAGACCTCCTTCAGCCTTGGTACAGGTGGGGGTTTCTGAGCGGGCCCCTGTGTGCCCTTCGAGGCATTGACAGTCAATGCATGCTTTCCCTTGGGTTCGCGGCTACTGTTGTTGGTGGCGGCACGTTTTTCCTTGTCATCGAACGCAGGGAAGCTAACCCCCAGAAGCCGTGCGTTGCGTGCCTTTTTCTCGGCAGCTTCGGCTCCGATGATCAACGAACTCCAATCGGGAGACTGGGCTGAGTCGAGCCAGAGTTTGATGGCTGGCGTCATGTTCATGCTTCGATCAGCACATAATCTGGGATGCCAGTTGGTAATCTCAAGCATGCCTGACGGAATCGTTCGATGAAGGCTCGAACAGTTTTTTCTTCGTCTGGCGCACTTCAATAAGAGATAACATGGTCATGTCTTTCCCCCCGTCGTAGAATCAGTCGAGGAAGAGGCGTGTCAAGTCGTCGAAAGACGATATGGAGTTGTCGGGGAGACTCCAGTACCAGTCGTAAGTGACTCCCTTCAATGCCCCGACGAATAGGCTGGTGTGAAGGATCCTCCTCCTTCGGGAGATGTCCCGTTTGAGACTGGAAGTAGGTCAGGTATCGATGAGGAGAATCCTTTCCGTCGTATGGCGTCAGCATTTGTGGTTTATATTTGGGAGGATAAACCACCTTGTTCCACTCGTGAGGATAAGGTTGCGGGATTCCCTACTTCTGACGTTCTCTCTGTTTATTCCGCGCTTCGAAGCGATCGCGCAGATCCCTTACCATCTCAACTAACTCCTCTGTAGAGTTAGGAGCAGATGAGGCAGGTAAGGTGTGAAGCTCAGCCCCTAACGGAGTTGATGTCCGAGGGGCGGTATGGTGATCTGTTCCGGAAGATACCCATTGAGGGGGTATACTGGACTCCCCGTTAGCCCCAGGGTCGAGGCTGGTGGACATAGGCGCTCTTGTCAATGGTTGAGAGGTCAGAGTATTCCAAATCTCAAACATCATTTGGGTCAAGGTTTGCATGGTATTGGAGAGGGTCTTGAGGTTGAACGAGATCCGGGGCTGAAGTGTCGATCTCTTCTTAGCCGCCGCCCCCTGCCATATAGACGGGCATGACGTGGGTAGAAGTGGATGGATCGGTCGAGGCTTCGCTTTCGACCTCACTCTCCTGCGGGAGAGCTTCTTATTCTGAGGCCTCGTACTGGCTAGCTCCAGCTACCTAAGTGTCGGTTCCTTGGTGGATATCCTCGAACAAAGGGTTGTCATGGATAGCAGGAGTTTGATCACCCCCGGCTTGCTCCTTTCCTGGAGTCTTCATTCTCAAGCGAGCACCCTGAAACACCCCGGTTGACGAGACTATCGTTTTGTTTTTCCTCGGATGACTCTTTGATGATCCCGCCTAGGCTGAAGAGTTGGTGGATGCCTTTCTCCCTGATGAGTGGGAGTTGGAGACAACATGGCAAGAGGCGACTAAGGGTGTGTCTCATCTTTAATTGGCACCCTCTTTTCGAAACAGCGTCGGATGGGTGCAACGGGTTGCAGTCACTGGAACACAGACTGCTTGGGTGATGGAGCCGTTGTTTTGCAACAGCAGCAGTTGATAGTGACCATGGCACAAGTGTGCCCCGGGAGGGGCGCATCGTGCTTAGTGGTCTTCTCTCCTGGTCTACACTTGTGAGTGATCACATTACGCAGATCGTGAGGGGAGAGTTTCACATTTACACCCTCTTTAGGCGCATGGCGAGGCCAAGCGCCGGTATGATTATGTGAATGCTGCGCCCCCTGATCTAGTTCCAGCGCATGAGATGCACCTAGATCGTTGGTGGGAGAGCAACATGTATTGTGGCTTGAACCCACTTCATGCGCACATCCCACGTGGGCGCATGGGTTCAAAGTCACAAGATTTGTCCCACCCGACTTGTTCCATACGCAAAAGATGCGCCCAAGAGGGAAGGGGACTTAGAGAGTCGACTCGTGGCTGGTGCCAAGGCACCAAAGTCAACCCTGTACAGTTTACCGTCGGTTGCGCGCATGACTTTCAGCGCGCATCCCTGGTTTACTGTTGGCACAGCACGTTTGGGACGCATGGCTGTGCTGCCTTGGACTTCTTCGCACTAGCCCGCGAAGGTGCATAGTGCTTAGAATCCAATACATCCTCGCCATGACAGTGAGCGATTCTGTCAAAGACAGAAGTCCTCTCCTGCACGCCAGAGTTCATACGCGGGAGGCTGGATGTGCCCTTGTTCCGTCGGCGCATCTTCTTCGACCGGGAAGAAGAAGGTTGGGAGTTGCAGTCAACACTGTGTTTCCCTAGCAGATGTGCTGCACCAGTGGGCGCATCTTGTTTGCTGAGAACGTCAGCAGGAAGGGTAGGCTGCAGTGGCGCATCCCCTTCAGTGGTGGTGCTCGGCGCATCGCCTTTGCGCACCCAGACTTGACGAGTCTTCTTCGGCTTTGTCAGCCGCTTCGAAGGACTCGCGCTGCCTTCAGAGATGAACTACTCATACATCTGTTGATTGAGGCGCACCACGAGTGTCTTGTGGGAGAAGTCGAGCTTGCCGTCGTCAGACTGCGACACAACTTTCTCGTTGGAGGAGAAAGTAGTCCCTAGCAGAGTTGCCAGCTTGTTTGCCATTAAAACGAGAACAACAGGCTTATATTGAACTTTATGTTTAATTACAAACAGAACAGAGTACAATGTAGGACTTTGACGTAGTCTTAGGAGTACACTTCTATTTTTGTCTGGGAACTGTGTCGATGGAGCGAGTGGTAATACGTTGACTCCGTTGATGATCTGACGACGATCTCGAACTCTCTGAAGGTCTGGGTTGCTCTGGATGCCGGAGCGTTTGACAAATGCTCGACAAGTAGAAGCTCTGGGCCTTTTTTTTACTTATAGGATTGGACCTTTTTTTGTCTCTGTGTATGTGTGTGGATGAATGAATGATTCTTTCATTTATAGGCAGCATAATGATCTACTTATACACGCATATGCGCCTGGATAGCTTGTACGTAGGGACGCCACGTGGCTGATGCAGTGGGGCACATGGATGATGCGCCCCGAAGTTCGTGCTGCACTGTTGGCCTGCGGTGGAGCTGACACGTGGCAGTTGGAGATTCGGCTGTTGCTGAGATCTTGGGTGGTTAGCACCTATTCGTAGGCAGAACTGAGTCAAAATGACACGTGGCATGTGTCTATGGCTCAAAGATCTCGGATTTGGCGGAGAGTGATCTGTCAGGATGCGCCTAGGATCTGGCGCATGGGAAGACTTGGTCTATGAGCTTTTAGGAGTCACAAGCAAGTTTGGACGCATGGTTTTTGAGGCACATGCAGAACTTTGGGTGCATGGCTGTGGAGGCACATGAAGGGACTTGACTTCTGTCTTTCGGGATCAGGAGTAAGTCAGGGTGCATGGCTTTTGAGGCGTATGCAAAACTTTGGGCGCATGGCTGTGGAAGCGCATGCGAGTGATCAGTCGGCCACGTGGTGGGGCACAACTGTAACTGACAAAATGAATGATGATTACGTCCCTTCGTCTTCTGCAAAAGCTGACTTTCCTGACATCCAGCATTAAATGCTTCGACGGATGGCGAGCTTTAAGTGGGCGCATCGATCTGTGCTCCACTGGACGCATGGGTCTGTGCTCCATTGGGCGCATCAGTACGGAGCGCATGGTGCTGACGGGTGCATTTGCTGCGTGGTGCATCCTCATTGGTCCGTCTGTTGAGTTCTTCGAGGCATTGATGGCTCTCTGACTTGGCTGAATTCGAAGGGGCAAATTCATTGGCATTAATGCAAATTCATCACACTGAATTCGGAGAGACTGCCATTTGGCGCATGGGTTCGATTTGTCCTGGCTTATAAATAGTAGCGTGAAGAGAAGTTTGTTTCTCGTTTCACTTCCCTTCCCGAATGGAGATGAACTCGACCGGTCCTCCTCCTTGGCGAGACACTGCGCTGTGGGTTGCAGATATCTTCATTCGAAGAAGCTTTGACGATGAACTCCTTCAGAAGACTTAGATACGCCGAGTTTGCTATGGACACAACAGCTTATGTTCGAACCCCTTGTCGGCAGTGTTCTTCTACAATATAGCGTTGGGTGCCTATTGCATCCAAAGATCGGGGTCGTCGTGCCCCGATTTCTGTTATGCTGGAAGAGCCACCGGGTTCGGGTTGATTGCTAACCCGCGTTCTGCTCAATAAATACTTCATTGGCCGAAGCACTCGCAGAAGTGATTCGCTCTGACAAGGAAGAGTGATGCACCTACACTGAGATGCTGAAGTGATGCGCCTAGCTGAGACACCTGAGTAATGCGCTTGGCTGTAGCTTTCAAGCTTTTGTAGTTGTCTTTTTATTGTAACAAAGAGTTCTAGGTCATGTAATAGACTTTCTATGAATAAAAATCTCCTCTTCATGCGCCTACTTCTCTTTGTTGTCTTGCTGTGCCAAGTGTTCTGTTAAGTTTCCTCGGCACATGTCTGGGGCGCATAGTGCATAGGGATTCTGGATTTTAAGATGCGCCTGAAATTTCATACTTCTACACGGATCACCTGACTGAGTTCCATGACGTGGTTGACAAGTTATCCTCTATGGGAGTAAAGTTTAACGATGAAGTTCAGGAGCTGTGGTTGTTGTGTACTTTGTCAGACTCATGGGAGATCGTACAAGTGTCCATGATTGCTTATGTTCCAAAAGGCATAGTTAGTCAAGAGTTCTCCAAGAGCGAAGTATTGAATGAAGAGATGCAGAGAAGATCTCAAGGCACATCACCAATATCTCACTCAGAGGCACTTATTTCAGAGAGCCGTAGAATGAGTAGAAGCAGGGGTCCTGGCAATGACAGAGATAAGAGCAGAGACAAGTCTAATGGTAGATACGAGGACTCCGAGTGCTAACATTGTGGCAAGAAGGGTCACATCAAGTGAAACTATTTCGTTTGGAAGAGAGGAGGACAACAAGGGAAAGTAGAATGAGAACACAACAACAACTGCCTCAACACATGGAGGCGATGTGATCATTGTGGGTGATTAGGTAGTCATGAACCTCGCCTACAATGTCAATTCTTGGCTGGTATACTCATGGTATTCGGTGCATGTATCTCACAACATGATACTAATGTTTGCTACTTACACGACAGGAGAACGTGGCATGTTGAAGGTAGGCAACGAAGACGTTTCAAGAGTTGTTGCTATTAGAGAGGTGCATTTGAGAACAAAGACAGGTGCAACTCTTCTTCTCAAAGGTGTTTTTTGTGTCTCTGATATCTGTTTCATCATGATATCGATTAAAAGTTTGGATGAAGAGAGATTCTTTAATCTCTTTGGGAATGGTCAGTGAAAGCTTTCCAGAGGTCCGATGGTGATTACTAGAGGAAGCAAGAAGTCCGGTCTCTATTATATGGAAAGGAGAGTATAGGGGCACAAGAAGTTAATGCAGTCAATGATGCGTCTACCGAGTTGTGGCACAAGCAGCTCAACCATATCAGCTAGAAGGAAATGAGCTACTTCTCAAATAGAAAGGTGATTTCGAGGCTCAAGTCTACAAAGTTGGAGAGATACACTTATTGTTTGGCGGAAAAGCAAAATATAGTATCTTTCTAAACTCACTCATCTTCAAAGAAGCCAGCATTGCTCGAGTTAGTTCACTCGATGTCTACAATCCAATGACGGTACAAAGTATTGGTGGTCTTCTTACTTTATGACTTTTATTGATAATTTTTCAAGAAAATTTTGGGTCTACGCTATAAAGATCAAGTATCAGGTGCTGTCTATTTTCAAAAAAAAATAGGACTCTGTTGAAAGGAAGACGGACAAGAAGTTAAAGTGTATTCGGTCCAACAAGGACGACGAATATAGGGGCGGATCCAAAGGGTGGTTGGGGTGGGCTCCAGCCCACCCCAAAAAAAAAAATTCATTCTTTTTTTTCCTTATAATTTTTTTTTTTGATTTTTTTATATGGGCTAGTCCATTTCTAGCCCACCCCAATTCATCGTAGCCCAACCCAGCTTCAATTTCTGGATCCGCCCCTGGACGAATACTTGGTCCTTTGATGCTTACTACAAAGAGGAAGGAAGGGATTCGACACCAGAAGACTCATTTCAAGTTACCTCATCTCAAAGGTATAGCGGAACGTATGAACATGACATTGATGGAGAGGATATAGTGTTTGTTGTAAGAAGCAAATTTATCAGGCAGTTATTAGGGTGAGGCTCTCAACACTACTACGTATGTTATTAATTTATCTCCGAGTGCTCCTTTGCAGAATAATGTGCCTGATAGAATATAGTACGACAAGAAGCCGTCATACAGTCATCTTTGAGTGTTTGGTTGTAAGGCCATCATGCATATACCAAAGAACAAAAGATCCAAACTTGAGCCGAAGACGAGACAGTACATTTTTGTCGGCTATAGTCGGGATGAGTTTGGCTATAGACTTTACGATCCGATAAAAGAAAACTCTACAGAAGTATGGACATAGTATTCGTCGAGGATCATAGCATGACCAATACTCAAGATTATGATATACCTTCTGAGGCTGAGGAATTGTCTGAGTTAGAGTTATCATGCTTCGAGCTGTTTCCAAAGGACACTGCAAATAATCCAATTATGAAAGAGCTAGTACATGGAGATGCTCTCAACCTTGATCATTAGCTTATTAATGGTGGTTAGGATGACCCTCAGGAGGATGAGCATGTCGAGGAGACAGTTCCTGAAGTGAACGAGATTGCCGGTACACAGCCAACACAAAAGGTTCCATTGAGGAGGAGCACAAGTGAGCGCCGACCATCAACGAGGTACTCGCCAGATGAGTACATGTTATTGAATGATGGAGGAGAGTTCGAAAGCTTTACAGAGGCGATGAAAGATGAATATAGGCAAGAGTGGATGTAGGCTATGCAGGAGGAGATGAGTTCCTTACAGACAAATTTCACTTATGAGCTGGTGCAATTGCCAAAGGACAAGAAAGCTTTGAAGAATCAATGGATGTTTAGAGTGAAGCAAACGGAAGATGCTACTCGCCCTCAATACAAAACGGGGTTGGTAGTAAAAGGATACAGTTAGTGGAAAGGCGTGGATTTCGATAAAAAAAATTCCATCGGTCGTAAAGTTGTCGTCTATTTAGGTGGTGCTAGCATTAGCTACTGAATAACAAAACACCTAAGACGACAGTGGTCGAGACGAGCACCTATTCTTGCGTCATAGCATATACTCGGCCTTGGGCATTGGGGGCGACGTTCTCGATTATTTTGTTATGCGGTCTGAAGAGCTCGTGATGCCTAACAACGATTCTGCTGATACTGTTGCTGCTACGAAGGTTGATTCGGTCTCCCACTCTGGCCGTCGCGTGCAAGATGGCGCACTTGGCTACACTTGAAACATCCACCGTCCGGAACTTGAAAGTCCTTGGTCTGGTGCCCATTGCGATTGCACTTGGTGCAATGAGGTCCTAGGTTCCATCCTTGGTAGCCATTATTGTTGCTATTATTGTGACGCTTGTGAGCGTTGTTGCCTCCTGCAATATTAGGGCATTTGTTGTTGACATTCTGCACAGCAACAGAAGCAGTTGGAGGATACTGAGGCTCTAGGCGGAGGACGTGGTTGAGTGACTCTGGCATCATCTGGTACTACGGTACGACGACATGTGCAGATATAGAAGGTCGCAGAGCGACTTCAAATCATCGTGCTTTACTCATTGCGTTAGGCAGATATATACTTGCAAATTTGGCGAGCTTGTTGAACTCTGTTGCATACTGACAAACTGTCATGTTCTCCTGCTTTAGCTGCATAAACTCATCTTCCTTCTGTTAACGGACTGTTGGAGGGAAGAACTCATCTTCGAACGCCTTGCAGAACGTGGCCCATCTTTGTCGACTTATCATCTCCAAGGATTGATCGCTTCTGCACGTCCCACCATGCGACCCTCTTCGACTTATCAATGCCTAGCAGCTTGAAGTGATCCTCCAACTCTATCAGCTAGTATAGCATCACTAAAGGATCTTCGGTTCCCTTGCATGAAGTATTGTACACCTACTTGAATTATGATATCTCGAAGGTGGAACTCTTCTCTTATGCAGGCTTGGGCTCCTTCGGGTCGACTTTGCTAGGTTTTTTCATAGGCTCGATTGCGGCATGCATGGTTGCATAGTGATTATTGTTGACCACGATCATCTGAACTATCTACTGTAAAGTAGAAAGCCGCTTATGCTGCACTTTGAATTAAGCTTCAAACTGAGTCTGTCGTGCCTCAACTTGCTTCTGCTACGCTTCCATCATGCGCAGTATTCGCTCTATCGGGTCGATCGAGGGTTCAGCCTTCGAGCTGCTAGAGCTACTCGAAGTACTCGAATTGTTCCCGGTCCCTCTCTCTGCCAAAAGAAGGCAACTTACATTACTCTCACAAAATATTATGGACTCATTGTATGGAACAACTCCTCTTAGACACGAAGTGAAGGGTTCAATTCTAGGAAACTTGGATTGGATTTGAATTTTAAGACGAAAAGCTAATAAATGTAAATCCGTGTGTGTGCAGGACGGAAACTAGTCTCGGTCAGCCTCCTGGAGAAGCGATCGTCCACCAAAGCCTTCATCTCTTTGGCCGTCAGCTTGCTGTAGATCGTCTCCATCATCTTCGTCTTCTCCTCTTCCATCAACAAAATAGATCGAGACCGTCTGCACCTTTGGTCACCATCCTCTCCACGTCTACTGTTCCTCTTTCAGCAGTAGCGGCGTCTCTGAGAGCCGCTCCTCATGTCCCATGCCGGATTACGACTGAAGGTCGCATGGTCGGACGAGAAGGAGAAGGGCCCGTGGGGGGGGGGGGGGTGGAGGCCGATGTGAAAGGAGAGGGGGTGGGACGACGGTGGGGGTGGGGGGGGGGGCGGTGCTGGCGGCGAAGGAGGGGAGGCGGGCGTAGGCGGGGCAGAGAAGGTGGATAGGGGTTGGGGGGTGGCGGCTAGGGTTTTGTGGGGTAGGGTTAGGGTTTTGTGGAGTAGAGTTAGGATTTTGTGGAGAGGGATGACAGGGTTTGGTGGAGAGAGAGGTGGTGGCTTTGGTACCAAATAGAATTTAGTAGAATATTTAACTTGTTTATTATTGAGGTGGAGCTACACTTATATAGGAGAGGCTAACCCCTCTCCCTATTATTCTACCCGATGTGGGAGTAAAAGCCCATTAATACTCTCAACGGGCAATAATTTAAAACTACTATATTTCTATAATGTAAAGAATTATTAGATCATGACAACCATGAAATCCTAATTTTTAGGGTTACTTAGATATAAAAGTTAAAGATAGAAGAGCACATCAGCACTACTACCATATGTAGATCATAGAACCATCTAGGTATGGAAGGTACACGCGGAAGCGGTTTAGCGATTTACTATCGATTTGATTGAACCAGACTCCTCGTACAATATGTTGAGACACGGTTGTTGAAAAATCCTACGGGAGGAAACTCCTTTAGTTCCACCATGCAACAGAACTACTACGTAGGAAGGAAAAGAGGAGGAAGAAAGGCAATACTTGGGAGGCAAGTATATGGATTTAGGATTTCTCATGAGAATCACATCCTACATATAGACATTTGGATTGCTAGATACGACGAACCTAGACATACCCATGGGTGCAACACTACTGGCACACCCAAGCCCACATAGGGAACCGCCCCCCTATCAGCCGGCTTGGAGCTGGACCGGGCCGGTTTGGACCGAGCCAGACCAGCCTGTCCGGCTTATATGCCAACAGAGATAATTACAAATGCTAGCTCGTAAGTATCATACTTTATTTTCTAAAATGGGGATATTCGCAGTTTAACAAATTTGCAAATAAAACCCATAGGATATCAAATTCCACTAAATCCATTTTATGTGTCAGACTCCCTAGGTTTCGTATGAGATAAGAGCATAAAGTTGCAGCAGTTTTACCCTCACTTATATTTCATCTAGTACTCCTATAATAAATCTGGTTCATTTGTAAGACATGAATGATGCCTAACACAATGTCATAACTCCCCAGTCAACTCGAATGTTGATATATCATATTTAGTTGACAACGACAATAAATTTATGATAGCTTTATCATAGTTAATGAATTAATAATAATGAACCGTCTACAATGGTATCTTAGTTACATAGACTTGGCATGTGGGCATACTACAAAAATATTTCTCATTCCTGGAATCTCTTCAACTGAAGCATCACCTTTACCGTGTCCTATACTCCCCCCATGATTTCATCATTGAAACTATTCTGGATTATGTTGCCATCTTCTTGTTTTAGGAAACAGACTCTATCTTCCTTCAAGAAATCCACAATATCAGAAAGTTTGCTGCCATGCAACATAAATAACTTGAAGATCTATTAAAGATGAACAAGAGAAAACATGATTCACACCTGATTCTTTTGTCATGTTTACTTCCAGTATTTTACTTAAGCATGTCTGCTAGGAATCTGAGTTGGCATGACATTATCTGTAACTACTAATTCGTTACGTATATTATATCTAGCTTCTGTTTTCTTAAACTGTTTTATCCAAGGTACAAATTAATGGAATTTAGGAGTTATTAATATTGCTACATTTTTTTGTCCTGCATTTGGCAATTCTTATTCTTCATAATTATTGTGCTTCCTTTTGCCGTTTTGGTTAAGCTATTATGTGACCTTGCTTTTTCAGGGTGTTGCTATGCCTGCTATGAATAACATACTTTCCAAATGGATTCCAGTTTCCGAGAGAAGTAGATCACTTGCATTAGTATACAGCGGGATGTATCTTGGTTCCGTTACAGGCTTGGCATTTTCACCAATTTTGATCCATAAATTTGGCTGGCCTTCTGTCTTTTATGCATTTGGATCACTTGGAAGTATCTGGTTTGCATTATGGCGTAGTAAAGTGAGCTCTCTATCTAATCAAATTCTAAGAGAGAGAATGCAGTAGTGAACCCCATTGGCTTCCTTGTCTTCCAAAAGTTGCTGCATATTAATATTAAGCTTAATGATACTGGTTTCCAGTTTTCCTTCAATGTGAAATACCTTCACCTCCCAATCAGCTTGCATGAAATTAGAATACCGAGAAACCTTTTCTTCTTGGAATAAAGTATAATTAGTTCTTAGCACCACATCTACATGCTGCAATCTTTTGGCTAAGTGCTAACTTGTTGTATAACTTGCATTCTACTTACAGCATAGTGAGCTACCGTTATTCTCTTTCCATTCATCGTACAAGATGGAATGAATCCCTGTATTTTAGGTATTGAATGTAATCTTGCATTATAGGCATATGCATTTCTTAATGTCATATATATTGCTTGTTTAAGTTTTATCGCTTTCCATCTTAACTTAGGCCACAATCTAGAATTTGATTTTAAATTTTACCATACTCATAGGCTCACAGCTCACCGCAAGAAGATCCAGAACTTTCTTCAGATGAGAAGAGGCTTATCTTAGGGGGGAATGTGGGGAAGGAGCCTGTTTCATCCATTCCATGGAGATTGATCCTATCAAAGGCTCCAGTATGGGCTCTCATAATATCTCATTTCTGTCATAATTGGGGTACCTTTATCCTTCTAACATGGATGCCTACATACTATAACCAGGTATTTAACTTTTTTTTTTATCATTGTATATATATATGTTGTATTTTGTTGTGCATCTTTAACTTTGCATATTCTCCAAATGCATACACTGAAATGGAATATAACATAACAGAATGCAATGTGTATGTGTGCTCACTCACGCATGCTATAAAAAGTGACAATCATAGTCTAGGAAGCACAAACAGTACTTGGAGTTGTGTCACGTTGTGTTGGACACGACAAAAACATTCCAATATACACTAGGGGGATAGATCGAGTATAGAGCAATGTTGGTATATTTAGTATGGGAATATGTTATATTTAGTATGGGAATATCCTAAGGACATATTTGATGTTGGTATATTTAGTATGGGAATATGTTATATTTAGTATGGGAATATCCTGAGGACATATTTGGGATGCCAGAATATGCCACAGGATATTCCATTGGATATTCCATCATGTAAAGGCTATATAAAGCCTATGAGACTCAATCAATAAAATCACTCAATTACAACATGGTATCAGAGCCACAAAAAACCCTAGCCGTCACCCCCTCCCCAAAATCCTAACTATAGCGGTCATCAACGCCGCCCCCAACACCACCGACACCGACACCACTACCGACACCACCACCACTACCGTTACCACCGTCGCTGCCGTCACTGTAATGCCCCGCTCCGCACGGCGCATTACGCTGAAGCGTTGACTCAACGAGTCGCGTTGACGCAAGAAAATGTATCGATGCAAAACGATATGAGAGTTAAGTTGTCCCGAGCAACGCATCAAACTAAGTTGATGCGAAGAGTTGCCTTGTCCCGAAAGAATGCATCGAGTTGAATCGATGTGAAGCGCCGCGTTGCCCCGAAGGATGAGTGCGTTGAATCGGCTCGAAGATTCTAAGAAATCGAATCGACCAAGGCGCAAGTCCGAATCGATGCAAGTATTGATTTTAGTTGGTTTCGTGTGCAGGTTATACTTTGACGCGAAAATATTAGAGGTCGATCTTTTGCAAGATTTAGTAAGGGGTCCGCGAAATCAAATCGTCGCCTTGCGACGGACTAAGACTTGGACATGCTAAGGCGAATTGGGCGTATAACTCAACAAAGCACGAAGTGCTCGAATGGCTAAGTCAGGAGAGTGGCCGTGCAACAAAGTTAGGGAATCGAACCGCATCGGCTCGGCGAAACAACGAAGGCATATCGACACAAGGTGGGAGGATTGATTTCTTTTTACTCCTTCATTCGATAAGTCAAATATATCATTGTATGCTAAAAGTTAACCTATCGACGCCACGGGCGTGGTCCGATCGGAGATAAATCATAGTGTGAGTCGAACACTAAGTTAGAACAATTGAAATGAAACGTGCATCAATATGCACGAGTCGCTATGGGACATTGGATATCGCTAAGGCGAGCGCCTCGGTACGCAAGCTGCAAGAACATGGGATAACTGTAATCGGCGAGTGCCTTAGTGCACGAACCATACCGTGCCTTTGCTGTACGAGTTAGACGGCTAGAACATTGGAAGACAATAGGCGAGCGCCCTAGCGTGTAAGCCCCGAACATTGAATGCTAAGTTATAGGACATGGATATACGGTCGAACGTGCCTACGTGCACGGGATAATAAAAGATGGCTTCGTTGCGAGAGAATACAGTTGTGGCATGAATGTGGCAGAACTGTCGGCTATGACATGGTGCCTCGAAAGGTGTTCGAGACCTTCGGGTCGTTACGGTTGACGAGCATTGAGTTGAGACACGATGTCATTGAATCATTGAAACGAAGTATGAAATGTAAGAACACAGAAAGCTAACGAAAGAGATGCGAGATGATAAGTCTGAGTCTCGGACTCAAGACTATGTTTGGTTGTTTGAATTTGATTACTTAAATGATAGGGCGTTGCATGGTCGATTGGAATGGGCTTGAGATAATTGCGATGATAACTTCCGTGCACGGAACGTTCCCTCCGAACGGGCGCACCGGGGCACCGGGACCGTTCGGCCTAGGAGGGATGATAATCTTTGATAGGCGCACATCTGCGAAGTCCGATTAGCACTCGGTCGTAAATGTGAGAAGCCGCAAAAGATGGTAGGCACGCGGTAAGTTTCGGTTGTTGGGATAGCAACCCAACCCGTGAAACGCCGGGCTACCCAAACACGAGAGAGAAAAGAAGGAGAGAAAAGAAAGTAAGGAAAAATAAAAGAGAAACTCCTTTAGTCCATTCCGGCGCGGATACGCCAACGGCCTTCATATAGTTAAGGAACGATGGGTTGAAAGTGTAGGCGCAGATGCGTCCCGCACGTATAGATCCTGCTTAGAGATGCACATATAACATGACAGGGAAGGAATGCGGCGTATTCACCTTGCGTCGGTGCAAGGGCGAGTGCGTCGACTTGGTAAGTCACGCCACGAATCAAACACGAGATTGTTTGTTTGCTTGGCTATTTAATTCGATAACATGCTGCTATGATAACATGCTTTACGCTTTCGAAGATGCCATGAAATTGACCCTAAGGAGAACATAGCAAGATCATAAGCTAAGTTGCATGATTCAACATAAATATTAAAATGTCGGTTTGGAAAGATGATCTTTGCTTCAGTACATGCGAGGACGAACGTACTGATCCCCCACCAGCTTCATGCAGGGTGCAGGGAATGGATTGCTCGCGGCGAAGCGTTGCTTGAACGTGTTAAGGCTTGGAATGCCGAAGCGCATTGAAGCGTGCTATCGCATTGACGCTCGGACTACGCAGCTGGATTGATGCGGCCGAGATATAGAAGGCATGATGTATGGAACGGTGAAATCCTTTGTGGGTAAGAGAGAACCTGAGTGTTGTAGCCAATCTGGCATATATTGTTAGGCTATCGAAAGCCATTGTAATCTCAGTTTCGGATATCAATAAAGAGAATTGTTTCGTATACTCTGTTTTTCTTTTGTTGTTAATATCGAATCAAAAGATAACCATTTGAGAACTTGTCATCATGCCTTGCACGAGCGCAACTCCAGGCTCGTGCGGCATCACGCCCCCTGCGAGGACGATGATTCGGGTGATTCCGGGTCGGGGCGTGACAAATTGGTATCAGAGCTCTAGGCTCAATTTCCTCTGGACGCTCGCTTCATTACAATTCGAAAAGTTGCCCACCACCACTTGATATCACTCTTGACTCTACTCGATGCCGCACTGGATGTTCCATACAATAAGTCTAATACAAATCGTGAAATTTTGCCGCATGTGTTTTGGAAATTTCACGATATTTGCTAAGAAAGTCGCGAAGGGTATATTGCATTGAATGCAACGAGCCGTAAAAATGTTAGTTGCTGCAAGCGCAACAAATTGTGAAATACGATTTGAGATGTTGTTGCAATGTAACGTGTTGAAAGAGAAATAAAACGATGCACGAAGTGCAACGAGTAATGGTGAATATGCGTTAAAATGAAAGTGAGAAGTGATAAGCCAATACCGAATGTGTTGAACGGATTGAGCATTGACTTGGAAAGTCGGGAATAATCGTTGCACGATGTGCAACACGTATTGGAAAGTAAAATCATTGCACGTGGTGCAACGCATATCAAATTAATCGTTGCACGAAGTGCAAAGGAAATTGAAAATTAATCGTTGTACAAAGTGAAATAAAATGTCGGAAATAAATCGTAGCACGATGTGTAACGCGTATCGGAAGTAAAATTGTTGCACGAGGTGCAACGTATATCAAGATAAATTGTTGCATGAGATGCAACGTAAGGAAAGAATTGAAATCGTAAATCGATAGAACGAATCGTTCGGTTGCACACGAAACTTATGTTGGCAAGCGAGAACATTGACCGAGTTGTGTCGGATGTGATAGAATCAAAGTTACGGTTGTGATCAAGCACGATCACTGCGGAAATCGTAAGTCGAAAGAGATTGTCGGTTTATACTAAGTATAATGCGAGGGAAATGGCTTGAATTCCGAGTGGTATATGCCATACCACGTAGGCGATGAATGACTCGATTTCGAGTGGTATATGGTATATCACTTGTGCGATGAATTGCATCGACGCGTTGTGAGAATTGCGGAAGGTTTGTCCGCAACAGACGGGGGAGTACCGAGACTCGATTGAAAATTTGTATGGCGATATGTTGATGCAAGTGTTCTTCGAAAATCGGTTGGGACGATAAGGCGAGACTTGTATCGATGAACGATACGTCGGACGAAAGTTATAAGTTGGTCGGACGACCGAGACTAGCGAAACGATTATGCCTTGACGCAATAATCGGATCGACGGAAAAGGAATACTCGAGCTTACAAATGAGTCGCACGACTTGCGATCTCGGTAGAAATGTTGGGCGATGCGAATTGCAATCAAATTGCACGATGTGCGACTTCGGTAAGAAAGTTGGTTGACGTGAGAAATCGTGCCTAAGAAATAGTTGGTTACGTTACGGCGACACTCATTTGAGTACGACTGAAAACACGCAAAACTTAGAGGGCGAGATCGTATAACTCGAGGGCACGACGTTGGATAATCGGTAACTCGGTTATGCGATCAAAGTATAGCGGGATGCGGCAAATCGGAGAACGAGTGGATGCGTATGGAAAAGTTTGTTGCGAACTTGGATGTATGCGATGCGAGTTAAGTTGACGTTGAAACGGATTCGAAGTCGACCCTCTTGCTATCAAAATTGATATGAACTATCAAGATCGATACGCAAGGAAACGTAAGCACGATGTGAGAATACAAAATGGAGTGCGCCTTGCGCTATCAAAATTTATTTTAAGAAACGATACGAGAATGAACGAACTTGGTTGATCGTAAATTTTGTGATTAATCAAGACGAGACTATAAGTCATCGACGATTGCTCGATGCGTATAGCATCTCGTGTGTCGACCCGTGAATAAGATAGACTCGAACTCGATACGAGTAGATGTTTCGTAAATTGCGAAATCATCGACGGTAGTGCATGACTTGACTCGGAGGATAGTTGCGCATCAGTTGCGCCGATAGAAATGGTTTTGTCCGGAATTGGGTAGTCGCATAGAATCGTCGGAACGTGATTTGGCTCCGAATTAAGATATAGCATGGTTCGTATTAAACTGTCCTTCGTTAATGATCCACAATTATCGAGCGTAGCTTCGGGACAGCTGACCCTAGAAGACTTGACCGCCAAATCAAATTGAATGCTGCAGACCGTAAGATGACCCATGCGATATCGCATATGAGATTGCACCGATAACAAATATAGCACGGTGCATGTTGACGATAAGTCTAGGCGATCGAGAATTGTTGGAACAACTTTCGATTGAGAATGATAAGTTAGATTTTGAGTATTCGTCGGATGAATACTTGAATGGTTATGTTGGTCGACGGTCAAACTAGAATTCACCAACAGACTTGGTGATTCGGATAGGCGATTGCGAGAAACGTGCTATGTACGAGAGGGGATGATAAGGGAATGACTTACGAGTCATGTCGTTAGATTCGAATTTACCTTGCAATTGAGCTTGCGTGAATCGAAGTTATATTCGATGTTGCGAGATGGATAAGTTGGAAATTTAGCTAGTAAATTTCCTACTCGATAGGAATCGAACATAAGGCGTATCGTAAAGATATTCGTGTCAAGGCGATCGTTGCCTTTTGCACCGTCGCCTTGATGTACACTTTCGTGTCGGATAGATTGTGGCCTTTGTGCAATGTCAATTTAAAGTTGCGTCGGGAGAAGTTAAGCACGGGTCTAGGTAAGTAACCTAGCGGGCGTAGCCCTGAATGTTGATGCATTTGCAAGTCAACGGAGGAAATCATATCGAGATAAGTTGCATAAGCCAGACTTCGAAAATGGTTGGGTGGCGACTTCGAACGCAAGGCGTTGCGAAGACTCGTTGTGATTGGATGCGCGACGGCTTGACGCGACGCATAGAGTTGGTAGTCCATATGATACATACGAAGTGAGATATGCGACGCATAGAGTTGGTAGTCCATATGATACATACGAAGTGAGATATGCGATTTTGAATCGCGTCGCGTGCAGTGACTATATTGAATGAATCATGTATGTATCGAATATACGTATGCGATAAAATTTCGAGAACAGTTGCTAAAGACAAGTCCGATCGAGAGTACGAGATGACAAGCATAGGATTGAAATTTACCTGTCAGCTTTGTTCCAAATTGCTACAAGTGGAATTGGTTGAATACATATATCTTCGGGACGCCTTGAATATAGGTATGGATCCAAATCGAGTTGTATACAGATTCAAATCGAGCTGCAGGAAAGACTTGAAATGTTAATGTAAAGCTTGCGGGATAGTATGAAATCGAACAACATTGGTGGGACGAGATCGTGAAACGATCTGTAAAACACTTAGTCGGAGTGTTGGTTTTGGTTCGAGGACGAACCTTGTTTTGAGTGGTATATTCTGTAATGCCCCGCTCCGCACGGCGCATTACGCTGAAGCGTTGACTCAACGAGTCGCGTTGACGCAAGGAAATGTATCGATGCAAAACGATATGAGAGTTAAGTTGTCCCGAGCAACGCATCAAACTAAGTTGATGCGAAGAGTTGCCTTGTCCCGAAAGAATGCATCGAGTTGAATCGATGTGAAGCGCCGCGTTGCCCCGAAGGATGAGTGCGTTGAATCGGCTCGAAGATTCTAAGAAATCGAATCGACCAAGGCGCAAGTCCGAATCGATGCAAGTATTGATTTTAGTTGGTTTCGTGTGCAGGTTATACTTTGATGCGAAAATATTAGAGGTCGATCTTTTGCAAGATTTAGTAAGGGGTCCGCGAAATCAAATCGTCGCCTTGCGACGGGCTAAGACTTGGGCATGCTAAGGCGAATTGGGCGTATAACTCAACAAAGCACGAAGTGCTCGAATGGCTAAGTCAGGAGAGTGGCCGTGCAACAAAGTTAGAGAATCGAGCCGCATCGGCTCGGCGAAACAACGAAGGCATATCGACACAAGGTGGGAGGATTGACTTCTTTTTACTCCTTCATTCGATAAGTCAAATATATCATTGTATGCTAAAAGTTAACCTATCGACGCCACGGACGTGGTCCGATCGGAGATAAATCATAGTGTGAGTCGAACACTAAGTTAGAACAATTGAAATGAAACGTGCATCAATATGCACGAGTCGCTATGGGACATTGGATATCGCTAAGACGAGCGCCTCGGTGCGCAAGCCGCAAGAACATGGGATAACTGTAATCGGCGAGTGTCTTAGTGCACGAACCATACCGTGCCTTTGCTGCACGAGTTAGACGGCTAGAACATTGGAAGACAATAGGCGAGCGCCCTAGCGCGCAAGCCCCGAACATTGAATGCTAAGTTATAGGACATGGATATACGGTCGAACGTGCCTACGTGCACGGGATAATAAAAGATGGCTTCGTTGCGAGAGAATACAGTTGTGGCATGAATGTGGCGGAACTGTCGGCTATGACATGGTGCCTCGAAAGGTGTTCGAGACCTTCGGGTCGTTACGGTTGACGAGCATTGAGTTGAGACACGATGCCATTGAATCATTGAAACGAAGTATGAAATGTAAGAACACAGAAAGCTAACGAAAGAGATGCGAGATGATAAGTCTGAGTCTCGGACTCAAGACTATGTTTGGTTGTTTGAATTTGATTACTTGAATGATAGGGCGTTGCATGGTCGATTGGAATGGGCTTGAGATAATTGCGATGATAACTTCCGTGCACGGAACGTTCCCTCCGAACGGGCGCACCGGGGCACCGGGACCGTTCGGCCTAGGAGGGATGATAATCTTTGATAGGCGCATATCTGCGAAGTCCGATTAGCAGTCGGTCGTAAATGTGAGAAGCCGCAAATGATGGTAGGCACGCGGTAAGTTTCGGTTCTTGGGATAGCAACCCAATCCGTGAAACGCCGGGCTACCTAAACACGAGAGAGAAAAGAAGGAGAGAAAAGAAAGTAAGGAAAAATAAAAGAGAAACTCCTTTAGTCCATTCCGGCGCGGATACGCCAACGGCCTTCATATAGTTAAGGAACGATGGGTTGAAAGTGTAGGCGCATATGCGTCCCGCACGTATAGATCCTGCTTAGAGATGCACATATAACATGACAGGGAAGGAATACGGCGTATTCACCTTGCGTCGGTGCAAGGGCGAGTGCGTCGACTTGGTAAGTCACGCCATGAATCAAACACGAGATTGTGTGTTTGCTTGCCTATTTAATTCGATAACATGCTGCTATGATAACATGCTTTACGCTTTCGAAGATGCCATGAAATTGACCCTAAGGAGAACATAGCAAGATCATAAGCTAAGTTGCATGATTCAACATAAATATTAAAATGTCGGTTTGGAAAGATGATATTTGCTTCAGTACATGCGAGGACAAACGTACTGATCCCCTACCAGCTTCATGCAGGGTGCAGGGAATGGATTGCTCACGGCGAAGCGTTGCTTGAACGTGTTAAGGCTTGGAATGCCGAAGCGCATTGAAGCGTGCTATCGCATTGATGCTCGGACTACGCAGCTGGATTGATGCGGCCGAGATATAGAAGGCATGATGTATGGAACGGTGAAATCCTTTGTGGGCAAGAGAGAACCTGAGTGTTGTAGCCAATCTGGCATATATTGTTAGGCTATCGAAAGCTATTGTAATCTCAGTTTCGGATATCAATAAAGAGAATTGTTTCGTATACTCTGTTTTTCTTTCGTTGTTAATATCGAATCAAAAGATAACCATTTGAGAACTTGTCATCTTGCCTTGCACGAGCGCAACTCCAGGCTCGTGCGGCATCACGCCCCCTGCGAGGACGATGATTCGGGTGATTCTGGGTCGGGGCGTGACAGTCACCACCGCCGACATCACCGCCACCTCTGCCGTCCCCACCGCCGACATCATCATTCGTCACAGAAATGAGGGGACAATCCAAATGTGACATCGAGGGCCTAGATCTGATGTGAGAGAGACATGTTCAGATCTAGGATCGGATGACGAGGACGAGCGTGAGTCGTGGAGCAGACGTGACGTGATCGGAGAGGAGAAGCATCGATGGAGAAGATCATCAAGAAGCTGGATCCTGCAGAGGTTGCGACGTTGATGAAGTTGATGAAGATGTCGGCTGGTGAGAGCACGACACGAACGTCGTCGAAGTTGGAGCTTCCCTCCATCGATCTGAAGCTTGATGGACCGACTACCTACCTAAGTTGGCCACGATGGGAAAGGAGAACCCGGGAAGAGAAGACAGAGCCGAATGAGGGCTCGACAGGACGAAGAACACCGTCAGGACCTAAAGGAGAGCCCCGACAGTGCTTCAACTGCGGGGAGGTGGGTCATATGGGGTATGCTTGCACCAAACCACCCAAGGGAGATTCAGGCGAAAGACATGGATAGTTTGGAGGATGTGACCGTAGTTGTAGGGGTCGACGGGGCGGTCGAGGAGGTTGTCGTGCGAACCGGCTGGTAGCAGAAGGCGAGGAGACAGCTGACGGTCCCTATACTGAGGAGGATCAGGCACTGCAGGACATGTTGGAAGTACTTAGGAGGAGGCAGAGAGCGTCGAGCGATGGAGACAGGAGGAGTGGGACCGGGGAGACGTCCACCTCATTCTTCGCCAGAGGCAACGCTGCCATGTATGCTCATCCGTCGGCGGAAGGCACTGACGACTCGCTCGCCCTTGCATCTATGTCTTCCCTCAGATCGTCGGATTGGATTATCGATTCGGGTGCGTCTCGGCACGTGACAGGGAATGCTAGTGAGTTTTCTTCCTAAACTCACCTAGCATCAACGGACAACATTCAAACAACTGATGGTACTTTCCAGCCAGTGGTCGGTAAGGGTATTGTCGATTGTACAGGTTCAGTAAAATTATCAAATATTTTGCATGCTCCTTCTTTTCCAGTCAGTCTTTTGTCCATTAGTTCTATAATCCTCCAATTAAAATGCAGTGTCTGCTTTGATATTCCTAAGGTGATCTTCTAGGAGAAAAAGACGGGACAAAGACTTGGGACTTGCACTTGGCATAATGGATTGTGGTACCTGGATCGAGAAGGGCTGGATTCAGCATTAGTATCTATGGCAGAAAAGGCAGAAATGAGAGGACTGAAGAAGATGAGTGCGGAAGATATATTGCGACTCTACCACAGGAGGTTGGGACACTCTTCATTTGGTATTTTAAGCAAATTATATCCTGCAATTTATGAAGAAGTTAATAAAGAGAAACTAGTTTGTGATGCTTGTGAGTTAGGCAAACATACTAGGAGTTCATATGTGAGTAGCGGTCATAGGAGCTCGTCCGTTTTTGATATGGTACACTCTGATGTCTGGGGGCCTTGTACTACACCTATGAATGGTTACAAATATTTTGTTACCTTTATAGATTGTTTTTCTCATACTACTTGGCTGTATTTGATGAAAAATAAGAGTGAGGTCTCCTTCTGTTTTCGGGACTTTCACAAACATGTCCAGACTCAGTACAAGGCAGTGGTGAAGGTACTGAGGTCTGATAATGGAACGGAGTACACCAACAAGACACTTGCAGAATACTTGTCCGCCCAAGGGATACGGCATCAGACCACCAGTGCATATACATCAACACAGAACGGAGTAGCGGAAAGGAAGAACAGACATCTCCTGGAAGTGGCGAGAAGTATGATGATAGACATGAATGTCCCACAGTCTATGGGGATATGCAGTGTTGACAGCAGCTCAACTGATCAACAGGATGCCTTCGAAGGTGTTGGGATGGAGGTCTCCATGCGAGATGCTGCAGGAAAATAATAGTGGGATGCTCCCACTAAAGGTGTTTGGCTGTGTATGCTTCGTAAAGGACAACAGACCGTCGGTAGGGAAGCTTGATCCTCGAGCAATCAAGTGTATCTTTGTGGGCTACTCGGGAACTCAGAAGGGCTACGTATGCTGGAGTCCAGTAGAAATTTTTTTTTTGTAAGTATGGATGTTCACTTCAGAGAACATGAGCCATACTACACTCAGGAGGAAAATCCAAATATCTCGCCTGATACTGCAAGTATGAGGCGAGAGGGAGAGTTGTTGGGAAGCATTTCGACTGATCTCGGAGTATGGCTTGGAGGAACAAATAGGGTACAAGAAGGTGAAAAGGGACAGGGGGAGGAAATAAGAGGTGTTAGGCCCACAGCTCAGGGGGAGATACTTACCTATAGCAGGCGAGAGAAGCAACTTGCAGGACCAGTTCCCACAGTGCCAGTGCTAAGTCCCTTGCCTGCGCCCGTCTTGACTTCTGAGACACCTACACCACCACCTTCCCCTTCAGGTGATATCCTTCCTTCTCCTCCTCCCCAACCATCATCAGTATGGAGGTCCACTCGCAGCAATGCAAGAAAACCTCCTGATAGATATGGTTGGGACCTTGTTAAATTTGTCTCATATGATCATCTCTTCTTCTCATGGAGCTTTTATTGCATCATTGGATAGTGTTACTGTACCTAACAATTGGCAGGTAGCCAAGAACGATCAAAAGTGGAAAGCAACGATGCATGAGGAGTTGGGAGCTCTGGAGAAGAACCGAACTTGGGAGCTGGTGAGACTGCCAGAAGGGAAAAGAGCAGTCGGATGCAAGTGAATTTTTACTGTGAAGCAGAACCCAGATGGACAGGTTGAGCGCTACAAAGCTCGACTGGTGGCAAAAGGATACAGTCAGACGTACGGCATGGACTATGACGAGACCTTTGCACCAGTGGCAAAGATGAGTACTGTCAGGACCTTGATCTCTCTGGCAGCCAATGGAGGATGGAAGCTACAGCAACTGGATGTGAAGAATGCATTTCTTCATGGGGATCTAGTGGAGGAGGTCTACATGGAGATACCACCAGGATTCGGCACCAATCAGACAGAAGGCAAGGTCTGCAGGCTGAAGAAGTCCCTCTATAGACTGAAGCAGTCTCCTCGAGCGTGGTTTGACAGGTTCAGGAGAGCAATGATAGGGATGGGATATCAGCAGATCAATGCTGATCATACTGTGTTCTTCAGACGAAGTGGAGGCCACATCACCATGCTTGCGGTGTATGTGGATGATATGATTATCACAGGCGATGACGAGCAGGAGATCGCCCAACTTAAGGGAAAGCTTGGCAAGGAGTTCGAGGTAAAGGATCTTGGCCCTCTTCGATACTTCCTTGGGATTGAGATTGCTCGAGATACAGAGGGAATTGTTCTTTCTCAGAGGAAGTACGCACTAGACCTGCTCACGGAAACATGGATGATGGGATGCAAACCAGCTACGACATCGATAGACCAGAAGTTCAAGCTGGATGCTGAAGCCGGAGAACCAGTTGACCGGGATAGATATCAGAGATTGGTGGGCAAGCTGATCTATTTGAGCCATACACGTCCAGATATATGCTTTGTAGTTAGTGTGCTGAGCCGCTACATGCATGACCCTCGAAAGGGTCATAGGGATACAATATACCAGATTCTTAGATACTTGAAGGGTGCCCCCGGGAAGGGACTGATGTTTAGGAAGAATAATCACATGGACATCGAGGGCTACTGTGATTCTGACTGGACTAGTTGTGCTGATGACAGGAGATCTACCTCGGGATACTGCATCTTTTTAGGAGGCAACTTGGTCTCTTGGAGGAGTAAGAAGCAGTCAGTGGTAGCTAGATCGACAGCTGAAGCGGAGTACAGAGCTATGGCCTTGGGAGTTGCAGAGCTGCTTTGGTTGAAGAATATGCTGGTGGAGCTGAAGCTGGATCAAGGAGCCAAGATGAAGCTATGGTGTTATAACCAGTCAGCTATTAGTATTGCCAACAATCCAGTACAGCATGACAGGACCAAACACATCGAGATCGATAGGTTCTTCATCAAAGAGAAATTGGTTAGTGGACTACTGGGGCTAGGCCACGTTCCAACAAAGCATCAGGTAGCAGACGGACTGACCAAAGGACTTAGCTCTGTGAGCATGATCAGAGGATGTGACAAGATGGGCTTAGTGAATATCTTTCGCCCATCTTGAGGGGGAGTGTTGGTATATTTAGTATGAGGTATATTTAGTATGAGAATATGTTATATTTAGTATGGGAATATCCTAAGGACATATTTGGTGTTGGTATATTTAGTATGAGAATATGTTATATTTAGTATGGGAATATCCTGAAGACATATTTGGGATGCCAGAATATGTCACAGGATATTCCATTGGATATTCCATCATGTAAAGGCTATATAAAGTCTATGAGACTCAATCAATAAAATCACTCAATTACAACAAGCAGACACATGGTGCGCATACAAAAATAAGAATGAACAATCACAAATACAAGATTTAAGGTGAAAATTCTATAGGAAAACCACTCACATAGCAGAGGAAATTCACTATTGTGGAGAATAGTACAAATGAGCGTTACCCTCCACATATCAGATAGAGAATACTTATAAGCCCATAGAAAAACCCTAAACCTGAACAAATTTGAACCTTCTAAGAGATCCAAAAAAATCCCGCACTGAAGGTACATATTGCAAGGTTGGAGGTACTTACCACTAGTGTGAAAAAAATATTGCAAGGTTGGAGGTACTTACCACTAGTGTGACAAAAGGTCTGGGCAGCACCACCAGACTGGCGGTATATACCTCCAGTGTACCGCCAGTATGTCAAACTGCTTCTGGCAATGTACGCCCACTAGCGGTATATACTGCCAGTGGGCAGTTGACTCCTTCGACATCGTCAGACTTGCCTTGGAAGGGTCCTACTACAAGTGTGGATAAATTGACTTTGGGTACCAGATGATTTAGTTAGGATTTAAGTCATCCCAACAAATCTCTACCTTGGATTGAATCCTGTCATATGTGAAATTCAAACTCTGCTTCTACCCAAACGCCCCACATGGGGCTAGTTCTAACCGTCATCATTCAGAAGTCCAAATTATATTTAAACTTGAGAGTTGGTACCGGCTTTGTGAGAATATCAGTTGGATTGTCTTCGGTATTGACCTTCTCGATCTTGATCCTCTTCTCTAAACATATGAGTGTCTTACGTCGTTATGTTTCATCTAACCGTGAAACACCTTATTCTTCGTCAAGTAAATCGCACTCCGACTATTGCAATACAGAACGTCCTGCTCCTAGTGAAATCCAAGATCACTTACCAACCTTTTTAACGCGATACCTTACTTAGTTACTTCTGTCATTCCTATGTACTCCGCTTTAGTGGTAGACAAATGTCATGTCCCAGAACCAGAATACTGGAGAGCGAAGTCAAAACAAAGCCAGCTACGTATCATAGTACTCCAGTACCCCGAGAAAAGGTCACGACTATCCAGAAGACAAGTGGGAGGATTCTAGCATGTCGCTAAGACTCATAAGGTCAAACAAGTCCTATCTCAATCCAATAAACACAAGAAGCAATAAAGAGTAAATCACATATGAGATGGGTAAGACGTCCCAAACACAAATTCGTACATAATCGTGAGAACTGACATAACGAAAATATACATCAACTGAATATACAAAAGGTACGAAAATTTACAAGTAGCCGCGGTCCAGAATATACATCCACGCAGCCAGAGACGGAGGGAACAAAGCCCAGATACGACTAACACATGTCCTTAGCTAATACACCACAAAATGAAAGTACAAGATAAAGTTGGAGATAGAGGTAACCCACGCGCTAATCCGTGTCGCAGTCCTTTGAGTGCGAACCATCCGGAGAAGAAGACGGTGGATTCTCGAGATCAACTATGAAACATGGCCATGCAAATCTAGTGGGGTTAGAATCCCAAATAGCAAGTACCACAAAAAAAGCTCGAGGTGAACGACAAAGCCCAAGAACAACATAAGACAAAAGTAAATAAATGCGGGTCAAGACTAATGCGGTACCAATGCACGTATCTCGAAAATATAAATAACTGAATGAAAGATTGATCATAAGCAAACTGTAAAGCATAAGGGAACGACAAACAATGAGAGCGCTTAGGAACTACTCTAGAAACTGAGCCAAAACCCGTAAACCAAACAAGGACCGGAGTTGGAATTTGTCTTCCAAGATAAACTTAGCCTCTAGCTACTTACCGACAGTAAGAATAAGTACTAGCATATAAAGAAATGCACAATTGAAAGTAGATGGCTAATCATTGCCTGCGGCTTGCTATCATTAACTAACTACGGTTATCATAATCCTAATTACTAACATATGCAGGTTGAGGAAATTCGCTACCACCTACGCTGCAGATGCTCGGGTGGCCAAGGGAACGATGACGGTATGAAACATATAAAAATATAAAAGACCACCGATATCAGTCAATAGTAAATAAATATCTACTCAAAAACATATCAATAGTGCTATCATCACTCAATCAATAGAGGTCAGGGGGCCACGCCAATCGAGGTTATCCCTACCACTGTGGGGGTCCATAGCGACCAGAGTCGCGGTAGCACGAACTGTCCTCCCCTCCCAGTGATCTATATGAGTTTACTAGTCAATTATCCTAAAAGATTCATTTCCAATTCTCAAGTCATGGACACTCGAAAATCGTCTTAAAATGATGAGCCATGGGTACGGGTCATTTGCGAGCTATCACTAGCAAATGTTCTCATATCTCACAACACACGATACATTGGATAATATTCACACTTGATTGTCTAATTAGACATATAGCAAGCTAAATCTACGATGTCAACAAAAAACATGTACTCATATCTTGATCTGGAAGTCAATAAGAAAATCAATACATGAGTATGCTACTACGAGCCACTATCTAGAATCTGGACATAGAACAATACATGAATATGAGCACGTGTCAAGTATATAGGATGTACAATCTCTTCCTAACTATACAACAACACTAGGGCATGATAAGATATCATTACAATCGAAGATAATAGCAAAAACGGACAAAAACAAGCAATAATGGGTAAAACATTAAATCGGCCAAAATAAGCTAAAATTAGCATACCGGTGATATATTGTAGTGTATCGGCGGTATACTGGTCAAAAACAGAGTCTTCGGGGTATAAAATCGGCATACCGTCTGTATACTGTAGCATACCGTCGGTATATTGGTCTGTAAGAGCACCAAAAGTCTAAAATTTTGCTAAAACTTGTTTTGGCCATAAATTTTTTATTTTAAAAGGAAATTCGGATTTTCAAAAGTCAAAATCATATGAAATTGAATTTTCTACAACATAGGAGTATTACTCAAAAATACTATCTAAAAACTTAGATATACTCAATACCATCGTCAAAATCAAAATGCTATATACTAAAGATGTTAACAATCTAGAGAAACATATTATAGACCAAGAAAACTATAATTTCTATGGAAAACAAAAACTAAAGCATGGTCATATCATTTTTGAGCAAGGTGTAATTGCCTACAGTCTCTAGCAACCAAACCTAAACTACTACTACTCCTGCTAAGGGGTTAGACACCACACCTATAGCCTCAAGGCCAGCTCCTATGCATAGCCCAAGGGGGAGAGAAAAGAAGAAGAATGAACAGAGAGAAAAGAAAGGAGATAGAAAATCAAAGGGTATATATATATATATATGATGTGAATTAATCGTGACCGTTGGATCTTCTATGTCAGCGATACACGTCACTTCCTAAATTTAGATTGAGAATCCGATTTTTTTAGTATCAGAAAGAAAATTATTATAAATAAATTATTAAAAATTTAGAATTTTTTTAAATAATTTTAGGCATAATTTTAAGTATTTTCTTTGTTGTTTCTTAGTATTTTCGAAATTGAATGGAATATTAGTCAACCTTGTTGATTGGTTTGCCTATGATAAATAAGTTTGTCATTTACATGCTTTTACAACCTTACTATGCTTTTACACTATGTTGATTAGTCTTTTCGTTCAATTTTTTCTATCGAATTGATGGAAAAGGGATTCCCAACGTTGGTATCAGTTAGTATTGGTAGAGGTCGGTATCGGATTAGGACATGTCAAACCGTATTGGTATTGGTCGTATCAGTATCGGCTGATACTGCAAACTATGCTTCAAATAGAATTTATTGGTTAGTGACTTTGTCATGTACAAATTCTTCTAACTTCAACCAAAGAGCTTATGCCGTTTCCTTTTTGCTGACTTTGCCAACTATATCATCTGTCTTGAGTCTACACCTCTTGCTCGTCGAAATTCTCTAAGACATTGACGTTAGTTTCTTGCTGGATAGAGACGTCTGGAGTTCTTGTTGCTTCAACAAGGCACCCAACTTGATACACTACAGAGAAAAACTATTCTTTTCCATGAACTTCTCGATCTTTAGATTGTGCAACTTCACCTTCGAAACATGATCTAAAAGGGAATCCGATCCCAATGCTTTCGTACCATATGTTACGAATAGATCGGGTGTAGAAGAAATAGATGACACTCACACATAAGATCAATAATAATCGGGAACATGAAAGATTTAATGTGGAAGCACTAAATAATAGAAAGCACCGAAAGAGTAGATATAATTCGCAATTGTTGAAAAAAGAACATACGAGTAATATCTACATATCATATGGAAGCTATTTATAAGCCCCATAGAACACCCAAATTTTGGACAAATATGAACCGTCATATTTTCAAGAGATCCAAAAGAAAGTCTTGCACTGGAGGTATGTGTTGCCAGCGTGGAGGTACATACTGCCAGTGTGACAAAAACTCCTGAGAGCATACCGCCAGACTGGCAGTATGTACCTCCAGTGTACCACCAGTGTGTTGCACTACTTCTGGCAGTGTACCACCAGAGGCGGTATGTACTGTCCGAACGTATCGTTAGTGTAGAATCCTTCGACCTCGTCGGGTTCACCTTAGAAGGTCCAGTATTGGGGTGAATAAATTGACTTTGGGGACCAAAGGATTTAATTAGGATCCAAGACGTCCTAACATTAGGGTACACTGAAAAAACACTCGTTTGACCATCATCTAAGAGGTTGTTGATCACCAATCAAATTGGCATCTTTCTGCACCTCATCATCCTACCATGCAGAATTTTTTCTTGCAGAAAAGTTTGTCGTTCTTCTTCTGGGTCTCCTCAGGCAAAACTCAATCCACGATAGAAAAGGCTCAAGAGTTGTGCCCTAGGATTTGATTAATAGTTTTTTTTGATATGTTATTCTTCCTAGCCATGATGTCCAACATAATAAGGAAGCAATAATATGCTAAACATGTTTAAGATCTATTTCACTAGACCATGTTTATATTTAGTTACTTGCACCATGGTATTTGAAAAGACTAGAACCACATTCTTTTTTAACTTTAATATTGTATCGGCTTTGCTTATATTATGAAATAATTCCATGTATGACTCATTGCAATCATAGTGATTTTTTATCTTGTTTTCTCATGACCTTGTAATTGTCTTTCATTTGAAATTGCTTCTCTTCAGGTATTGAAGTTTAATCTCACTGAATCTGGGCTCTTATGTGTCTTACCATGGTTGACCATGGCCGTGTTTGCAAACATAGGAGGTTGGATTGCAGATACACTTGTCACAAAAGGTTTTTCAATAACTACCGTTCGTAAGGTAAGCATCTGATCTACCAAAAGGCAAACATGCATATAAGTTTTTATCACTTACTGCACTGGAATGGAACAACACCCTTCCTGATTTCTTCTTTCCTTGCCATCAATTGGCAGACCGATGTGACCATTGTAGTGGTAAAGAAGCTCTTTTTTGGAGTGTAATTATTTACATATACCACCTTACACTGTAAAAGGTCTCTTTGGAGCTTTTTCATGCTCCATAGACAAACCCACTATGAGTCTGATGGGACAAGGTTTAAAGGATGATAAAGGCAATAAAATGAGAATGACAATGATGACCTTTCACAGTAAGAATGCTGGTGCCAGAAGGTTGGTATTGTTCGAAAAAGAACCCTTCATCTTTCAAACTGGCTTAACCAAAGAGCTTTCTTAAAATCATAGTATTGCAACCAAGGGAAAAAGTACCATTACATATTAATTGAAGCATCAAATCGTTTTTGGAAGGTTCTACGTTGGTACTTTCACTTCATCCCCTTCATTTGATATAAGCCAACAATTAACACCTTTCTTCCTATGATTGTTGTGATAGTCAATTGGAAAATCAAAGAAACCAACCGTGCACCCCACTAAATGCCAAACTTGCATGGGGGAATAGAACATATTGCCATGAATTCATTTTGGTGCCTAAAAGGTTATGAAACAACCTCATCCATCAGGATTCCGCATCCAAGTAAGATGCTTGTTAGAGGCAGTGTTTTATGGATACAGAGTGAATGTTCTTGCTAAACATGGGGATTGGGGGTGGGGGGGGGGGGGGGGGGGATGTGATGATCATTTTGGATCCATTCAAATAGACCGCAACAAGCTAGAAGAAGGAAAGGTTAACAGGGAGAGCTATTTCATTTCCAATTAGTGTTGGTAAAAGAATAATGGGACGGAAGTTCTTGAAAAATTATATTAATGTGAAAGTTGATTTTGCAAATAGTAACAATAGAATGGTTTATCCACAAACATTGTGTTTGGCAAGCTCCTCGTTTTTTCTTTACGACAGTTGTAACTTGTTCAGCTTTTTAGACAAAAGCATTGATTGTTGATGTAGAGAATAATTATTGTGTGTTTTATTGATTGGCTACTCAACTACTTATAGGGAGTCTAGCTCCTCTTCATATTACATTTTCCAATGTGGGACTAAATCCCTTATTAGTTCTCAACACTCCCCCTCAAGATGGACGATAGATGTTAATCATTCCCATCTTGTTACATAGCTTCGACAGACTTAATGAACTAAGACCCTTAGTCAGACAGTTTGCCACTTGTTCTTCTGAGCGAACATGATCAATCTTCAGTATCCCTTGTTCCAGCTTCTCTTTGATGAAGAATCGATCGATCTCGATGTGCTTCGTTTTGTTAGCTATACTTATTGCATCTTGACTATCGCTCAGAAGACGTAACGGTGCTCCCTTGTCCAGCTTCAACTCTGTCAGCAACGTTTTCACCCACAGCAACTCCGACACTCCTAAAGCCATTGCTCTGTATTCTGCTTCAGCTGTAGACCGTGCTATCACAGACTGTTTCTTGCTTCTCCAGGAGACCAAGTTTCCTCCTACAAAGACACAATATCCCGTGGTAGACCTTCTATCGTCTATGCAGCTTGCCCAGTCTGCATCGCAGTATCCCTCAACTTCTATACATCCATTCTTCTTGAACCATAGCCCTTTCCCCGGCGTCCCTTTCAAATATCTCAAGATCTGAAACACTGCATCCATATGACCTGTTCTTGGATCATGCATGTAGCAACTTACTACACTCACCGCAAATGAGATATCAGGGCAAGTGTGCCCTAGATAAATCAATCTTCCTACAAGTCGTTGATATCTTTCACGATCAACTGGCTCTCATGCTTCTGCTCCCAACTTGCACTTCTGGTCAATTGGAGTGACTGCTGCTTTGTATCCCAGCATCCCTGTCTCCTTCAGCAGATCTAGTGCGTATTTTCTCTGTGAGAGAACAATTCCTTGTTCGCCTTCACACACCTCGATACCTAGAAAGTACCTCATCGCTCCTAAATCCTTCACCTCAAACTCCTTCGCGAGTTTTGACTTCAGCTTAGCGATCTCGACTTCATCATTACCTGTGATTACTATATCATCAACGTATACAGCAAGTATAGTGATGTGACCTCTTGCATGCTGAAGAAAGACCGTATGATCTGCATTTGCTTGATGGTATCCCATGCCTTTTACAGCCTTTCTGAATCTGTTAAACCGGGCTCGAGGAGATTGCTTGAGTCCATATAGCGACTTCTTTAGTTTGCACACTTTTCCATGCGATGTCCCTCCGTCTGATTCTGTAGCGTAGTACCCTGGCGGGAGTTCCATGTACACTTCTTCTTGTAGGTCCCCATGGAGAAAGGCATTCTTCACATCTAATTGGTATAGCTTCCACCCATAATTTGCTGCAATGGAGACCAGAGTTCTTACGGTGCTCATTTTCGCTACTGGAGAAAATGTAGAGAATAATTGTTGTGTGTTTTATTGATTGGCTACTCCACTACTTATAGGGAGTCTAGCTCCTCTTCATATTACATTTTCCAATGTGGGACTAAATCCCTTATTAGTTCTCAACAGTTGATGACCGTGTTAAGCATTATGTGCATCCATATTCTTCTAAGAATCCCTGCAGATGGATATTATACTGCTAGGCTTATGTTTAATGATAGTAGAATTATGAATTATGCAGATTTTCTATAATAATCCATACTGTTCATAACTCACTTCTCCTGTTTTGCAGATCATGCAATCAATTGGCTTCCTTGGACCTGCCTTCTTCCTTACACAGCTTAGATATATCCGGACTCCTGCCCTAGCTGTTTTATGCATGGCTTGCAGTCAGGTTTGTTTTACTTAGAAGTTATTTTATTCAGTAACATTAGGATTTTGGCATTTTTTTCTCTTAATTTTCTCCCTTTTTCCCATCCATGATGCTCACGTTTGTTGTAGCTTTATAGACATTTTGTACTCTTATCAACTTGTCAGAACAGAACACCCATTTTTATCCTTTACCATTTTCATTTTACTCAATCCCGTGTTTCTTTCCTTGATTAGCTTTTAAAAGATACGAAGTAAGTTATTTTCATAAAAACTGGGAAGACATTATCATACTTCTATTTTAGTACACTTTAAAATGTCATGTGTTCGTTTTGGTTCCTGTGTTCTTTATACAAGTTGCAGCAGTAGACGTAAAAATTAGTATGGGCGTTGAAGCATATTCATGTTTCCTTCTTGCAGGGAACTGATGCCTTCTCGCAATCAGGTCTCTATTCTAATCATCAAGACATTGGGCCACGTTATGCAGTGAGTTCCTGCTTGTCATTATGCATGTTCCTCGTTAATTTTCTTGTTCAGAAGCTAATAAGTGATTTTAAACAAAAGATACAACCTGCTACTTAATGATCGATGCATTGACCTATTAAATAGACTGAAGCTAGCATTTCCTTGACCCTTCCGAGGATGTATCTCCTATTTTTCATGTTGCCCAAGTTATGTAGGCTGTACTGGTACTGTAAAGTATCAGGTACACTGGAGAGGAATATCTAGTGACTTGCAGGCAACCAACTAGGGTCTCCCTTAGGGGCCCTCAGACTGCCACCCTCCTGTGGGCATTCCAGCCATCTCAGTGACCTCTTCTTCTATTAAATTTAGAAGAAAAGCGTATTTGGAAAAATATTTGATATACCTTCAATCTTTACAAGGTACACAGACCATTATATGGTGATACAAGAAGCTATTTTAGGAAAGTAATACAGTACAATATTCCTTTGCTATAATTAGAGAATGTACAATATTTATATGCTATCCGATATTTACTTCTAACACTCTTCCTCTAGTTGGTAAGTAAATGTCATGAAGTCCCTACTTGTCATTTAAGTAACGGAATTGTTCACGTCCCAAATTTTTGTTGAAGATGTCTCAAGTTGGGAACATGATGGTGCAATCAGTTAGATTGTAAGCTTTTTCGTACAATGTGACAATCAATCTTAATATGTTTCGTATGCTCGTGGAAGACATAATTTTTTTGGGAATGTGAAGAGTTACTTGGTTATCACAAAATAAAGTCGTCGGCTGGTTTTGTGGAACCTTAAGATCTTGCATAATATATCAAACCCACGTAATTTCCAAATATGTTGCAGGAATAGCTCCATATTCTGCTTATGCGGATGAGCGAGCCACATTAGTTTGTTTCTGTTGAGAATCAATAAGGGACTTTTAGTCCCACATCGGAATTTGTAGTATGTAAAGGAGCTAGACTCCCTATAAGTAGTGAAGTAGTCCATCAATAAAATTCATCCCAACTATTATTTTCTACATGGTATCAGAGCCATAACTCTCTCTCTCTCTCCACAAAAAAAAAAAAAAAAAAAAAAAAATTTTTTTTAGCCCCCTCCCGGAGCAGCCCCCGCCCCCCCCCCCCCCGACCCCCCTATCCCCCCCCCTCTCGGAGCAGCCCCCCTTCCCCCCCCCCCGACCCCCCTTTCCCCCCCACCCGCTGACCCGCGCCCCCCCCCCCCCCCCCCCCCCCGCTGACCCGCCACCCCCTCCCCCCCCCCCCCCCCGCTGACCCGCCGGCCCCCATTCCCCCCCTCCAGCGCCGCCCCCCCGGCCCCTTTACTGCTGCTACAGCACCCTTTTTAGGGTTTTCTTTTTGCTATTTCCAAAAAAAAAAAAAAGAAAAGAAAAAAATTAGATTTCTTCTCTTTAGAAGATCTCTGTAGTTACCTCGAGAATCAGAGTTCCTTCTCTTTAGAAGATCTCTGTAGTTGCCTTCGAGAATTAGTACCTTCCTTTTAGAAGCTCTGCTACGAATACGAAATCTCTTTAGATCTTCGTATCTCAGAAACGTTGTCTTTACAATCGTTTCTGCACGGCTGGTATACCTCTGGTTTGTCTCATGCAAGGAGGCACAACTACGTTGGTTATCCTTGAGCCGTCCGAACGCGTTATCATGACGCGGTTCTAGTTGGTCGTATAAACTACGACATATCAGTGAGGGATCTCGTTTTGTTGTTTTCCCCCGGTAGCTGACTAAGACGAAGACGACTCCAAAGAAGACGACTCCGGAAACAACACCTCACTGATTGCAGTTGCAGAAGTCATGGATTCCATCTATGAGAAGTTGACAGCAGAAGAAATGAAGGCCCTGGTCGAGGATCTCCTGACCAAGAGATTACCGGAGGCGACCCCACGTGTGACCCATACTGATGTGGATCCGTCACCGTACAAAATGGGGAAGTTGGACAAGCTGGAGACGAAGTTGGAAGGCACGACCAACTACTTGAAATGGTCGCGGCAGGCGATGCGGACGCTGAAGGGACGTGGCTTGGTTGGTTATGTTGATGGCCACACTACGGCCCCTGTCGATCACTCCTCGAAGGAGTTTGCTGTATGGAACATTGTCAACAATGTCGTGGCTGGTTGGTTGACAGCCTCTTTGACCGACCAAGTGTCGGGTAACGTTGAAGCAATGGAGGGAGCTGCTGATATCTGGAGAACGTTGAAGGACATGTACTCCGGTTCGGGTAACCCCATGCGAGTCTTCCAACTGCAGGATGAGCTCGATAGGGTAATCCAAGACGATCGTACCATCTCTGAGTACGCTGCCTTGTTGAAGAAGTACTGGTCTGATCTTGACCATTATGATCCTCTTGGCATGGAGGATGCTCAGGTTGAACCGACTTTTGCCAAATATTTCCAGAAATTTTTGGATTATATTTCGCGGCAACGGATGATGAAGTTTTTGAAGGGGCTCAACCCAGCGTTTGAGCATCGGCGGAATGTCCTTCTCGCACAACCGACGCTGCCGACATTAGAGGACGCCATAGCTGCCATGGCACAAGAAGAAGCACGGTTGAAGTTGATGCCTACCAAGGGTATCTCCCAGGGGGAGCATGCCGGAGTTGACACATCTGCTCTTGCCACTTTCACACAGCCTCCTTCTACGGGAGGCGTTTGCCACAACTGTGGTGACACAGGGCATTACATCCGCTTTTGCCCAAAACCGACACGGACTCCCTCGAATGGTCGGGGTCGTGGTCGCGGTGGACGACGAGGTGGTCGAGGCAGCTACGGTGGTGGAAGGGGCACTTACTCTGGAGGCAATAAGGCGCATCTGACGGATGAAAGTGGGGACAATCAGCTGGCGGACATCACTCCATTTGAGAGGGAAGTTCTCGAGAAGATGCGCGGCTCAAAGCTTGGTTCTGGTGAAAGACAAGTCATTTCTGGGGCGCCGTCCGCTACAGGAGATTACTACACTTACTTCTCCCAAACCAGTGCCGGTATACCTCCGCGTGCTCTTGCATCTGTCTCTCAGCCAGCTTAGATTATGGACTCTGGGGCATCTTGCCATGTCACGGGGTCCCGAGGTGAGTTCCGGGAATACTCTCCTCTAACGCCGCCAGAAAGCATTCAGACTGCTGATGGTACCTACAGGCCGGTTACGGGTAAAGGCACTGTTGATTGCACTCCTTCCATCACTCTATCTAATGTCTTACATGCTCCTTCCTTTCCTGTCAATCTTATTTCCATTAGCGCCATTATCCTAGATCTAAACTGTATTGTTTCCTTTGATATTCCTAAGGTAACTTTTCAGGAGAAGGGAACGGGGAGACGACTAGGCACTGGCACATGGCATAAGGGTCTATGGTACTTGGACAGGAACGGTCTGGATAGAGCACTGGCATCTTTGGTTGCAGACGTCCAACCGGAAGTCCGAAGTCGAAGTGTCGAAGCCGAGCTGCTCCTCCAACATCAGCGTGTAGGACATTCTTCTTTTCCCGTTATTGGTCGACTGTATCCGTCATTATATCAAAAAGCAAATAAAGAGTTGTTAGTTTGTGATTCTTGTGAGTTAGGGAAACATACCAGAAGCTCCTATGTGCATTCTGGACATCGATGTTCTGCTGCTTTTGATATGATTCATTCCGATGTGTGGGGCCCTTGTCCTACAAACGGTGTTAACGGTTATAGATGGTTTGTTACTTTTATTGACTGCTCTACCCGCGTAACGTGGGTCTACCTGCTGAAGAATAAAAGTGATGTTTTCGAGACATTTCAAAGCTTCCATCAACGGGTGCGGACACAGTATAATGCTCGTGTTAAGTGTTTCCGGTCGGATAATGGGACGGAATATACCTATAAGAGGTTTGCTGCGTATTTATCCTCTCATGGTATACTGCATCAAACCTCTTGTGCTTATACACCGGCTCAAAATGGTGTTGCCGAGCGAAAGAATAGGCACCTGCTGGAGGTGGCTCGGACAATGATGCTAGCTATGAATGTCCCTAAATTTTTGTGGGGGCAGGCTGTCTTGACAGCCTCTTATCTCATCAACAGGATGCCCTCTCAATTACTGGACTGGAAGACGCCTTTGGAAATGCTCACGGGGACAACTACGTACACCGTTCCTCCGAAAGTATTTGGTTGTGTATGCTTCGTCCACGATAACAGGCCTGGTGTTGGTAAGCTGGATCCTCGAGCACTTAAGTGTATCTTTGTTGGGTACACCGGGACATAGAAGGGTTACGTATGCTGGAGCCCGGTTGAACGGAAGCTGTTTGTAAGCATGGACGTTACATTCAGAGAGCTGGAACCTTATTATGGTTCGGACGAAGGTTCTGCGTTTGGGAACACGCCTCACACAGCGGGTGTTAGACGTGAGGGGGAGGTAGTACGCCCAAACGTCGTTGTCGGATCGGTACCTTGTCCTGTCGTGACAGACTGGCAAAAAGGGGGAGACAACATCACTGATACTGATACGGAGGATGAAGAAGACAATACGTACATTACGCAGAGGGAGAAACAGACAAGGGAAAAGGAGCTCCAAGTTTACAGAAGAAAACAGCAGAGGTCCAGTACTGTGCCGTACCCTGTGCCTATAGTGCCAAGTCCCTCGTCTACTCCTGCCCCGACTCCTGAAGATGTTACTCCCGCACCGGATCGCTCGGATTCGGAAGCGGATCTCTCCGATTCGGATGGTATGCTTTCTCCACCACCCATTGCTCCCTTAAGGAGGTCTTCTCGCATTAATGCGGGAAAGGCTCCTATTCGTTATAAAGATTATGAACATGATATCGCCAACTACCTATCTTATTCTAATATTTCTCCGACTTATCAAACATTCCTCACTTCGTTAGACTCCACTTCTTTACCTAAGAATTGGCAGGAAGCAAAAAAGGACCCAAGATGGAAAGCCGCAATGATGGAAGAACTTGGGGCACTAGAGAAAAATAAGACATGGGAGCTGGTGCCATTACCTGAAGGGAAGAAAGCTGTGGGATGCAAATGGGTTTACACAGTGAAGGAGACACCAGAAGGAAAAGTTGAACGATACAAGGCGAGACTGGTTGCAAAAGGCTATACCCAGACATATGGTATCGATTATGATGAGACTTTTGCCCCAGTAGCGAAGATGAGTACCGTAAGAACACTGGTCTTCATTGCAGCAAACTATGGGTGGAAGCTACACCAGTTAGACGTAAAGAACGCATTTCTTCATGGAGACCTACAAGAAGAAGTTTACATGGAGACTCCTCCGGGGTGCTACTCTGTGTCAGATTCAGGTGAAGGAACGTCACATGGAAAAGTGTGCAAACTGAAGAAGTCGCTGTACGGGCTGAAGCAATCTCCTCGAGCCTGGTTTGACAGATTCAGAAAGGCTGTCACTGGCATGGGGTACCATCAGACAAATGCAGATCACACGGTCTTCCTCCAGCATGCAAGAGGCCACATAACTATACTTGCTGTATATGTGGATGATATAGTAATCACAGGTGATGATGCTGATGAGATCACTAAGCTGAAGACGAAACTCGCCAAAGAGTTTGAGGTGAAGGACCTGGGAGAGATGAGATACTTTTTGGGTATCGAGGTGTGTAATGGTGAACAAGGAATTGTTCTCTCACAAAGGAAATATGCACTAGATCTGCTGAAGGAGACAGGAATGCTGGGATGCCGAGCAGCAGTCACTCCAATTGACCAGAAGTGCAAGATGGGAGCAGAAGCAGGAGAGCATGTTGATCGCGAAAGGTATCAAAGGCTAGTAGGCAGACTGATTTATCTAGGGCATACTCGCCCTGATATCTCATTTGCAGTAAGTGTTGTAAGCCGCTATATGCATGATCCAAGAACGGGTCATATGGATGCAGTATTTCAGATCCTAAGATATCTGAAAGGGACGCCGGGAAAAGGACTGTGGTTCAAGAAGAATGGATGCACAGATGTTGAGGGATACTGCGATGCAGACTGGGCAAGCTGCATAGACGACAGAAGGTCTACCACAGGGTACTGTATTTTTGTAGGAGGAAACCTGGTTTCATGGAGAAGCAAGAAACAGTCAGTGGTAGCACGGTCGACAGCTGAAGCAGAATACAGAGTAATGGCTCTAGGAGTATCAGAATTGCTATGGGTAAAGGCGCTGCTGACAGAGTTGAAGCTAGACAAGGGGACACCATTGCACCTTCGGAGCGATAGTCAAGCTGCGATAAGTATAGCGAACAATCCGGTTCAGCACGACAGAACGAAGCACATCGAGATCGATCGATTCTTCATCAAGGAAAAGCTGGAACAAGGGATACTGAAGATTGACTATGTTCGCTCAGAAGAACAAGTGGCAGACTGTCTGACTAAGGGTCTTAGTTCATTGAGTCTGTCAAAGCTATGTAACAAGATGGGGATGATTAATATCTATCGCCCATCTTGAGGGGGAGTGTTGAGAATCAATAAGGGACTTTTAGTCCCACATCGGAATTTGTAGTATGTAAAGGAGCTAGACTCCCTATAAGTAGTGATGTAGTCCATCAATAAAATTCATCCCAACTATTATTTTCTACAGTTTCTTTGACTTTCAGGAAATCAAGAAATTTTCTAAGAAGATAAAGTCCGAAATAGAACATCGAGCTATTGTAAAACCTATCCAATATGAATCACAATAAGCCTTTAATGTAAGATCATTAGACGAAGGAAAAAATAATCCTTGACCAGGATTTCCTTTAATGAACCTTAAAACTCTCATTCGTGGATTCTGCATAAATTGACTTAAGATTTGCTTTGAGTATACTATATCTGGCCTTGTCACTGTAAGGTAAATCAATCTCCCAACCAACCTTCTATATTTGGTGGGATCATGCAATAAATCACTATCATTAGGATTCAATCTTAAATGCTCTTCCATCGGAAAGGAATTAGGATGATATTCCAATAATCCTTCATCCCTTAAACTATCTAATGCGTATTTTCTTTGGGAAACAAAAATTCCTTTTTGGGGACCGCGAGACTTCAATGCCAAGAAAATATTTTAAATTGACAAGATCTTTGATGCAGAATTGCTATAAAAGATAATGTTTGAGAGCTTTAATTTCTTGCTCGTTATTGCCTGTCACAATAATATTGTCCACATAAATGAGTACTGCAGTAAATGAGCTGCCTTCGGATTTGGTAAACAAGGAATAATCAGCCTTTGATTGATTGAAACCTGATTGTATGAGAGAATTTCACAAACCAATTATGAAAAGCTTGCTTCAGACCATACAATGACTTATTGAACCGACATACCATATTCTCCCCCTGTCGGCGAAGACCAAGACCAAGGGGAATGTCCATATATACTTTTCATCAAGATCACCATGAAGTACAGCATTTTGAACATCCATTTGATGGAGCAACCACTTATGAGAAGCGGCAAGAGCTAAAAGACACCTCACAGCAGTGAGTTTGACAATGGGAGAGAAAGTTTCCAAATAATCGATCCCTTCAATCTACCCTTTAGCAACAAGACATATTTTATACCGTTCGACCTAACCATCAGAATAGTGTGTAATCTTGTAGACCCATTTGCAGCCAATAGGTCTTCTTCTCTATTCCTCCTCAGGATCAGCGGCCTCAAGATCATCCTCCTTAACCAGTTCAGTTGAGTTTTGCTTCGTTTTTGTGCAACTCTAGAGTGCCTTGTTTGATCAAAGATGTTCCCTTCAATTCCAGAAACCCTAACATGGATGAAGGCTCTCCTTCAATCTCCTTTACCCCATTGTAACTCATCAAAGCAGCATATCAGTTCAAAACCACATTAACTATCAAGTTTTCTATTGGAACTCCTAAACTAGCGCGGGTCAGGGAGCATATTGTTAGCTGTGTGTGTTCACACACTTCATTCAAAAGCTCATTTCCTCACCTTGAGTCCCACATCGGTGGAGAGCGGGGAGTTAGTTGAGCTTATAATACCTTGACCCATCTTGCTTCATTAAAGTGTTGTGTGGGAGCCCCATGGGCAACACGAGCGCGCCGCCGCCCGGCCCGGCCCGGCTCGGTTCGGTCGGTTCGGTTCGCGTAACGGGTGCGGGTACGTGCCCACATCTGCGGACGCTGAATGCCGATTCAATTTCCTCTTCGGGTTCGGGCTGAGACACTAAAATATTTTTTGCTCTTCCTTTAAATTTCTTTTTTCATTCTCAAGGCACAGTATACCATCTCCTTACAAAAATGCCCCTAAATTCTTTACTCTTCCAAGTCGTTACGCTGTTGTTCTTCCTTTGTTGCTCTGGGCAGAGCTAAGTCGGGGTCACTCTCTCTAAGTCGTGTGCGGCAAGGAGATTCCGGTGGAGCGAGGATTTTACCACTATGAGCGTTCGGATACAGTCTGTACATAGACCCGGACTAACTCTTAGGGCAGTGCTACGTGCGCGACTTTCCCGGAGGCTGGTAACAATTTACTATTTCATTTTTTGTTGCAGATATTAAAAACGAAAAAATTGAATAAATTCCAACAATCTAAGAGTTAGTTAAATTGTATATTCTGTTGAGTTTATATTTTCTTTTATTCTGTTAAGAAAACTTTTCCGTTAAAAATTGTTAAATTGCCACTGTTCAATTTCGTAAACACTTGCTACTACAAACATTTCTTGCAAGTACACTACTGTTAAGATTTTTGCAAGTGGACTACTGTCCAAACTTGCAACTACAAACGTTTTTGCAAGTGCACTAACGTTTTTGCAATCTTGCTACCAATTTGTCCAAACTTTACTACTCTAAGATTTTTACTACTCTGTTAACAAATATTTATTAATTATTCATATTACCATAGAATTGTTATTAGTCAAAAGGTTGCTTACCATATAAAGGTTGTTTATAAACAAAAGGTTCAGTTAAGATAAATCCTTTTACTGTCTCCACCTCATTATATTAGCCTACTTTTAGCAAAGGTTGTGGGCATTATTTGCAGTACTGTCCTTAATAATTTTGTTCCCATAGCATTGTTATTAGTCAATATTCCATAGAATCTGTTTCCATAGAAATTTGTACTGTTAACAATATTCCTATACATATTCTTACTAGTTATATAACAATTGTTACTTCAGAAGACTTTCTAGAAATTGACACCTTCCATAAGAAAATTGTATTAGTACTTTTGTCAATTCTATAGATTTGTATTACTCAATATTTTATTTTAAGCTAAAACAAACAGTTTATTGATTTAGTAAAATTTCTTTAATTTTAAAGTTCTAAAATAGAGATTTGTTTGGATACAAGCCGAAAGGGTCCTTCTGTCAACAAGGCGAAAAATCGTCTAAGCGACCGGTACTTAAGTGTTCCTAGTGAACATCCGCTTGCTGGAATTCGGCCCCTACAGCTAATCCAACCTTATCAAAACTTGAAAAACTAAAATTTAAAGGTCTATTACTAAAATCATTTGAATTGTTAATTTTTAGCTTAAGCCATCTTATTGAGTAAATATAAACTTTTATAGACTTTTTAGAAATCATGCCTGCTAAGAAAGAGACCTACTCTGCAAAGCCCGCTAAGTTCAATGGCACATACTTCAAGAGGTGGCAGAGCCAGATGAAATTTTGGCTTACCACTTTAGGCTTAATTTCTGTCGTTGATGGGTCCACACCCATCACAAATGATTCTGATGAGACTGAGTCTGGCGTAGGGGTATCCAAGTCCTCCTCTTCCTCTAAACCCAAGACCCCTAAAGAAATAGACTACCATTACTTTCACAGAATCTTAAGCGCTATGTCTGAGTCACTCTACGACATATTTTTTGAATATAAAAGCGCTAAAGAACTCTGAGATGCTTTGGAAGATGAATATGGTTGTGATGTTGCTGGAATTGATAGATTCAATTCCTTCACATTCAACAGATATGTCATGGTAGATGACAAACCTATCAATGACCAAATTCATGAATTACAATAACACCTTAGGCATGTTCAAGCCAAAGGAACTTTCTTTTCTACTGAGCATAAAATAGGATGCTTGATAGACAAACTCTCTCCTTCTTGGTCTAATGTGGCAAATGATCTCCTCCATCTACAAGGATCTATTACATACCCTCAAACTCTAAAGAGACTTAGAATAGAAGAAGAATATAGGTCAAAGGCCAAAGCTAGGTCTAATGCCACAGCTAGGGTAAACCTTGTAGAAAGTCATGGCAAATCCAAATCCAACAACCATCTCAAATCCAAGAAAAACTCCTTCAAAAAGAAGCAGAGTTTTCAACCAAATCACCACAACCCTCATTTCCAAAATCTTCATCACCAAAACTCTCAACACCAGCAACCCAAAAAACCTAGAAACTTTGGTCAGACTCAGGATCAAAGAAGATTTTGTTTTGTGTGTGGTAGAACAAACCATACAGCCATCAACTGCTTCCAAAGGAAGAAAGAACCTGTCAAGACCTCCTTCAAAGGAAAAGGCAAGCCAGAGGCTAACATGATTCTGAGTGGATCTTCCAGCTCCTTCAGGTCTGTAAGCTACCAACCTGTAGTAAACCTTTCTTTCCATTCTGATAATTGGTGGTTGGATTCTGGAGTTAATGTTCACGTTTCATTTGATCGCTCATGTTTTTCAACCTATCAGGAATCAGGTGGAGGAGGCATGACTCTAGGAGATGGCTCAACGACACAGATCGTAGGAAGAGGAAGAATAGATCTGAAGATGACATCAGAAAAAATTCTACCTCTCTATGATATGCTTCACGTGCCGTCTGTTAGGAGAAACTTAGTTAGTGGATCCCTACTATAGCCTCAGGATACAAGATTGTAATGGAGGCAAATAAAGTAGTTTTTTCTAAGAATGAACTTTTTGTAGGGAAAGAATTTGTAAAAGATGGACTCTTTATTTTGAGCACAATGAATAAATTTTCAAATCCTTCTTATGTTGCAAATGTTGAATCCTCAAATGTTTGGCATGGCATATTAGGTCATGTAAATTTAGGAGCTATTAAAAGGATGATGAACTTAGATCTTATCCCTAAGACTCCTATAGATGATGAACACAAATGTGAAATTTGTGTTCAAGCCAAACACACAAGATTGCCTTTCAAATCTGTCCGTAGGGATTCCGAACTCCTAGAACTTATTCATAGTGATGTTTGTGATTCCAATAGAGTTTTGACCCAAGGCGGTAGGAAATACTTTGTTACTTTTATAGATAACCATTCAAAGTATTGTTACACTTACCTTGTTAAGACCAAAGATGAAGTTCTAGATAGATTTAAGGTCTATAAGTCTGAAGCTGAACCAGTTAGATAGAAAAATTAAGATCCTTAGATCATATCGTGGTGGAGAGTATACCTCAAATGAAATGACAAACTTCTGTGAAGAGCGTGGAATTATTCATGAGATTACCGCTCCTTATTCACCACAGTCCAACAGAGTTGCTGAAAGAAAGAATCGCACTCTGTTAGACATGGTCAATGCCATGCTTCTCAGCTCAGGTGTCCCTGATAATTTGTGGGGAGAAGCCTTATTTTTAGCCTGTTATATCCTTAATAGGATACCCAGTAAGACTAATGATAAGACCCCTTATGAGTTATGGAAAGGACGAACCCCTAGGATTAATTATCTCAAAGTTTGGGGATGCCTAGCTAAGGTAGGGATTTCTGAACCCAAAAAGAGGAAGATAGGATCTAAGACTGTAGATGTTGTGTTCATAGGATATGTCCTAGATAGCAATGCCAATAGATTTCTTGTAACCGATTCTGAAGTAAATGAAATATCTAATAACACAATTATAGAAGCTAGTAATGCAGTTTACTTTGAGAATATATTTCCCTTCAAGGATATAACCCTTTCATCTTCCTCCAACCATTCTCTTACTCCATCTACTAGTTCTCATGATCAAATGTCTATTTCCCAACCTGAACAAGTCATAGAACCTACAAGGAGTAAAAAAGAAAGGATCGAAAAGAATTTAGGAGAAGGATTTTTCACATTTTTGATAGAGGGTGATCACTCAACCTATGAAGAAGCCATATCTTCTCATGATGCCCCTTTATGGAAAGAAGCCATTAACAATGAGTACAACTCCATTATGGAGAATAGTACTTGGTTTCTAGCAGACCTACCTTTAGGCAGTAAATCCATAGGTTGTAAGTGGATTTTTAAAAAGAAACTTAGAGCCGATGGTACCATAGAGAAATACAAGGCTAGGCTTGTAGCCAAAAGTTTTACCCAGAAAAAAGGATTAGATTATTTTGATATCTATTCACCTGTAGCTAGAATCACTTCTATTAGAACCCTTCTACCCTTAGCTTCCATTCATGATATACTGATCCATCAAATGGATGTAAAAAAAGCATTTCTAAATAGAGATTTAGAAGAAGAGATATATATATCAATGTTCTAAAAAGCGCTAGGCGGACTCGGTGCGGCGGAGGTCCGCCTAGCGCCTAGTCCGCCTAGGCGGCCGCCTAAATTTTTTTTTTTTTGAAATTTTTGAAATTTTGAATTTTGAAATTTGAAATTTGAAATTTCAATGTTCTAAAATCCAAATACTATCTGAAAACCCAAACAAATATCCAAAATACAACTAAGAATAAACAAAATAAAAAAAAATAAAAAAAAATCAAAAAATTCAAAAAACCCGTCGCCTAGGGACGCCTAGGCCCGCCTAGGGGCGCCTAGGGCCCGCCTAGGGGCGCCTAGGGCCCGCCTAGCCAACGAGCCCACCGTCTAGGAGGTTTTCGGTGCGGTGGGCGGTTGCCTAGCGCCTAGGCGGGTGCCTAGCGCCTAGGCGGGCGCCTAGGCGGACGCCTAGGCCGATTTTTAGAACATTGATATATATGGAGTAACCTGAAGGTTTCATTGCTAAAGGTCAAGAAAAGAAGTTTTGTAGATTAGTAAAATCTCTTTATGGCCCGAAGCAAGCTCCCAAGCATTGGCACAACAAATTTGACAAAGTCATTATAGAATTTGGTTTTGTGCCAAATGAATATGGCAAATGTTTGTATTCTAAATATACAAATGGAAGTTGTGTTATCTTATGCTTGTATGTTGAAGACATCCTCATTCTAGGATCTTCACTGGAATTGATAAATAACACTAAGAATTATTTATCTAACAAGTTTGATAATAAAGACCTAGGTGAAGCAAACCTGATCCTAGGAATGCAAGTATCCAAATGCAAAGAGGGCTATACTCTATCCATAGCACTTTCAATTGAGAAAATGCTAAGAAAGTTTGAGTATTTTGACAAAAAATATGTCCTTACTCTATATGACAGTAATGTTGTTCTCAAGAAGAATGAAGGATCACCTATAAAACAATAAAGATATTCACAGATAATTGGGTTCCTTATGTACATAACAAATAGGACCAGACCCGACATTGCATTTACCATTGGTAGACTAAGTAGATATACTAGTAACCCAAACCAATCTCATTGGACTGCATTGGACAGAGTATTTAGATATCTTAAGGGTACTCTAGATTATAAACTTCATTTTACTAGACACCCTAATTTCATAGAAGGTTACTCAGATACAAATTGAGTAATGATTCACATGATGTGAAATCCATAACTAGATATATTTTTACCCTAGCAGGAGCTACGATCTCATGGGGATCATATAAACAGACTATCATTGCCAGAAGTACAATGGACTCTGAAATGATAGCTTTGGACACTACCTGTACAGAAGACGAATGGCTTAGAAATCTTATTATGCATATACTTGTTTCTGTTCATCCTGTGCCTGCAATTTCTATAAATTGTGATAATAAATCTGTTATAAAACTACTAAAACATGATTCTGTGAATGCTAAGATGAACAGGCACCTGCAGCTGCATTTCAAGTCAATAAAGAGCCTATTAGGCAAATATGTGGTTCTTGACTATATAAAGTCAGAAAAGAATCTTGCAAACCACTTGACGAAGGGTCTGCCTAGGACATTGATCCTAGAATCATCGAGGGGGATGGGGTTAAGCCTATAGTATAGTCACCAGCAGTGGCAACCCAACCGAGTCTGACTGGATATCCCAAGAAGCCGGTTCAATGGGTAGAAACAAGTTGGACTAGGTGACTATTATGGAACACTGACCCTGAGATTAAATTCTCTTTAAAAATAAAAGCTCAAGAGGCTGTTGTAGAAATGAATAATGGGATGATTTTATTGATGGGCTACTACTTGCTACTTATAGAGGTTCCAACTCCTCTTCATACTACATATTCCAATGTGGGACTAAAGTTCCTTATTGGTTCTCAACACTCTCCCTTAAGATGGGCAATAGATATTAATCATCCCCATCTTGTTACATAGCTTTGACAGACTCGATGAACTAAGACCTTTAGTCAGACAGTCTGCAACTTGTTCTTCTGAGCGAACATTATCAATCTTCAGTATCCCTTGTTCCAGCTTCTCCTTGATGAAGAATCGATCGATCTCGATGTGCTTCGTTCTGTCGTGCTGAACTGGATTGTTGGCTATACTTATTGCAGCTTGACTATCGCTCAAAAGATGTAACGGTGCTCCCTTATCCAGCTTCAACTCTGTCAGCAGTGCTTTTACCCACAGTAACTCTGACACTCCCAGAGTCATTGCTCTTTATTCTGTTTCAGCTGACGACCGTGCTACCACTGACTGTTTCTTGCTTCTCCATGAGACCAGGTTTCCTCCTACAAAGACACAGTACCCCGTGGTAGATCTTCTGTCGTCTATGCAACTCGTCCAGTCTGTATCGCAGTATCCCTCAACTTCTATGCGTCCATTCTTCTTGAACCATAGCCATTTTCCCGGCGTCCCTTTCAGATATCTCAAGATCTGAAACACTGCTTCCATATGGTCCGTTCTTGGATCATGCATGTCGCGACTCACTATACTCACCGCAAATGACATATCAGGGAGAGTGTGTCCCAGATAAATCAATCTCCCTACAAGTCTTTGATACCTTTCACGATCAACTGGCTCTCCTGCTTCTGCTCCCAACTTGCACTTCTGGTCAATTGGAGTGATTGCTGCTTTGCATCCCTGTCTCTTTTAGCAGATCTAGTGCGTATTTTCTTTGTGAGAGAACAATTTCTTGTTCGCCGTCATACACCTCGATATCCAGAAAGTATCTCATTGCTCCTAAATCCTTCACCTCAAACCCCTTCGCGAGTTTTGATTTCAGCTTAGTGATCTCGACCTCATTATCACCTGTGATTACTATATCATTCACATATACAGCAAGTATAGTAATGTGGCCTCTTGCATGCTGAAGAAAGACTGTATGATCTGCATTTGTTTGATGGTATCCTATGCCAGTAACAGTCTTTCTGAATCTGTCGAACCAGACTCGAGGAGATTGCTTGAGCTCGTATAGCGACTTCTTTAGTTTACACACTTTTCCACGCGACGTCCATCGTCTGATTTTGTCGCGTAGCATCCTGGCGGGAGCTCCATGTACACTTCTTCTTGCAGGTCCCCGTGGAGAAAAGCATTCTTCATATCTAATTGGTATAGCTTCCACCCATAGTTTGCTGCAATGGAGACCAGAGTTCTTACCGTGCTCATTTTCGCTACTGGGGCAAACGTCTCATCATAGTCGATGCCATATGATTATGTGTATCCTTTTGCAACCAATCTCGCCTTGTACCGCTCTACTTTTTCTTCTGGCATCTCCTTCACTGTGTATACCCATTTGCATCCCACAGTTTTCTTCCCTTTGGGTAATGGAACCAGCTCCCATATCTTATTTTTCTATAGTGCCCCAAGTTCTTCCATCATTGCAGCTTTTCACCTTGGATCTTTCTTTGCTTCCTGCCAACACTTAGGCAAAGAAGTAGAGTCTAACGATGCAATGAAGGCTCGATAATTCGAAGAAATGTTAGAATAAGACAAGAAATTGTCAATGTCATGTTCATGATCATCATAACGACTAGGAGCCTTACCCGCATTGATGCGAGAAGATCTCCTTAAGGGAGCAATAGGTGGTGGAGAGATCATACCATCCAAGTCAGAGAGATCCGCATCAGAATCAGAGTGATTCAGTGCGGGGGAAACATCTTCAAGAGTTGGAACAGGAGTAGACGAGGGACTTGGTACAGTAGGCAATGGGCACGGCACAGTACTGGACTTCTGTGGGGGGTGGGGTGGGGGGTAATCCGGCACCGGGGGGGGGGGAACTCCAGCAGCCGGGGGGGGGGGGGGGGTTGGTGATCTCTCTATGGGATCAGCAACCGGGGGGGCAGCGGGGTGCGCGTGGGGGGGGGGGGGGGTGGATCGGTAGCAGCGGGGAAGGGAGGGCCTGGAGCCAGGAGGGGGTCGGGAGCGGGAGGGAAAAATTTTTTTTGTGTGTGGAGAGAGGGGTGGATGAGTTATGGCTTTGATACCATGTAGAAATGAATAATGGGATGATTTTATTGATGGGCTACTACTTGCTACTTATAGAGGTTCCAACTCCTCTTCATACTACATATTCCAATGTGGGACTAAAGTCCCTTATTGGTTCTCAACAGCTGTACATGTGTACATTGATACACCATCCCTATGGTAACAGTGTTCCTTGTATGATGTGGATAGGGTGAGTTTAAACTCTTAATAAGTCCAAACATGATATGCAGGGTTGATTCCTATCACCAGCCCTTGAGGGCTTACCTATATGAGAGGTCGTGAAGGCCGCGACTATAGGACAGGACAATCCTAGACAACTCTCATGAATGTGTAAAAGTGCGCATAGCCAATCAAATTCGCCATCTGATAGACCCAAGTATCTCTAGCGTACTATGTGTGCTATTTTCTGAGTCTGGTTCAAGAAGACTGATTCAAAGCGTAGTCCATCAAGCTCTTCTTCAGACAAAAGACAATAGTCACTACGTGAGATTCAAGGCTGTAGCCCATCTCATTTATGGATAGTATACAACTGTCCAGAAATTCTTTTATTCTTCTCTTATTTTTTTCCTTCCATCTTTTTGGAAATTGACCTTTTGGGGGGGGGGGGGGGGGGATTGTTAGCTGTTTTTGTTCACACACTTCATTCAAAAGCTCATTTCCTCACCTTTAGTCCCACATCGGTGGGGAGAGGGGAGTTAGTTGAGCTTATAATACCTTGATCCATCTTGCTTCATTAAAGTGTTATGTGGGAGCCCCATGGGCCACACGCACGCGCCGCTGCCACCGTCCGGCCTGGTTCGGCTTGGTTCGGTTCGGCGCACGAAATGGGTACGGGTACGTGCCCACATCTGCGGACGCCGAATGTCGATTTCATTTCCTCTTCGGATTCGGTCTGAGACACTAAAATATTTTTTGCTCTTCCTTTAAATTTTGACAGTTACAAATATTAATATTCTGAACGTTGGAATAAATCCGAACGTTGCAACACGTTTTATTTGTGTCTTAATACAGCATAAATTGTGACCCTTAATCCGGCTTTCGGTTACAAGTTTGAAGCCTATATATTGTGCTCCTTTTTTATTCTCAAGGCACAGTATACCATCTCCTTACAAAAACGCTCCGAAATTCTTTCCTTTTCCAAGTCATTACGCTGCTGTTCTTCCTTTGTTGCTATGAGCAGAGCTAAGTCGGGGTCACTCTCTCTAAGTCGTGTGTGGTAAGGAGATTCCGTGGAACGGAGATTTTACCACTATGAGTGTTCGGATACAGTCTGCACATAGATCCGGACTAACTCTTAGAACAGTGCTACTTGCGCGACTTCTCCGGAGACTGGTAACAATTTACTATTTCATTTTTTGTTGCAGATATTAAAAACGAAAAAATTGAATAAATTCCAACACATATCACCAACTGGGTTTTTCTAATCCTTACTATTTTGGAAATTTTTTGATCCTAGGCATGTTTTACCTTATCTTTCCCGCCATAGGATCTTGAATTGCATGGTCCAGGGGATCGCATTTCATGGAGAGTTCTATACAAAATCTTCTGAAACAAGTGTATTCTAGCTATATGGGTTTGTATTTCTAAACCATCTTGTATGTTTTCCATCCCTATTTTCTCAAGAGATTGGTTTGACTCTTTTGGCCGCCACCACCTTTATGTTGATGAACCTACCAAATCCTTCTCTTACCTCATGTTTGCTAGATAACACAACAATACAAAATACAAATAGAGGGAAAATAGGACAAAAGTACAAACAAATCATATAAGAATATCCCCCATAACATCAGTATAAGTCTCAAAGATCTAAATAGAGGATCTGGCTTCAGGCACAGATGACGGATCATTTAAGAATATGACAGTATGAGTCAAGGGCCCCTCTTACTCTATCCGCACCGCATGTTCTGCCGATAAGGAAAGAAGGCTATTCCTTGTTTTCTGCAATATATTGGGTATTCATTTATTATCGATGGGTGGTTTCTTCAACCCCTTGCACCAGAACGCTGCTGGCTTTTCGATTTCAGCTACATCTTCATGAAATACTACTTTGTTTGGGTGTTATTGTTATCTACTTATTGTATGCTATGCTGAAATTACTATTACTAATCATCTCTTGGTTTTGTGCAATTATGCATGTTATTTACTTAGTTTGCACCTGTTTTGTGGTGGGAACTTTTGGATCCGTCCTGTAGAATTAGTACATTTTGTTGCTCTAGTTTAGATGACCTTTATGTTTAGTGCAATCTAGACTATTTTATGTATCCTACTACTTCATAATATAAATTTGATTTTGAAATCTTAGGGTGTACTACTCGGACTTTCAAACACTGCCGGTGTGCTTGCGGGCGTCTTTGGTACCGCCGCTACAGGATATATCCTACAAAAAGGTCAACCTAGAGAGCTAGTTATATTTAGTCAGTTTTTTTTTAAATCTTATCATCATACTGCTGCAATGTAAGGCTCACCTATAGGTTTCTTGAAATCTCAGGTTCATGGGATGATGTCTTCAAGGTCTCTGTTGCTTTGTACGTTGTGGGTACACTGGTGTGGAACTTACTTTCAACAGGCGAGAAGATTCTTGATTAATAGGCAATCAATACTTGTACTTACTATCAAGAATAGTAATTTTGTTACAACTTTAGAGGTTAGGAAAACATTATGTTACATCCGATTGGAAATGTTGGAGATATCCCAATTTGCTTGGTTATGCAACAAGAACTGGGAAATTAGTGAGGACCCATTTGAGATATATAACTAAACAAGCAAATGATGAAAATATTTTTTTTATCTTCCATGGGGAGGTTGTTCTGTGATTTGAACCTACATCCTTTGCAAAGCAGACTAAGAATGCATCATACTATTATGTGCAGCATAATGGATCGTAAGACATGTTGACATGAAGAAAAACAACCCCAAAGTCAGAATCACAAAGGCAAAGATGTAATGTGAATTTACCCACCTCCATGAGAAAACTAAAAAAGTTTATTTACTTTGTGAGAATAGCAAGGCAAAGCCTTGTCCAACACTTATAGCTCATGTGGAAATCAGCACAGACACCATGTGGGACCGGCAGGATTCGAGCTCCCAACCCTAAGCATGTGTAGGTGTGTGGTGTAATCAAAATAAGATTTAAACTGCTTAAGTTCGTCTTTTCGTTGAACTCTCCTTGTTTCTTTTTTCTTCTATTAAAAGTGGAGATCACATTGTGAATAAATGAAATAAAATTGAATAAATGAAATAAAATTTATTAGAACTCTGGGTTAATATTTATAGAAAAAGTAAAAAATATGTAAAAATACATTACTAACAAAAAATATATATAATTAATATATTAAAAATAAAATAACTAATCTACTCTCCGAACTGTCCATATTCTCCCTCCTCCTTAAACAACAATTCCACTCTATCCGATAACGACGTCAACTAGATAAACAATTTAAATTCTATTTTTTGACAAGCCAATGTGGTCTACATCATCGTAGTGTTGCTAATTTTGACCAGATTTGACCGGATTAGGGCTGGGCCGAGTCGGATGGGTCTGGGCCAAGCAAACCAAAATCCAAAACCAACCCATAACCCAAAAAACTGCGGAACGAATTTTACCAGGCTGGACCCAGGTCGGTTCCCGTTAGCCTTTAGGAAATGGACCAAAAACTTTGGCCTTAAAAACATTTGGGCTTAAAAGTTTTGGCTCATGTAAATAAATAAACTTTATTAATTTCAAAAAATTTTAATATAACATTTCTTTCTTCGAAACTAAAAAAATGAAACTACATTTTTTTATTTACAATTTGATCTCCAAGTCTTCGATCTTCGAGCAAGTTTTCTTTTTTGTTTGAATTTATGCTACCGCTTCATTGTTCAGCTCCACTCAGGTCGTCCATAGTGAGAAGTTGAAAGTCCAGTTCATTAATGTCGGAATATTCATCTCTTAAGTGTTGAGTTTATTTTTTTCGCACGAACACAATCTTGAACGCAAATACAAACTTTCAAAATAAATAGTAATATACTGCTTCTCTTCTTTCTTAACATTCTTGAACATGCACTAAAATAATATTTTGATACTACCGTGGACAACGAGGTCACTAGAAAGTCCAGGATAAATTATTTCGTGTTTTTTCGATCATTCTAAAATTGACAAATATGATCCAGAAATCAGAATACTCGTCATCTTCATCATAAGATTAAATACAAGGACAATTCTTGAGTTGGGTTCTTTTTGTGTTACTCTTATCGTTTGGTTCATAGAAAGGAATATGATCAAGAAATCAGAATACTTTATGTGTTACTCTTATCGTTTGGTTCGCGGAAAGGAAATCAATTTATTGGTATTTTCTTTCCTTTGAAAAATTATAATTCTCCTGGATATTTCTCTCCGGTGATTGGAAATGTTGGAGTGGATGGGGTTCCCAACCTATGTGGAGAATGTAGGAACCCTAGAGGGGGGGTGGGGGGTGAATAGGGTCAAGCTAACTAATCAAGCACTTAGCACAAGTTAATAGGCAATTTAAAAATATAAGTGCAAGAGAAGAAGCAATAATAATACCGACACACGATATATCCCGGTATCCTCCCAAGAGGCACTCCAGTCCCGGAACTCTCTCCGACTTTAATCCACTATTTGAGTAAATAGTTACACACGAGTTTGGATCCGAAGAACTCGCCAACTTCTTACACGAGAGCTTTAATCCGAAGGCCTCTCCGACTTCAACCGAGAGTTTGGATACGAAGACTCTCCAACTTCAACCGAGAGTTTGGATACGAAGACTCTCCAACTTCAACCGAGAGTTTGGATACGAAGACTCCCCAACTTCAACCTTTCACAATAGGTTTTGATCTCCTTATACAATAAGATGAAGATCTCACTTTTCAACTCAATAACTCTAACATAATTTGTGGATGGCAAATGAAAGCTTTGTAGAGTTGTTTGTGGATAGGCTTTGGTGGTTTAAAAATTTTTAGGCTCAAAGCATCAACCTTGAATAAAGGGGTTCAAGGTTATTTATAACCAAAGCATTGAAAAGAGCCAAAGGCAACTTTTCAGTCAGCGACCGGCATACCGCCGGTATGAGTCGGCATACCGTCGGTATACCGGTCTGGGATTGCAACAGCTCGAAATATAGCCGTTGGGATCATTTAATGCTGGAAATCCGACTGTTGGACTCTCAATGTTACGAAATCGGTATACCGTCGGTATGATCCGGTATACCGTCGGTATGCAGATTTGTAGACAGAAAACTTTCTGTGAACAAAATCGGTATACCGTCGGTATAGACCGGTATACCGTCGGTATGCCGGTTTTCAGCCGAAAATGATCCTGGGCTAGTTTCTACCCTAGCTTTCGATTTTGCCATCCATTTCTTGTGTTTACAATTATTCCTAAGACTCATTACAGACTCCAGATATACTGTAGCAGGTGCAGGCTTCTTCAGAGTCATGAAATGATGATGGCATGGCTTGGCTTCTTCCTTTGATAGGTGCTGGCTTTTTTTCTTGGCGGCAGCTGTCCAAAGATATCCAGTTTGTAAAAACTGAATACCTTTCGGGAGCTTCGCCCCCGAACCCCCAACGAGAGGCGCTGCCCCCTCGACCCCGTCCGCTGACCGGGCAGCGGAACCCCCGAGTGCGTGGCTCCGGAGATGTCGTCGGGTGGTTCAGAGAAATTTTGTGGGATCCGTCGTCTTTGGCCCACCATGATTTCTTCATTACATATGTCCACATTGATCTTGCTTATTATTTTTCTGCATGTACATGTTAGACGAACAAAGCAATATACATAGTAGCAAGTGTGATAAGTTTAATGCATATTAGGACAATGCTGAGTTTAAGTATAAGTGCTAAGGTGATAGCATAAATGTTAGTGATATCATAATGATTAAACTTATTTGAATAACCACAATCAAAAACATAGTTTTGATTTTGGCAACTCGATTAAATTTAAGATAGAAAGCTCAGATCACTAATATGTAAACCAATAGGCATATATCACCAAAGGTATAAGTATAAGTAGAAATGCTATAGTGATAGAATAAAGATTAGTGATAATGAAATGCTAAACTAAACATATTAACCATATTCAAAAACATGATACAACCATTGGGCCAACAATCTCCCCCTTTTTGATTATGGCAAATCGGTTAAGTTTAGTATGGAAAGAACAGATGCATGTATCACTAATATACAAAGGACATAAGCAATATCACTGAAAGCATACTACTTAGATTACTTATAAATACATACTTAAACGTACTTCTCCCCCTTTGACATGATCAAAAATACGCTCTCCCGTACTAATCAATCTTAAGTACATAAATCAGAGCATGAGGAAGGCATAGACAATCATGATCAAGATATACTAATTAAGGAACAATAGGAGAAGTGTGTAAAGACAAGTGTATAAAACTACATACCAAATGTAGAGTACAAAATAGAAAATTGCTTGTCAAAACACAATATGGTTGGTAAAACTAAAAGAATTTGAAAAACAAGAAATAAGTAGTTTACCAACTTGAAATCCAAGGAATAACTCCAAAACACAATAGGATATGAAATATTGCTCTAGTTTTGGAAGAGAACTATGAAATAAAGGATTTCAAACAAAATCCATGAGGAATAGATAATTGCAGCTAATAGATACCAATTGAGATATGATATTAAATAAACTTGATACCAATTGAAAAGATGTAAACTTGAAACATTGATCAAAGAAACCATTAATAATCATAATTGTCCACAAATAAATAGTGGAACAAAATAAAAAGAATGATCAATGTAAAATATTGCAATTGATATAAAGTAATCTCATTATTTGCAAAATCTATATGCTTATCCAAGTTCATGCATTTGAACTCAATTACCTTATTATGCTATATGAATACCCTTTAGAAAAATATGAAGGTAAAGGAGAAAAATACTTGAGAAAGAGAAATTCAGTCGACTTGAATGCTCCCCCTCAAAGTACTACCAAAGGTGATAAAAATCATGAATTTTGGATAAGTCCTCAACATGGAAAGCCAAATCAATTAAGCATAAAAGAAAAGCCAAATCAACGAAAGCATAATATTCATCAAGATAAGATCTGAAAGTTAATATTAGCAAGATGACATATTTAACCCATATGAAAGAGAGAGATAAGATAATAAGGACAATCACATGCACTCTCATAAACCCTTCAAAAAATAAAAATATCATGACCTCAATCAATAAGATATGAAAATGAAGAAAATATGGGTCCATGATAAACTATGTATACGACATATTAGAGGGTATAGATGAATTAAAATAATTTATTTGCTCCCCCTCAAAATATGCGTAACTAGTTTTAAAGCACTTATAGAATCAAAATCTAGGGGTAAATCAACTATGAATTTTTTCCCCTTGCTCAATGCATATATGGCTATAAAATCGTCATAAAATGAATAATATCATCTTTAGTTAAGAAGAGATATCAAATTAAAACTTACTAAAGATGAGAATTCAAAAGAATATTCTAATATAGCACATGTAATCAAAAGATGTCATCAAAAAAATAAGGACAGTTAAATCAATCATGATGAGAGTCAAAATATCGCTCAAAAATAAAATAAAATAAAACCTCAAATATCATGTCCATGATTATCTAATCAGAAAAGAATCAACAAATTTATTACTTTGCATGGACTAGGTATGTTGTACCACATATTTATCCAACAATGGATAAAACCAAACCTTGCTAATGGTAAATAATAATCCATAAAGTTCAAAAATAGCAAAGGCCCACATGTTGCAATCCATGAGTAGTCAAAGTAGAGTAATAAATTAATTTGATAATCATATAATAAGATAATATAGGACTACTCAACCATTAGAATATTTTATCAATAAAAATAAACAAATTAAACATGATCCAACAAATCTCATAAAGAAAATTCCAAATCCATATTTATGATAAAATCTCATAAAATAATAAAAAATATGGAAAAGAGTTATTCTCATTTAAATGATGCAAACATAATCAAGAAGAGATGTAAATGATAATACGATGAAATTATGACTCAAAAGTAAAAGAAATTTAAGAGATACATGCTAATGACTAGTAAGGAAGGAGACATAAAGAAAGGAATCACAAACCTCCAAGAGAAACAAGATCTAATCAAGAATTTTTAAAACTAGTTTTAGAGAACAAACATATGTATCTAAAATAGGATACAAATTACATTTAGAAGAATCACAGATATTGTTATTGTAAACTAGCATATCATATATAGATTGAAGTATAGGAATATAGTTAGATGTGTGAAAGTGAGCCAAAATTATATAGCTTAATAATATATCACAAATAAGCAAACTATATAATCCAAATAAGATTAATGAGGGAAGCCATTAACAAGATAAATGTGCTCATTAAATCTTAAGTCACTAACACAAAAAAATACTTGCTTAAGCAAAGAGTTCTCAATAAATAAAATACATTTTGAATGGTCAAAATGATTTGTAGACTCTTTATTAAGCAAGGATAAGAGTATAAGATAACAAAAAAATTGAACTAATCTCTTATCAAGTATAGAACCAAAGAGATACTCATGAAAACATAATAAAATAAATCTCTTTGCCAAGTATTGAGATTGGTTCAGGATAATGAAATAATATATCGATCTAGAGAATGCAAGATATTATAGCCATTATGAAATAAATGTATTCTCTAGAAATGAAAAATCTCAACACAAAAGCTCAAACCATAGTAGCTAAAATCATAAGAAATATGATGTATCAATTACATGTATTCTCATGTGCTACAAAAATCATTGGGCAATAATAATTCAAAAGAAGCATAAATCCAAAGAATGAGCAAGGAAAGATCATTAAGATCAAGAAAGCTATAAATGTGCTAAAGATATCAAGAATCATATTTTACGAAATTGCTTTCATAGTGCACAATAGGAGTATATAGAAGATATAGATTTAAAAATGTGCACTAAAAACGGAGGTAAATATAAAAATAAGACAAAGCACAAAACCATGTGATTCTTAAAAGAACTTCCATAATTAGTCATGAGCAAGACATTAAAAAACATTTCCTCTCAACATCCTAACTTAAAGGTATAAAACAAATAAATATCAAAAGTTAGGATTCATTTATATATATATATGAAACTATATATATCACGAATAAGCATACATGAAAAGATCAAAAATCAATTAAGAATATGTATCCATAATGCCAACCAAAAAGTCAAGAAGATATCATCAAAAGAAGACTTTAAGGAAGAAGCTAATTGATTCAAGAAGAACAAATTTGGTCATAGGAATCAATAGCTAAAGTATGAGATAAGCACAAGTTTGAAGGTAACAAGTATAATTAAATACTCTTCAAGTCAATATAAAACTTTAGCTTAACTCATATGCTCATATAAAGATATTTATACAAAAATATATATCAACATAAGAAATACATGATCTACATGTAAATAAAAATATAATGAATATAGTCATGTATCCTTAATGAATGATTGAAAAACTATAACAAGTTCAAAACACGTATAAATAATCTTTATTAGGCAAAGACATAATTAATTCATAAGAGGTTTAATCAAAATAAAATATGAGAATCAATAATGAATATATTATGTGAGCACAAGGTTAAAATGGAAGTATAAGTGTATACTTGTCAAGTGATAAGAAGCTTGTGCTAAACATATATATTCACAAATACCGATTTAAAGTAAATAATACATATAAAGGAGAAATCGGTAAGAAGTAACTATTTCAAAAACTTTAAAGACGGAGAGTTAAAATCATATTAACTCAAATCAAAATCAAGCTCCTATGGACTAGAGTGATATGCATGCTTCATAATAAAGAGATTAAGAATAACAATCATGCATAAATCAAATGTGTCACACTTAATAGAAAATGAGTGATAAACTACATAGTGTGAACTAATCATTTAAGCCGAGTAACTAGTCATGCTAGATAAAAGAATTAATAAGAAAATTAACTAAGCATGCTAGTATTGTATCTCACATTGATTTATATAGAAGGCAACTGAAGGATATCAATGTGAGCTAGTAGCAAGACATCAAGAGAAACATGCTAGATTCTACAAATATAAACAATTTAAAGAGAAACGATTAGCACGTTACCAAAGTGGCTCTAGTGGCCACACTTGTGTTGGTGCAATTGCTTAGAAGATGACTTTTGAGCTTTGCAACTACCAACACGCTCCTCAGTGCTATGTCCCGATACAAGAAGCTTCACCTACAATATTAGATGAAGATTTGGTATCCAAATAAACTTGGATCCACATTTATTAGCTTTAGGGACCCATATAGCACTTACTCTAGCATTGGTAGTGAATGTCCTACGAATAGGACATGTAAAGCTCATGTGTCCAATGCGAGAGCAATATAAGCATCTAATGCTAGTGTGTGCACATGTATCAGAATGAGCATAGTTATGAACATGTGACATACTAGAATGATGAATGTCTCTGAATGTCTCTAAAGTGAGCATGCATGGATTTGGTCTTAAGAATATCATGTTCTAATATCAAATCATCATGCATACAAGTAAAAGAATCAAATTTAACATTTAAAGCATTATTCTCTTTTTCAAATAAAACAATTCTAGAAATAAAATCATCATTTTGTTTCTTTAAAGAGTCAATAGAAGAATCATGCAAATGATTTAGCTCATGAGTTTGCCTTTTAAGATCTTCTATTGATGAGGAAAAAGATTTGATTTTCAAAATTAAAGCCTCATTCAAACTCTTTAAAGAAACACAAGAGGAGTTTTGAGAATCATGTCTAGATAATAAAATATTATTTTTATTTCTCAAAAACTCATTTGCTTCTTCTAAATGAATAACCTTTTCAGAAAGTTCTTCATTTGTAGAATAAAGGTTGTCAAAAATCTCTAAGGATTGTTTAGCCATGGCTTTCCACTTAGAGCATTTCTTGCATTTAGAAGAAACATGATTGTCTATGCTACTAGAAGTAAAACCCTCTTTATCGGAGGAGGAGTAGGAGGAATACGATACCATAGAAAAATAACAAGAATCTACTCTAAGGATGTTAAGCCTAACAATAGAGTCCTTGCTCTGAAACCAATTGTAGGAACCCTAGAGGGGGGGTGAATAGGGTCAAGCTAACTAATCAAGCACTTAGCACAAGTTAATAGGCAATTTAAAAATATAAGTGCAAGAGAAGAAGCAATAATAATACCGACATACGATATATCCTGGTATCCTCCCAAGAGGCACTCCAGTCCCGGAACTCTCTCCGACTTTAATCCACTATTTGAGTAAATAGTTACATACGAGTTTGGATCCGAAGAACTCGCCAACTTCTTACACGAGAGCTTTAATCCGAAGGCCTCTCCGACTTCAACCGAGAGTTTGGATACGAAGACTCTCCAACTTCAACCGAGAGTTTGGATACGAAGACTCTCCAACTTCAACCGAGAGTTTGGATACGAAGACTCCCCAACTTTAACCTTTCACAATAGGTTTTGATCTCCTTATACAATAAGATGAAGATCTCACTTTTCAACTCAATAACTCTAACATAATTTATGGATGGCAAATAAAAGCTTTGTAGAGTTGTTTGTGGATAGGCTTTGGTGGTTTAGAAATTTTTAGGCTCAAAGCATCAACCTTGAATAAAGGGGTTCAAGGCTATTTATAACCAAAGCATTGAAAAGAGCCAAAGGCAACTTTTCAGTCAGCGACCGGCATACTGCCGGTATGAGTCGGCATACCGTCGGTATACCGGTCTGGGATTGCAATGGCACGAAATATAGCCGTTGGGATCATTTAATGCTGGAAATCCGACCGTTGGACTCTCAATGTTACGAAATCGGTATACCGTCGGTATGCCGATTTGTAGACAGAAAACTTTCTGTGAACAAAATCGGTATACCGTCGGTATAGACCGGTATACCGTCTGTATGCCAGTTTTCAGCCGAAAATGATCCTGGGATAGTTTCTACTCTAGCTTTCGATTTTGCCATCTATTTCTTGTGTTTACAATTATTCCTAAGACTCATTGCAGACTCCAGATATACTGTAGTAGGTGCAGGCTTCTTCAGAGTCATGAAATGATGATGGCATGGCTTGGCTTCTTCCTTTGATAGGTGCTGGCTTTTTTTCCTGGCGGCAGCTGTCCAAAGATATCCAGTTTGTAAAAACTGAATACCTTTCGGGAGCTTCGCCCCCGAACCCCCGACGAGGGGCGCTGCCCCCTCGACCCCCGTCCGCTGACCGGGCAGCGAAACCCCCGAGTGCGTGGCTCCGGAGATGTCGTCGGGTGGTTCAGAGAAATCTTGTAGGATCCATCGTCTTTGGCCCACAATGATTTCTTCATTACATATGTCCACATTGATCTTACTTATTATTTTTTTGTATGTACATGTTAGACGAACAAAGCAATATACATAGTAGCAAGTGTGATAAGTTTAATGCATATTAGGACAATGCTGAGTTTAAGTATAAGTGCTAAGGTGATAGCATAAATGTTAGTGATATCATAATGATTAAACTTATTTGAATAACCACAATCAAAAACATAGTTTTGATTTTGGCAACTCGATTAAATTTAAGATAGAAAGCTCATATCACTAATATGTAAACCAATAGGCATATATCACCAAAGGTATAAGTATAAGTAGAAATGCTATAGTGATAGAATAAAGATTAGTGATAATGAAATGCTAAACTAAACATATTAACCATATTCAAAAACATGATACAACCATTGGGCCAACAGAGAAGACCCCGGAGTGCGACGAGCGCCGTCTGTGTGTCAGAGAAGCACGTGGAGGTGACGAGGCCAGTCGGAGATGACGGAGACACTCGGGAGCTGCCAGAGGAGCTACTGGAGAGAGGGGGCAGAGTTCGGGCCGAACTCTGCCCCAAGGGAGAGTTCTGGCCGAACTCTGCCTCCTTGTTCCAGAATTGTTCTGTTGTCAAGGCACAGAGTTGCCGAACTCTGTGTCGTCGGGGGCTGAAGCATTTTTTAGGGTATTTAATCACCATTGGATCGTATCCTGTAACACCCAGTTTTCTGAAAGTGGAGTATTTTTGAAAAATTATTATTTTATTATTTATTAATGGTATTATAGTCATGATATAATTTTTGGTGATTTTTAGTTAGTTAAAGCCATTTTCTAAGTCATGACTTATGACTTTGTGACTTACTATTATAACCCTAGTGTAAACCCTAGAGATTTCATAACCTAGAGACTAACCATGATCATGTGAGCCTAGCCATAGGTTTAGAACATCAAATTAGGGCTTTTTAGCCTAAAGGGTATTTTGGTAATTTTCTAGGATTTATTTGGAATTATTTGTATTTATGTGTTTTTATTATTGTCTAATTATTGATTAGTGTCATGTTAGTCCCTAACCTAGTTTAGCCTAATCTAGGGGTTAGCAACTAACCTAGAAGACTAATGTTAGATATTAGCTTTATGTATAAATATCTAGTTAGATAAATATCTAGATATTTCACTTTTTAGATATTTTAGAACCTAAATATCTAACCCCTTAGTCAAAGACTTAGGGGCTAAGTTTGCAACGTGGTAGGACACTCTCCCCTACCCCTATGGCAGCCAAGCACTACCCCCCCTTCCTATATTAACCTATCATTCCATTCATGATCAATTTTTACATGAATTAAACCTAGAAAATCCACCACCTTCAAACCTTGATAACTTGATCATTTTTGATCCAAATCACCTCTAGTTTCTTGCATTGGACTCCCCTACACTAGAGGATACTAGTTAGGGCCTGCTATCAAGGATTTGTGGAGCTTTGGACATCACCAAGAGAAGAGGACACCCCCCTACTTGGTATTTTCTTGAGTTTTCACTCAAATAGGTAAATACCCATAAACCTAGTTAATACCCTGATTTTTCTTCATAAATGTATGCATATAGGTATACCCCAACTGTAGGCTAAGTTTGGTGAAATTTAGGATTGGTTTGGTGTCCGTATCGGACACGTATCTGTGTTTGAAAACCCTTGTTTGATGAAATGCCACTTAGGAATAAAAGTTGTTGTTTTTCAAAACAAAATATATTTTTGGGTAGCCCTAGACATGTAGGACACAACCCTAGTTGACTGAGCACACTTCGAGTCGTGTCCGTGTCCAAAATAGGACACGAACACACTGTTAACACCCCACTGAACACACTGTAAAATGATACTGTTTGACACTTCCTGTCGTGTCCACACGTGTCGTGGACACGATACAGGAACTTGGATACATGCCCAGACACCCCACCTATCCTAGGACACGACCACGACACCATAGGTTGTACACACGTGGCCCTAGACTGGCCGACACGCGCGCACGAGACTGTGAAGCCTCCCCTGCTACTCGACACCTAGTGCGGATACTATAGGACACGTGGACATGGGAAAATTGACACAGAGGAGGGGGCAACCTCTGTCATGCCCCCCCTCGAGTTTGAGACACTCTCATGTCCTATCGAGGACACGAGGACACGTGCACTGGTCACTCACTGACACTGTAAACACGAACTCGAGGCTCTGATACGCCTCTCTTACTCGGACACGACACGACCCCGACTCGATTCAGGGTGTTGGACACTTAGAGTAACCCTAGGTGAATCTACCCACGTGATCACGAGACTTATAGACCCTTGTGTCGTGTCCACGAGACACATGAACTCGTGCACGACGCGGTGACTGAACTGTTTACCCGATTTGGTATTTTAATACCTGGACACGCCGTGTCGTGTCATGGTGCACTCCCATGGACACACACGACACGTACACATGTAGGGGCTCGATTACCAACCTTTATATTTGGGTATTAGTGAGGTTTTGTGTGTCAAAATTAGTTTTTCCCCCCTTTACCTACACTGTTCAGTAATGAACAGTGTTCTGTTCTTCCCAGTTTTAAAAACCCAATTTCGAATTGATTTTTATGTATATATATATGTATATTTATGTGTATATATATTGTATATACATGTATATATGTATGTGAGTGTGTAGGTGGGATTTTAGGGTATATGCATAGGTATACATGTATATATATATATATGTATATATGTAGGTGTGTGTGTATCTGTGTGGTGTGTGTGTGGTGTTTCTGTGTTCCAGAAATCTGGAACCATGCCCCCTCCTGTGTCCAGTTCCCCTCACTCCCTCTCACTCTATTACACTCTCTCTTTCACTCTCTCCCTTTCACTCTCTTTTTCCCTCTCCCTATGTATATTATATATAGGTTATGTATATAGTTATTGGTATATATAGATAGGCTATATGTATAGTTAGGCTATATATATATATATATATATATATATATATATATATATATATATATATATATATATATATATATATATATATAGCCTATATATTGATAATATATATAGATATGTTAAGTTGCATGAATATATATGTATCATATATAGTTGGGTATATATATGGTATTATATATAGATGTATATGCCAGTGCCCTAGATATGTTAGCCTATGGCCTATGGCTAGTAAGTCTTGATTTGACCAATAAGCATAGTAGACCTAGGTTGACTAGAGTGTTTGACCATATGTTGACCATTGGTCAAGATTAACCTAATTACCTTGTTGATTAGTCTATGATTGACCAAAACCCTAGTTAGACTAAGGCTTGACCCTATATGGACCCAAGTAACTAGAGTTGACTAGTTTGACCATATTAACTAGTATTTAACTACTAGACCTAGGTTGACCAAAATGTTGACCATAGTTGACCAAAGTCAACTATAGGTCAGACCTTGACCTAATTAACCTAGAAAGGACTTAGAAGGACTTAATGACTAAGGTTTGACTAAACCCTAGATTATTAACTAATTGGTTAGGTTTGACCTATATGTGAGTGCCCTAAGTATATAAGGGTATTTGTGTGACTTGGGTTATATGAATAGTTACCTGTCAATTAAGATATGTATGGGGTTAAGTGGAGTACTTAAGAGTTGTGTCATGATTTGTGTTAGCCTTAGAGATTGACTAGAAGTTGACCATTAGTCAAGATTAACCTGATTACCTTGTTGACTAGTCTTTGTTTGACCCAAAACCTTAGTTAGTCTAAGTTTGACCTAGACTTGACCCAGATTGATCATGTTGACTAGTATTTGACTAGTTTGATTAGAATGTTGACCAAGAGTTGACTTTTGATCAGATTGACCTAGAATTATGTAGTATGCATTGTATACTTTATTTTTACCATTGTGGATACATTATGACTTGAATTGCTCTGATTAGGAGCCAGACACCTCTCCTCAGGCAGTATATCCTCTTCAGACATTCAGTTATCAGGCGAGTACATTCTCTGACCGTTTCATACTTGTTCAGGCTTTACTTCTCGCTCTAGATTACTTTACTTGATGCTGTCACGTTGGTAACACAGATTGGTACTATATGGATCTTTACATGAGATGTTATCCCCCTCGGGAGCATCGGGTACTTCATGTTACGTGTGTTTCACTTTCATCATGTACTCCTGTGCTTCCATCATGCATGTATACTCATGTGATCATGTACTCTCATGTTCACTGAGCCCTCATGTATAACTTCACGTATACTTATTTATGAGCCTCATGTGAAGTAATTATGTATAATAACGTAACTTGTCTAGATCCTTGTGTATTGATTGGGGAAACGAGGGAGTAGAAGTAGACATGTGAATAATTCCAAAGTAGTGTAATCATGTATAAATTCTAGCCATTCACATGCTTATCTTGTACTCTACATCACTAGCCACTTACAATTCTCTATATACAGTAGATATTTCCTTTACAAGCTATCTCTTTTACAGCGTATATTTCCTTTCAGCACTTCCTGTATTTTACTCTATTGCCTGTATCGTATTTCCTAACCTGATATGAATTGTGTGAGATGTATTGTGCTCGTTCCTGTTCTGACTGGACATGTTGAAAATATTACAGAGGATGAGGATGAGGCCCTGGTGTCTACCTATTATGGAGCAGGACTAGATGATACTTATGTTGTGGACCCTCAGCAGGATCCACCTGCAGCCGAGGATGTTGCCCCAGTAGTCTAGGCTAGCTTAGCTAGACAGTCTTTTTCATATTATCTTTTTGTCTCACATTCTAAGTTGTATTTTGAGATGTTGAGATATATAGACTCTTAGACTTATTGTATTATGAGTTGACATTCTGGATGTTATGTATCCTAGTCACTTAGACTTATTTCATCTATTCTACTGTTCTCTTTGAGTTACTGTCTATCTATCTATCTTTCATTCTTCTACCTAGATGTGATTGAGATTGTATTCTGTTTGTCAACTCCATTCGGAGAGTATAAACTGTACAGGTACTTTTATATTGTTAGATGATTGACTTAGGACAGCATTCTACCGCCGACACTACGGCGTAGGCTGGACGTACCCACTTCTCGTGCCCCTATACAGGGTGCGGGTCGTGACATATCCTACGGAACAGGTTTTGCTGCGGATTAAGGGGTTTATACATGGTTATTCCTAACCCTAATCATAACACAACATTGAAAAACAAGAGAGAGAAAAGAGGCAAGAGTGCCATTGCAACTTTGGGAGAGAAGGAGGATTGAAGGCCAATTTCGAAGGAGGATCGTGTTCGGATAATCTCTACTCGTCGTCCTTGTTCTTCGTAGCCTTGTAATCATTATTCTTGCTTTTAAGTGTTGTGGGGATCCGATTTGGATTGGGAGAAGTTTGTAGAGGGTGTAATCCTTTATTTCATAAGTGAAGGCTTCTCAGGATTGGACTCCGATCGTCCCATAGTTTTTTTCCGCAAGGGTTTTCCACGTCAAAAATTCTCTATGTCTGTGTGGTTTGTTTTGGTTCGTGCGTTATATTGCTCGGTTCTCTCGCAGGTACTCTCTAGTTTGGAAAAAGGTTTTCGCATTTCTTTTCCAACAAAGTGGTAGCATTTCTTTTCCAACAAAGTGGTATCAGAGCCAGGTTCTGGAATTCAGAAGGGTGTCAGGAGTTGACAAGAAAACTAGAGAGGAGAGATGGATGCGAAGCCGGTGCGCATGGTGAACCTGAACGACACCAACTACCATTATTGGCGGAGCAAGATGAAAGATTTGCTGTTCGTCAAGAAGCTGCATCTTCCAGTATTTGCATCCGAGAAGCCCAGTGATAAATCCGAGGAGGACTGGAAATTGGAGCATATACAGGTGTACGGATATATCAGACAGTTCGTTGACGAGAACGTGTACAACCACGTTGCCAATATTGAGCACGCAAAGACGTTATGGGATAAGCTGGAATCTTTGTACGCGAAGAAGACCGGGGTAAACAAGTTGTTCCTAATCCGGACGATAATGGGTCTGCGGTACAAAGATGGGGCATCTATTACGAATCACTTGAGTGATTTCCAGGGCGTGGTTGACCAACTGTCTTCGATAGGAGTCAAGTTCGACGACGAGGTTCAGGGACTATGGCTGCTGTGTACATTGCCAGACTCATGGAAGCTTTCCAGAGGTTCGCTGGTGATTGCCAGAGGAAGCAAGAAGTCCGGTCTCTACTATATGGAGGAGAGCGCACAGGAAGCACAGGAGGTGAACGCGGTCAGTGATGCGTCTACCGAGTTGTCGCACAGGCGGCTCGGCCATATCAGCGAGAATGGGATGAGCTACTTGGTGAACAGGAAGGTGATTCCAGGGCTCAAGTCTACAAAGTTGGAGAAGTGCACGCACTGCTTAGCTTGGAAGCAAAATAGGGTGTCTTTCCAAAGTCATCCAAGCTCAAGGAAGCCGGCGTTGCTCGAGTTGATTCACTCGGATGTCTGCGGTCCTATGAAGGTAAAATCTATTGGTGGTGCTTCTTACTTTGTAAATTTTATTGATGACTGTTCCAAAAAGGTTTGGGTCTATGCCTTAAAGACCAAGGATCAGGTGCTGCCTACTTTTAAAGAGTTTCAGGCCTCTGTTGAAAGAGAGACGGACAAGAAGTTATTGTGTGTTCGGTCCAACAATTGCGGCGAATACATTGGTCCCTTTGGTGCTTATTGTAGAGAGCAAGGGATACGAAACCAGAAGACTCCGCCCAAGACACCTCAGCTCAATAGTGTAGCGGAGCGCATGAACATGATACTGATGGAGAGGGTACGGTGTTTGCTGTCAGATGCAAACTTGCCGGGCAGTTATTGGGGTGAGGCTCTTCTCACAGCTGCTTATGTTATTAATTTATCTTCTAGTGCTCCTTTGCAGGGTGATGTGCCTGACAAAGTATGGTACGACAAAGAGCCGTCATACAAACACCTGCGAGTGTTTGGTTGTAAGGCCTTCGTGCATGTATCGAAGGACGAGAGGTCCAAACTTGAGCCGAAGATGAGGCGATGCGTCTTTGTCGACTACGGTCGGTATGAGTTTGGCTATAAACTCTATGACCCAGTTGGAAGAAAGCTCTATAGAAGCAGGGACGTGGTATTCGTCGAGGATCAGACCATGACCAACACTCAGGATTCTGAGACGCCTTCTGAGGCTGAGAAATTGCCTGAGTTAGAGTCATTTCGCTTCGAGCAGTTTTCAGAAGACATCGCAGAGGATCCAATTATGGGGGAGCCAGTACATGGAGTTGCTCCCAACCTTGATCATCAGCCTGCTTATAGTGGTCAGGGTGTCCCTCAGGAGGATGAGCATGCCGGAGAGGCAGTTCCTGAAGAGGAGGAGGCTATTGGTATGCAGCTAGCACAGTAGCTCCACTGAGAAGGAGCGACAGAGAGCGTCGACCATCTACGAGATACTCACTGGATGAGTATGTGCTATTGACTGACGGAGAAGAGCCCGAAAGTTTTGCAGAGGCTATGGAAGACGAACACAGGCAGGAGTGGATGGAGGCAATGCAGGAGGAGATGAGTTCCTTACACGTCAATTCCACTTATGAGCTAGTGCGGTTGCCAAAGGGGAAGAAGGCTTTGAAGAATCGATGGGTGTTTAGAGTAAAGCAGACGGATGATGCTACTCGCCCTTGATACAAAGCGAGGCTAGTAGTTAAAGGCTACGGTCAGCGAAAAGGCGTAGATTATGATGAGATCTTTTCGCCTGTCGTCAAGCATTCATTTATTCGGGTGGTGCTAGCATTGGCAGCCAGTCTCGACTTGGAGGTCGAGCAGATGGACGTGAAGACGGCATTCCTCCACGGTGATCTTGAGGAGGTGTTATACATGGAGCAGCCAGAGGGATTATGTGAGAAGGGCAAGTCACATTTGGTCTGTCGGTTGAGGAAGAGCTTGTATGGTCTGAAGCAGGCTCCGAGGCAGTGGTACAGAAAGTTCGAGTCGATTATGGGGAAGCATGGTTCTGCATGGACGACGTCGGATCACTGTGTATTTGTAAGGTATTTTGCCGATGATGATTTATTATTTTATTGCCCTATGTAGATGATGTGCTATTAGTGGATCGGAATGTCACTAGGATAGCGGAGTTGAAGCGCCAACTGGGCGCAGCCTTCTCTATGAAGGATTTGGGCGCAGCGAAAACTATTCTTGGGATGGAGATCAGCCGAGAGAGAGTCCAAGCTACTATATTTGTCCCAAAAGAAGTACATTTACTGGGTACTTCAGCGTTTCGGTATGGACGGGTCGAAGAAAGTGAGTTGTCCCCTTGCGGCCCACTTTAAGTTTACTGAGGAGAAGTGTCCATCTATCGAGGACGAAAAGGAAGATATGAAGAGGGTTCCATATGCTTCAGCTATAGGGAGCATTATGTATGCTATGGTGTGTACGAGGCCAGACATCGCTCATGTAGTTGGCACAATTAGCAGGTATCTTTCAAATACTGGAAGAGTACATTGGAGTGCGGTCAAGTGGATTCTACGATACCTTCAGGGCACTGCCGATTGGAGACTTTTTTTTGTGGTGACTAGCCGAAGCTGGTTGGGTATACCGACGCTGATATGGCTGGAGATGTAGACACGAGACGATTGACTTCGGGCTATGTGATGATGTTTGCCGGAGGAGCGGTATCGTGGCAGTCGCGGTTGCAGAAGTGTGTTGCCTTGTCGATGACGGAGGCGGAATACACTGCGACGACGGAGGCTTGCAAAGAGCTACTATGGATAAAGAAGCCGTTTGCAGGAAATGGGGCTGAAGCAAGAGCAGTATACTTTGCTTTGCGACAGTCAGAGTGCTATTCACCTTATGAAGAACCAGACATTTCATAGTCGGTCCAAGCACATCGAGACTAGGTATCATTGGATACGGGATGTGGTTGAGAAGAAGGACGCGGCGCTTGAGAAGGTTCATACTGATGACAATGGAGGGGACATGCTCACGAAGGTTCTACCGAGGAGAAAGTTTGAGTACTGCAGGCAGATCGTCAGGATGACGACCTCCTCTACCTAGTTGTGAAGGGGAAGATTTGTTGGAGTGGGTGGGGTTCCCAACCTATGTGGAGAAGCCCCCGGAGTGCGACGAGCGTCATCTGTATGTCAGGAAAGCTCGAGGAGGTGACGAGGCCGATCGGAGATGACGGAGACACTCGGGAGCTGGCAGAGGAGCTGCTGGAGAGAGGGGGGCAGAGTTCTGGCCGAACTCTGCCCCAAGGGAGAGTTCTGGCCGAACTCTGCCTCCCTGTTCCAGAACTGTTCTGTTGTCAGGGCACAGAGTTCTGGCCGAACTCTGCCCCAGGACAGAGTTCTGGCTGAACTCTGTGTCGTCGGGGCTGAAGCATTTTTCAGGGTGTTTAATCACCATTGGATCGTATCCTACGATCCAGGTTTTGCTGCGGATTAAGGGGTTTATACATGGTTATTCCTAACCCTAATCATAACACAACATTGAAGAACAAGAGAGAGAAAAGAGGTTAGAGTGCCATTGCAACTTTGGGAGAGAAGAAGGAGGATTGAAGGCCAATTTCGAAGGAGGATCGTGTTCGGGTAATCTCTACTCGTCGTTCTTGTTCTTCGTAGCCTTGTAATCATTATTCTTGCTTCTAAGTGTTGTGGGGATCCGATTTGGATCGGGAGAAGTTTATAGAGGATGTAATCCTTTATTTCATTAGTAAAGGCTTCTCAGGGTTGGACTCCGATCGTCCCGTGGTTTTTTTTCGCAAGAATTTTCCACGTCAAAAATTTTCTGTGTTTGCGTGGTTTGTTTTGATGTTTTGGTTCGTGCGTTGTATTGCTCGGTTTTCTCGCAGGTACTCTCTAGTTTGGGAAAATGTTTCCGCGTTTCTTTTCCAACAGGAAATGCCAAAAAAATTGAAAGGAAAAGTGACTCTTTACTTGGATGGATGGAACCATTTGCCTTCCTGATTTTTTTTTTCATTGAAAATCACTTTACTTTCCTCACCAATTCCTTTGACATCAAGCATAGAAAAATAATAACCTTTATTTTCCAACCTTTTGGTTCCGCTAACCAAAGGAGGCCTTAGCATTGAAGTAAATAAATTTGGGAGTGAGTTCTACTCTGCTCAATTGCCTGCTCTTTTATTATTTCTTTTATTGACCGCTCTGTCTTCATATGAGGTGGGCAAAATGAAAATTTATTAGGCTTCTAGGCCAATATTTAAATTCACAGCATTTGTATTTTTCTTCATTTGAACACGTATAGTTGCTTGCTTCCTTGGACATTCAAACATCAAATTAGTTCAAATGATCTATATATATAATTATATGTGAATGTTGACAAATGCCACCACGTTTTAGTTGTTAGACAAGTCACCATACTTGGATGAGAGAGACATACTGCCGAAAGACACAGTAGAATAACCAACAAAAAAAATGTAAGCTATACATGAAGATTGTAAAGAGTGCCTATTAGAAAAGTAAGCCATAAGTGAAGATTGTAAAGAGTGATTATTAGAAAAGTAAGCCACAAGTAAAGATTGTTAAAGAGTGCTTGATTAGTATGAGTGACTTGGTTATAATTGCTACCAATATTTTGCTTCCCCAGCGAGGCATGCTTGCTAGCTTTAAAGTGTCATGGAGCTCATGTCCTAGGCTAACAAAGGGTGTAGAGATATGTTTGTTAACTAGTGAGATGTTCTGTATAAGTATAAATATATGGTAATGTTTGTTATTTTTAATTAAATCTTACTTAATTTTATTACATTAATTTCTAATAAGTGCAATAATTAGTAATAGTACTCAATTATTAATTTAGCTTAAAATTAATTTCGGATGGATTAGTCAAATGTGGGTTGTGTTGTTAAATAATTATTAGCTAGGAAGTACAGATTCTCTGAAAATGTGGACCGTATCGTTGACACATTGAAGACGTACCCGACATGCAGACGACCGACATGCAGACGACCGACTGTCCAAATATTTTTTCATAATATTAATATTATTTAGTATATTATAATTAGTTAATAAAATATTTAGTAATATACTTAAATTTAAAAAGTTAAATAATTGTTTTAATAAATAATTAAGAATTTATTTACATAATTAATCAATATTTGTTATTATTATAACGAATTTTTTCACTTTTTACCTAAGGGCGCATGTTAAGGATACATAACCTTTTAATTTAAAATTTGTTATCAACACCTAATAAATATTAAATAAAATGTATTGGTAAATGTAATCAAAACCCAATAAAATAATTTTCGTCTTTATGACAATTTTAATGCAAAAAATTACTTTTTAAATATTTATTAGGTATTGATAACAAAATTTAAAATAAAAAATATATGCATTAATTATACTTAATATGTGCTCTAATGACACATGTTAACAAAATCCCACATATATACTTTTTTTTTTTTTTAAAATGAGTTCGAACTTTCTCAACCTAGAACCTGTGTTGTTGTAGAAGAGTTTTAACTCCATTAGTAAATCATTTGCAATCCAAAGTTCCTTATGTATAATTCTACTTAGTGGTTATTCGCAAGTGTTTTTTTTTAATGTTTATTTTTAAATCGATAGGTCCGTCCGTGGGTTGGTCTGGACCAGCCCCGGAGCGAAGTTACCCCGCCCAATTAACACCTCTAAGGAACATGTGACATTTTCGCAACCTGAATTCTTGGCCTACATTTGTTCACATCATTTTGACACCTCCAAGGCAACCACTGACGTATATGGCTTAGGAGCAAGGAAACAATCTCTCTCTCTCTCTCTCTCTCTCTCTCTCTCTCTCCTTTGTGGTGTTAGTTCATGCACCAACCAACCTTAGCTACCTCTTTCCCTCTTCTTTCTCCGTGAAAGCAACCTCAGCTGGTTAGTACTGGCAGATGGCCTCTTTTTGTTCATTTCCTAGCTGTCCTTCGCCCTTCCTTGCTCCTTAGATTCCCCATCACATGACTCTCTCTCTCTCTCTCTCTCTCTCTCTCTCTCTCATCTTTTGGAAAGCCATGGTTCCTCTCTCTCTCCCTCTCTCTCTCTCTCTCTCTCTATATATATATATATATATATATATATATATATATATATATATATATAGATATATATATACATCTTTGTCATCCTGTGGAAAGCCATATATATATATATATATATATATATATATATATATATATATATATATATATATATATATATGGCTTTCCACAGGATGACAAAGATGTATATATATATATATATATATATATATATATATATATATATAGAGAGAGAGAGAGAGAGAGAGAGAGAGAGAATAAGAGAGGTGAGGTGTCACCTCACGGGGAGGTAACTATATGTCACTTTCTATGCTATCATCATGCTATTACATACTTTTTGGTGCATGATGATAACATGGAGGGATGACATATAGCCACCACCCATAGGGTGACATCTCACATATATATATATATATATATATATATATATATATATATATATATATATATATATATATATATATACCTACGGAAATAATTTACGGGACAAGCTTACAGGATGAGAAAATACACATATGGTTCTCTTCTAAATCTCTTTCTCTTTAAAACTAAACTAAATCTCTCATTTAAAAAATAACCCTATCTTTATCTTAAAGATAAGTCTATTTACGTTTTAAATAGTGAGAGATTTATTTATTTATCTTAAAAATAGAGATAGATAATTTAATTTTATATTTTTAAAAATAGAGATGATTTTATAAAAGAAAATCTATCTTTAAAAAAAAATATAACTTTAAAAATTATATTTAAAAATATTAATTTTAATGTTAATTTTAATATTATTTCTAATGTTAAATTTTCGGTGTTAATTTTATTGTTGATATTAATTTTAATTTTAACATTAGTGTTAATTTTAATGTTAATAGATATATATAGAGAGAGTGAGAGGAGGAATCCGTATCCCCATATTTTTGCATCCCAAATATTCCAGTGTTAACAACCGTTGGATGTTGTTTAAGTCATCTAATCTTAAACGTTGATTTGAATCACTCAAATCAATTGTTAAGATTAAATGACTTCAACAACATTCAACGGTGGATAGCATGGGGATGCATAAAATTGAGGATGTTGATCCCTTCTCATATATATATATATTTATATATATATATATATATATATATATATATATATATATATATATATATATATATATATATATATATATATATATATATATGGGATCCACATAGGCTTCGGCATTTTGCGCCTTATACATCAATAAAAGGGGGTATATACCCCCTTTTATTGATGTATAAGACGCAAAATGCCGAAGCCTATCTGGATCCCATATATATATATATATATATATATATATATATATATATATATATATATATATATATATATATTTTATATATATATATATATATATATATATATATATTAAACGGAGTATATTATTAAAAGCGAAACAGGGGTGCCGGGAGATGGCCCAAGCACCAACAAAACCTCCACTCGGGAGGAGGCCTACCTACAAAGCAAAAACGGGAAAGCGAATCCGGCCGGAACAAAAGAAGAGGGGGTGCGGGGGAAAGGGGATGGGGAGCACCCGTCCAGCCCGAACTAAGGAGGATACTTAAAGAGCGAGAACTGCTTCTTCCCCGAGCTGGAGGAGCGCAGGACCCTAGGCGGGACAGGCACCGCTGCAAACTGCGTAGCTGCTAGCTTTAGCTGCACCTCCCGCGGTTCGTTGGGCAATGAAGGATTCGGGAATTTGTCTGCAAAATAGGTCTCCAAGTTGATGTGTTCGTTGTTATGTATGCCCAGAGCCGCATCAAGGGCTTGCTCGACTACTGGCATTCTGGGAAGGATCACGTAAGCTAGATCAGGGTTTTCGTCCATGTTGCGAAAGACGTGGAGTTCCTGGAGTGCCTCTGCCGGAGAGCAAACAGCAGCAATCCGGTCAAAAAATTCACGATATTGGATTGGGGATTCACTGAGCGGCGATGCTAGGGGAGCAGCGGCGATATCTAGGTTAGGAGTTGGATCAGAATCGACGGGACCAGCGGGGGGTGAGGTGCTCGAGATGGGGTCTTCGGTTGGGGCTCGGCGCAGGAGGGCTACGATCGGAATCCCTGTGAAATATTGTGGTTCCACGGCCTCGGAGAAAGCAGAGGTCTCCTGCTGACGGACTAGAGGAAATATTGGCTGGAAAGCGGACATGCTGTTGTTCTCGGAGAAATCTGCAGAGATGTCTTGAGCGAGGCTAGCAGACTGATTGGCGGTGTCAATGGCTGCGGGTTTCTGGCCTTGGTTGGGGGGGGTGTGCTGAGCAGTCAGGGATGGAGAGCTCCGCTGGACCATCGGTGGCGACCTGAGCGAGGGTGTCGAATTGGTTGGCGGTGAACAGCGGAGAGGGAGGGGTGTGGGGGTAAAAACCGATATACGTGGCCCCTAGACGAGCGGTTGGCTCCTGGGGTGCGCTAGGCTCTGGTACTGCTATTGGTGAAAGCATCTGAAGACGGTATGGGGTCGGGTAGGGGCAGTCTTATCATCTGAAGCAAAATATAGATGTGATGTCACGACCCGATCCCAAATAATTGGGTCGAACCGGATCATGCCCAGCCTGCACCGTTGTTGAGACGGCGGCAGTAAGCTGTTCCATTAGCAGGTAACCACAACAACATCTATATTTGTCACAACTCAAAATTTAGAAATTTAAAACTTTATTAAACTTTTACAATGAAATGAAAGATACAACTCACTACCAAAATACGCTCATTTAGCGACGGAGGTTTAGCGACGGAATTATTCTGTCGGTATTAGCCGTATCGGATCGGTATCGGCCGATACTTTAAACCATGCTATCGGTATCGAACTATCGGTATCGGTATCGGTATCGCACTATCGGTATCGGTATCGCAGTATCGGTATCGAACTATCGGTATCGAACTATCGGTATCGGTATCGGTATATATTTACAGCCGTTGGTGGATGAGCTAAAACAGCTGTGGGAGATCGGCGTCACGACGTATGATATTTCCAGGAAACAGAACTTTCAGATGAGAGCTTCACTGATGTGGACAATCAATGATTTTCCTGCATACGGTATGCTGTCGGGATGGAGTACTCACGGCACCCTGTCTTGTCCGATATGCATGCAAAATAGTAAGGCGTTCCGCCTTAAGCATGGAGAAAAAACTTCTTTCTTTGATTGTCATCGTCAATTTCTGCCCGCGAGTCATCCTTGGAGAAAGAACAAGGACGCATTCAGAGCTGGAAAACAAGAATTTTCTCATCCGCCTGCCAGATTATCGCGATACGATATTTGGGAAGATGTAAAGGATTTTCCCACTGTAATGGAAGATCCATCGAACAATCGTGTCGATGGGTTCGGACAAACCCATAACTGGACCAAACGGAGTATCTTCTGGGACTTGCCTTATTGGAAAGATAATCTTATAAGGCATAATCTTGATGTTATGCATATCGAAAAGAATGTGTTTGATAATGTCTTCAATACCGTCATGGACATTAAAGGAAAGACGAAGGACAATCCAAAAGCAAGACAAGACATTGTCGAGATATGCAAGCGTCCTTATCTGAACTTGATACAAAGGGGAGCTGCTGGACAATTAAGTAAGCCGATAGCACAATACACATTGAGCAAAGAAGATAGATTAATAATCTGCAAGTGGGTATCTACTTTAAGATTTCCCGACGGCTATGTGTCGAATTTGTCTAGACGCGTTGACCTCAATGAACGCAAGCTAACGGGAATGAAGAGTCATGACTGCCACGTGTTTATGGAAAGATTACTGCCCATTGTTTTGAAAGAGTTGTTGCCTTCTGCTGTATGAGTTCCGTTGGCCGAACTATCAATATTTTTTAGGGATATTTGTTCAACTAAGTTGACTGTGCAACACATGGTTGAACTTGAGGAGAAGATTATCTTAACAATTTGCAAGTTGGAGAAAATATTTCCTCCTGGCTTCTTCGACAGCATGGAACATCTACCGATTCATCTAGCATACGAAGCCCGTGTCGGTGCATCTGTTCATTATCGATGGATGTACCCATTTGAAAGGTACATAAATATCGATATAATTTAAGCTGAATTTCTATTTATTTTAAAATTCTTTCTTAATTCCCAAGATAATTTGTCTCTCTAGATACCTACACCATCTAAAGAAGAAAGTTGGCAACAAAGCTCATATAGAGGCTTCGATATGCGAAGCATATCTTATCGAAGAGGTTTCAAACTTCTGCTCCATTTATTTCGATACTCATGTTAAAACAAATCGAAATAGACCTCAAAGGAATGACGAGGACGTTGAGGATGGAGGAATATTCAATGTAAGGGGCAAGCCTGTTGGGGCTAGTAAAAGACGGTGGTTGACAGACGACGAGTATGATGTCGCTCACCGATATGTCTTGTTAAACTGTGACATACAAGAAGTGAGAGATTTGGAGAAGTAAGTCAGTACACTAAATATCGTTATAATCTCGAATTTGATGAAGTAAGTGACTACACTTATATATTCTTATTTTCTCTAATAGTGTATTTAGAGATGAAATCAAAATGAGGAGACCCGATATTACCGATGAGGGACTTCAAAGAGAGGTTGATTGTACATTTCCGTCATGGTTTCGCAAATACGTAAGTAACTGTGATTATAATTGAGATTATTAATATATAATCTAAAACATTTAAATTATAAATATTTGTTTACAGGTTTTATTGCCTGAAACAACACTCACTCATGAGAGTGTTCGTTATCTGGCACTGGGACCGAAGAAGCAAATAAAGACTTGGCCAGGCTATGTCGTTAATGGCTTCAGGTTTAAGTCAACTCAGAATGCTATAAATGTCGAATTTATCAATGACGGCATCAATACCAAGGATTTCGGTGTTTGCATAAGAGGCACCGTCTATGACGACGAGCCGGACTTTGACTATTATGGAGTGTTTCGGGATATTGTAGATTTATAATATACTGGCCCATATGATATGCATATTGTGATGTTCAAATGTGAGTGGTTCGATATGACACCAAATATCGGTTGGAGAATCGATAAACAATTTGGATTCGTCGATATAAATTATCGCAGGAGGTATAGAGGGTCTGATACATTTGCAATAGCAAATCAGGCTGTTCAAGTCTACTATACAAGCTACCCAAGGCGTCGTAGAGATCGATTTGACTGGTGGACAGTATGCAAGATTAAATCTAGAAATACATTCAACGTTGGAGACCCAGCATACCAAGAGGACCAGATCGAAAAGTCCCAATACTTGGGACAACACTCAGATATAATGGATGTTGAAGATATTGTTGAGGAAAATAGAGGGGAGGAAGAGGTTGATACACAAGACTTAGCTGTCAACCAGGGGAGAAAGAGGCGTCTTGTCCCAAATTTTGAGGCAGAAGAAGAAGAAGAAGAAGAAGAAGAAGAATTTGATGGGGATGAGGATACAGATGAAATCGACGATGAAGATAAGGATGAGGATGAGGATGAAGAGGATGATGATGAAGACGAGTCCGAGGATGAGAACGAAGACGATGATTAGGTTAAATATTGTTGTATAGTAAAAACACTTCCAATTACGTGAATTAAGTTTGACCTCATAAAAGCAATTACGTGAATTCATGTTTTTTCATTCGATTATTTACTTATTGCAGATGGCACTCCTAGTCTTTTCGTCGCGGCGGCACTCGTCTCCCTACTGGTGGTATGTATATTTTAGTTTAGTTTTTTATATCCGTTTACACTTTCATATTGTTAATTATGTTTATGTGTTCTATTTACAGGTCATGATGGCTGGCCGTGGTCGTGGTGCTGGTCGTGGTGGTGGTGGTGGTGGTGGTGGTGCGGGTCGTGGTCGTGGTCGTACTGGTGCTGGTGGTCGTGGTCGCATTCAGAGTTCCCGGGATGTGACCCCATCGAGCGAGCCCGACCCGGAGAGTACCCCGGGCACAGACACATCCCGCCCTCGATCGACCACTTCATCGAGGCATCAGTCCGGATCTGCTAGCGGATCCGATCCGCTATCGAAACCACCAGCAGCGAATCCACCAGGGGATGCCCCAGTTACTGCACAGTGGGCCCCGGAGTACCCCCATACTCAGTTCCATCCGGTTACTGGGGAGTACATACGCGGACCCGCGGATCCTCCGACGGCACCAGAGAGGCCGAGAGGCGAGTTCCGACGAGAGCTATGGCCCGCGGGGACCTCGTAAGTAAATTTAAGTTAATTTATTAAATTTCTTTCATTTATTCAAGTTAATAATCCAGTCGTTTCTTCTTTGTAGGTTTTTTTCCGTTTAATGTTGGCAGGGCCCTTGGAGAAATTATCAGGGCTAACTTCCACGGTCCTTACCTCAACTTTACGTCGGTGCCCCCAACCGAGCAGTACGTCTGGCTCGACGAGTTGAGGGTATATATCTATATTTTTTTGTTTAAGTCTATGTGATTCTTTAATCAACTATTTTGTAAATTACGTGATAATTGATTTTCTGTGTTAGAGAACGTACTGGTGCCCCCCCCATCGCGAGGAGGGGATCCGCAAGACCTACCGAAGCGCATGCTCGAAGAAGATACGGGATATGATTCATGACCTAAAGATGGGGCATACGAGGCCGAATTGGATCCGGCAGGACTATTATGAGGACATCTTAGGCATGATGGATAACCCTGCATACAAGGAGAAATCGGAGAAGGCGAAGGTGAACCGATCTGCCGCGGGCCTTCATACGGGGGGATCAAGGTCTCACGCAGCGACACTTGCAGATCTGGTGAGCAACCGTAAATTTATTTCACTATCGAATTAGGTATTATTAATTAAAGAAGTTAATTAGTTTCTACGCAAATTTCGTATGCAGGCCCAACGGGCGGTGAAGGAGGGAAGGGCGCCAGAATCGGTCACCATGCACGACGTCTTCCAGCATACGCACAAAAGACGGAAGGACGGGAGCTTCGTCGACGAGAGGGCGAAGGAGACTGATGTAAGTACTTATGATTATGAGATTAACGTTAGAATTAAAAGTATTCGGACTATAACTTAGGTAAACTTAGGATTCACACTTAACTTAGTGAAACATAGGATTTAGATTACAACTTAGGAAAATCTTATAATATAAACACATTCATTTGATAGGCTGCGTATCGTGAGGCCCTTAGTCGGGCTCAGTTAACTGACACCGAGGATGTCGGTGAAACGACGCCCTTCCGGACGCCCTCTTCTTTGGCCGCTCGGAACGACTTGTTCGTAGATACCGTCGGCGGCTTTAAGAAAGGGTACCTGTACGGAGTCGGCTCCCTAGGGCCATTGCATATGGCGACGCAGAGATTTCCACCGACACCGCCTCCTCCCGTGGCCCGGGCAGATGATGATGTTAGGTCGCAGCTTACGCAGCTGCACGAGGCGGTGTCGTCCTTGCGGGAGCAATTTGCCACGCACTTTCCGCCTGCGTCTGCTGCTGCCGGGGCGTCTGCTGCTGCCGGTACGTCTGCTGATGGTGCTCGTCCGTCTTCTACTGGTCCGTCGACTGCAGGTGTCGGTCCGTCTTCCGTGGGCCACCTTTCTTTCAATCCTGAAGCCCCTGTGCTACCGCCTACGGCTGTGACGGCACTCCTGGATCTCATGTCCGTAGAGCAGCTTCGCCGACTTTCGAGCACTGTCTACGACGCCTTACCTCCGTACCTTGTGGAGGAGTATATGCGTCGGTCGAATACGGGAACGGACAATCGACCTGCTCCTTAAAATGTTGTATTAAGAAAATTTGGATTATTTGTGAGAGCTTTGAACTAATTGTGCTATAATCGGCTTATAGCACCGGATATTATGTTACTCTTTAGGATAATTGATATTTATTTTCTATTAATTTGGTTTGGTCTGTGATTCTTGGATAATTGGTCGTATGTGCATATTTGGTCTATGTGATTCTTGGATAATTGGTGTACATTATATATTTGGTCTGTGTGATTGTTGGATAATTGGTGTGCATTATATATTGGTTTGGTTTATGCATATATTTGTGAACAGGAAAAGTGCTGCCAAATTTTTTTTCCCAAAAAACCCAGTTAGCGACGGACTAGTGACCGTTTAGCGACGGCTATTCCTAGTTGCCGACGGGTTTTCGACGGATAAGCCGTCGCTACCTGGAGGTTTTAAACTCTTTGCAGTCAGCGACGGGTTAGCGACGGATCATCCGTCGGCAACGTTCTGGTGGTATAAGCTTCGACGGAACAGCGACGGAATAGCCGTCGCCAGGGCGACGGATAACCAGCCGCTAATCCGTCGCCAAATACAGCGACGGATTAGCGGCTGGTTATCCGTCGCCATGGTTCTGGAAATGCATGACATTTCCAGAACCATGGCGACGGATAATCAGTCAGCAATCCGTCGCTGTGGCGTCGCGGTAGCGACGGGTCCGCGACGACTATTCCGTCGCCATGGTGCTGGAAATGCCAAGCATTTCCAGAACCTGATCGACGGATAGTCCGTCATAAGACCGTCGCAAATCCGTCGTTAAGTACCGACGGATACCGACGGCTTGGCGACGGATCGATACGATCTGATACGCTGTTACGACGGGTTACCGACGGAAAGTTACGTCGCTATTTCCTACACAGTTCAATACTTAATAGTTAAAATGGATGGAAATCCGTCGGGAACGTGTCGCTAATGCTTCGTATTGTGACGTCGAAAATCCGTCGCTATTCCGTTGCCGTGACGACAACTTAGCGACGGAACGTTATTAGCGATGAGCTGATTGCCGACGGATTATTTTGGCCAAAATTCGTCGGTTATCGGTCGCTAATGGTAATTACCGTCGGTTTCGCGACGGATGTGGCCGTCGCTAAAACGATAAATTTTGGTAGTGACTTAAACCATTTCTACATACATCAAGAAGAAAAGAAAACTCTAGGCAAACAGCTCATCAGTCTCGAAATCCTCGTCTTCTAGTTGGGACCTTGGAAATATCGCGGAACAAAGCCTCAACAGTGATACCTAAAAATATTGGATCTCTAGTCAGGAGGGAGCAAAGTACAATTCATGCTAATTTGACAATTGAAATAATAATAGAATCATGCACTTTTAAACAGTTTTGAAATCCACAATAAAGCAGTTACAGTTTTAAAACAGTTACAGTTCTGTGATGTGAATAGGCAATGAAATATGACCGGCTTGGGTTTGTTACAGTAAGATACGGCTTATCCCCGTGTGTATGAGGGGTAAGCTAATATAGTTACAGTAGTTTGGATGTGGTCATACTCATTACACTACTCCCCCAGTCCCCAATAGTTACAGTAGTTACAGTCAGTGCTCTCAGAGAGAGTTCCGTGTTGCATCGTGGTTTAAACTTGCATTAAAACGATTACTAAATAATTGTAAACTAACACAAAATGTACTTGCCTCAAAATGGACTGGACTGGAAAGTTGAAGACTTCAAGACGGGAAGTTAGAGTCGTCCTCGAATTCCTACATTCGAGAGATTGACTCAGCATTAGGTTTACCAACTTAGCTATGCTAGTTGTAATCTCTATTTGCGTCCTAGTCCAATTTTAGTTCTTAATTTAACCAAACACAGAAAAACATGATTTATTGTGCGTTGATTTAATACGAGGGAAAAATGATCATTTTAACTTTGAATTCGGAAAAATATCGTCGATGCCAGATTTTTAAGAAAACTTGATAATTTTTATAAATATAATTATAAAGCTAATCTTTCTTAGTTTAGTGAGAAATACGTGATTTTTAATTATTAATAAACTCGTCAATTTTAGGTGAGAAAATATTAATTAATTTTATACGAAAAATACTTTTTAGTCATTTTAATCGTTAAATAATAAAAACTCGCAAAACCAGAAAATGACAGGAAAATTCTAAGCTATTACAGTTACAGACCATAGCCAGCTGGGCTTATGCCCATTACAATTTATTTACATAAATTGAAATAAGATAAGACTGACGTTAGTCCTAAACCGAAAATATTAAATAAATATAAACAGAAATTAAATATAAAAATAAAGTATATCATAAGTCTCAGATATGGTCCGATCCTCATTTTGGCTAATTGCCTCAACGTCCGGGCGGGGCCGATTTCGTTTGCACTTAGCCGGGTCCATTGACCGATACGGTCGTCACCCAAAATCAAATATCGAATAAATTCCGAAAATTATTTTAAATTTATTTTAAAAATAATTCAGGATTTACGGAAAAATCGGGCAGCATCTCCTCTGTTTTTGGTCAACCAAAAAACTGGGAATTGGCGCCGATAATTTCCTGCAAGTCCCAAACCAGGGAAAACCCGAATATAAATATATATAAAAGTCCACAACTAATCCACAGAATAATCGGGACGACCCAAAATTATTTCGGAAGTCCGATTCCAATCCCACAAATCACAGAACGTTCCCGGAAAAATCCGAAAAGCTAACACATACCAAAAATCCATTCCCGAAATATTTTGGGAATCCAAAATAATTCACGGGACCTTTCTGAAAGTCCCGAAAAATTACGTCGTCGCTAAAACCGAATTCCCAAAGGGAATCGGGGACCATTTCATCATCGACTAAAATAATAAAATGAGCGGGACAGGGGGTTATACCTCGGATTGCTCGGCTTGAGCTCTCAGATGAAAAATAGAAAGAAAGAAATGAGATCCAGACGTCGAAGTAATCCTGAACAGCGCTGGTACAGCAGCGTCGTCGAAGAACGCTGAAAAACTCAGAAGCTAGGGCACGGCCAGAGGACCAACAGAGAAAAACTCGCCAAAGGGCAGCGAGCTAGGGCAGCAAGCCACAGGGCTGCCGGGGTGCACTGTCGCGGTTGCCGAGAGGAGCTCGACGGGAAGACGGGCGACGTCGGCGTCGGAGGGAGCCGACGGGACAGCGGGTCGGCGGTCGGCCGAGCAAAGGGGGCGGCTCCGCTGGAGTGGGTCGTCGGAGTCGGGCTTGGCCGCGGGGAGAGGGAAGCACCGGGGGTCGCCGGAGGGGACTCGGCGGCGGCGGGCGCAGAGGTGCGGGTAGCCGTGTGCGCCGAAGGGGAGGCGCTGGGGCGGTGCGGCGTGGGTCTGGCGCGGGTACGGGGAGGCCGAGCGCTGGAGAAAGTGGCTCGGGCGCGGGGTGCTCGGCCACGGGGGGCGCGCGGGCTGGAGGCCGCACGGGGAGGTGCGAGCCAGGATCGAAACTTCGGGAGAGGGGAAGAAAAATGGGAGATGAAGTTTGTGGACAGAGAGAGAGGGATAGAGTTTTTTTTTCCTTGTGAGTGAATGTGGGTTTGGTTGAGGATTTAAGGGAAGAAGAAAAAGAAGTCAGATGTCTAAGAGTAAAAGGAGGGGGTTGGGGTGAACGTGGGATGTTAGGGGAGTGTGCTGTGGAGAGAGGGAAATAAGGGGAGGAAGAATAGGTGAGTTTTGCACGAGTGTGCTGGTCCTTCGGGACCAGCTCTCCATAAGGTTTTTTTTTATATATAAACATTAACCAAATCAGATTTTAATAGGAAAGAGGGTTCAGATCTGGGTTCTGGCTCAGGTTCGGGTCTGGGTTCGGACTCGGGTCTGGGTCTGAACTCAAAAATCCATGTTATTAATTTATTTCTAAAATAATTTTAACACTCAAAAGATATAATACTAATAATAATAATAATAGAAATACTAATAATAATACTAAAACGTTAATAATAATTTATCACACAAAAATATGGGTTTCACAATCTTCCCTCCTTAGAAAATTTCGTCCTCGAAATTAAAGGCAGGGTAGGAGAATCAAACAGGTGCGGGTACTACACTCGTAACTCAGGTCCAACAATAAGAATTTTCAAGGCAGTCGTGGATGAGATGGTTTATGATATCATCCATGTAGAAAAATACAAAAGCGAACCAAGGTACACGAGGTTGATCAGACCATCATGCACCGGTCCTGATTAGACAATATATTAGTGGGTGCACCCAATAAAATACTGTCATGATCAAGCTTGATAAAGAGATAGCTTGCAAAACTAGGCTGACTTAGCAGCATCAGTCAAGTTTAGAACGAAAAGATAAGAAGTAGGAGTTTAAGTGATGGCTTAAATTCTGATCTTCTTCTCACCTCTGACTACGCTTGCAACTGGTTTCTCTGGCACTGAAAGGTTGAGTCCAATCTTCAGCTCTGAATTATCCAATATGGGACTCGAATCCGGAATGTAGCGTCTGAGCTGTGATACGTAGAAGACGTTGCACACTCTCAAGATTAGCTGATAGAGCTAACCGGTACGCTACTTCCAACTCGTCTTAAAACTTCAAATGGCCTGATGTACCTGGCTCAACTTTTCTGCTCTGCTAACACTGATCGTTCCTCTGGTAGGAGAAAATCTTCACAAAAGACGCTATCTCCTTCTTCAAACTCCACTGATTGACGACGCTAACTTGGTAGTTGTTGTAAGGAAACTCTATCAATTTTAAATGATCTTCTCTAAGACCCTCCAATTTCCAAAACACAAGATCTAACATATCTTCAAGCGTCTGGATTATCTTCTTTGATTGTTCGCCGGTTTGTACTCCATAAATTTGGCAGGAGTGCCTCTCGTACAATGCTGCCAACTTCTCGGTGAATAAACTAACCTTGAAGGGAATAAAGTATGCTGACTTAGTCAGTCGGTCCACTATAATCCAATTGGTGCCCTTTCCTCCTTGGGAACAGGGCAATCCTTACTCAAAGTCCATTGTTATATGCTTCTACTTCCACTCCAAATTGTCCAGCGGCTGCAACAAACTTGTTGTTCTCTTGCTAAATTCCTCATGTTGACAAATTCACATCTAATCCCATACCTGGAATTGTCTTTCTTCATTCCATAGCACCAATCAATGGAGGCATATTTCGATACATCTTATTAGCTCAAGAATATATGGAATACTGCGACTGGTGTATTTCTTTCATCAACTCGTTCCTCTGTTTGTCAGCCGATACGCAAAGCCTCGTACCATTCTTCAGAGTTCCACTGCTGATCAATTTAGAAACCCTAAAGTGTTCCTGCCAACACTTGTTCTCTAAGCCTGCAAGGTGTCTCGTTTTGAAACTACGTCCTCTTGATTTTGTCCATCAGCCTCGAACTTCATCAATACTGAATCAGCATTCAGCTCCGTCCTTCTATCTCTAGGTAGTATAACCTCCAGTCCAAGCTTCTCGACGTCTTCTAGTAGGTGCCACTCCTTGGTTAAGAACATCGCCACTGGGTATCGACTAAGTGTATCAGCGATCACATTAGCCCTACCCGGGTGGTATAGCGGGTCGTTGTTGAAATCCTTCATCAGCTTCAGCCATCTTCTTTGTCTAACATTCAGCTCTTTCTGAGTGAAGACATATTTCAGACTTTTGTAGTCCATATATTTTCACTCCCTTTCCATAAAAATCATGCTTCCAAAGCTTCAAAGTAAAGATAATTGCAGCAAATTCAAAATTAGGTGTGGGATAATTCTTCTCATGAGTCGGTAGTTGCCTAGATGTGTAAGCAATTACTTTCCTATGTTGTTGAAGAACGCAACCCAGTCCTTTTCCAGAGGCATTACTGTAATTTGAGAAACCACCGGTTCCTGCGGGTAGCGCAAGGATTGGCGTAGTGGTAAGTCTCTTCTTCAGCTCCTCAATGCCGCCTGGCAATCTTTCGTCCAGATGAACTCTTCATTCTTCCAAGTGAGCTTCGCCATCGGCTCAGCAATCTTGGCAAAATCCTTCATGAACTTCTGATAGTAGCCAGCCAAGTTCAAAAAACTTCTGAATTGAACTTGGGGTATACCACTTTTCAACAGCAGCTATCTTTCATCGAAATTTCTTCTCTTGACAACATGGCCAAAAATCCACCTTGTCAAAAAAAATCCACGTTTAGATAACTTACCATAAAACTTCTTTTTCTTTAAAGTTTTCAGAACTTTCCTCAGATGTTTTTCATGCTCTTCTTCAGTCTTCGAATATATCAGAATGTTATCTATGGAGGAGATAAACTGATTCAAATACTCATGAAAAAAACTCTGTTCATGAGATTCATGAACACAGCATGAGCATTTGTCAGTCCAACGTCATGACCAAAGAAAACTACCCATACCTGGTGTTTGAACACCGTCTTGGAAATATCCTCCTTTCTAACTTTGATTTGATGGTAGTCAGATCTTAAGCCAAACTTCGAAAACACCCTAACTCCACACAAACAGATCAAACAGATCCTCGATCCGGGCAGAGGGTACTTATTCTTTAGTGTCTGGTAATCGATGCACATCCGTTGTTCCATCCTTCTTGGGCACAAACAAGATAGGTGTTCCCTAAGGTGAAGTTCCATCTTGGATAAATCCTAGAGCCTTCATTGATCTGGTCCTTCATCTTCTTGGCCTCCTTCGGGTTGACTCTGTAACATCTTTTAGAAATAGGGAAAGAGCCGGGGACTAGGTCAATGGTGAATCCTATGTCTAGATCTGGGATAGTCCGGGAAGACTATCAGGAAAAATATCTGCCATAAAGGTGTAACTAAGAATTTATTCATGTGGAGAATTACAGCAAAAACTCTCATAATTGATCTAAGGACATCCTGTTACAACTTCTTAGAAAATGCTAATCAGCAGTCCTAGGTACTATTCTTCATGGTTCTGGCTCTTGCATGAGCAGTCTCCAACTGCTTCATCTTCTATGAACCTCGAGTTTGCATCATGTCTCATAATAGGAGGCAAGGTCTGCTGGATAGGAAGAGTCCCTAGGTTGTGGCCTAACAGGTGTTGCTGGGATAGGTATTCTGGTATAATGGAAAGATAAGAGGCAATCCTTTATCCGATGTTCAGCGGATCCACATGCCAAACATTGTCCCAATCTCTTGCGACAACTAACGTCTAGATGACCACGCCTCTTGCAGTAGTCACAAGCCAATAGCTTCTTACGACCATACTGCCGGGAAATATAGTACTTGATGGGACCCAAATATCTTCTAGATTCAGGGGTATCCCTCCCAGGACGAGGTTCCGCTCTAACTTGATTTAAGATAGCTAAGGCTACATCATCGACGTTCTTCATGTCTTCTCTCGTGATATTCATCTGTTCCTGCTGGGCTTCATCTTGAGCTTTCTGGAACTCCAGGATTACTTGAAATAGGGCAACCATTTGGGGAGGTGTTGGCTGGTATTGGTGGAGCAACAGGAATGGATACTCCACCAAGGAAATGCTACTCAGCTTGAGAAGAGGTAGGAATCGCCAATGTAGTGAAAACTTTACTGGATGCATTATGGGGACGGTCAATCAGCTGCGAGGGAATAAACCCTGGACTTGGTTGAGGAGATGGGGTATGATCCGGAGATGACACCTCATCGCCAGCAGGATTGGTCTTGTCAATGGTCATTCTCTGGATGGTTTAGGATGTAAACATAAGCAAGGTATCCTACTAGTCTATAATCAAACAAAAATATTTATTTATAATATATTTCGGTTCTATGTTGTGACAAATTGATGTTCTAGTGTTCTAATTGTTTCTAAATATGTTTTCCTAAGTTGTTGTTCTGACCTGCATGGGCCACCACTAAAAATATGTCACGACCCGATCCCAAATAATTGGGTCGAACCGGATCATGCCCAGCTTGCACCGTTGTTGAGACGACGGCAGTAAGCTGTTCCATTAGCAGGTAACCACAACAACATCTATATTTGTCACAACTCAAAATTTGGAAATTTAAAACTTTATTAAACTTTTACAATGAAATGAAAGATACAACTTAAACCATTTCTACATACATCAAGAAGAAAAGAAAACTCTAGGCAAACAGCTCATCAGTCTCGAAATCCTCGTCTTCTAGTTGGGACCTTGGAAATATCGTGGAACAAAGCCTCAACAGTGATACCTAAATATGGTGGGTCTCCAGTCAGGAGGGAGCAAAGTACAATTCATGCTAATTTGACAATTGAAATAATAATAGAATCATGCACTTTTAAACAGTTTTGAAATCCACAATAAAGCAGTTACAGTTTTAGAACAGTTACAGTTCTGTGATGTGAATAGGCAATAAAATATGACCGACTTGGGTTTGTTACAGTAAGATACGGCTTATTCCCGTGTGTATGAGGGGTAAGCTAATATAGTTACAGTAGTTACAGTAGTTTGGATGTGGTCATACTCATTACACTACTCCCCCAGTCCCCAATAGTTACAGTAGTTACAGTCAGTGCTCTCAGAGAGAGTTCCGTGTTGCATCGTGGTTTAAACTTGCATTAAAACGATTACTAAATAATTATAAACTAACACAAAATGTACTTGCCTCAAAATGGATTGGACTGGAAAGTTGAAGACTTCAAGACGGGAAGTTAGAGTCGTCCTCGAATTCCTACATTCGAGAGATTGACTCAGCATTAGGTTTACCAACTTAGCTATGCTAGTTGTAATCTCTATTTGCGTCCTAGTCCAATTTTAGTTCTTAATTTAACCAAACACAGAAAAACACAATTTATTGTGCGTTGATTTAATACGAGGGAAAAATGATCATTTTAACTTTGAATTCGAAAAAATATCGTCGATGCCAGATTTTTAGGAAAACTTGATAATTTATATAAATATAATTATAAAGCTAATCTTTCTTAGTTTATTGAAAAATACGTGATTTTTAATTATTAATAAACTCGTCAATTTTAGGTGAGAAAATATTAATTAATTTTATACGAAAAATACTTTTTAGTCATTTTAATCGTTAAATAATAAAAACTCGTAAAACCAGAAAATGACAGGAAAATTCTAAGCTATTACAGTTACAGACCATAACCAGCTGGGCTTATGCCCATTACAATTTATTTACATAAATTGAAATAAGATAAGACTGACGTTAGTCCTAAACTAAAAATATTAAATAAATATAAACAGAAATTAAATATAAAAATAAAGTAAATCATAAGTCTCAGATATGGTCCGATCCTCATTTTGGCTAATTGCCTCAACGTCCGGGCGGGGCCGATTTCGTTTGCACATAGCTGGGTCCATTGACCGATACGGTCGTCACCCAAAATCAAATATCGAATAAATTCCGAAAATCATTTTAAATTCATTTTAAAAATAATTCAGGATTTACGAAAAAATCGGGCAGCATCTCCTCTGTTTTTGGTCAACCAAAAAACTGGGAATTGGCGCCGATAATTTCCTGCAAGTCCCAAACCAGGGAAAACTCGAATATATATATATATATATATATATATATATATATATATATATATATATATATAAAAGTCCACAACCAATCCACAGAATAATCGGGACGACACGAAATTATTTCGGAAGTCCGATTCCAATCCCACAAATCACAGAACGTTCCCGGAAAAATCCGGAAAGCTAACACATACCAAAAATCCATTCCCAAAATAATTCACGGGACCTTTCTGAAAGTCCCGGAAAATTACGTCGTCGCTAAAACCGAATTCCCAAAGTGAATCGGGGACCATTTCATTATCGACTAAAATAATAAAATGAGCGGGATAGGGGGTTATACCACAGATTGCTCGGCTAGAGCTCTCAGATAAAAAATAGAAAGAAAGAAATGAGATCCAGACGTCGAAGTAATCCTGAACAGCGATGGTACAGCAGCGTCGTCGAAGAACGCTGAAAAACTCAGAAGCTAGGGCACGGCCAGAGGACCAACAGAGAAAAACTCGCCAAAGGGCAGCGAGCTAGGGCAGCAAGCCACAGGGCTGCCGGGGAGCACTGTCGCGGTTGTCGAGAGGAGCTCGGCGGGGAGACGGGCGACGTCGGCGTCGGAGAGAGCCGACGGGACAGCGGGTCGGCGGTCGGCCGAGCAAAGGGGGCGGCTCCGTTGGAGTGGGTCGCCGGAGTCGGGCTTGGCCGCGGGGAGAGGGAAGCGCCGGGGGTCGCCGGAGGGGACTCGGCGGCGGCGGGCGCAGAGGTGCGGGTGGCCGCGTGCGCCGAAGGGGAGGCGCTGGGGCGGCGCGGCGTGGGTCTGGCGCGGGTGCGGGGAGGCCGAGCGATGGAGAAAGTGGCTCGGGCGCGGGGTGCTCGGCCACGCGGGGCGCGCGGGCTGGAGGCCGCACGGGGAGGCGCGAGCCAGGATCGAAACTTCGGGAGAGGGAGAGAAAAATGGGAGATGAAGTTTGTGGACAGAGAGAGAGGGATAGAGTTTTTTTTTCCTTGTGAGTGAATGTGGGTTTGGTTGAGGATTTAAGGGAAGAAGAAAAAGAAGTCAGATGTCTAAGAGTAAAAGGAGGGGGTTGGGGTGAACGTGGGATGTTAGGGGAGTGTGCTGTGGAGAGAGGGAAATAAGGGGAGGAAGAATAGGTGAGTTTTGTACGCGTGTGCTGGTCCTTCGGGACCAGCTCTCCATAAGGTTTTTTTTTATATATAAACATTAACCAAATCAGATTTTAATAGGAAAGAGGGTTCAGATCTGGGTTCGGGCTCAGGTTCGGGTCTGGGTTCGGACTCGGGTCTGGGTCTGAACTCAAAAATCCATGTTATTAATTTATTTCTAAAATAATTTTAACACTCAAAAGATATAATACTACTAATAATAATAATAGAAATACTAATAATAATACTAAAACGTTAATAATAATTTATCACACAAAAATATGGGTTTCACAATCTTCCCTCCTTAGAAAATTTCGTCCTCGAAATTAAAGGCAGGGTAGGAGAATCAAACAGGTACGGGTACTACACTCGTAACTCAGGTCCAACAATAAGAATTTTCAAGGCAGTCGTGGATGAGACGGTTTATGATATCATCCATGTAGAAAAATACAAAAGCGAACCAAGGTACACGAGGTTGATCAGACCATCATGCACCGGTCCTGATTAAACAATATATTAGTGGGTGCACCCAATAAAATACTGTCATGATCAAGCTTGATAAAGAGATAGCTTGCAAAACTAGGCTGACTTAGCAGCATCAGTCAAGTTTAGAATGAAAAGATAAGAAGTAGGAGTTTAAGTGATGGCTCAAATTCTGATCTTCTTCTCACCTCTGACTACGCTTGCAACTGGTTTCTCTGGCACTGAAAGGTTGAGTCCAATCTTCAGCTCTGAATTATCCAATATGGGACTCGAATCCGGAATGTAGCGTCTGAGCTGTGATACGTAGAAGACGTTGCACACTCTCAAGATTAGCTGATAGAGCTAACCGGTACGCTACTTCCAACTCGTCTTAAAACTTTAAATGGCCTGATGTACCTGGCTCAACTTTTCTGCTCTGCTAACACTGATCGTTCCTCTGGTAGGAGAAAATCTTCACAAAAGACGCTATCTCCTTCTTCAAACTCCACTGATTGACGACGCTAACTTGGTAGTTGTTGTAAGGAAACTCTACCAATTTTAAATGATCTTCTCTAAGACCCTCCAATTTCCAAAACACAAGATCTAACATATCTTCAAGCGTCTGGATTATCTTCTTTGATTGTTCGCCGGTTTGTACTCCATAAATCTGGCAGGAGTGCCTCTCGTACAATGCTGCCAACTTCTCGGTGAATAAACTAACCTTGAAGGGAATAAAGTGTGCTGACTTAGTCAGTCGGTCCACTATAATCCAATTGGTGCCCTTTCCTCCTTGGGAACAGGGCAATCCTTACTCAAAGTCCATTGTTATATGCTTCTACTTCCACTCCAAATTGTCCAGCGGCTGCAACAAACTTGTTGTTCTCTTGCTAAATTCCTCATGTTGACAAATTCACATCTAATCCCGTACCTGGAATTGTCCTTCTTCATTCCATAGCACCAATCAATGGAGGCATATTCCGATACATCTTATTAGCTCATGAATATATGGAATACTGCGACTGGTGCCTTTCTTTCATCAACTCGTTCCTCCGTTTGTCAGCCGATACGCAAAGCCTCGTACCATTCTTCAGAGTTCCACTGCTAATCAATTTAGAAACCCTAAAGTATTCCTGCCAACACTTGTTCTCTAAGCCTGCAAGGTGCCTCGTTTTGAAACTACGTCCTCTTGATTTTGTCCATCAGCCTCGAACTTCATCAATACTGAATCAGCATTCAGCTCCGTCCTTCTATCTCTAGGTAGTATAACCTCCAGTCCAAGCTTCTCGATGTCTTCTAGTAGGTGCCACTCCTTGGTTAAGAACATCGCCACTGGGTATCGACTAAGTGTATCAGCGATCACATTAGCCCTACCCGGGTGGTATAGCGGGTCGTTGTTGAAATCCTTCATCAGCTTCAGCCATCTTCTTTGTCTAACATTCAGCTCTTTCTGAGTGAAGACATATTTTAGACTTTTGTAGTCCGTATATTTTCACTCCCTTTCCATAAAAATCATGCTTTTAAAGCTTCAAAGTAAGATAATTGCAGCAAATTCAAAATTAGGTGTGGGATAATTCTTCTCATGAGTCTGTAGTTGCCTAGATGTGTAAGCAATTACTTTCCCATGTTGTTGAAGAACGCAACCCAGTCCTTTTCCAGAGGCATTACTGTAATTTGAGAAACCACCGGTTCCTGTGGGTAGCGCAAGGATTGGCGTAGTGGTAAGTCTCTTCTTCAGCTCCTCAATGCCGCCTGGCAATCTTTCGTCCAGATGAACTCTTCATTCTTCCAAGTGAGCTTCGCCATCGGCTCAGCAATCTTGGCGAAATCCTTCACGAACTTCTGATAGTAGCCAGCCAAGTTCAAAAAACTTCTGAATTGAACTTGGGGTATACCACTTTTCAACAGCAGCTATCTTTCATCGAAATTTCTTCTCTTGACAACATGGCCAAAAATCCACCTTGTCAAAAAAAAAACCACGTTCAGATAACTTACCATAAAACTTCTTTTTCTTCAAAGTTTCCAGAACTTCCCTCAAATGTTTTTCATGCTCTTCTTCAGTCTTCGAATATATCAGAATGTTATCTATGGAGAAGATAAACTGATTCAAATACTCATAAAAAAAACTCTGTTCATGAGATTCATGAACACAGCATGAGCATTTGTCAGTCCAACGTCATGACCAAAGAAAACTACCCATACTTGGTGTTTGAACACCGTCTTGGAAATATCTTCCTTCCTGACTTTGATTTGATGGTAGTCAGATCTTAAGCCAAACTTTGAAAACACCCTAACTCCACACAAACAGATCAAACAGATCCTCGATCCGGGCAGAGGGTACTTGTTCTTTAGTGTCTGGTAATCGATGCACATCCGTTGTTCCATCCTTCTTGGGCACAAACAAGATAGGTGTTCCCTAAGGTGAAGTTCTATCTTGGATAAATCCTAGAGCCTTCATTGATCTGGTCTTTCATCTTCTTGGCCTCCTTCGGGTTGACTCTGTAACATCTTTTAGAAATAGGGAAAGAGCCGGGGACTAGGTTAATAGTGAATCCTATGTCTAGATCTGGGATAATCCGGGAAGACTATCAGGAAAAATATCTGCCATAAAGGTGTAACTAAGAATTTATTCATGTGGAGAATTACAGCAAAAACTCTCATGATTGATCTAAGGACATCCTGTTACAACTTCTTAGAAAATGCTAATCAGCAGTCCTAGGTACTATTCTTCATGGTTTTGGCTCTTGCATGAGCAGTCTCCAACTGCTTCATCTTCTATGAACCTCGAGTTTGCATCATGCCTCATAATAGGAGGCAAGGTCTGCTGGATAGGAAGAGTCCCTAGGTTGTGGCCTAACAGGTGTTGCTGGGATAGGTATTCTGGTATAATGGAAAGATAAGGGGCAATCCTTTACCCGATGTTCAGCGGATCCACATGCCAAACATTGTCCCAATCTCGTGCGACAACTAACGTCTAGATGACCACGCCTCTTGCAGTAGTCACAAGCCAATAGCTTTTTACGACCAGACTGCCGGGAAATATAGTACTTGATGGGACCCAAATATCTTCTAGATTTAGGGGTATCCCTCCCAGGACGAGGTTCCGCTCCAACTTGATTTAAGATAGCTAAGGCTACATCATCGACATTCTTCATGTCTTCTCTCGTGATATTCATCTGTTCCTGCTGGGCTTCATCTTGAGCTTTCTGGAACTCCAGGATTACTTGAAATAGGGCAACCATTTAGGGAGGTGTTGGCTGGTATTGGTGGAGCAACATGAATGGATACTCCACCAAGGAAATGCAACTCAGCTTGAGAAGAGGTAGGAATCGCCAGTGTAGTAAAAACTTCACTGGATGCATTATGGGGACGGTCAATCAGCTGCGAGGGAATAAACCCTGGACTTGGTTGAGGAGATGGGGTATGATCCAGAGATGACACCTCATTGCCAGCAGGATTGGTCTTGTCAATGGTCATTCTCTGGATGGTTTAGGATGCAAACATAAGCAAGGTATCCTACCAGTCTATAATCAAACAAAAATATTTATTTATAATATATTTCGGTTCTATGTTGTGACAAATTGATGTTCTAGTGTTCTAATTGTTTCTAAATATGTTTTCCTAAGTTGTTGTTCTGACCTGCATGGGCCACCACTAAAAATATGTCACGACCCGATCCCAAATAATTGGGTCGAACCGGATCATGCCAAGCTTGCACCGTTGTTGAGACGGCGGCAGTAAGCTGTTCCATTAGCAGGTAACCACAACAACATCTATATTTGTCACAACTCAAAATTTGGAAATTTAAAACTTTATTAAACTTTTACAATGAAATGAAAGATACAACTTAAACTATTTCTACATACATCAAGAAGAAAAGAAAACTCTAGGCAAACAGCTCATCAGTCTCGAAATTCTCGTCTTCTAGTTGGGACCTTGGAAATATTGCGGAACAAAGCCTCAACAGTGATACCTAAAAATGGTGGGTCTCCAGTCAGGAGGGAGCAAAGTACAATTCATGCTATTTGACAATTGAAATAATAATAGAATCATGCACTTTTAAACAGTTTTGAAATCCACAATAAAGCAGTTACAGTTTTAGAACAGTTACAGTTCTGTGATGTGAATAGGCAATAAAATATGACCGGCTTGGGTTTGTTACAGTAAGATACGGCTTATCCCCGTGTGTATGAGGGGTAAGCTAATATAGTTACAGTAGTTACAGTTGTTTGGATGTGGTCATACTCATTACACTACTCCCTCAGTCTCCAATAGTTACAGTAGTTACAGTCAGTGCTCTCAGAGAGAGTTCCGTGTTGCATCGTGGTTTAAACTTGCATTAAAACGATTACTAAATAATTATAAACTAACACAAAATGTACTTGCCTCAAAATGGATTGGACTGGAAAGTTGAAGACTTCAAGACGGGAAGTTAGAGTCGTCCTCGAATTCCTACATTCGAGAGATTGACTCAGCATTAGGTTTACCAACTTAGCTATGCTAGTTGTAATCTCTATTTGCGTCCTAGTCCAATTTTAGTTCTTAATTTAACCAAACACAGAAAAACACGATTTATTGTGCGTTGATTTAATACGAGGGAAAAATGATCATTTTAACTTTGAATTCGAAAAAATATCGTCGATGCCAGATTTTTAGGAAAACTTGATAATTTTTATAAATATAATTATAAAGCTAATCTTTCTTAGTTTAGTGAGAAATACGTGATTTTTAATTATTAATAAACTCGTCAATTTTAGGTGAGAAAATATTAATTAATTTTATACGAAAAAAACATTTTAGTCATTTTAATCGTTAAATAATAAAAACTCGCAAAACCAGAAAATGACAGGAAAATTCTAAGCTATTACAGTTACAGACCATAGCCAGCTGGGCTTATGCCCATTACAATTTATTTACATAAATTGAAATAAGATAAGACTGACGTTAGTCCTAAACTAAAAATATTAAATAAATATAAACAGAAATTAAATATAAAAATAAAGTAAATCATAAGTCTCAGATATGATCCGATCCTCATTTTGGCTAATTGCCTCAACGTCCAGGCGGGGCCGGTTTCGTTTGCACTTAGCCGGGTCCATTGACCGATATAGTCGTCACCCAAAATCAAATATCGAATAAATTCCGAAAATCATTTTAAATTTATTTTAAAAATAATTCAGGATTTACGAAAAAATCGGGCAGCATCTACTCTGTTTTTGGTCAACCCAAAAACTGGAAATTGGCGCCGATAATTTCCTGCAAGTCCCAAACCAGGGAAAACCCGAATATATATATATATATATATATATATATATATATATATATATAAAACTCCACAACCAATCCACAGAATAATCGGGACGACCCGAAATTATTTCGGAAGTCCGATTCCAATCCCACAAATCACAGAACATTCCCGAAAAAATCCGGAAAACTAACACATACCAAAAATCCATTCCCGAAATATTCCGGGAATCTAAAATAATTCACGGGACCTTTCTGAAAGTCCCGAAAAATTACGTCGTCGCTAAAACCGAATTCCCAAAGGGAATCGGGGACCATTTCATCATCGACTAAAATAATAAAATGAGCGGGACAGGGGGTTATACCTCGGATTGCTCGGCTAGAGCTCTCAGATGAAAAATAGAAAGAAAGAAATGAGATCCAGACGTCGAAGTAATCCTGAACAGCGCTGGTACAGCAGCGTCGTCGAAGAACGCTGAAAAACTCAGAAGCTAGGGCACGGCCAGAGGACCAACAGGAAAAAACTCGCCAAAGGGCAGCGAGCTAGGGCAGCAAGCCACAGGGCTGCCGGGGCGCACTGTCGCGGTTGCCGAGAGGAGCTCGACGGGGAGACGGGCGACGTCGACGTCGGAGGGAGCCGACGGGACAGCGGGTCGACGGTCGGCCGCGCAAAGGGGGCGGCTCCGCTGGAGTGGGTTACCGGAGTCGAGCTTGGCCGCGGGGAGAGGGAAGCGCCGGGGGTCGCCGGAGGGGACTCGGCGGCGGCGGGCGCAGAGGTGCGGGTGGCCGCGTGCGCTGGAGGGAAGGCGCTGGGGCGGCACGGCGTGGGTCTGGCGCGGGTGCGGGGAGGCCGAGCGCTGGAGAAAGTGGCTCGGGCGCGGGGTGCTCGGCCACGCGGGGCGCACGGGCTGGAGGCCGTACGGGGAGACGTGAGCCAGGGTCGAAACTTCGGAAGAGGGGGAGAAAAATGGAAGATAAAGTTTGTGGACAGAGAGAGAGGGATAGAGTTTTTCTTCCTTGTGAGTGAATGTGGGTTTGGTTGAGGATTTAAGGGAAGAAGAAAAAGAAGTCAGATGTCTAAGAGTAAAAGGAGGGGGTTGGGGTGAACGTGGGATGTTAGGGGAGTGTGCTGTAGAGAGAGGGAAATAAGAGGAGGAAGAATAGATGAGTTTTGCACGAGTGTGCTGGTCCTTCGGGACCAGCTCTCTATAAGGTTTTTTTTAATATAAACATTAACCAAATCATATTTTAATAGGAAATAGGGTTCAGATCTGGGTTCGGGCTCAGGTTCGGGTCTGGGTTCGGACTCGGGTCTGGGTCTGAACTCAAAAATCCATGTTATTAATTTATTTCTAAAATAATTTTAACACTCAAAAGATATAATACTAATAATAATAATAATAGAAATACTAATAATAATACTAAAACGTTAATAATAATTTATCACACAAAAATATGGGTTTCATATGTGAATTGGGTGGGGGGGGTCGATGAGGTGATTTTGTTGTACGACGGTTGATGGGCTGTACGAGAGGCTGACTTTACTAACTCCGGGTGAGCGCGGCGACATCTTGCCAGGGAGTGACCCCTTGTGCGACAATGTTTGTAGTAGCTAATCCGTTGCTCGATGATAATTTACTGAGTGTGCATCTTGTCACCCAGTGCTATAAGGATGGACTGCTGGAGCTCTTTGGAGATGTCTATCTCCATGCAGATTCAGGCTTAGTTGCCTTTAGCGATGTTTCAGGTTTCATCAGCCATGGCTACGAACTTGCCGAAGAAGCTAGCAATCCTTTTCAGTGCCGCCGTGGCAAAGCATATGAGGGGGAGGCTTGGAAAAGTGACCCATGTGTTCCTCCGTGAGTGTACCATTTGGAAAGAGTGAAGTGGTGTTTGTCGATCCTTCCTGAGCTGTGGTATAGAGCTTTCCTACCGTCTGTGTTGGATGAGAGGTGTAGAAGGGTGGAGAAGTGGTCAAGTGGGGCGACGCTGTATCCCGGAGAATGGTCCCAGGTCTCAACCAAGGCTTGGATCCGCAGGATTTTTGGGCAGGTGAGGGTGAAATGCATGACCCAGGTGCGCGGTAAGGTCTTGGACAGAGCCGAGATATCTTCGTCTGAGAACTGTATAGAAATACTACTTTCTCCAGACGGAGGGGGGATCTCGATCGATTGGAGCGTCTCCTCGGAGAGAGGTGAGACAAGTGTGTTCGGAGCTCTGAGCTTGTCCGCGAAAGACACGGCTCCTGATGGTAGATTGGAGGCTGAAGTCTTATCCGCCAAGGACAACGTGCCCGACGAAATAAGAGGAAAGATAGGGACCCTCGAACTGGGCAGAACGAGGAAGTCTATCGGTAGCACGGGAGCGCCGGGAGGGCCAGACGACTGGGGGTTAAATGCCGAACCACCAATGATGGGAGTGTAGTGCGGCTGCCAGTGGGCGCATGGACCAACACGCTCGCCGCCCGCGACGATAATGGCCTGGGAAGCTCCGCTGCAAGTGCCCGCTGTGGGGCTGCCGTATGTGCCCACAACAGGGCAACCGTTGTGTGCGCCTACGGGGAGAGAGGTCCCGTATACACCCGCTACAGGGCAGCCGGTGAATGCGCCCGCGGGGAGAGAGATCCTGGATGCGCCCGAAAGGAGGGGAACTCCGAGAGCACTCACAGGGGCCGCCTCGGGATGCGCCTGCCCGTTGCCACGCTGCGAGAAGTGGGCGCATGGCCCTCCATCTGGAGGAAAGATGGTGCCTCCCGAGGGAGCGCGTGGGAGTAGGCGCAAGCAAGGCCTGCTCCTTGTGAGCCAAGGAGGGAGCTATCCGAGATGGGCGCATGCACACCCGAGGGGAGCCCAAGGATGGGATGGTGGGCGCATGAGAGAGCCGCACACGGATCACCTTATGCGCCAGCAGCTCCACAAATAAGAGTGCCAGGCGAAGAGCAACTTTGCGGGATGTAGGCGCATGGCCCGCCGACGGGAGGAGTGGAGGTGCCTCCCGGGGAGGACGCTAGGGAGTTGGCGCAAGCAAGGCCTTCCGAGATAGGTGCATGTACACCCGAGGAGAGCACATGGGTAGGATGGTGTCAGCCCCTGTTTTTTAAATTTGGTTTAATTAGTGTTAATTAGATGTTAATGACCTATTTAGCTTTAAAATGATTTACTATAATTATTAGGAATTTTTTTAGAATTTTTAATTGATTTTTAAATATTTTTAAATCAAAATATATTATTTTGTAATTAATTGAATTGTTTTAATATCATTTTATAATATTTAAATTTGTTTTAATATTAATTTGTTTTTTATTGCGGAATGCAAATTGTATTTTGTAAACTGTTGGCCGTGGGGTTATTTTGCAAAGCCCCCAAACTTCGGGGGCCTTGCTGCAAAACCACCGTCATCCCCCACCACGTTATCTGGCCAGCTGCCCCGACGACCACCGACCTTTCCCCGCCTTTTTCGATCGACCTAGCCACTAAAACCGACCTCCTCCTCCCTATAGATACCCCCCAGACCAAACCGTAACCCTAGCATACCACCACGACCCCCCACAGCACCGCCTCTACTCCTTCTTCCCCGACGAGACCCCACCGAAACCCTAACTCCGACGAACCCCTAGCGTGACCTCCACAGCTACCTTCACCGCCATCGACCACCACCGAAGAGTTTGCCGAAGCAAGGCGAGTGCAGCGCCACCCCAGCGCCGCGACCCCCGACGCCCCTAGCCGTCGGAAGCCCCTTCGACTTCAAACCCCAACGCCGGACACGAAGGTAACAGCCCTAAAAATGTGTCGTGCATGTCCCAAACTCACGCATGGTGTTCGCCTGGACACGGGGAACCTAACAGTAGGGTTGGACACGCGTTAGCAGTGTCGTGCGTGTCGTGCTGGACGCGAACACACGATACTGGGTCAGATTTTATTTGCTCGTGTCCTAAACAGTCTGGACACGAAGCCGAACTGTTATTTAGGTTATTGGATTAACGGGTTTAGATCATGCTATTGGGTTCAGAAACCCATTAACCTTAAACCTAATAAATCTAACCCAAACCCTTTTCCTAAACAAATGACTCGGGCTGACCCCCTGGCCAGCCCGAGCGCACTAAATACCCCCTGCCCAGGCTGAGTTTGAGCCCCTCCTTTCCTTCTTTTTTGTTTTGTTTTGTTTTGTTTTTAGTTTATTTTATATATATATATATATATATATATATATATATATATATATTTTATATATATATATGTATATATGTATATATGTATATATGTATTTATGTATATATATATATATATTATATATATACTGTTATATATATACTGTATTTGTATATATATATATATATATATTTTATATTTAGTATTTTTTTATGAATATACATGTATATTTATTATATGTATATATCCATTATATGTATATATCCATTATATGTATATATCCATTATATATATATATATATATATATATATATATATATATATATATATATATATATATATATTCTATATATATATATATATATATATATATATATATATATATATATATATATATATATATATATATATATATATATATATTGTTGTTATATATTTATATATGTATTTCAAATTCTACTTTGGGCAAAATATTATTGTGTATAAATTCACAAGTCATTTGCATTTATTTAAATTTGTGACTTGTGTATTTTAGCACTTTAAAATATATTTATGTATATATTTAATTTACTGTATTTTATTAATTATGACCAATTAATGTCCAAACCTAGCATGAATTTTTGGGTCTAATTGTGTCTAATACATTCAGAGTCTGTACAAGTCATATTGGACTTGATTTATGGCTTTGGGTCCTGTATCTGGACTTCGGTTCAATTTCGAATACATGGACAAAATAGTAAATAATTAATTAATTAATTTTCAAAAATTGTTACTTGCTGTTTTTGAATTTTTATATATATTTTAAGTGCTGCAAAAATCTGGGAAAAATGTATTTAAATACTATGTTAATTTATCTAATTTAAGGTAATTTTTCCATCATTTAATAAGAACTTTTGGTATTTTATAAAAATAGGAAAACAGAACTCATTTTCAGGATACATATGTTTGTTGATTTTTAATAAATATTTATGAGGGTTTATATATTCCAAAAAAATTAGTATAAATTTCTATAATTAACAAGGATCATTTTGGTACTTTATTTTATGTAAAATTGAGCTTCTATCTCAAAAATTGTTGGAACACAGTGTACAGTTTGTTTTATTTATTGAATAATTACGACTTTCAATATTTTGTGTTGTTTTGAGTTATAGACGTATTGGACCTCACTCTGCACTAGTGTAAGGACCCTAGAAAGTTAGTTTGGGTATGGTGTCATCCCACATTGGTCTCCTATGCTAAAGTCACCATTTGGCTAGGTGTGGAGTCAGAGAGTCGTGTTGCACCACTAGTGTCTTAGTGTTTAACTTAGTGTAAAAACTAAGTTTATGTGTTATTTCTACAGTGACGAGTCACCAGGCTTCTATAGCATTTCTATCACTGCTTTGCTTTGCTAAAGGCAAGTACTTCTACAAACTTTACATACTGCTATAACAATAAACTGTGATTTTCCAACCATGTTAAATGCTGATCCATGGGGTAGCAAGTTAAATCTTCACATGTTGTATTACTTTTAGTCTCTACCATGCTTAGGACAGTTTCATATCTCTCACATGTTTAAATAAGGGGTTAAGGGGAAACTGTTAGTAATGTACGTGATCATGCCCCCCTTCTCCGTATGTATTTATCGAGCACTGTTACATTCTATATGTAACTTTGTCGTATGTCTGATCCCGCGTTTGTGTATGGACATACACCGATGCCGTTAAGGGTACGTATGTACACTTCAAAAAATTGATATATACCACTGTCCATCATGATTACCTATTGACTGATCACTCACCTACTATAGTTTTAAACTTTAAAACAAATACTTATTGCCATGATGGAATATATCTAAAACTGGATAAACAAGATTTATCATTTTATTTCTTTCCATCACATGATCAGTATTACATGTTTGTTAGATTAAGTACTTGCTCTCGTCCTGACAGGATAACGTTGTAGGTATACTTACTGAGGAGGAGTTGCTTTTTGATTCATATAATGGAGTTACTGCCGAGGACCAGGCTTTATCTTACGAGGATGTACCTGCGGGGAAACTTGTCTAGTTGTCTATTTACTTTGGACTTTTGAGAGTAGTCATGTATTAGACTATGTATTTTATGACTGGACCTGTATCCAGCTTTACATTTTGGACTTGTACTTGGATCTTATTGATATATGAGACGACTTTTGTGTTTGGGACAATTATGACTCTTTATTACATATAGAACTGTTAGCACATTTTAGTCTTATCTTGTTATCTTTAGAACAGCTTACTACGCTTTATCTCAAGCGTAGGCTGGACATGACTCGGCCCGACCCAACAATTTGGGTAGCGGATCATGACATATTTTTAGTGGTGGCCCATGCAGGTCCTGACTAAATTGTTTGGTTACATTATTGTACCAATCTTGCCTGCAATTAGAAACTTAAGGTAATTAGACAACATTAGGAATGACGCTTAGAACATCTAGAGGATTACTAGGATTGCAACATAGAAAACACATCACATGTTCGTTGTTACAAATTAGATTTTCTTATTATTTATGATTGTTTACTTTAAAGAGTCCTTATAAGTCCCATTTATTTATTTAGATAGTGCTCACCCGCTCATCCCAGTATGTCACACCTGAAAATGGCACACTCCCTATCCAGTCGGTTGACCAGTTGACCGATGCACCTCTACCTCCACCTACTACACTCCCCCACTCCACAAATCCACCAACCCAAATGCCTCTACCACCTTCCACATCACAGTCCCAGCAGGACCCGATACTCCTACCACCACCCATTACTATACCTGCCCAGGCTTTCGTCACACTCGACGGGAACCAACTGCTCACTCTGATCCAGGGGTTCCTAACAACCCATTAGGAGCAGACCACCCTACTCCGCCAAAGCATGGAGCGTTCTGAGGAACGTACCGTGGTCCCACCACCTGTAGAGCCACGACAGAGAGCGGAGATAATCAAGGACTTCATGGGTCTGAACCCCAAGGAGTTCTTAGGGACTGAGGGCATAGTAGTAGCAGATGACTGGCTAGACTTAGTAGAGGGAAATCTTCTTGGAGCTAGGTTGCCGAGTGACCTCCAGGTCGAGGCAGCGGGATTTCTGCTGATAGACTTGGCAGGAGTTTGGTTCCAGAATGAGCCGCTATTCGCAAGAGGGAAGGCCACTTGGGATCAGTTTAAAACCCAGTTCAAGAAGAAATTCTTCTCGGCCACAGCTAGGGTAGCCATAGGGCTACGATTCCAGAACATCCAACAGGGGAACCGTTTTGTTGACGAGTATGCAGCAGAGTTTAGTCGTTTAAGCCATTTTGCTCCTAGTCTAGTTGCAGACCCAGAGGAGATGACGCGTAGGTTTTGCCATGGTCTAGTTCCAGACATTGGCATTCTTATAGTGGCGAAAGGTACGACTGACTACTACCAGAGCCTAGAGTTGGTCCGGAGCATAGAGGAGCGTCTTCTGTCTTGTAAGAGGTCGGCTTTTGACACCTCGAGGGACCGTCCAAGCGTCAGGCTTTCCAGCCGAGAGCACGGACGCTGCACCAGCAAACATACCGTCCCCCTACACCATATCACCCGACCCCGCCAGTTAGAGCCCCGGGACCCCGGCAACAGCAGAAAGGAGCTTCGTGTGTATTCTGTAGGAGGCCAGGCCATGGCACTATCGTCTGTAGGAAGAGGTTGGGGCAGTGTTTAGCTTGTGGGTCTACCACCATCAGCTTCGAGATTGCCCAGTAGCGAGGGTGCCAGGTGCAGGACCACCATCTAGAGGACCGCCACTTTCGACTCAGCAGCAGAGGTTTGGACAACATCTGCAGCAGCAGAAGGGACCCCAGGGGAAGGCTTATTGCCTAGCTCTTGAGCCAGAGCCAGAGCTAGAGCAGGTTTCGAAGCCCGATTATTTGGCTGACGTTATCATAGGTCATGTTTATTTGTATACTTTTCTAGCTCTATGCTTGTTTGATTCTGGTGTATCGCATAGCTTCCTGTCATGAGAGTTTATGCATAAACACCACTTAGTAGCTACACCTACCGAGGAGATGAGTAGAGTAATGATGGGAGGCGGACCAGTGCCCATTAGAGCTATCTATAGATGCTCTATTACTATAGCTGGGAGAGAGTTTAGGGGACGATTCTTTGTGATGCCACTCCCCGGGTATGATATCATAGTGGGGATGGACTGGCTTAGCTATGCCTATACAGCTATAGACTGGCATGAGAGTAGTATTCTGTTCAGTCCCTCAGGCACAACACCATTCAGTATCAGGAGGACAGGGTCGGAGATCAGCCTAAAGCCGAACTGTTGTGTGATAGTTGGGGAGAAAGTACCGCCATACCCTATCATTAGGGAGTTTATGGATGTATTCCCAGAGGATCTTCCAGGACTTCCACGTGACAGAGATATGGAGTTCACTATAGATTTAGTACCGGGTTCATCACCAGTATCCCGGGCTTGCTATAGAGTGAACCCCAAGGAGGCCGTTGAGATGAAGGAGCAGATTGATGACCTGTTGAAAAAGGGTTTCATTCGATCTAGTGCTTCTCTATGGGGAGCGCCAGTGCTCTTTGTGCCTAAGAAGGATGGTACAGTTCGGTTGTATATTGACTATCGGGCGTTGAATACCATCACCATTAAGAACAAATATCCTCTACCCAGGATAGATGATTTGTTCGACCAGTTGAGTAGGGCAAAGGTATTTCCCAGGATAGATTTAAGATTCGGTTACCACCAGGTAAAAGTCAGGGCTGCAGACATCCAGAAGATGACGTTCAACACGAAGTACGGGTAGTACGAGTTTTTGGTGATGTCATTTGGTCTCACAAATGTGCCAGTTGTCTTTATGAACTTGATGAATAAAACATTTCACCAGTATATGGATAAGTTCGTCGTAGTATTCATCGACGACATCCTGATATACTCGAAGACGCCGGAGGAGAACGCAGAGCACTTGCAGACAGTTTTGGGGATTCTAAGGCAGGAGAGGTTGTTTGCCAAATTGTCGAAGTACGAGTTCTTTTTGGACTGAGTAGAGTTTCTCGGTCATATAGTTACTAGAGAGGGGATCTCGGTGGATCCCAGAAAGATTGCTGCCGTTGAGACATGGAAGGCTCCGACGTCAGTTTTAGAGATCAGGAGCTTTCTGAATTTAGCAGGCTATTATAGAAAGTTCGTCCAGGACTTTGCTAGGATAGCTGAACCCATGACGAAACTGACGTGAAAGGACGTAGAGTACATCTGGTCAGAGGACTGCCAGGCAGTATTTAAGGAGCTGAAGAGGAGGCTGACGACCGCTCCAGTTCTGACATTATCTTCAGGATCTGAAGGTTTCACCATATACAGCGATGCTTCAAAAAAGAGGCTAGGATGTGTCCTACAGCAGCATTGGAAAGTGATTGCTTATGTATCTAGGCAATTACGGATTCATGAGCGGAACTATCCTACCCACGACCTAGAGTTAGCTGCGGTGATCTTTGCACTCAAGTTATAGAAACACTACTTATATGGAGAGCATGTGGAAATCTTTACTGACCACAAGAGCTTGAAGTATGTGTCCACGTAGAAAGAGCTGAACATGAGGCAAGGACGATGGTTAGAGTTGATGAAGGATTTCGATATCGATTTACAATATCGCCCCGAGAAGGCAAATATGGTGACGGATGCACTGAGCAGGCATCCGATGGCATGGTATCTGATGATAGATCGACATTTGTGAGAAGATCTGGAGAAGCTCAGTATCGAGATAGTTCGGCCAGGATCAGTAATACAGATGATGGTGCTTGACATTCAGTCAGGTTTGATGGAGCAGATCAGGGAGGCACAGTCTACAGATGAGAGCCTTCACAGACTTTGAGCCCAGGCTTTAGCTGGATTGCTGGATGACTTCACCGTATCAGAGGATGGATCCTTGAGGCATGGCAGCCGATTATGCGTGCCGAAGGAAGAGCTGATAGAGACAGCCTTGCAGGAGGCACAATGATCAAGATATTCTATTCATCCTGGTGCCAACAAGATGTACCGTGACTTGCGAGAACATCTTTGGTGGCACGGGATGAAGAGAGATGTATCACGTTTCATTTCGAGATGCCTAGTCTGCCAGCAGGTCAAGGCAGAGCGCCAGAGGCCAGCTGGTCTATTGCAGCCGTTATCCATTTTCGAGTAGAAGTATGAACACATTACGATGGACTTCGTCTCAGGACTTCCTCGTTCCCAAGGAGGGAAGGATGCCATTTGGGTCATCGTGGACAGGCTGACAAAGTGTGCGCACTTCATACCCTTCAAGGTGGGGCTTTCTACCGAGAAGTTGGCAGAGCTATACATGCAGCAGATAGTTCGCTTACACGGAGTACCAGTGAGCATCGTGTCGGACCGAGACAGCAGATTCACGTCCCACTACTGAAGGAGCTTGCATGAGGAGTTGGACAGTCGGCTCAAGTTCAGTACGGCGTATCACCCGCAGACAGATGGACAGTCTGAGAGGACGATACAGACGCTAGAGAACATGCTGAAGACTTATGTGCTAGACTTTGGCGGATCATGGGAGAGCCATCTGCACTTGGTAGAGTTTTCATACAACAACAGTTACCAAGCCAGCATTGATATATCTCCTTTCGAGGCACTATATGGACGACGATGCAGTACACTGCTCTTTTGGAATAATATTGGGGACAGAGTTATGCTTGGACCAGGGATGATCACAGATGCAGCAGAGAAGGTCGGGATGATCAGAGACAGGCTCAGAGTCGCTCAGGACAGGCAGAAACACTGGGCCGATGCTAGTCGCAGACCGATGGAGTTCGCCGATGGAGATATGGTGCTGGTGAAGATATCACCTACTAGAGGGACGATCCAGTTCGGACGAGGGGGCAAGTTGAGCCCCAGATACATCGGACCGTTCGAGATACTTGGCAGGATCGGAGAGGTAGCTTACAGGATTGCACTTCCACCCAACCTAGTAGGAGTTCACGATGTCTTTTATGTGTCTCAGCTGAGGAGGTATGTTCCGGACCCCAGCCATATGCTAGATCATTCAGAGTTGGAGATCGGACCGAGCCTTGCAGTCACTGAGCAGCCAGTGGAGATATTGGACAGGAGGAAGAAGAGGCTGAGGAACAAAGTTATACCCTTAGTACGAGTAGCTTGGAGCCGTCACTCTCCGGGTGAATCTACTTGGGAGAGGGAGTCGGACATGAGGGAGAGATATCCTTACTTGTTCAACCCAACAGCTGTGAGGGAACCACCCATTCTCGCTTGATACCTTAGAGGTTAGTCTTAATAGTAGCCTTAGACATTCTTTGCATTGCTTGTTATATTAGAATGATTGTAGAGTTTTCTATCCTTGTGAATTTCTAGGACAAAATTTTTTAAGGGGGGAAGACTTGTCATCCCCTATTTTTCAAATTTGGTTTAATTAGTGTTAATTAGATGTTAATGACCTATTTAGATTTAAATGATTTAATATAATTATTAAAAAATTTTCTAGAATTTTTAATTAATTTTTAAATATTTTTTAAATCAAAATATGTCATTTTGTAATTAATTGAATTATTTTAATATCATTTTGTAATATTTAAATTTGTTTTAATATCAAATTGTAATTTATTAATTTGTTTTTATTGTGGATTACAAATTGTATTTTGCAAACTGTTGGCCGTGGGGTTATTTTGCAAAGCCTCCAAACTTTGGGGGCCTTGCTGCAAAACCACCGTCACCCCCCCGCCACGTTCTCTGGCCAGCTGCCCCGACGACCACCGACCTTTCCTCACCTTTCCCGGCCGACCTAGCCACTAAAATCGACCTCCTCCTCCCTATAAATACCCCCCAGACCAAACCCTAACCCTAGCACACCACCACGACCCCCCACAACGTCGCCTCCACTCCTTCTTCCCCGACGAGACCCCACCGAAACCCTAACTCCGACGAACCCCTAGCGCCACCTCCACAGCCACCTTCACCGCCATCGACCACCACCGAAGAGTTCGTCGAAGCAAGGCGAGTGCAGCGCCACCCCAGCACCGCGACCCCGACGCCCTTAGCTGCCGGAAGCCCCCTCGACTTTAAACCCCGATGCCGAAAACGAAGGTAAAAGCCCTAAAAACGTGTCGTGCGTGTCCCAAGCTCACGCATGGTGTTCGCTTGGACACGGGGAACCTAACAGTAGGGTTGGACACGCGTTAGCAGTGTCGCGCGTGTCGTGCTGGGCGCGGCCACACGACACTGGGTCAGATTTCATTTGCTTGTGTCCTGAACAGTCTGGACACGAACCCGAGCTGTTATTTAGGTTATTGGGTTAACGGGTTTAGATCATGCTATTGGGTTCAGAAACCCATTAACCTTAAACCTAATAAATCTAACCCAAACCCTTTCCCTGAACAAATGACTCGGGCTGACCCCCTGGCCAGCCCGAGCGTGCTAAACACCCCCCTGCCCTGGCCGAGTTCGAGCCCCTCCTTTCCTTATTTTTTGTTTTGTTTCTTTTTTTAGCACTTTAAAATATATTTATGTATATATTTAATTTACTGTATTTTATTAATTATAACCAATTGATGTCCAAACCTAGCATGGGTTTTTGGATCCAATTGTGTCTAATACATTCAGAGTCTGTACAAGTCATATTGGACTTAATTCATGGCTTTGGGTCCTGTATCTGGACTTCGGTTCAATTTCGAATACATGGAAAAAATAGTAAATAATTAATTAATTATTTTTCAGAAATTGTTACTTGCTATTTTTGAATTTTTATATATATTTTAAGTGCTGTAAAAATCTGGGAAAAATTATATTTAAATACTATGGTTATTTAGCTAATTTAATATAAATTTCTAGCATTTAATAAGTAATTTTGGTATTTTATAAAAATAGGAAAATAGAACTCATTTTCAGGATACATATGTTTGCTGATTTTTAATAAATATTTATGAGGGCTTATAAATTCCAAAAAAATTAGTATAAATTTCTATAATTAACAAGGATCATTTTGGTACTTTATTTTATGTAAAATTGAGCCCTTTGTCTATCTCAAAAATTGTTGGAACACAGTGTACAGTTTGTTTTATTTATTGAATAATTACGACTTTCAATGTTTTGTGTTGTTTTGAGTTATAGACGTATTGGACCTCACCCCACACTAGTGTAAAGTTCCTTGAAAGTTAGTTTGGGTATGGTGTCACCCCACATTGGTCTCCTATGCTAAAGTCACCATTTGGCTAGGTGTCCAGTCAGAGAGTCGTGTTGCACCACTAGTGTCTTAGTGTTTAACTTAGTGTAAAAACTAAGTTTATGTATTATTTCTACAGTGACGAGTCACCAGGCTTCTATAGCATTTCTATCACTGCTTTTCTTTGCTAAAGGTAAGTACTTCTATAAACTTTATATACTGCTGTAACAATAAACTGTAATTTTTCAACCATGTTAAGTGCTGATCCTTGGGGTAGCAAGTTAAATCTTCACATGTTGTATTACTTTTAGTCTCTACCATGCTTAGGACAGTTTCATATCTCTCACATGTTTAAATAACGGGTTAAGGAAAAACTGTTAGTAGTGTACGTGATCATGTCCCCCTTGTCCGTATGTATTTTCTGAGCACTGTTACATTCTATATGTAACTTTGTCGTATGTCTGATCCCCCATTTGTGTATAGACATACACCGATGCCGTTAAGGGTACGTATGTATACTTCAGAAAATTGATATGTACCACTGTACGTCCTGATTACCTATTAACCGATCACTCACCTACTACAGCTTTAAACTTTAAAACAAATACTTATTGCCATGATGGAATATATCTAAAACTGGATAAACAAGATTTGTCATTTTATTTCTTTCCATCACATGATCAGTATTACATGTTTGTTAGATTCAGTACTTGCTCCCGTCCTGACAGGATAACGTTGTAGGTATACTTACTGAGGAGGAGTTGCTTTGTGATTCATATTATGGAGTTACTGCCGAGGACCAGGCTTTATCTTACGAGGATGTACCTGCGGGGAAACTCGTCTAGTTGTCTATTTACTTTAGACTTTTGAGAGTAGTCATGTATTAGATTATGTATTTTGTGACTGGACCTGTATCCAGCTTTACATTTTGTACTTGTACTTGGATCTTATTGATATATGAGACGACTTTTGTGTTTGGGACAATTATGACTCTTTATTACATATAGAACTGTTAGCACATTTTAGTCTTATCTTGTTATCTTTAGAACAGCTTACTATACTTTATCTCAAGCGTAGGCTGGACATGACTCAGCTCGGCCCAACAATTTGGGTAGCGGATCATGACAGATGGTGGGCGCATAAGAGAGCCACACCAGAATCCCCATATGTGCCTGCAGCTCCATAAATCAGAGTGCCAGGCGAACAGGGGTTTGAAATTTGAATCTTGGTTGACCGGTCAACTGGCGCGGACCCCGATAGGGGCTGAAGGTGGAGGAAATCCAAGGTAGCCGGCAACCGAAGACGGGTGGGGGATCAAGCGACCGGTGGTTGGGTCGGCCTGACGGCGACGGAAGGGTCGGCCTGACGTCGAAGGCCGAAAGGCGGGAAGGAGGAGACAGCGGAGGAGTGGATCAGGGGGACGGCTGCTGAAGGGGGGCGACAGCTGAAGGGGGCCAGATGAGGGAGGTGGCTGGGGGAACTACCGGGCTGGGCAGACGCCGGAGGGAGGGTGAGGGCGGAGTACCTACGTCGAGGACCACAAAAAGGTCGGAGGGGGTCCGGGAGGTGGGCGCCATGAAAAGGAGGCGGGGAGAGAAGAGCGGGGGTGCGGTGCTCGGAGGGGAGTCGCCGGGCGGCCGGCCTAGACGAAGGAGGGGGGTGCCTCCACGAGCAGCCATGGGGTAAGAGATGGGGAGCTGCTGCGGAGCTCATCTCCATATATAAAAGATCTGCATTTGTAAAACCCACTACCTAGATTTTAATTAATAAATGGGTTCTATATTTAAGTAGTTGTTTGTAATTTTAGACTAGATATTATTATTATTATTATTATTATTATTATTATTATTATTATTATTATTATTATTATTATTGTTGTTGTTGTTGTTGTTGTATATAGTCGGAATATGGGAAATAATTTTAGTTTTATAAAGTTTAATAACTATTGATTGTATTTATTAGGTATTAATTGATTGACCCTTGATTAGTGTTAACTAAAGCCTATAGCTAAGCCCATGGTTTTAGTCCATTTTCTGCCCGTACCCATTAACCCTTTTCTCCTCCCAAACCTGCTAACCCAAACCTAATAGACCAAACCCGTTCAACCCCACTACCCCAGTCACCCGGCTACCCCACATGAACCCCCTCTCCCGGATCTGCAACGTATCTCTACGTGCAAATCAAAAGAGAAACCCTTTATCTCCCACAAAAACTCTAGAAGCTTTCACACCCCTCACCACCTTCACAAACCTCTCCTAACTCTCCCCACACTCCTCCTCTTCCAGATCCATTCGCACCCCGACGCTCCCCGTGATGCCCCGATCATTTTAACACCCCTCTCGAGGTATTTTAGTCGCGCCCGACACCCGCTCGGCCGCGCCCAACCACACCAGCCCAACCGATTGCCTTCTGTGCGCCAGCACCCCGGAATTGACAGAATAAAGCTCTATTAATTTCGGGATAGATAGTTTCCTAATTTGTGTTTGTGATTTGTAATGAGATTAATTAATTAATAACTGTTAGATTAATATTGCTAGTGATATTTATGCTAGTATATAAATCGATGGATTATGTATATAATTATTTAGAGTAAATGTTTTACGTGAAAGGGTTAAATAAAGCAATATTGGGTAAGTAATTATTGTAGTAATCATGAAGTTCTATTTAAAAGTACTTATTAAATATGTTACGGTTAATTTTATGTAAATAAAATATTATTTAGTTTTAAAAATAGTTTCATTACCAAAAAATGTATTTTATATATAAGTAACCTAATTAAAATATTATTTCTATTTATTAAAATAAAAATCTATTTATATTTATTTTAAATAAAAATAGTAATTTTTTACTTTATTACACTAAATAGGTTTTATGTACACTACAAGAAATTACATTTTTAGCAACATGTTTTAGCGACATAGGGTCTATTATGTCTCCAAAAGCTATTTTTTACATGTATTGGCGACATGAGTTTTAATATGTCGCAGAAGCCACATAAAATTTACAAGAGGGAAACCAAAAATCAGCCACGCCACCAAAAATTATCTACATATTGCGACATCCACATGCCGCAGAAAGTTAATATAGGTTCCGCGACATACATTCACTTATCGCAAAAAGTTAATTCATTTTCTGCGACATATAGCTATGTAGAGAATACATTTTTTTAAATTTTTTAATTAAACAATTACCTAAAAATCTACAAACAAAACCTAAAAAGAAACCCCCAAACGCTGTGTTCATTCTCTCGAAGTGCCACCATGGGTTTCCTCTCTCCCGCGACAACTAGGTTTCCTCTCGACCGCGCACCTGGGTTTTCTCTCTCTCTCTCTCTCAGCTCTGTGTTTTCTCTCTCACTCGCATCCGAAGCTTCCCTCTTCCATTGAGATTCGAACTTCTTCCCACTGATGGTGAGCTTCTTCCCTAATATTCTTAGTAGGTTAATTTTGTAAGGTTGAGAATATGATTGGCATTTATTATATGATAGATAGGAAAATGGTTGCCTCTTCTTCAATTTTGTTAGGGTTTGATTTTATTAGGGTTTTCTCTCTCAATCAATTTTGTTAGGGTTTGATTTTGGATATTGTGTTAGTTGATAGATTAGGGTTTGGTTTTTAGATTTATGTACATCTCTTTCTTTCCGATGGTATGATTTTTTGGCTTTATTTTCCTTTTTATTTTCTATAAATTTATTGTTATATTTATCAGCTCAGACACTTGGAGTGTCTGGGTTCGATACAGTACTGAACTTTCTTTTTTCAATTGATATTCTAATACACTTGACTGTTTGAGAACCATAATTAATCAATAATTCCATGCGTACACCGTTTAGTACAATTCCAGGTTTCTAACTCCATATCTGAAGTCAAATTCGGTATCTGTTAGGAAGATTATGATACCATATACTAAACAGGATTCGGTACCGAGATGATATTTCATAATTATATACTTCTTAATTATAATTTTTGATTTTGTGCTAGGATACGTGTTGGAACTCGTATCAGAATACGATTCCGGAACACGTATCAGTTTTGTCGAGATACAAGAATGTAACCATGTTAGCTTGTATGTCTAGCAACCAATATCATACATCATATCAAAAAACGTAGTTCCTATCTCTTCCTATTGATACTTATATCATGTGATTTTTGTGCACAAAAATGGTTTTTAGTTTTTACTCTTGTTTGGGATAGCAGATGTACATTACAACAAAATTCTTGTCTTATACGTCCCAGGTTTGAGAAACTATATAGAGACAGGATGCACATTGTTCATCCTCAACACATATATAGTTGAAACATACCTACTTCAAATTTGCCTAAGTATCTGCATATTTTTGTCATATGTTACTTTATTACACTAAATAGGTTTTATACGTAAAAGATTGTTTTATGTAGTGGTTGCTAATTACGTATATTACGTAAAAAAAATTAAAATAGTATTTAGCGTCAATTATTTCTATATTCACAAATAACTATTAATTTTGGCACAAACTTGTTATTAATTAAATTAACGATAATTCTATTTAAAAGAAAAGACAAGTTTTATTTTATTTACTAAAAACATAATTTTCCCTATGTCTCATTTAGAGGTTCTCTAAAAATATTGTATAATTAAGTAATACTTTAGTAGAATTATTAGTGATCTTAGAATCTAAAATATTAATATGCTATTAATAAGTTGAATTATAGCAAACCTTAGTATGGTAACTAAGTCAAATTTCACTAATGTAGGGTTCAGTTCTGGAACTTAGCTAGAATATTTTTCTGTCATCCCCTGCAGCACCAAAAACCAAGACAAGTTTCATATTATTCAAACTTGTATTTTAGTTGATAATTAAGTACATTGCATTATTAGAAATATTTTATCGACACTTGACTCATGGGATCCCGTTCGGATCCAAATGATTGTTTGATTGACTCATTAACTAAGGATTGGGGAGTAGTGTTAGCACCTGTGGTCAAAGTCCCCTTATTGCCTCATTGTGGATAGCTGAAGCCCCACCTCACTTGGACTGAAGCCAGACAATATTCACTAGAACACATATTGCCTCCATCTCCAGCCGGCCACTGGATGCTACACACTTAAAACACTCTTGCTAGTTGTAGATTGCATCATTATTATTTCCAGAGATTTATTGCTTTATTTCCTCTTTATTATTATTTAGAAAGATAAATTATGTTCTAAAACTGTTTCTTGCATCTTTAGTTATTTTATTAAAATACTGGAATGGATATATATGCTCTTGCTCCCCTCCTGACTAGAGACTAATATTTTAGGTGACTGTGATGACGAGGAGCTTGCCTTTAGTTCTTAATACGGATTCAACTTGGGTTCCGAGGAGATAGTTGAACCCGGACAGGGAGCCCCGGAGTTCTAGTTGCACTTGGTTGTTTAGCTCTTTCCTTGATTTTGAAGTTTAATAAAAAAACAAGTTGTAATAACTTAATACTCTTTTGCTTGTGTGTTTATTTCCAGCTAGACACTTGGTTTACTTTTCAAATATTTTTAAATAAAAGTTTTTCATTTTCACAGTTAGAATGTTGTGCTTGAGTTACTACTGATTGATATAGCTTACTACTGCCGTCTCACAATGGTGCAGACTGGGCATGATCCGACTGGACCCAGTATCTTGGGATCGAGTTGTGACATATTTTTAGTGGTGGCCTATATAGGTCTATTTTGCAAAGTTGGTCTAGTCAACTTAGTCTAGATAAACATGCAGTCCTTCAATCTGACTTTAGGTTAACAATGTCTTTAGAAAAATAGACTCTAGAAACAATTAGAACACTTAGACTATTCCAATCCGTCACAACATAGGACCGAATTATCTATTTATATAATCTATTTTTGCTTGCTTATAGTTACGTCAGTTATCTTGCTTATGTTTGCCTAAACCTTCCAGAGGATGCGAAAGGAAAGATAACCCGCTCTGGGCCTGCCGTTGAAGAGGTTTCATCCTCTGAGCATACCCCTGCTCAAGCCCAATCCGACCCTTCTCCGTTGCAGCTTACGGATAGTCCTCATGTTTCACGGGCTCTCCGCACTGCTTATACTTCCACAATGCACGCAGTATCCCTGATTCCTCCGAGGACCACACCACCACTGGCTGATGTGAATCCTTCCACTGCTCCACCGGTGCCAGTGGACCCTGCCGAACTCGTAGGCCTGCTACGAGGATTTCTTGAGGCCCATAGGGTCCAAACTGAAGCTAATCGCAAGCAGACCGCGATTATGAGAGAGAGCATAGAGAATGCCCAAATGTGGCTATGGTAGCACTAAACTCATCATAGTCAGATCAGAGGCTTGCAAGGGTAAAATAAGAATGATTTGTTAAGTTTTATGTTTCATTAGAGAAATTCAAGTCTGATAAGTAGCCTATTGTCCAGGAAAAGGTCAAAAACATCAAAAAATTTAAGAAGTTGGATCCACACCCTTTCAAAGAACAGAGGGCATCATTGTAATGCCCCAGTTCCAAAATACGTAGGACAAGGAATACAAATGCATGCCAGCAGCACTTTACCAATGTGCCAAGCTACACAACAATCCCATTAGCAAAATACTTAAGCTGTGAATCATGATAACATCCCAAAACACAACTCAGTCCATAGGTGCATATATATATATATATATATATATATATATATATATATATATATATATATATAATCACAACCACAGATTCCACAAAGAGATCAAGAATAGATAAGGAAATGTCTCAAATATCTAGCAATAAAAGTAACGAAGTCTGTACAGGTAAAACATCCCGAAACCACAGAAATAGAAACAAAGTACAAATCAACCACAAGTCTGATAAAAAAAGGAAATAATGTAGCAAGACTAAATATGATGATAACATGATCAAGAAAAATCCTCTAGCACAATTTCGTCCTCCTGTGCCGGTACGCCTCCGGTCTCAGCTCCCGAACCGTAAACCTCCGTGTAGTCTTCAACTTCGTCTAAGTCTGAGAAATAGCCAGGTCCTCAAAGGACTAGCAAGGTGCATAATATACATGCCAATGTAAAGAAATGGAAATATGAACTAAGGCAATCTACTGTATCCGTCTATGTGCTATACAAGTGAGATACTTTTCTAGAACACCAGACCCCTTCCACTAAGGCTCACTAGCACCTTAGCAGGGTATTATCCCCAGTACCTATGTCGTGCCACAAAGGATAATCAATTCTCGACAGTGATAATCATTTACTCTGCTACAGAGATAAAGGTTACTAAACAACGGGCCACACGACAATAGGTCTGATATTATAGTCAAGTTCTCCCCAATCCCCATGTCTAGAATCTAGCAATGTCAAGTCTGTACAGTCACCTCGAAAGTAATAGCAATACTGATAAAAAATCTAGAATTCTAACACGAGGTCAATACCACGAATAGTCATGTAAACCTCGCATCACGAATGTGTCGGTGTCCTGTGGTCAATCGTGTCAATGGACACGTCAGTATGTACGTAATGCCTAATGTTAATACTCGATGTCACTATCATGACATCGACACCCATCTATAAACTGACACTAAGTATCGACATCCTACATCATGCAATACAAATAAAAAAACAACAAGACAGAAAAGAAAGATCTGTAACGATGGCAAGGCACGCTTGCCTATAACTGCTGTCTGCGGGTAGGACTGTCCAACTCTGGTGTCCTTGTGATACTCCCAAGATCACCTATAATAATACACTATATTTAATATTATATATCAACATACCATATATAAATTATATGAGTAACTACGCCTCCAAGTTGCCATAACGTTGTTACTATACTACATCTATTCTATAGGTACATATAGGAACCAAATCCTCTCGTAAACACTTTACAACTATAACAAAATAACATATTTAAATTCTGGAATTTATCTATAAATACTTATATATTGCTATAATTATATTTTCAATAGGAAAACCCTTTCACAAGGGGTCTTATATCAATGCCACATATGACTTCCTCAATTCGACCCATTAATTTAGTTCTGAAACAATGATAAAATAAAATTAATAAATTATGAAAAAATTCCAGAAATTAGTCAAAATAGTATTTATAATGTTAAAGATTTCATAACATAAAGTTTAATATGGTTTCATGGAGTTTTGACACTTTTGGACACAAGGAAAGTAGAATTTTTCGGAGTTCAGTAACACGACAAATGTCATGAATTTTTAAAAATAGCAAACGGATGCACAACCTAACTTTCAGATTTGCGTTCAAAAGGTATCAACGTCTAGATTTAAAATAAAAATATAGAAAGATTAGAAACTGAATTAGATAGGCAAAAAGTGGCCCACAACAGAATTTGTCAGTTCTTGATACCCTATCGTAGAATCAATGCCACGGGCAAACTGCTTGGAACTGGAGGATTTAGTGATCAGGGGTTGGATTAGACTTACAAAGGTAACTCTCAAATTTGGTTTGAGGAGAAATAGATGAGAAAAAGTGGGTGAAATATCTTCTACAAATCGACTAACCAGCTGTGACATTTCAGACTTCGATTCGACGGAGTTTCGGCCCAAGTAGCGTATCGTGCACCTCTCTAACAGCCACAAGGTTGCTCCTACAATTGCTAGGGTGGAATAGGATGTTGAGAGGGTCGTGTGAGTGGTGGTGATGGCACAAAAATTGAGGAAAATTGGGGTTTTAAGAAGAAAAGGGGGTTAGCTATGGGGGGTCGGCCTTGGAGTGGTGGCCGCTAGGTTTGGAGGGATTTATGGAGTAGTGGGCGGTTATAAAGAGGGGAGATGGTTAGGGTTTGATAGGTATATATATATTTAGTGGATGAGCTTTGGTTTGATCTAATTTGGATATGATTTGGTTCTCCAAATCATACTATTATTAATAGGTTTCCTAATGTGGTTAAATGTTTGACCAAGCCAAATATATAAGGGAATATTGCTTATGGCTGCAATTAAACCTCTAAAATTCTCTTAAATATATGTATACTTAGTTTTGGTACTCCTAGTTAAGCTCTAACTAGTAGGGTTGACTAGGTTAGGGTCCGAGTAGCATTACTAGTCAAATTAGACCCAAAATTAATTTAATGAGTCTCATGTGCCATTTGCAAATAAGTAGCACATGGGAACTCGATTGGATGGTACACCCTAGGCATGTGAATTGTAGAATCAAAATGGATCAAAATCATATATTGGGTCACACGATTTTGATCCATGTCAAGTCCCAAAATCAAATTGAAAGTTGGGCCTAGAATTATGATAAATGATCAAAGGGTCTAAGTTGACCCGAAACCATGCGAAGGCAAAAGAATGTTAAAAAGCAAAATTGGATGGTACATGATATATCAAACTGAAGGTGGACGAGTCTAGAATTCAAATATGAAATTGGATTTGAGAAAACAATATTTGTTGTGCTTCAAACATCAAAACTACGGTAATCTACTAATATAGCCATTATTGACTTTAATATTTAAAATATCCATATAAAATAATAAAAAATAATTAAAAAGAAAATCTAAAAATCAGGGGGCTTACAACCTACCTACATTAGAAAATTTTGTCCTTGAAATTAAAAATAACACAATTATATAGAAAAATATTATCATATGAATAATTAAACTAGGACTTACCAGCATCTACGAACCAGTCTAATCGTCTGCCCTCTGAGCGTCTTCTCACTCGTATCCAAGATACCTACTGGCTTCTCCTCGTATGATAAACTGGATCCCACCGTGATCTCAGAGTGATCGACAACATGACTGGGATCAGTCACATATCTCCTCAGCTGTGAGACATGGAATACATCATGCACACCTTCTATGGATGGGGTAATGCAAGATGATATGCCACCTCTCCTACACACTCATGATATCGAACGGTCCAATATACCTTGGACTCAACTTTTTCCTACTCCCGAATCTACTAGTGCCCCGTGTTGGTGAGATCCTCAGAAATACATGCTCTCCCTCCTTGAATTTCAGTGGTCGACAATGCATATTGGCCCAATGCTTCTGCCGGTCTTGAGCTGCCTGAAGATGAATCTGAATCCGCTTCACTTTCTCGACTGTCTGTGTCACAAGCTCGGGTCCAAGTATCTGTCGCTCTTACCTCTGTCCTCTCGTGAAGTCTTTAAATTCTTGTATTTGTAGGTAACACTGCCTTGATTCTATCCACAAGTGAAGTCTATACTTCAAGATTGGCAAGTACTCACTGCTATCCCAGCATAATGAATTCTATTCCAAGCTTCTGAAGATCCTCTAATAACTGTGACTGAGCTGCCAAAAAATATGCAGTAGGCTTCCTACTTAAAGCGGCCGCTACGTTCGCCATAAGCTCCAACCATCGCCTCTGTCTCATATTCAGCTCCTTTTGCATGAAGACATAGTTCAAGCCCTTATAAGCCGTAATTATCTCCACACGCTCTCCGTACAAATAATGCCACCATAACTTCAATACAAAGTTCATCGCTGATAATTCCAGATCATGAGTAGGGTAATTCTTCTCATATACCATCATCTGCCTCGATGCGTAGGCTATGACCTTTCCATGTTGCATCAAAACACATCCAAGTTCACTATCCGACGCATCACTATAAACGACGAATCCTTCCGATCCAGAAGGAAGCGCCAAAATAGGTTCCGAGGTCAATATTTTCTTCAATTCCTAAAAAACCTTCTGAAAGTCTTATGTCCATCGAAACTCTTGATTCTTGTGCGTCAACCACGTCATGGGCCCTGCAATCCGTAAAAAATTTTCTATGAACCCGCGGTAATACCCGGCAAGTCTGAGAAAATTCCTAATTTCTGCAACCGATGTGTCGGCCAAGACTCTACGGTAGCTATCTTTTTCGGATCAACTTAAAGTGCTTCCGACATAATGTGTCCCAGAAAAAGAACTTTATCAAGGCAAAATTTGCACTTACGAAGCTTGGCATACCACTTCTCCTTCCTCAATACTTCCAATACAACTTGTTCTATCGTAGGTATAGTATTATAACCTATTCAATGATACTCGTCAGTTCACTCCTAGCAATTTCTCCTAATAGGGCATCCGATATCCGGGCACGATCATATTCGACTCATAATCTCTCCAGGATCTATCTCTAAGAGAGTTACCCGTTTATAGCTACCCAACATCACAATCACACCAATAATCTAGCTTAATTATATTCTATAATATAAGTATAAGGTTTGTCTATTTTATTCATTTGATAAGTAGAAGGTAAAAAAAACCTAAGGCTAGGTCAAACAAACAAACCTATATATCAAATTTAAACAACGGTATGGTCAAGCAAAGTAGAAAGGTTTGTCAAATTATTTCCAAGAACGGTATGAGGCCAAACAAGATGCATAGGACATAGTCTACGTAAGACTCGAGAACCATATATCTCGATGATTATTTCACTTGAAGTTACTGCCATGCCAGTGTGCATGTGGCTGCAAATAACTTTCTTGTTCCATAATACGACGGATGGCTGCAGTGCACATCTGCTATGCCAGGTAATACAGGTTCTTGAGCTTATCTTGGCCAAATCCATAAAAACATTTGAATTAACTATGTACGAAAGTACATAAGAAGAGGTCAACATGCATAGGATATGGATTAAGTAGAGTTCGAGAAACTTGTGGAGCCATGATGTCGATATCTGAAGTCCTGCCTCGCTAGTATTTCTCTGGCTGCAAAACTTTGACTCCGTAATACAAGGATAAATATAATTTCTCAAACTTTTTCTTGGACCAATCCATAAGACACTTTCCAACAACTTAGCGGAAAGGAACGAGAATATTTAGTCAAGAAGTCAACTTGGAAGGATTTAGTCAAATCTCAAGTAAAGAAGAACACAAAAGCAATCATGTTGAGAAAGAAGATAACAGGAAAGCAATCATGCTGAAGAGCCTGAGGAAAGTCTATAATCATGTTTGTGGATGCATCCTCAAGACCTATTCCTCAATCGGTTGCAGGCTCGTAATAGTACGACTGTCCTAGGTATCACCACGACTTCGTACAATTCACGAAGACTCCACCTGCACTTATGACCTCTAGTGTCCATGCCCCTGCTTTCCTGATGTGATAGTAAGGAAAGATACGTCCACTACTAATATTCAACTTACTAGCATGAATAAATAAGGATTACGATAGAATATAATCAAACTGGATGCAAGTTAAACAGTCAAATGAGAGTTCAAAACAAAGTCAAGGAAGGTATCAAGCATGTAGATGTGATCCTATGGGTCATTCTATTCTAATTGCAGGCTCACGTCGGTACAATAACATAATCGAAGTGATTTTAACGTAGACCTGCATATGCCATCACAAAAACATGTAATGCCCCAGTCCCAAAATACATAGGACCAGGAATACGATACATGCCAGCAGCACTTAACCAATGGGCCAAGCTACACAACAAGCCCATTAGCGAAATACTTAAGCTGTGAATCATGATAACATCCCAAAACATACATATATATATATATATTTTTTTTTTCATACATATATATATATATATATATATATATATATATATATATATATATATATGATCACATCCACAGAGTCTACAAAGAGATCAAGAATAAATAAGAAAATGTCTCAAATATCCAGAAATAAAAGTAACAAAGTCTGTGCGGGTAAAATATCCCGAAACTACAGAAATAGAAACAAAGTACAAATCAACCACAAGTCTGATGAAAAGAAAAGAAAATAATGTAGCAAGACTAAATATGATGATAACATGATCACAAAAAATCCTCTGGCACAATCTCGTCCTCCTGTGCCGGTACGCCTCCGGTCTCAGCTCCCGAACTATAAACCTTCGGGTAGTCTTCAACTTCGTCTAAGTCCGGAAAATAGCCAGGTCCTCATAGGACTATCAAGGTGCATAATATACATGCCAATGTACAGAAATAGAAATATGAACTAAGGCAATCCACTATATCCGTCTATGTGCTATGCAAGTGAGATACTTTTCTAGAATACGAGACCCCTTCCACTAAGGCTTACTAGCACCTCAGCAGGGTATTGTCTCCAGTACCTGTGTCGTGGCACCAAGGACAATCAATTTTCGACAGTGATAATCCTTTACTCTGCTACAGAGATAAATATCACTAAACAACGGGCCATACGACGATAGGTCTGATAATGTAGTCAAGTTCTTCCCAATCTCCATGTCTAGAATTTAGCAATGTCAAGTCTATACAGTCATCTCAAAAGTAATAGCAATACTGATAAAGAAATCTAGAATGCTAATATGAGGTCAATACCACGAATAGTCATATAAACCTCGCATCACGAATGTGTCGGTGTCCTGTGGTCAATCGTGTCAATGGACAAATCAGTATGTACGTAATGCCTAATGTCAATACTCGATGTCACTATCATGACATTGACACCCGTCTATAAACGGACACTAAGTATCGACATCCTATGTCATACAATGCTAATAAAAAAATAACAAGACAAAAAAGAAAGATCTGTAAAGATGGCAAGGCACGCTTGCCTATAACTGCTGTCTGCGAGTATGCCTGTCCAACTTCGGTGTCCTTGTCGATACTCCCAAGCTCACCTATAATAATACACTATATTTAATATTCTATATCAACATACCATATATAAATTATATGAGTAATTACGCCTCCAAGTTGCTATAACGTTGTTACGACACTACATCTATTCTATAGATACCTATAGGTACCAAATCCTCTCGTAAATACTTTACAATTACAACAAAATAACATATTTAAATTCTAGAATTTATCTATAAATACTTATATATTTTTATAATTATATTTTCTATAGGAAAACCCTTTCACAAGGGGTCTTATATCAATGCCACATATGACTTCCTCAATTCGACCCATTAATTTAGTTCTGAAATAATGATAAAATAAAATTAATAAATTCTAAAAATTCTAGAAATTATTTAAAATAGTATTTATAACGTTAAACCTTGCACAACATAAAGTTTAATATGGTTTCATGGAGTTTTGACACTTTTGGACACACGGAAAGCAAAAATTTTCGGATTACGGTAACACGGCAAATGTCATAAATTTTTAAAAATAGCAAACGGATGCGAAACCTAACTTTCAGTATGCATCGGAAAGGTATCGACGTCTATATTCTGAATAAAAATATAGAAATGTTAGAAACTGAACTTAGATAGGTGAAAAGTGGCCCACAACAGAATTTGTCAGTTCTGGATACCCTGTCATAGAATCAACGCTATGGGCAAACCGCTCAAAACTAGGGGATCTGGAAATCAAGGGTTGGAGTAGACACACAAAGGTAACTCACAGATTTAGGTTGAGGAGAAACAGATGAGAAAAAGTGGGTTAAACATCATCTACAAATTGACTAACCTGCTTGTCGTTTCAGACTTTCGATTTGGCGGAGTTTTGGCCCAATAGCGCGTCATGCACCTCTCTAACGGCCGCAATGTTGCTCCTAAAGTTGCTATGGTGGAAGAGGCTGTTAAGAGGGTCGTGTGAGTGGTGGTGATGGTGCAAAAATTGAGGAAAAATTGGGGTTTTAAGAAGAAAAGGGGGTCGGCTATGAGGGGTCGGCCTTGGAGTGGTGTCCGCTAGATTTGGAGAGATTTATGGAGTAGTGGACGGTTATGAAAGAGGGGAGATGGTTAGGGTTTGATAGGTATATATATATATTTAGTGCATGGGCTTTGGTTTGATCTAATTTGGACGTGATTTGGTTCTCCAAATCATACTATTATTAATAGGTTTCCTAATATGGTTAGATGTTTGACCAAGCCAAATATATAAGAGAATATTGCATATGGCTGCAATTAAACCTCTAAAATTCTTTTAAATATATGTATACTTAGTTTTGGTACTCCTAGTTAAGCTCTAACTAGTAGGGTTGACTAGGTTAGGGTCCGAGTAGCATTACTAGTCAAATTGGACCCAAAAATTAATTTAATGAGTCTCATGTGCCATTTGCAAATAAATAGCACATGGAAACTCGATTGAATGGTATACCCTAGGCATGTGCATTGTAGACTCAAAATGGATCAAAATCATATATTGGGTCACACGATTTCGATCCATATCAAGTCCCAAAATCAAATTTGAAGTTGGGCCTAGAATTATAATAAATGATCAAAGGGTCTAAGTTGACCCGAAATCATGCGAAGTCAAAAGAATGTTTAAAAACAAAATTGGATGGTACATGATATATCAAAATGAAGATGGACGAGTCTAGAATTCAAATATGGAATTGGATTTTAGAAAACAATATTTGTTGTGCTTTAAACATCAAAACTACGGTAATCTACTAATATAGCCATTATTGACTTTAATATTTAAAATATCCATATAAAATAATTAAAAAAATAATTAAAAAGAAAATCCAAAAATCAGGGGGCTTACAATCGTCTACGCGGACGAATGACTGGATGATATGGAGCGACTTCTCAGCGTCACTCGACTTCCCGTCGACCTCTTGGTCAAGGCCGTTGCTCTACAGCTTAGAGATTTGGCTAGTATCTGGTATAGAAATGAGCCAACATTTCAGACTGGAGGAACCTCCTGGCGTTCATTCAAGAAACAGTTCAAGCAGAAGTTCTTTTCAGAAGCCGCCCTAGAAGCTATAGGAAGGCAATTTCATGATCTGAAGCAAGGAGTTCGCACTATCGAGGAGTATGCAGCTGAGTTCAACCGGCTCGACAGATTTGCACCCCGCCTGGTAGAAGACCCAGTAGAGTGTGCCAAAAAATTCTGGTACAGATTGCGAGAGGAGATCCGCACTCTGGTTGCCGCTAATGGTGTGAAGACTTATGACAAGATGCAGAAGGTGGCTCAAGATGTTGAGGCCATCGCCTGCCCGACCAAGAGGGAGAGGGTCGTGATAGCATTCCTTCACTTTTGCATCCCCCATGCATCCCCTCTTTTACATCCATTGGATTTTATTTAAGTCATCTAATCTTAACTGCTGATTTTTCAACGGTTAAGATTAGATGACTTAAATAAGATTCAACGGGCCGATGTTATCATGGGGATGCAAAAGTGAGGGGATGCTATTGCTTTTGGCAGTAGCCATAGAATTAGTGGGGATGCGCGAACACCATATATATATATATATATATATATATATATATATATATATATATATATATATATATATATAAATGCAAAGGAAACTAATAGCAGAAATTAGTCACAAAATATTTTGATCACAAAGACATATTAAAATAGCTGCATTACATAATAAGTCATAACCGACAATAATTATTTACAATAATTTCCTACGCGGCTTCATATTTTGAAAATGTTGCAAGATGTCCTCTTTTTAACTTTTGCGAAAATGTCTTGGTCAATGTATGTCACCAAACAATCATTCATAAATTCATCTCTCATTCGATGAAGTGTATTCTTGATAACCTTCATCGCCGAAAATGCTCTTTCAATAATTATCGTTGCAACGGGCAAGACAAGAGCCAACTTTAAAAGCAAGTATACCAATGGATATGATTCATTCTTTCTTCGCTCAACTATTTTTTAGCAAGCTCACCAATCCCTTTCAAACCGAAGATGTTATCATCATAACGGACATCCTCTATAAAGTTCTCAAGTTGATCACCAAGTGCCCTAAACTCTATCGGTGAAAAATCAGACGGATAGAACTTAGCAAATTGAAGCAATTTTTTTTTGCCAAAGCCCTAAATGAATCATATGGATCAAGACATTCCATACACAAAAGCAACTCTATACTCACCTTAAAAAAATGGTTATTCAACTCTTGAAGTTGTAAATCTATCACCGTATAGAACAACTCAACGCGATAGAAATGGTGGTTTGTCATCTCTTCAACATTGCGACGTTATCTTTCCCGAACTAAAAACAAGCCTTCCATGTTTGGAATTTCAATCTCATGCTTATTACAAAAAGAAGATACAACCCCCAACAATTGATCTCATCCATCATCTCTCATCCTTTGTAGTCACCGCTTGGCCGCTTTAACTTGCGATATGGCATTGACAAATTTTTATCTTTTTCTGTAACGCTTGGGACAAGTCATTTGTAATTCCCAAAATTCTTTTCATTAAGAGTAATTTTAAGACAAACACAAAACATTACATGGCATCCAACAAATCAGTTGCTTCACCTCTATGATTATCATCTGAACCATCCTCTTCAATAACCTCAAGCACATCTATAGCTGAGGAAAATAAGTCAACCAAACTCAAAGCTGTACCATAGTGCGAATCCCACCGTGTGTCACCGACCCATTTCAATGTTGATTCTTGGTTCAAACCTCTCTCCATCTCTCTTTCACCACTATAAATTTCTTCAATAATTATTTTAAATTGTTTCTCCCGAAGAATATCTTAACGTTTATATGAGGCTCCAACAATATTTGACAAAATTAAAACTTGGTTAAATAATGAGGCAATTCTCTTGTGTTTTTTGAAACCGCTACAAGTGTCAATTGTAGTTGATGATTAAAGCAATGGATATAGAAAGCGGAATTGTTCTCCTTTAAAATCAAACCCTTTAGACCATTGAACTCCCACGCATATTGCTAGTGCCATCATAGCCTTGTCCTCGTAGACTTTCTATACTCAAGCCATGCTTGAAAAAAAAAGAATCAATGGCTGCCTTTAGTGTCAATGCGGAAGTCTTCCTGACATGTACAATGCCAATAAAATATTCAACCACACAACCACGTTTGTCCACATAACATAAAACCACCGCCATTTGTTCTTTGACTGAGATATCCTGTGATTCATCAACTAAAATCTAGAAAAAAATCATGTCCAATCTCTTAGAAAATAGCTTTCATTGTCATAAATAAAGCCACATTGATAATTTCTTTTTGAATTTTGGGAGAACTCATTTTATGGTTGCTGAGAGCATTTTCAAAGACAACTCGGTCGACATTTTTATTGTGTTCTACAAGAAAGTGAAGAATTTTAAGAAAGTTGTCCCGATTTGAAGATCCTTCGGTTTCATCATGTCCATGGAAAGCCAATCCTTAGCGTAAAAGATATTTAAGACAATCAAAATTTGCAGTCAAACGAGTACGATAATCTATTTTTTGCTTGATCTGATTGAATGGACAAACACACTTCTATGTGTTGCTTTTGGTTCATTAAATTATCACAAGCTTTCACACATTTGTTGTGAGTACTCAAATGACCTTCAACATGCTCTTTCAGCCTTTCTTTTTATTTTTCTAATTTGTAAATCCCTCACCAACAAATGAATCAACACCTTCCTGGGCCCCTTGCATCAGTTTAAAAAATAACAACACAAACAAAATGCAACATCCTTTTCTACATTGTACTCTAACCACCTCTTAAATTCAGTAAACCATAGAGGATTGAATCTTCTTTTAGTACCTGAAAAGATTTTATAAGAAAATTCATGATTTTTAGGTTAACATGGTCCCTTTTGAAGGTATGCACGAAGAACCATCTCTATCACTTTAGGATCACGATACTCATAAATATTTTTTTCTAAAACCAGGATCTCATGGAAGCTCGTCTAAAATAACCATGTGACCTTGTATTTGAACTTGTTGTACTTGAGGTTGTACATCATTAGACCTTGAATTATTAATAGATTGAATATTGGGTTCAGAAGAAGAACCTTCTTGAGCTCTCGATCATTTTAGAAGATAATTTTCCATTTTGTTTCAAAATAGGGTAAAATATACTCAATTAATGTTAACAATAAGGCAAAATCAATAAGGGGCCATCTAATTTAGGGAATGAATCAATAGGGGCCATCGAATTTAGGGCATAAATCAAATAAGGGACATCTAATATTCTATTTTAGGACATAAATCAATTAGGGGTCATCTAATTTTGGGCATGAATCAAATAAGAAACATCTAATATTATAATTTAGGATAAAAATCAATTAAAAACTATGGCATAAATAATTAAATGTGATACCACTTACCTGAGACCGAGAGGGGAGAGCCACGTGAGAGAAGGGAGAGAGCCACCACGGCTACGGTAGAGTAGGGACAAAGGGAGCAGAATTTTTTTGAATTTTTTGAAGCCTCACGAGAGAGAGAGAGAGAGAGAGAGAGAGAGAGAGAGAGAGAGAGATACATATATATAGAGAGAGAGAGCAAAGAAGTAGGAGAGCCAAAAAATGTTGTTGTTGAGTGTTGTCCCTTGTCCCAAGCATCCAAGCTGTTGTGCTTTATTTTTGTTTATTTTTTCCCCTCAAAGTGAAGGGAGGGACCACATGTGAGTGGGGTCACTTTGGAAAGAAAGTTTTGCTCAAGTCCCAAGCTGCTGCCTATCTGGCCTAGTAGTAGTGTGGGGGTCGCTCGAGCACAGGTCTCGGATTTGAATCCCCCTTGGATGGCTGGGTGGCTTTGAGCTAGGGTCCAACTTGGAGAAAGGACACACACACACACACACACACACACACACACACACACACACATATATATATATATATATATATTATTTTCATATACATATGAGAGGGGATTGGGAGCTTCGTTCGCAGAGCCCAGCGGGAGTCCTGTCGCCTTCGATCGTTGGATCGAGCAGGCATGCGTGCAGGCCCCACGCGGCCCGTTCGATCCAACGGTTATATATATATATATATATATATATATATATATATATATATATATATATATATATATATATATATAACCGTTGGATCGGGAGCCTCACTGGAGAACTGTCGCCCTCGTTCGTTGGATCGAGCAGGCATACGTACAGGCCCCACGCGGCCCGCTCGATCCAACGATTATATATATATATATATATATATATATATATATATATATATATATATATATATATTCCTACAATCTTCTTCTTCTTCTCTGCTGTGTTCTTCCTGCGGGGGTCTTCCCTCCGCGGCTAGTCCCTTACGGCGGCCTCTGCTCCGCCGTGCTCCGTCTTCTCCCCTTGATGGATCTGAGATTCCCCCCTTCCGGCAGCCTCCCTGGCCCCCGGATTGCTTGGTAATCATGAGGCATTCGCCCGATCCCTCACCCCCGCCCCTTGTTCACGGCAGTTGTTTCTCCATCGTCCGTGCCTGCTGCCCGGTGCTTTTCCCCTCCAGCGTTCGCTGTCCAGTTTGTCGGGTTCGTCCGCCCCCATGGCGGAGCTATAGCTTTGCGGCTGGTCGACGAGGTACCTCTTCCGGAGTCGCCTTCGCCTCTCCCTGGGTCTCCGTGCCGGCTCGCGGCTCGGAGCGAGTTTAATTTTCAAACCACCTCTCGATCTCCGCATCTGTCCCTTTGTGCGGCATCGCTTCATCCGAGGCACCTGGTCTTCTTCCCGAGTCTACGCTAGGAGCGCCTGGCACCTTTCGTCCTGAGATATTAGGCGCGCATGTTATGGCACCCGATTTTGAGCTATCATATTGTGCTCCTTCGCACATTTTGGTGCCTCCCTCGTGGGCCCCTGTGCCGCCCGGAGGTCACGTACTACCCTACTATTCGGTCCAACAGTCCGCTGGCACCTTCTCATCCCTGGGCCACCACGCGTCTATTCCCTTTGATGGCAGCCATTTTTGGGCGCCAGTCCCTCTTGGTGTGCCACATCCCTCTACAGGCAGCCATTTTTGGGCACCAGCCCCTCGTGGAGCTCACCCAGCCATAGGCGTCTGCTTTTCTGACCGGCCTCTTTCTGACGTTCAGGTGCCGGCTGCTGCCACGCTTGTTTTGGCCGTGCTCGCCCCTGCAGGTGCCTCCCCTACTATCTTTACCGCGCCCAGTCGTGGTACCCTCTCTTTCCTGGGCTACCAGGTGCCACTCCCCTCTGTTGGCATCCCTTCTTGGGCGCCAACCCCTCATGAAGCCCACCTAACATCGGGCGCTTCCTTTCCAGTCTGGCCTCTCTTCGACGTGCAGGTGCCGACTGCTGCCATACTAGCCCAGGCCGCACCCGTCCCAGCGGGCACCTTTCCTTCTCATGTATGTGGCGTCCAGCCTCCTGAGCAGGTGAGTGGCACGCATGGGACTACACCGAACCATGATGTACGAGCGTCTTCAGCTGAACGGCCCCGCGCTTGTGCGCTGACACTCTTTCTCCGGCTGGCCGCATCGTCTTGCCTAAAGATCTCCTAGCGGTGGCCAACTCTCTCTCGGCACCTCAACCCCCGCAGAGGGTAGATGCATCCCCAACTCACCTCCTCCCTCCCCCGTGCTAATCGTGTCCAGGGGGATCGTCCCCCCACCCCTGGACCGACTTACGCCAAAAAGTTTAGACCAGACAGAGCGGCCAAACAGGCCCTGTTTTTTATGATGTAGCCCTCCCAGAAGTTGATTATTCACAGGAATCATCCGTGATCAAGGTCCCCTTTTCAGACTTAGAATTGACATCACTGACAGCATCCTTTCCGCGCACATTTATCCTTAAATTCTCCATCGGATGCCCGAAACTTCAGAGAGTCCAGGAAGTATCGCCAGTTGGGGTCTCTCCGTGGCCTACAGGGTAGCACCTCTGGATCCACAACTTATCCTATTACACTTATCATCTGAGTCTGATCACAGGAACGTGTGCTCAAGAGGCACCGGCAGGGTTGATTTCCACCTGATAAAAATTGTCAAATAGACACCAGATTTTAACACCAAAGAAGACTCAGCAACGATGTCGGCCTGGGTGACCCTTTCCAATCTTCCCCTCATTTGCTTTATCCCAGCAGCTCTAAAATACATCGCCAACTCCTTCGGGACGTATGTGGCAGCAGCAGAAGAAACTAGTAAGTTTGCGAAAGTGAACTATGCTAAAATTTGCGTAGAGCTTGACCTTTCCACAGATCCCCCCAATCACATTCTTATCGAGCTAGGCAACAGGATGCACATCTAGCAAATTGTCTATGACAACAATATCATCTTCTGCAAACACTATCATCTTCGTGGTCACTCCACCGATTATTATTTCCGATTGCACCCTAAACTAAAGAAGAAAGAAGCTCGTAAAGGTGCCCCAGCTAAAGCGAGCAGGAAACAACAATCTCACCAACAATCACCTCTGCTTCCGTTATCGAACTCTCACATCAAATTTATAGCCAGCGAGGGGAATTCCAGCAGTGAAGCACATGCCTCCCTAGGAAAAGGCATTATACCCTATTCTCCTCCAGCTTTAAACCTTACCAACAAGTTTGATATCCTGGCATCGAAAGCCTCAGGCTCCTCTCAGGAGTTTTCTATCCCCGAAGACCCCTCCGAGCACCTTTGTCTGGACGAAGGGATAGAGCCCATCAGAGATCTCACCATGAGCTCATCCGAGTCGTCGACATCAGAGCCCCAACTCGACTCCTCCAAGATCACCGTCGACCCCGATAATGCAGTCATATACGCAGAAGCCCTTGCCATCTTCAGTCCATAGCAGGTGTACAGACGTCAGCATGTCATCGAAGCAGGTTACTTCAACCCGAACTCACACTCGGGTGACTTGTCCGATATTGTAGGAGAAGCTGACATGCACGCGGCAGAGGAGGTTAGACCCGTCAGAGCGACCACCCCGTATTCTAAAGTGACAACCACCACCAGGAAAAAAATAGTATCCAAGGCCATGACTACAAGGTCTATCGCAAAGCTCTCCAAACCTCCCCTTCCTAGCAACCTCAATGCTTAACATCCTTACTTGGAATGTTTGAGGCCTGGCTAACAAACCGACTTTGCGGAGATTAATCAGCCTCAAGAAAATTTACAACATCGACATCTTAGTCATTTTAGAACCTAAAATCCCTCCAAAGAAACTCAAATCCATCCAGATGTAATTAGGCTACTGTTTGGCATATAATATCAAGAACAAGAATTACAAAGAAATTGAACTTGATTGCAAACTCGCTTGTACAAGAGAAAACCAAGAAAGAAATCCTAGAAAATAATCTAAGTACAATTATTTAGTTTTTAATTCTGGGGGGTGACGATAGAGGCTCGAAAAAGTGTAGCAACTCTGCCTTACTTCTTGGACTATCTGATACGATCCTTGCTCTTGAAGAAATTGCCCTTCGTAGGTTGCCAGCCTTTTGCATGGGTGCGATACCCTGCTATTTATAGTGATAGATATCTTGAGCCGCATAGATGGCCATGTGACCACGTGGCTATAACAGCACACAAAGACCCGCTCTTTGTCCGCCAGCTAGTGACTTGTTGCAATTTTTTTGGAGCAAATATGGGTGGTTAAGACTTGGTCAGCCTTCCACGTGTCCTATCGCAGGATAGGATCAGTCTGCTTGAGTCATTTTGAGCCGTATAGGCCTTTCAGTGTTCGGCCATGCTGGGTCGCATAAGACTCATACGGCTTAGGTCGCAGTCTCATGTAGCTTGGGGACTTTTTGAGCCGCAGAGACTCTATATTCTGGGCCGCATAAAGCTCATGTGGCTCGGGTTGAGGTCACCCTTGGCCCCATGAAGCGCATGGATTGAGCCGCATAAGGTTCATGCAGCTCGGGTCGTAGTCCTTCTGGCTGCATGACTATGTCCAGTCTGTTGACATAACTTTTTGTCTGATCATGTCTTATCTTCTTTTTGTTAGAGTGTCAGAGTTGTCATAGCTGTCAGAGATGTCAGTTTTGCCAATTTTGACAGAGTTTATCAGCTTTATCAGAAGGATTTATCAGCTTGGCCGCATAAGTAACTCTTCCTTCTGTGGCTCAAATCAGTCTGGTTGCTTTTGATGTACAATCCAAGGTAGTGAAGATGGGCCACAGGGCATGCCGAGTTTGTCATGTGGCTTTTCTTTATGCGGACCAATTTGGCCCAAAGTACTCATGCGGTCAGTTACGATCTGTATGAACCCTATATTTTCCATGCTTCTACAAGACCCCCTTCAAAGTTTTCAAATTGCAAATTTGGAATACTTTGAATAAGAAGCATGGAAATATGTTAAGCCGTAGGGAGTCTTCGAGTGAGGAGAAATCTTGAGTTGCAAGAAAATTTTAAGCCGCAGAAAGATCTTGAGCCGCAGGGCGATCTTGACTGCCAGCTGTCACTGCTGTATTTAATGTCTTGATTTGGTTTTGGATTTGGGATCTTTTTTCGAGATAAAGCTGACGGTTACTAAGGATAAAATCCCCAAACGTCATTATTATCTTTAATGGATACGAGAATCGAAGCGGCGTTGATGGTTATTAAGGATACACTACGCCAGAATTCTTATTTTTCGACAGGCTAAAACTATCGTAAACTATATTTATTGACGATTTTGGGCTGTCGCATGGTCCGTCAAAAATAAAGTGTAGTTTACTATAAACGACGGTTTTCTACCGTCGATAAGTAGGTGGAAAAAACGACGAATTTTCTATGTCATATTATAAACGGTGGACTTTATCTGTCAATTATCCCGCTTAACACAATTCCATGTACCTGCCTATATTTGACAGGCCATAGCCGTCGAAATTCTGTAAAATATTAACCAGAATTATTTGAAATTAATTAAACCTATTTTTCTTGTAAACCAGTAGGAACATATTGAATCTGAATATAAATCAATAGACTCAATTCAAAATGAATATATCACGAATCATTCAAAAATCACAATTGAAATTGAATACATTCAATTCAAAATGAACATAACCACCAATTGATTCAAGAATCTCAATTGATATTGAATATCACTAATTAGACATTATTTTTGTAGTATCCAAATACTTGTAATTGTCATCACACATAACATCCAAACTAAAAAAGGAATAGTATTTCAGAATACAAATGAAGTTTACTCTAAAAAAAACTAAATACTAATATTTACCTAATAAATTGAACAGACTCTTTTGGCCAATTGATCCAATCACCAAGCATAATGTTTTCAAACTTTTCGTCCCCTTCAAACAAATATGCATTGCAGTCAAAGATTTCATCGACGACGATATTATAAACATCTTCCTTTGGCGGTGAATCTGAATTTAAGCGTCCAAAAGCAATACGTTTTCTTTTGAAGTCCTTTAAAAACATATCTTTGGCAAGTTAGATTGTTCTGGTACCTACAACCATTTAAACACAAAGGTACAATATTAACTACTAAAATTTACATAGAATGATGCAATTCTTTATTCCTTTATCGCAAATAGTAATAACCTTAGCAACGCTAAACATTATGAAAGACGCTTAAGATGGAGATCAGCAAACTTCACTTTACAGAGTGCAGGCTAGCACTTACGAATGGATCACATGCATTTCTAAAAAAAATAACATCACCAACAAATTTATGTACTTGATAATGGTTGAACGAGCACAATGTCTGGTGAATTCCAGGTTGCACCAAAATATTGAGTGTAATTATGCTGCAATTGTAGGATGTTGGTGCCAAAGTAGCTGATGTAGTATAAAAATCATCCCAAATAGTTTCCAAAGGGACATTGTTCGTGGTATGGAAGGCTATATTGTTACTGGATCAAAACAAGTTGAAATAGGCAAAAGTTGTCAGATGATAGTAGAAAATATGGCATTGAGAACACCTATACGAGTGGAAGTACATAAGCAAAAGCTGCATTAAGTTTTGGCAAAGCTGACGAACAAATGGAAAAGGAGAGAGGAAATTCACTGAAAGCCCTTGGCACTCAGGTTGCTGAACCTTTGAGAGCAATGGTAATGGGGGCTCCCTTGGAAGATGCTCGACAACTTGCTCAGTGCTATGACAGAATGTGACAAGAGGCTGAATCTCAGGCCATTGAGGTTTAAAAATGACAAATGAAAGTAAGGGAAACTCCTAGCAATATTGATAATAATTTAAAGTAGTAAGCTGCTGAAAGCAAGAGATGGTCTCAGAGTGCCAAAGAATTGAAGCATCTCCAAGCCCAATTATGGAAGATCCTATGCCACCGCCTCCATCATATGAAGAAGCCAATGGAGTATTTTCATGTCAGACAGTTGACAGATCAAGTGATTCCATGGGACACTTTTTAAGAGTGGCTGTATATTCATATCAGGCTGAGTCGGTGCAAGGATCATCCTCACATTTTATGCTCCAAGTTTGCTGAGGTAGATGGTGCAAGGATCATCCTCACATTTTGTCCAGTCTTGTTGGTTTATTCGCTTCTTATGGAAGGCGATGAAAATCAAGATGGTAATAGTATATGGAGTGTTTTGATCAAGATGGTACAAGGATCATCCTCACATTGTGAATTTCTTTTACAATTCCCCCAAATAATAAGAAAACAACCACAACAAAGCTTTTCTCCCAATTTTTTAGGTTGTCTATGTGAATTATTTTCTTCCATTGAGCTCTATTAAGGTCTTTGTCTATTGTTATTTTAGCAAAAACTATATCAGTAATTTCCTTGTGGTTCTTACTCTTCTCACATGTGCAACTATTTATAGCTTAATTTTCCATGAAATAGTTTTAATATTCGTTTTTTTTTTTGAAGAAGGTTTTCTTGTTTACTGTAGTTTGAAGATAGTTTCTATTTCTATGTGAATTTGATGGAAAGGGGATCATCTTGTGGTTAATTTAGGAACTGAAGAGTATATACTTAAATGTTAGATGGACTACTGGTTATGGAGGTTTTTTTGAATCTAATCTGATAGCTGGATACGGAAACTGACTGGAAACCCATGGCTTATCTAAGATCCATTGTTTAAATATATAGTATAGATCTTGTCGACATCTTATTCGCTATCCATCCAAACAATCCCATTGCCCAGGAGACTCCTCATCTCTGCTGACCTACCCTCCATCCTTGCTGCTATAACTTGGTAAACAAATGATCAGAACGATTTTCTCTCTCAGCCTTCAGAATATTTATTATATGCAAGAAAACCTAATAATTTGGAATCAAGTGATGTATTCAAGTATTAGAAAGCTTGACTGCTGACCCTCTAGTAAGATGACTAATATAAAGAACATGATCACATTGGACAAAGTTTATCAATGGTATCCATTGAATCGAAGAATATCTTTTTCTGGGCTATTAGAGATCGCCCATGGATGTAGAAAATCAAATGGGTTTACATAGCAGAATAGAGGAAAGAGAACGTTGAAGGAGTACAATGCATGTTTACAAGATAGCACAAAAGTATATCACCATCAACAGAGATATAGTTGAATTCCATACAACCAAAAAGAAGGTACAAGGTTGCTATCCCCACCCCTATCATTCCCTTTTCCTCGTTATATTAAGATAACATATTTGGTTGGGTATAACACATATACATAAACTTACAAGAAAACTTACATATAATTTTGATAAAGAAGTAAAAGCTTGATGTAATCAAGACTTGCAATGATGCAACCCCATCTGGGAGCAATGGACAGAGTTCAAAAAGTCAAAGTAGTGGTCAAGGAGTATGAAAACATCTACACAGATTTTGGTAGGCGAACATGGACACCTCTATTATTGCTTAATTAAACAGCAACCAAATTGACAGAATAATAACAAGAAATTAAGGGGAAAAAATAAAAATAAAGCTGGGATTAATTAGTAGAAAATATTATTGCTTAATCCAACAGCAAGCAACTGACAGAATAACAACAAAAAATTAAGGAAAAAATTGAATATAAAACTGGAATTAATTAGTAGGAATTTTTCATAGAAAATTTTTGAGCAGTGAGAAGTACTAAATAAGTGTATAGCATCACAATGTGACCACCCTACCAAAGTGAAACATCTCTTAATATTGATTGAACATGACCACATCACCACTTTACCAAAGTAAAATGTCTCACAGTACTAATTGAACATGTAGAGCACAAGAAAAAACATAACAGAAGGAAACATACCAGTGCGAGAGATGAAGGGGTGCAGAGAGAAGAACGGTTCGTAAAACCCCTTTTTCGTTCATCAAAGAGAAAAATTCATTTTTTTCTTTGATGAACCACAAACAAGGGATAATTTCTATCGATGACTTTTTATAGGGAAAATAGGAAGTAATTAGAACTCAACTAATGCAATTTTTTAAGGAAAAATAGATGAAATTTCGTTGATGAAAGAGATGAAATTTTTTTAGAAGAAAAATTTTGTTGATGAATTTACCAAGGGCTTCTCCATCAGCGCACAACTTTAGGAGAGAATTAGGGTCGACTGCATCATCACAACAAAAGGGGAAAAGAAAAAGAGTTAAGAGGAGAGATGAAAGGTATTACTTTAGGCTCCAAAGTCCAGCAGGAATTTTTTTATGGAAAATAGCCATCGAATTCTCTCTTATAATGTTTTGGTAGTCTTTAATAAAAAATGACTATTTTAGTCTGTATAAAAGATAGCTACGTTTCTGGTCTGTCGATATTAGCAGACATAAAGGGTAAAAAAATATTATTTTTGACGTAGTGATAAAAATCCCCAAGTATCATCATTATCTTTAATATTACGATAACCGACGCGACGTTCAACTGTTTCCACTTTGAAGAGCTATAAATATGGGCCATACGGAGAGAGAGTTTTTTCTTTCAACTTTTTCTCCTTCGTCATCATCATCTTCGTCATCCTTTCTGTCCAGGTTAGCCATGGATCCAAAAGCTTCCAAGTCGACTAGTACTACGGCCAAAGGGAAGGGACTCGCCTCTCCATCGAGAGCTGCGGACTTTCCTTCCATTCATCCTGATGTGCAACCCCTATTAAGGGTAAAAACAGTGGGAAAATGATGACTTAAATTTGAATGGCCATATCGCATATTTTATGCACAAGTCTGTCATGTATCGATGCGTGCCCCCGTCTCTTTGGACTGCATGTATTCTGTAAGATGGGGCCGCATGGGCTGAGCCGCATAAGCGCCACTGACCCTCATGGATGCCTCATACCTGAGCCGTATGAGTGCTACATGGCTGAACCGCATGGATGCCTCGTGACCGAGCCGCATGTACATCTCATAACTGATCCACATAAGTGCCTCATGGCTTAGCCATATGAGCACTGCATAACAGAACTGTATAAGTTTATTATGACTGAGCCGCATGCGTCTCATATTTTTTAAGCTGTATGTGCATCCCTCATAACTAGGCCATATAGGGTCTGTTTGGCTGAATATTATTTTCTTCTAGCTGCTAACCTCTTTTTCCTCATTTTTTTTATTTTTTACAGGGATCCGGCTAGCGAATTTCTCCAGGACTAGTATCGACGATAGAGTGAAGATGTACCATTTTGACTACACATCAGACAGCTCAGAACTCTTCATGCTTTGGAAGAGTTTTCCTTAAATGGTAGAAAGAACCTTTATACGTCGGAGAGTCGGACGGTGGTGGGCCATCATCGTAAAAGTTATGTTTTTACGGCTCTCCAAGTAGGCAAAAACAACACTAGGGATGTTGTTTTGAAGGTATGATCTTTTGGAGGAACGGGCCTAAGATGTTCGTAATATAGAGGAGAAAAAAGCATGTTATATTTGCCTTCCTCCGTGCAGCTCCTCGAAGATTCAACAGCCTTGTTTGCTTCTCAGCAAAAAATATGACTTCTTCCGAGGGCCACGAAACTGCTTTTTGATGAAGGCGAAGTGCTGCCAAACTGACCAAACTATGTAATGCTAGATTTTTCTTTCTTGTTTTTGCTACTGATGTAGTCCTATAAATGTAACTAATTTTGAATAAACAGAATACATTCATTCCATTCTTTATTTGTGGTACTTGTACTAGAGGGCCTAATACAGCATTTGTGTTTGATAAGGGACATACTACTGGAAGACTTTTTGTGGACCTATTGCCCTTTTGTGCATCTAGAAATACGAGCAAATAGATTTGAATGATATTTTGTAGACCTACTACTCTTTGGTATACCGATGGTGCGAGTAATAAATTAGGATAACTTCTGTGAACCTATTACCCTTTTTTGCGCACTGGTGGTACAGGTAATAGATTTTGAGACAAAACCCAACAGAGGTAATATGGACGTGATAGATTTTGTGGTCTTAACACCATATATTTTATCCTAGGTTGGGTACAGGTGTTAAGTCGGGAGACTGTCGGTATCAGAGGTAATATGGACGTGATACACGATAATCAGGAATAATCTTTGGTGGACCTATTACTCTTCTGCGCACTGGTGGTACGAGTAATAGATTTTGAGACAAAACCCAACAGAGGTAATATGGACGTGATAGGTTCTGTAGTCTTAACACCATGTCTTTTATCCCCGGTTGGGTACAGGTGTTAAGTCAAGAGACTATCGGTATCAGAGGTAATATGGATGTGACTCATGATAATCAGAAATAATCTTTAGTGGACCTATTACTCTTCTGTGTACCGGTGGTGCGAGTAATAGATTTTGAGACAAAACCCAATAGAGGTAATATGGACGTGATAGGTTTTACGGTCTTAACACCATATTTTTTTATCCCGGGTTGGGTATAGGTGCTAAGTCAAGAGACTATCGGTATCAGAGGTAATATGGACGTAATACATGATAATTATGACCAGGAAGTTTGCTCAGAGATGATGATAAGCTGGGTACACTCCTGTGTGATAAAGCATTAGAGTGGAAGTTCAGAGGTATCAGCATACATGACTTGCCACTCAGGAAGATGCGATATGAATCCACTCGGAGTAAATAGAGTATGAGTTCAGAGGTACTTGGTGTACATAACTCGATGGCCTGAAAGATTTGGTGGTTTGAGGAAGTACCAGCATGTCCTTAGACATAGTATCTCTTCAAGAATTTGCCGTTTATGGGCATCATGAGCAAGCCCCATTCTGGTTCGTGAGCCCATATGTGCCGTTGGAGAACTCGGTCTCGATGATGAATGGACCCTCCCACTTGGACTGGAATTTGTTGGCGGTTTTGTGAGTCATAACCATCGGTCTACGAACAGCCAAGACGAGATTACCTATTTGGAATATCCTCTGCTTGACTTTCTTATTGAAGGCCCGACAGATGCGTGCTTGATAGAGCTCGATGCTTTGTTGAGCTTGCAAACGCTTCTCATCTAAAGCTTCCAATTCTTGTAGCCGTCGACGGTAGTTATCGTCCAACGTCAACCGGTAAGTAAGATCCACACAAAGTGAGGGGATATGAGTCTCTAATAGGAGAACTGCCTTGCTCCCGTACACCAGAGAGAACAGTATATTTCCCGTAGCCGTCCGACTCGTAGTGCAGTACACCCATAAGCATTTGCCCAATATTTCATTCCAGTTATGCTTGTTTGATGACACAAACTTTCTGAAAAGCTTGATTATGGTCTTGTTAAAGGCTTCGGCCAGACCATTAGCTGATGGATTGTATACCGTTGAAGCCATATTCTGAATCCGATTCTTGTCACAGAATCGATAGAAGGCATGGCTTGCGAACTGTGGACCATTGTCATGAATGATCCTCATTGGCAGTCCAAAATGGTAAATAACGTGATATTTTATGAAACTGATCATATTTGATATCTTTACCTCTGCCAGCGGAACAACTTCCGTCCATTTGAAGAAGTAGTCGGTGATTGCAAGTATAAACCGGTGCCCTTTGGACGACGGTAGGGTGATTGGGCCAATGAATGATGTTCATTCCCCATGCTTCAAATGGCCAAGAGGCCACTGTTGGGTGCAAGAATTTGGATGGCAGATGTATAAAATCTGCATGGATATGACAAGCCTTACACTTTTTGCATAATCGACTGCGTCTGCTATCATCGTAGGCCAATAGTAACCCAACCGACGGAGACGGTCCTGTAACTTTGGGCCCGGTTGGTGAGCCCCGCAAACGCTATCGTGAGTCTCGCATAAGGCTTTTTTGGCTTCTGCGTTTGACAAACATCTTAGCAGTTCATCATAAGATCGTCGATATAGCATTTTTGTTTCTGTATCATAAAAGAATCTGAGAGAACGTCTTCTGATTGAAATTGCTTCTTTCATATTCTCAGGCAGGATTCCGTAGACTGCAAAGTCAATGAACGGGAGTCTCAAGTCTTGTTCGTCATTGGTCATCTGGGCGGAGTAACTCGTATCCAGTTGAACATTATTTTTGGGACAGACCAGCTCATGGCCTATCACGTCGACTAGATGATGAGCATAATTTAGAACCGCCAAAGAAGCGGTGAGGCCTGCTAGGGCATCGGCTTCAATATTCTGGAGTCTAGGAACATGCTCTATAAAGAACACCTCCAATGTTACAATGATGGCAATTGCTGTCTGATGATAGGGAATCAGGTCCGTATTACAAACCTCATACGAGCCTCAGATTTTATTAACGATCAGCTGTGAGTTGCCATACGCTTTCAGATATTTGATCCCTACCTCTTTTACGAGTCAGAGCCCGATGACCAAAGTGTTGTATTCGGCTACATTGTTTGAACAGGGTTCTGTGAGAGAGTATGTCCGATTGACTACCAACCCAGAAGGAAAAATTAATACTACCCCGACTCCAGCGACGATATCACCTTGTGGCCCTGTTCTTGAAGCACCGTCAAAGAACATTCGCCAAACGTCATCATATGAAGTCATGTTTGAGTTAACGACTTCGTCTGGGATTTTTTCGTAGATTCTGGATATTTTTGAGCCTGGATGAGCTGCCAGAAAGTCGGCCAAGGCTTGACCTTTGACAGGCTTATGCAGGATGAAAACCATGTCATAGAGGGATAACAATATCGCCCATGTGGCTAGGTGAAAACTGAGTGCGCATGGCTTGGTCATGAGAACCCTGAGGGGGTTAACCCGTGAAACAACATGGATGGTCTGCCCTGACACATAGTGTCGTATTTTCTGGATGGCGAACACCAAGGCAAGGCATTCCTTCTCCACGGCGGTGTACCTATGCTCCGGCCCCACCATCATTCGGCTGAGATAATAGATGGCTTGTTCGTGCCCCACATCGTTGTTCTATGCTAGCAAGGCACCGAGGGAGTGTTCTATTGCTCGTACATAGAGCAGAAAGGGCTTTCCGGCAACCGGGGCTACCAGGACTGGCAGATTCGTCAAGTATTCCTTAATGTCATCAAAGGCGCGTTGGCATTCCTCATTCCATATGAAAGAGATGTCTTTCTTTATGAGTTGTGTGAAGGGTTAACATCGTCCTGAGAGGTTAGACATGAACCTCCTGATGTAGGCTAGTCTTTCCTGAAGGTCGCGGAGTTCACGGTGGTTCCTCGGTGGACTCATCTCCAGGATTGCCTTTGTCTTATCGGGGTCTATGTGAATGCCCCGGGAATTAATGACAAAGTCCAAGAACTTCCCGCTGGACACACCCAGGAACGACTTGGTGGGATTCATCTTCAGATTGTGCGCTCACATAAGGTCGAACACTGTCCTCAAATCGTGTAAGTAATCATCCTTGGAGCGGCTTTTGACGGCGATGTCGTCAACGTAACACTCCATCGTCTTACGCAAGTGATCTCTGAAGATGACGCTCATAGCTCGTTGATATGTGGCACCGGCGTTCTTCAGGCCGAAGGGCATGCCTGTGTAATAATACGCACCGATCGGTATTCGGAATGACATATGCTTCTCATCGTCAGGAGACATTTTGATTTGATTGTATCCTGAAAAGCCATCCATAAAGGACATATGCTCGAAGCCACACGTATTATCGATCATTATGTCGGTGATGGGAAGAGGGAATTCATCCTTAGGACATACCGTATTAAGATTGTGAAGTCGATACAGATTTGAATCTTTTTGTTCTTCTTGACAACTGGTACTATATTAGCTATCCAGTCTGGGTGCTGCTCCTTGCGGCTAAAACCGCTAGCTATAAGCTTATTTACTTCCGCTTCAATGGAGTTCATGATGTTTGGACGGAACCACCGTTGCTGTTCTTTGACTGGTTTTACGTCCGGATGAATATTGAGTTTATGAAGTACGATCTCGGGGTTTATCCCGGGCATGTCTTCATAGCTCCAAGCGAAAACATCAATATATTATCTGACGAGTTGCAACAATGACTTCCTTCGCCATCCGTCAGGCTTTTACTGACGAAGATTGGCTTTGGAGAGGATTCATCACCGAGGTCAACTTGCATAACCTCATCTTCAGTGGGAGGGTTACGTAGTTCAAAGTGCTTCTCCCATTATGCATCTAGTTGTTGGATCCATGGCTACAATTCACAAGGTTTGAGTAGATCTTCGTCTTCCTCTTTAATGTCAGTGGATGCCATATTGACAGATAATGTCTGCCTGAGTATATCTCCAATGCTGTCGTCGAAATAATATGTAGATGATTCGAATAAGTGAGAATGCCACTCGCATTCCTCATCGGAGCTCTCGGGCATTTTTGCTGGTGTAGCATAACCGAGACCGTGTCTGGACCTGCTGTAATAATCTCGAGGTTTCCCGGCCGGAGCTGACATCTGCAGAGGTGCTCGCCGGCCGTTGTCGTAATTGAGACCTGGGGTAGTCTCCATGTTGTACCCCTGCTTTTGCATGAAGTACTAAGCTTGAGAACTTTACAGGTAGAGCGGTAACCTTCCAGCGTCGGGTTCAATATCGAACTCTTGTGGCATGAAAGGTTAAGGACCTTCTTTTCTGCCGAAGATGATCGTGTGATCTCTTTTTCTTCTGCCTGGGAATAGGAAGTAGGCACCTCTGATAGAAGTAAGTCGGTTTGCGGTATGGACGATTGTCACCTGTGTGTGCAGGTTAATGTCCCGACCGTTCCCCTCAGCATACATCAGATTAAGTTTATTATACTCAGGATAGTTCAACGGCAGCCTCTTATTGATGAAATAAGGAATTTTGTCCACAGGGATTACATAATCAGGAGAGGGACTATCTACCTTTGTAATAACATACTTTATAAGTTCTGCCTCCTCTTCAGCTACCCCCTGCATGACCTGAGGTTGGGATACTGTCTTGGGCAACTTGACCACCAAGGGTTCTGCTTGTGGCATTGGCTTGCCTGAGGGTCTCGGATCGACACTTGGTTGCCGGCTCGTCTTGGGAAGACGGATGACCATCGGCTCGACAGAGGACTTCATTTCTTCCGATTGCTTTTGACTGGATCTTGGCAATCGGATCACCATCGACTCCGCCGAGGGCATCGCATCTTCCGGTCGCCTTTGATTAGATTTCGGCAATCGGATCACCATCGGCGCTATGACGGTTTTTGGTACCTGGCTGGATCTCAGGAGTCAGATAACCATCGGTTCCAACTGTACAGCTGGGGCTAGGGAACCGGGCACCTCTTTATAGAAAATTACGACAAGGAGTGCGGCTTTGCCTGGTTTACGGGCCTGGAGATGGATTTTCAAGGGTTCCTCTGGCCATGTGATAGCCTCTGGTTCGTCAGTTATGTGCTTCTTGGATTCTTTATATAGACAAGCCTCCGAAGAATGATAAAACTCAACCCCTTTGAAGGGATCGATGTCGACAAATTTAGTCTTCACGAAGCCGTGCTTACTGACATACTTGAAGCACTGGTGGAGTGTGGATGGCACGATCATATAGTCATGTATCCATATATGCCCCAAAAGAATATTGTAGGACGTATCTGCATCTATGACATAGCAGGTAACCTCTGTCCTCAGGTCGCTGATCTGACATTTCAATCGGATCGTTCCTAAGGGATAGCTTCTTTCTGAGTTGAAACCGCTAATAGCAGTGTTGGTCGCTGCTAGCAGGTGCATAGGGATGCCGAGGACTTGAAGTAAACTTTTCGGGATGATGCTTATCGACTAGCCAGAATCGATGTGCATTCGATCTACCTTGATGTCGCCTATGTATCCAGTGTAGTACAAGGGGCGATCATGCAAGTTGGTCTTGATCAACATGTCATGTGCGGTAAATACGACGTTGGGTATTGCATCCGCACAGTTGCTGCCCTGGAGATCTACCGACGAGTCTTCCCTTATTGGTTTGACCTGGGCTAAGTAAGCGTCAGCATTCTGGAGCGCTTCGCTCAATGCAACACAAAGATCCTTGGAGAGCCTTAGGAGCTCGTATAACGACAACTTTGCTGGCTTATTAGCCAGTTTTGCTAATATGTCAAAGTTGTAAGGTCTCTCCAGCCCTTGACGTGCATCTTTATGGAGCGGCCTGTTGAAGCGGGTTTCTTTCGGTTTGGACCTGTCCGTCGGTGGAGGCTGAGATAGCCCCCAAACATCAGTGGCAGCCAGCGTTGCTGGCTGAGGGTCTTCAACTGAACTACCCGGAGTGGGCTGGACTTATGCCCCAGACCGGGTAACAACAGCTGCCTCCTTCTCAACTTTGGTTGAAATTGTATGACAGGATCTGGACTTCCTGCCCTTCTTTTTGTTGGCTGGAGATGATACCGCCTGGGTCACTTCGGGCACTAAGTCAGGGTGCACCCACATGACTTCTTCTCGTGACGTGGTGAGAGGTACCAAGCCAATTATCTAGTCCCGAACGAGGAAAAGATTAGTAACCTCTATCGTTACCCGGGGATAGGTATTACCCCGTCTTGAGTACTTGTTGGAGGGAAGTCGCCGAACTGAATTGACACCATGTCCGCCGCCACGGTAACCTCTTCAAAATCTGGCGAAAGAGCTTTAGAGTCGATAAGACTCTGGATGTACCGCTTTAATTGAAAGCAGTCATGAGTGGCATAATGAACATAGCGGTAGAAATCGCAGTATCTTGGGTCCTCCATATCTGCCGCTCGAGGCTCACGCCTTGGTGGAGGGAGTTGGATCATGTCCCCTTGTAAGAGCATGTCGAAGAAAGGCTTGACATGACTGTCTTCGAATGAGTAATTCACTTTAGGCCACTGAGCTTCTGCCTGCTTTTGTTCAGGCTTCTTGGTCGTACCAACAACTATGGCCTGTTTGCCTTTATTGTCCCGATTATTGGAGGTGCCGTCAGTGTTGTTGTTATTGGGGGTGGTTCCAGGATATTTGCCTTTGACCTCTCCATCCGGGATGTGTAATCCCAGATGGCGAGCCTTCTTAAACTTCGCCTCTGCATTGGTGGTGCTTATGATGAAGGTTGTCCAATCCTTGAACTGATCTTCACCCATCCAGAGGCTGATTGCAGGGAGCAACTTCTTTTGGCAGATTTTAATCAAGGAGCTTTCGGGATTGCCTTGGGGCAATCTCATTGCGATTTGGCAGAACCACTCGATATAGTTCCTTGTTAGCTCCCTCTCTCCCTGAACGATATCCATGAGGGATGGCATTGTCACATCATGTCCCACTTCGTAGAATCTTTCTAGGAACATGTGCTTGAAGCCGTCAAAAAATAGATGCAATTGTCTGGAAGGTTGCGGTACCAGTCGAACACGATTCCATCTAATGCTCCGATAAATAATCGTATGAGGATGGCATCGCTATACGGCAAATGGTCGGTTGTGACCTCCAAATAAGTCATGTACCAACTAGCAGAGGTCTTCCCGTCATGCAAATCAATATGAAACAGTTTATACCATGGCGAAAAAGGAACATCTCTCCGTGCAACGGGATACGACTGTCGTATTCTGAGGTCCCGGAAGGAGGCTCGGGCATTAAACATTGCTCAAAGCTCCTGGACTTCCCTCCTTGCCTCCCTTGCTTCATCTGCAGCTGAAGGAGCGGATGCTCCAAGAGGATTATCACCCAAAAAAGGAGCGATTGTGTTGGAGTCCGTATTGACGACGGGTCCCAAGCTTGTTTGTCCAGGCGTCCTTGCTGGTTGAGTCGGCAAGGCAGCTTTAATTTCGTCTACCGACTTGACCAAGGACAGGAGCATGGCTTCAAGTACCTCTAGCCGTTTTCGATCAGAAGGCGCTTTATGATCATCGCCGACCATAAAGATTGTCCGTACATGGGTAGACATAGAAGGGATCGTAGAAGAGGTGCTCTCCATGTCGTACCCTCGTACCAAAAAATCGTTGGAGAATGTCGAAATGTCTTCCTCCTCGGACTCAGAAGGGGTGCTACCCCCTTTGCAGGAAGCCGCATCGTCTTGGTGAAGGCAGTCACCCTCAGGGACATCCACGTCTGTTGCGTAATTCCAGTGGATCGCTACCTCCTGTGTATGCTCTTGGAACACCGGGTTGTCGCATACATTGAGGGGACTGCTACCCCCGGCTTCATCTACCCCTAAGGAGGTCAAGGATGCACCCCAGGTGTTTGGAGCTTCTTTCTGGATCGGGTGCCTAGGTAGACACCCCCGTAGTCGTCGGTGGCAATCCTCCAGATGAGGGTTTCCTTGCAGTGCTGGCTGAGATTGTCGGGCTGGAAGATACTGTCTTCTTTCCTCCCTTATCGGAAAGAACCTTCCGGGTTGAATTACAGGAGGCAAAAGGAAATTCTTCGTCTCCCAGGATTCGTACCTGTTTCTCAAGTTGTTGGACAGGTGCTGGCTGGTGCAGTCATTGGAAAATGGACCGTCGATCTTCAGGTGCTGTCGACTTATCGTAACAACAATTGATGATGACGGGAGCAACGACGTCCCGAGAAGGGCTCATCGCATGCCAAGGTTGTTTATTTCTTATTGTATTTTTGAGTAATCACTTCTCGCAAGTCGATAGCAGGCTGATCTATTTTGCATCTAATTTGTGGAATCGGGTATCCCGAGCACACGGGTACGTAGGTGTCATATTTGCTTCCTGATCAGAGGCTAGTAAAAGCACTTGCTCTCGATCGTTGGAGGGAGACTTTTGGGACCCACCCTGGCCGTTAGCCCTGGGGGACTGGATGCGGGTGGTTCTGTACAACTTTCTGTTAGGAGCCCGTATAACCGATAATGGTGCCCGCTGACGGCCAGTAGCTTGGATAGTTGACTGGGCTTATTGGGCCCGCACTATCCTAGACTTCTTTGACTTAGCACCCGAAGGCACATAGTAAGAAGAGTTCTGATTGGTATATCCCACATTCCTAATGGGTCGCATGGAGTCGGGCCCGCATGAGAGACGATCGAACACAGAGCTTCTAACAGGGCTTTATGAGACACTCTGTCTGCGGCCAAGATTGGCTGTCGCATGGGCCATCTGCTTGCGACCAGAGTTGGTTGTCGCATGGGCCAACATCCTGCGGCCAGAGTTGGCTGCCGCATGGGCCATCTGCCTGCGGCCAGAGTTGACTGCCGCATGGGCCATCTGCCAGCGGCCAAAGTTGACTGCCACATGGGCCATCTGTCTGCGGCCAAAGTCAGCTGCCGCATGGGCCATCCGCCCATCTCTCTTATGCGGCCTCTTCCTCGTCCGCATGGATTTCCCTTGTGCCCCCAAAAACTTAACATCGTAGTGTTTTCTTTTATTGGATTTGGGGACAGTGGGGTTCTCTACGGTCGGAAGCAAGGCCACATGAGAGTCTTGATCACCGTCTTGGGCCGAAGAAGGAGCTTCTTCGAGAACTTGGTCGGGGACAACAGTTTTGTGCTTCGACGTTCTGCGGGTTCTTTTTAGGTTGGCTCGCTTCTGCGATGGGCTGGCGCTCCCTTCAGAGAGCATTTCTTCGAACGCTCGTTGGTCAAAACGAACCACGAGCATTTGCTGCATAGAGCCAAGCTTGGACACGTCAGATTGCATCACCAACTTCTCATCAGAAGAGAAGGAAGTCCCCAGCAGAGTCGCCATTATTTTTGCTATAGAATATCAAGAACAAGAATTACAGAGAAATTAAACTTGATTGCAAACTCGCTTGTACAAGAGAAAGCCTAGAAAGAAATCCTAGGAAACAATCTAAGTACAATTGTTTAGTTTTTTATTCTGGGGGATGACGATAGAGGCTCGGGAAAGTGTAGCAACTCTACCTTACTCCTTGGACTATATGATACGATCCTTTCTCTTGAAGAAATGGTCCTTCATAGGTTGCCAGTCTTTGGCATGGGTGTGGTACCCTGCTATTTATTGTGATAGATATCTTGAGCCGCATAGATGGCCACATGACCACGTGGCTACAACAGCACCCAAAGACCCGCTCTTTGGCCGTCAGCTGGTGACTTGTTGAGATTTTTTTGCAGCAAATCTGGGTGGTTGAGACTTGGTCAGACTGCCACGTGTCCTATCGCAGGATAGGATCAGTCTTCTTGAGTCATTTTGAGCCGCATAGGCCTTTCAGTGTTCTGCCATGCTGGGCCGCATAAGACTCATGCGGCTTAGGTCGCAGTCTCGTGTAGCTTGGGGACTTTTTGAGCCGCATAAACTCTATATTTTGGGCAACATAAGGCTCATGCGGCTCGGGTTGCGGTCACCCTTGGCCGCATGAAGAACATGGATTGAG